>CM042378.1:10511972-11167723 GCA_023634145.1 Thymallus thymallus
GAGAGGGGGGAGAGAGAGAGAGAGAGAGAGAGAGAGAGAGAGAGAAAGAAAGAAAGAGAGAAAGAGAGAGACGAGAGAGAGAGGAGAGAGTAGGGGGCTATGCACTGTGTTGAGGAGATAGCAGTAAGCTGAAATATTAATCATCTTAAAGGGGCATGTATGATGACAATAAGACTAAGGGAAAGGACAAAGCAATAATAATACTGTATATTGATGAAAAACAAGGACATGGAAAAGTAGCTTTGAGCAATGTGAGAATGAGGGGCTTGCTTGGTATTATAATGCAGTTCTGCAGTATCTATGCTGCTTATACTTAGACTACGCTGAAGGCTATTATATCTTTAGCTGAACAATGCAAGTGGATGTCTGGTGAAAGTATTTCAAACTCAGCCTAGAAAATAGTCTTTAACCTGTGTCTATACTGACAGGTTTGAAGTCTGCTAGAAGACAGACTTAATGAGAATTGCCCAAATAGTAACCTTGGGCAGCAAAGGGATTTAACTCAGGGGTGTTTTTTGAATACATGTATAGTGAGAGGCCGAGTGGTGGCTAAGATGATAAAGAAAAATGTTTTCCACATCATCACCCTGGAGACTTGAAAGATCACTCTCTATCAATGACCTGGGCAAGGCCAGAGGTGCCCGGGCAGAGGAGGCTTTCTTGGGGGGGCTATTGAGGCAGCACACCTGGGTCAGGAGCTGGATCAGGGGCTGCGTTAGTCATGTTTGCAGTTGCTAAGCACCACATAATTTAACCCTGTGAGAGGTCTCAACTCAAAGATATCCCTCTAGCCCACTGGGGAATTAAATACATCACCGACCATTGTCATTTTAGTTTGGCCTACTATTAATATCCATCGACTGTGTAAAACATATTGCATTCATTAATAATGCAATATTTTGTCTGAAAGTAGTAGGCCTACAAGGAAGGTCCCATGGAAATAGTACTTTAGGAAGAGTTCCTTCTTCCATCTAAACTCCTGTTGTTGACTAGCATCCCTTGCTGTGATGCATTGCCCTTAACGGCTAGTACAATCGAACTGGCATTAGCTGCTGTTGCACGTCGTCTCCTGACCTTCCTCAGAAATTCTGTTAGGCATTTGCAAACTGAATTATAGCCTGATGGAAACTGTCAAATGTGTCACTGTGGGTGTAAAAGGTTGTGCCTGAGCCATTGATTCAGACTAACTTGGTTAGATGGTGAAGATGAGTTAAATGTTTCAGGAAATCTGCTATCAACCAATGTGGATGGGAGTGGCACACACTCTTTTATGAATGAGGAGTGTTTATCAAATCCTGCAGGTCAGGGAGAAATGCTCTGGTGTCAGAACGAGATCTTGATACTGTTTGGGGAGAGAAATGCTGTCAAACCAGTTATCTTCTCAGGGAGAGTGATTAGAATGTTTCACATTGACATCATTCTTCTCTGGTGAGATAAACATTGTGGGAAGATTTCGATAACATTGCATACAGGTTTCGGTTCACTTGTCGGTGAAGCATTAAGTAGGTCAAACAGATCTGATATGGAATGAGTACTAGCTGACTACGTTTGTTTTTCTGTGATAACGACTCATGGGATACGTTACTGTACGGTCATGGCTACTATGCTAAAGTATTTTTAAAAAATTTGGTCACCTGTACCATGGCCATGAGAACATAAGTATGTGTAAATATATTTCTCAATGCATTTCAGTTCTATTCAATATAATGTGTCAACATGGCAGCTGAGTCCTGCACAAGATATTGTCCTCTTGGTTGGTCACCACAGTGCGGAGAATGATAAACCTCCACTTTTTGCCAGCTAATGAGAAATGATTTCATAATCCACTCATGGTAAGAGTCGAAATTACATGTTTATAGATGTCGACAACAGACAGTAAGGTAATCCTTGAGCACTGGAACAATAATTAAACAATTTAAATTAACATAAAAATATAAGATTAAGCATTAAGAATAACATTCCTAACAACAGCGTAGACACCGTAGAGACATACATCGGTAGAGAGAATCAATACACTCTTCCCAAAAGTGATATACTGTACTTCTTAGTCACTACGCCTGACATCAGTGTTACCCTGTCCAGAGTTATATTTCAACATGCCATTGTTGACTTTCTAGTACCCTTTTTACTCTATCTTGCCAACCCGAACAAAATTGTACTGGCTCGGATAGTTCCTTCTCACATTATTATTTTCAGCACAGTTCCTGCAACAATGGTGGATATGTAACCAGGCCAGCTCAGTGCAGCTTTGTTAGGCTCGGTTCGGTTTCAGCTCAGTACAGCTTGGTATGGCGTTGGCTGGGTTTGGCACAGTAGTGTGAAAGGTTCACTAACTGTCCTCCAGTAGCTGCACTACCTCCTCTTTCTGACACTTCCTGGCCAGGAATAGGGCTGTGCAGCCTGTCGAGTCTTTACTACTCCTCTCTGCCCCGTTCAATAGCAGGGCTTTGATAATGGGAACGCTGCCGTTCTGGGAAGCCAGGTGTAAAGGGGTGGCCTGGCTCTTGTTCTGAGCGTTGACGTTGGCCCGATGCGAGATGAGCTGGAGCACGCTGAGGAAAAAGCCGCCGTTACACGCCAAGTGGAGCGCCGTCCAGCCGCTATCCTCTGGCACGTTGGGATCGGCCTTGGCCGACAGCAGCTTGGACACCACTTCCTCTTGCCCGTGGTGGCAGGCCAAGTGGAGGGGAGTCCAGCCGTCCTTCCCTGGCGGGTCCACAGAGCCCTGGTGGGCTTCCAGTTCCAGCACGGTGGCTGCGTGGCCCTTCAGCGACGCCAAGTGCATGGGCGTCCAACCCTGGAGGGTCCTGGGGTCGGGATTCGCCCCATTGCCCAACAGCAGCCTGCAGATGCCTGTGTGTCCTTTGAGGGCGGCAAAGTGTAAAGGGGTGTAGTGCCGGCTGTCCAGGGAGTTGACATCAGCGCCAGCTATTACCAGCTGCCTGGCCACCCTGTTGTGGCCTTCCTCGGCTGCCAGGTGTAGAGCTGTGGTCAGGGAGTGGTCCATCCCGTTAGGGTCAACTCCCTTACCGAGCAGGAGCTTGGCGATGGCGAGGTGGCCGTATGCACTCGCCACGTGGAGCGCCGTCCTCCCGTGGAGCTCCTCACATTCGTCGACGCTCCCCAGCCGCGGCAGGAAGAGACGCACAATGTTCTCGTGGCCGTTCTGAGCGGCCAAGTGAAGCGGCGTCCACCCGGCATTCTCCTTAACGCTAGGCTGGGCGCCACTGTCCAGTAGTAGACGGACGACTCTGTTGTCACCGCTTTGAGCGGCGAAGTGCAGAGGAGTCCACTGGTCCCCATCTCCGAGTTTAACATCCGCCTCGTGCTCCATCAGTAAGGAGCATATCTCGTGGAACTTGTGGAGCACAGCCACAATGAGAGGGGTGTATCCTCTGACGCTCTGTGAATTTACCTCCGCACCAAGACTCAAGACATGCTTCACACTCTCCGTGTCACCACTAACCACTGTGTAGTGGAGGAGAGTGTTGTTGTCTTTGAAGAGCATAGACACATGCTCCTTCCTAAGCGCCTGTCTGAAATGTTCAAAGTCTTTCCTTGATAGAAGATTGAGAATGTCATCCCTGGTGTTGCTCATGTCTGTGAATGTAGAAATGCAACATATACCAGATAACACACAGATGCAGAGGTACTGCCAATGCAAAAAAGTTGCAAATCAATCTGATACAGTATAGCAATATGTCTGCTGTGTGAGTGTGGCAGTAGCCATGGTTTATTGAAGTTGGCTTTATCTAAAGAGACTTTCCTCCAATGCATTTTGTACAGTTGTTGTTTCGTCCCACGTCTAACATGCTGACCACACCGCCCGAGGCACTGAGACACACTAAACATGAGTTTACCCCGGGTACTCACCTGGAGGGTTGGCGAGTGAGCATGTGGATTTCTTAATGGAGATATAATGAAAAAGTGTTAATAGTAGTCATCATAATATCAGCATATCAACAAGTTAATGTTGTTATTAATGGAGCAGTTATTTATCACCTTGATATGTAACAATATTGATATTCTGGTAAACATTTTCTGTCCCATGCGATCGGAGATAAGGAGAGCTGTTTGTAAGATGCATACATAATACAAACATACAGTTGGTATCATCATAATACAACCATACAGTTGTACATACAGTGGCGAGAACAAGTATTTGATACACTGCCGATTTTGCAGGTTTTCCTACTTACAAAGCATGTAGAGGTCTGTCATTTTTATCATAGGTACACTTCAACTGTGAGAGACGGAAAAATCCAGAAAATCACATTTTATGATTTTTAAATAATTAATTTGCATTTTATTGCATGACATAAGTATTTGATCACCTACCAACCAGTAAGAATTCCGGCTCTCACAGACCTGTTAGTTTTTCTTTAAGAAGCCCTCCTGTTCTCCACTCATTACCTGTATTAACTGCACCTGTTTGAACTCGTTACCTGTATAAAAGACACCTGTCCACACACTCAATCAAACAGACTCCAACCTCTCCACAATGGCCAAGACCAGAGAGCTGTGTAAGGACATCAGGGATAACATTGTAGACCTGCACAAGGCTGGGATGGGCTACAGGACAATAGGCAAGCAACTTTGTGAGAAGGCAGCAACTGTTGGCGCAATTATTAGAAAATGGAAGATGTTCAAGATGACGGTCAATCTCCCTCGGTCTGGGGCACCATGCAAGATCTCACCTCGTGGGGCATCAATGATCATGAGGAAGGTGAGGTATCAGCCCAGAACTACACAGCAGGACCTGGTCAATGACCTGAAGAGAGCTGGGACCACAGTCTCAAAGAAAACCATTAGTAACACACTACGCCTTCATGGATTAAAATCCTACAGCGCACGCAAGGTCCCCCTGCTCAAGCCAGCGCATGTCCAGGCCCGACTGAAGTTTGCCAATGACCATCTGGATGATCCAGAGGAGGAATGGGAGAAGGTCATGTGGTCTGATGAGACAAAAATAGAGCTTTTTGGTCTAAACTCCACTCGCCGTGTTTGGAGGAAGAAGAAGGATGAGTACAACCCCAAGAACACCATCCCAACCGTGAAGCATGGAGGTGGAAACAACATTCTTTGGGGATGCTTTTCTGCAAAGGGGACAGGACGACTGCACCGTATTGAGGGGAGGATGGATGGGGCCATGTATCGCGAGATCTTGACCAACAACCTCCTTCCCTCAGTAAGAGCATTGAAGATGGGTCGTGGCTGGGTCTTCCAGCATGACAACGACCCGAAACACACAGCCAGGGCAACTAAGGAGTGGCTCCGTAAGAAGCATCTCAAGGTCCTGGAGTGGCCTAGCCAGTCTCCAGACCTGAACCCAATAGAAAATCTTTGGAGGGAGCTGAAAGTCCGTATTGCCCAGCGACAGCCCCGAAACCTGAAGGATCTGGAGAAGGTCTGTATGGAGGAGTGGGCCAAAATCCCTGCTGCAGTGTGTGCAAACCTGGTCAAGAACTACAGGAAACGTATGATCTCTGTAATTGCAAACAAAGGTTTCTGTACCAAATATTAAGTTCTGTTTTTCTGATGTATCAAATACTTATGTCATGCAATAAAATGCAAATTAATTACTTAAAAATCATACAATGTGATTTTCTGGATTTTTGTTTTAGATTCCGTCACTCACAGTTGAAGAGTACCTATGATAAAAATTACAGACTTCTACATGCTGTGGGAAAACCTGCAAAATCGGCAGTGTATCAAATACTTGTTCTCCCCACTGTACATAATACAAACATACAGTTGTACATACATAATACAACCATACAGTTGTCATTATCATAATACCACCATACAGTTATACATACATAATACAACCATACAGTCGGCATTATCAAGGTCTTCTTTTACATACATTCACATGGAGAGAAAACCATGAGAGAGCGAGAGAGAGAGAGAGAGAGAGAGAGAGAGAAAGAGAGAGAGAGAAAGAGAGAGAGAGAGAGAGAGAGGCAGAGACAGAGACAGAGACAGAGAGAGCTTTGTATCTGTTATCTCAACATTGAAGGTGGATGCTGTATCTGTTATCTCAACATTGATGGAGGATGCAGCACTGAGCACTTACTCTTCTGAAGCTGGGCGACAGCATGGTATAATCAGGTTTGGGTGTCTTATCCCCGTTGCTACATCCACCTCTTCCCAGGACGTTGCTCAGACCTTCTGTCTTTCGAACAGTGTCTGGAAATAAACAAACAAAGAGGTTTTGTCAGTGAAAACAGATTCTCAAATTCAGAGGGATTTGATTGATGCACTGCATTCATCCGTCATACTCAAAATGTTAACAAGATGTGTATACGTGTGAATATTGTATTATTATATTTTTCGAAAAACTGATTGTAAAATATGAGGCACTGTACAGTAGTTTTATGTCAGTGCTGTAGTCAACACAATATTCAAGGTCACTGAAGGTGAAGAAAAAAATACCCTGAAATAAACGCATACTTTTGGTTGTTTAGATTTAAGGTGTACATTTTATGACGTGTGAAGTAGAACGCAAATAACCTATTCTTATGCATAATAATGCTATAATATGGAAAATATAGGCCTATTGACTCATTAGAGGAGGGGATGATAATGCAGCTAATCAAATTGTGTTTGAAACAAAGTTTGATGCATAAATCAAATCTCACCGATATGCTTACACGACCGGAAAATTGCTTAGTAATGTTGCTAATTTCGATGTGGCAGTGTATGCATACATATGGTGTTCATTAGTATTCATTAACATGGCACTTTAATCCTTTGCCTTAATTGCTTGCCTAACTACAGTAGGTGACCTGCAGCTCTTGTAAATTATCCAATCTTATCTGAGTTTATTTTAGAATGTTACAATAAGGCATATCACATTAGTGAGCGTTAATTTGAGCAGAGCATGTGCTTTTTGAGTCTCTCTGAGTCTCCTCATAGTCTACAATCAGAAAGCTGACAGTGTACAAGCCCTGGACAGGATAATTATGATCTTTATTCAGAAACAGATGCAGAGTTACTGAATGCTGTGCAATTCAGGTCCGAGTGATGTCTGAGTACTTGGTAATTGACCAAAGTTACATTTTCTGTTATTATGGTAATTAACAGGTAATCTATGGCAATCTATGGTAACTTTGTTAATTTATGCTTTTTTATTATTTGTGTCAAGTATTAATTGTGTTATATCTGTGTCCATATTGTCCAAATGTTTTTAGTGGATAGACAATATGGTTAAAGAGAAATTAATTAATGAACAAAGGATCTAATCAACAATGGTAATATTTTAATTAACTCTACAACTCTTCCAACTATTAACTTTTTTCGCATCAACCAATTTGGCCCCAAAACATTTACAACAAAGACGTATTGACGTAGTAAAATAAATTAGAGTGTGTAAAAACGTAGAGGATATTTCATGATCACACACCAATGGTATTCACTAAGTTGATGGGTAATATTTAGGATAATGTTTTACAGCTTTGTCATTCCATTTTTCTATTTTTAAAATATTCTTATTTTATATATTTTACATGTGATGAAAATTCCATGTACTGTAGATAAATAGGCAGAATCTACCACAGCCAAAATCAAATAGTGAAGGTGCTGGATGCCAAATGCAAAACTGGAGAAATTTCCAGTCAGATGCAAATTTATTTGAATAGAGACTAAGCTGTCAGTCAGTCGACCTTCATCAAAGAATATCTCCACAAACAACAGTGGGACAGATACGGTCACACAGCAGGACAGAGATAATTAAAGATACCTGTGATAATCTAAAGTACCCAAAAAGGCCACTAGATGAAATGTGATGAAAATTCCATACATCCTTTGAAAGTTACGAAAATCCTGGTAGTTTACTGGTAAACTTATTAAGTTACCAGTAATATACCCTCCCTTTGCAACCTAACTGAGGATCTGGCCTCAGCCAGTGGAAGATCAGCTAATCGTTTACTGAACAAAGTCCACACAACATGTTCAGCCATATTGTGTCGTTCTCCAACAGATGGGCTTGCCTTGTTTTGAAGAAACGCGCTGGAGCAATCACATGGGTAATGTGTATAGCTATGGGCTTAAAAGGTTAATTTCTCTTTGAAAATGGAAGCCTATGGCACTTGGAGACAACAAAGGAGGCCCGTCATCATTTTTCTCTTGACTTTTTCTGATTACAAAGTGGTGGCCATTCTGTTTCTATACTGTTTCTGCTCATAAAAAGGGGTGACTGTTCTTCCTTCTTTTGTTGACTTCAAGATAGGTTTGTTTTGTTGTTGTTTGCTGTTGGGTATGGAGAGGGATATACAATGTAATCTAGCCTGATCTAAGATTTTTTCGTATGTCTGGCATTGATGAGAATGACCATAAGAGTTGGTTGGCGGTATCCCAGGTATCCCAGAGGTGGAGCAGTAAGGTTCCAGGCGATGGAAAAGTGTGGGCTGAATTGGCTACTGGAGGGCTGCTCGTGTCAGATCATTACCATTGTGCCATTGAGTAAGCCACTTAGCCCCCAAAATGTCTCTCCATCTTACACTGCACCGTGGCTGACCCTGTGTCTCTCAACATGTGGGTGTGTGAGAATGTGAAAAAGGCAGAATACTAATTTTCTTTCTAAACAAATGGACAATAATGTATCCATTCTATGTTCTACAGTATTTTACAGCACAAACAGATCAGCACAAGTGTTACCTGAAAAATCCGGCCTCTCTCTGGGATCCTGATCCCAGCACTGTTGCATTATTTTGATCATCTGCTCACATTCGTGTGGCTTGTCATCAGGGATCATTTCCAAGCCTGGCCTTCTACCGGATGACACCTTCATCAGCACTGTCGTTGTACTGCTTCCTGTCTCACAGGAAGTTACATGATCGTTCAGATGAGAAGTTATTTAAAAAAAATGTAATATGTAATATGTTATTAAAGCTTGTATAGTTTAACTACCTGAACTTTGTAAAACACTACTGCGTCTGTGATTTTATTTTTTTTACAAATCTGATACTTGAATCAGAATGCATTACCAGTACTCACCTTTCCAACCTTGATAAGGTTTCTTCTGGGTCAGGATTTCCCACATCACAATAGAGAAGCTGAATGAAAACAAGGAACCAGTAAGACCACTCTGACCAGACAGGATAACTTCAATGTGGTTCTTTCCCCATGTATCTAATTACACTGAAGAAAAATATAAACGCAACATGCAAGATTTTACTAAGTTACAGGAAATTAGTCAATTGAAATACATTTATTAGGCCCTAATCTATGGATTTCACATGACTAGGAATACGGATATGCATCTGTTGGTGACAGATTACTTTTTTTTAAAGTAGGGGCGTGGATCAGAAAACCAGTCAGTATCTGGTGTGACCATCATGCAGCACAACTCATCTCCTTCGCATATAGTTGATCAGGATGTTGATTGTCACCTGTGGAATGTTGTCCCTCTCCTCTTCAATGGCTGTGCGAAGTTGCTGGATATTGGCAGGAACCGAAACATGCTGTCGTACACGTAAATCCAGAGCATCCCAAACATGCTCAATGGGTGACATATCTGGTGAGTATTCAGGCCATGGAAGAACTCAGAAATGTTCAGCTTCCAGGAATTGTGTACAGGTACTTGTGACATGGATGATGGCGGTGGATGAATGGCATGACAATGGGCCTCAGGATCTTGTCATGGTATCTCTGTGCATTCAAATTGCCATCGATAAAATGCATGTGTGTTTGTTGTCTGTAGCTTATACCTGCCCAAACCATAACCCTACCACCACCATGAATCTGGTGAAGAGCACACTTCTCCAGCGTTACAGTGGCCATCAAAGGTGAGCATTTGCCCACTGAAGTCCATTACAACGGCGAACTGCAGTCAGGACAAGACCCTGGTGAGAACGACAAGCATGCATATGATCTTCCCTGAGATGGTTTCTGACAGTTTGTGCAGAAATTCTTTGGTTGTGCAAACCCACAATTTCAGCAGCTTTTCTCGCTGGTATCAGAAGATCCTGCAGGTGAAGAAGCCGGATGTGGGCGGGAAGGGCTGGCGTGGTTACATGTGGTCTGCGTTTGTGAGGCCGGTTGGACGTACTGCCAATTTCTCTAAAACGACGTTGGAGGTGGCTTATGGTAGAGAAATGAGCATTCAATTATCTGGACATTCCTGCAGTCAGTATGCGAATTGCACGCTCCCTCAAAACTTGAGACATCTGTGGCATTGTGTTGTGTGACAAAACTGCACATTGTAGAATGGCCTTTTATTGTCCCCAGCACAAGGTGCACCTGTGTAATGATCATGCTGTTTTGATCAGCTTCTTGATATGCCACACTTGTCAGGTGGATGGACTATCTTGGTAAAGGAGAATTGCTCACAAACAGGGATGTAAACAAATTTGTTCTTATGAAACATGGAATATTGAAAAACTTTAAGAAACAAAGACTGAATAAATTATTGAAATATCTAGTTAGTAATTATTACAGATAGAGAGAACACTAGGCTATTGACACAGTTACATTTGAAGTCGGAAGTTTACATACACTTAGGTTGAAGTCATTAAAACTAATTTTTCAACCACTCCACAGATTTCATGTTAATAAACTATAGTTTTGGCAAGTCGGTTAGGACATCTACTTTGTGCATGACACAAGTAATTCTTCCAACAATTGTTTACAGACAGATTATTTCATTAATAATTCACTATATCACAATTCCAGTGGGTCAGAAGTTTACATACACTAAGTTGACTGTGCCATTAAACATCTTGGAAAATTCCAGAAAATGATGTCATGGCTTTAGAAGCTTCTGATAGGCTAATTGACATAATTTGAGTCAATTGGAGGTGTACCAGTGGATGTATTTCAAGGCCTACCTTCAAACTCAGTGCCTCTTTGCTCGACATCATGGGAAAATCAAAAGAAATCAGCCAAGACCTCCACAAGTCAGGTTCATCTTTGGGAGCAATTTCCAAACGCCTAAAGGTACCACATTCATCTGTACAAACAATAGTACGCATTATAAGTATAAACACCATGGGACCACGCAGCCGTCATACCGCTCAGGAAGGAGACGCGTTCTGTCTCATGGAGAACGTACTTTGGTGCGAAAAGTGCAAATCAATCCCAGAAGAACAGCAAAGGACCTTGTGAAGATGCTGGAGGAAACAGGTACAAAAGTATCTATATCCACAGTAAAACAAGTCCTATATCGACATAACCTGAAAGTCCGCTCAGCAGGGAAGAAGCCACTGCTCCAAAACCGCCATAAAAAAGCCAGACTATGGTTTGCAACTGCACATGGGGACAAAGATCATACTTTTTAGAGAAATGTCCTCTGGTCTGATGAAACAAAAATAGAACTGGTTGCTCATAATGACCATCGTTATGTTTGGAGGAAAAAGGGAGACGCTTGCAATGCAAAGAACACCATCCCAACCGTGAAGCACGGGGGTGGCAGCATCATGTTTTGGGGGTGCTTTGCTGCAGGAGGGACTGGTGCACTTCACAAAATAGATAGCATCATGAGGAAGGAAAATTGTGTGAATATATTGAAGCAAGGAGTCCATAAGCAAATGGGTCTTCCAAATGGACAATGACCCCAAGCATACTTCCAAAGCTGTGGCAAAATGGCTTAAGGACAACAAAGTCATGGTATTGGAGTGGCCATCACAAAGCCCTGACCTCAATCCTATAGAAAATTTGTGGGCAGAACTGAAAAAGTGTGTGCGAGCAAGGAGGCCTACAAATCTGACTCAGTTACACCAGTTCAGTCAGGAGGAATGGGCTACCCAAAACGTTTGACCCAAGTTAAACAATTTAAAGGCAATGCTACCAAATACTAATTGAGTTCAACTTCTGACCGACTGGGAATGTGATGAAAGAAATAAAAGCAGAAATAAATCATTCTCTCTACTATTATTCGGACATTTCACATTCTTAAAATAAAGTGGTAATCCTAACTGACCTAAGACAGGGAATACATTTTTACTAGGATTAAATGTCAGGAATTGTGAAAAATTTAGTTTAAATGTATTTGGCTAAGGTGTATGTAAACTTTCGACTTCAACTGTACTGTATATAGTGGGCCAATGTGTGAGTATGTAGGAATTCTTGGCAACTACCTCACCTGTAAACATCGAACTTAGTTCCCGGATGCTCAGGGCACAGGGTGAACGTCTCTGGAGGTATGTAGCAAATGTTTCCTCTCGCAGTCAAATTTTCAATGAATTCCTTCTTGCTCCCAGTCTCCTCCCACTTAATCAAGCCAAAATCTGAAATCTTTGAATGGAATTATTTTCAGACAGGTAATCATTAATGTGTGCATACCACTGACCCCTTATTCAAATTTAACCCTACACTTTTTAATGTTTGCATGCCTAATTAAAAAAGAGTCAAGATATCATTAACGACTCTCGTCTCGCTCATTACACTTTTTAAACAGTAATAGCTGCTTTAACGGCATACCAGCGTCTCTGTGGAGCTATCCTCACCTTGATGTGGAGGTGATCGTCTAGAAGGATGTTTGAAGGCTTCAGGTTCAGGTGAAGAAGTGGAGGGTTCATGCTGTGAAGGAAGTTCATGCCCATGGTGGCCTCGTGAATCATCTGGAACTTCTTAGGCCACATCAAGATGTGGCTGGTAAGGAGATGATCCAGGGAGCCATTACTCATGTACTCCATCACCATGGCGGGAGGGTCATTACACACCCCGTAGATGGACACAATGTACTTAAATGTCACTTTCTCCATCTTGGATGCTTCCTCTATCATTCTCCTACAAAGAAAGAAAAGACCAGTGTAAGGGGGAGTTGACATGTTTTTTCCACACCCGAGCAGCCTCAGGAAAAAGGTTTTTGTTGTCACTTTCAACCTTTCTAATCTAAAACATTTATTTTCACAGTATTTAGACCACTACTGCAAACTGCTAATTATCCAAACGCCCAAATGTGCTCTCTTTTAGTGATTGTTATTCCACAAAAAAAAAGAAAGCCAATTAAATTACGGGATTTTTTTATTGAAATGTCTGCTCTGTTCTAGAGTATATATTCTAGGCCTCTAATAAAGCCACATTAGCCATACCTGTAGAAACTGGTGCCAGTAAGGGTGGTGTCGAAACTTTTCAGGGCACACTTTTCCCTCCAAAGCTTGAGTTTTACTTTGTAGACCTGGCCAAAGCTGCGTTCCTTCACCTTAATCCAGTCAGCCTCAAAGTCATCCTTCTTGAAGATCCTGAACTTCTCGAAGCCCCCTTCAACATGATCCATGGGGGCAGAGCTCCTCCTGTGTGTCACAATACCGTCTCTAATCTCACACAAACTTAGATGAATTTCTCTGTGGGGTCTCCGTTGTCCATGAAGAGTGTAGACAACTACTGAGGAGGCGAGGCTGCAAACAAGTGTATCTAAGACTCCAATGTGGTTAACTGTGGGTTGTGGGAGGAGCCATGACACTGCTTCTTTGCATAGCAATGTAACAAAACCTGTTTCCACTGCACTGCCTGACAAGATAATTTTTCTATGGCATTGTGTTCACATCAGAGAGTAGGAGATAAACCTGATATACCAGCCTCATTTGTTATAGCTCTGATACCTGGAATGCTGTAGTGTATATACTCACTCAAGTGCTATGATGAGCTTTTGCGTGTGAGTGTTTGACAGTGTTTGACAGAGTATCAATCAACCACAATAGAGACATCCATAATGTCTGTTGGAGGGTATCCAAAGTAACCCATCCAGTACTGTAGGTTTGGGGACTGCAATCAGGCAGGAAGAATTTTAAAAACTGTCTGAATTAAAACACAGTCTAAGCCCTGTCTAAGCTATATGTTTTAAGAAGGTCATACCGAGGACCATTTTGCTCATTTTAAGACCCCTTGAAGAATATGGACATTTTTTGTCCATTAAATTAACATCAAAGTGATCAGAAATACAGTGTAGACATTGTTAATGTTGTAAATAACTATTGTAGCTGGAAACGGCAGATTTTTTTATAGAATATCTATATAGGTGTACAGAGGCCCAAGTTTATCATTTTAAAAGGCTAATTGATCATTAGAAAACCCTTTTGCAATTATGTTAGCACAGCTGAAAACTGTTGTGCTGATTAAAGAAGCAATGATTAAAGAAGCAATAAAACTGACCTTCTTTAGACTTGATGATCTGAGAAATGAAGGCTATTCCATGCGAGAAATTGCCAAGAAATAGCCATATCTCAGACTGGGCAATAAAAATAAAAGACTAAGGGCAAAAGAAAACAGACACTGGACAGAGGAAGATATGGCTTTTTCTTTGCAACTCTTACTAGAAGGCCAACATCTCAGAGTCGCCTCTTCACTGTTGATGTTGAGACTGGTGTTTTGCAGGTACTATTTAATGAAGCTGCCAGTTTAGGACTTGTGAGGCGTCTGTTTCTCAAACTAGACACTCTAATGTACTTGTCTTCTTGCTCAGTTGTGCACGAGAGAGCTGTTCTGTGAAGGGAGTAGTACACAGCGTTGTATGAGATCTTCAGTTTCTTGGCAATTTCTCACATGGAATAGCCTTCATTTCTCAGAACAAGAATAGACTGATGATTATAAACTTGGATTAGCTACCACAATGTGCCATTGGAACACAGGATTGATGGTTGCTTATAATGGGCCTCTGCACGCCTATATAGATATTCCATTAAAAATCATCAGTTTCTAGCTACAATAGTCATTTACAACATTAACAATGTCTACACTGTATTTCTGATCAATTCTATGTTATTTGAATGCTTATTTTATTGCACCGCTCTAGCTTGGTCACCTGTCACTGCAGATGCGGAAGTGTTACATAGGTGGATGCGGTGGATTGATATGCATCCAATGCTAAACAACTGGTACAGTATCTCTAGCTTAAACTGACAGATTTGTATGGGAATAGTTATATTATGCTAAATAGATTTTCGCCGGGGCGTGGACATCGACCTTAGGGGGTTAAGAGAAATTGTGTGCACAGCAGAAATAAATTACTTGACTTGACACTTGATTGCTAGCAATACTCTACTTCACGATTATGGAAAGTGGTCCAATGTTAAGATTAACTCCCATCCTACTCCATCGGTTGTATAGATCCAGCTATGGAAAAGATAATCTGGTAATGATTTGGCGATTCTCTTTTCCACTCATTTTGGATTGTGTAATATCGCTGGATCTACAAAACATTGGACGTCAAAGTATGTCATCAGAAGAACACGTTTGAAGTCTGAAAACATTTGATCAAACTTTGATTTTGTACTGTAATGTCACATCAACTACTTGTTGAAGAGCCAGCTTCTTGGACCAACTGACTTTCAGAAAATGACTTTCAGAAACCAGCTAAAGAGTTTCATATATGCTCGTTATGATTTTTCAGACCCTGTGGGACACCGAAGCATTATCTCATATTATCCGCAGACTTAACATGCATAGTCATCCTTGATAGCAGGGGCCTCTTCTGTACAATGGAAAAAACTATGTCTCATTGTGAAACTTCTCCCGTCTGGAATCCTCCTAGAGAGAGAAGCGTTTCATTTGTATGACACTTTTCTTCTCTGTGCTCAGAAGAACTGCACTCAGAGTAAAAAAAAAAAGTCCCCACGGAAGCTGTACGCACACGCCTTGTAACTAATTGGACGACAGCACATACAGCACTGGGCAAATTGTATAGCACTGTGCTTTGCAGATTCAGACTCTCGGGTGATGCAGCAGTGGCTGTCGCAGGAGGATTGCACAGGCGCCAGTCTCCTACACCTTGGCTGATACTAATTCTAAACATCTATATAAATATCAAATGGCACCCTATTCCCTAGATAGAGCACAAAAAGGGCTTAATAAGGAATGCCCATAGAGCTCTGGTCAACAGTAATGCAGAACCTTCTGTCTTCGCCTTTGTCCACCAGTGTAGCCTATATTTCAGGAAAGGTGTGAAGTGATTTCCTTTATTAGCGGCCCGGGGGCATGTGAAGTCAATTCAGGAAGATGAGAAAATAAAGATATCCTCCTCAAGCTATCACCCCCGTTGTTCTGCTTATGGCTTGCGCATTTATATCATACTTACACTCTTGTAACCTTTTACAAAGTACTGTATATTTGTCTGAGACAGAGTGGGTCTGCATGAACGATTTAGAAATGTAACATTGATAGGTCTATGTTATGAATCCTTCATGTGTATGGGGGAGAAGTTTGCTTAGAGGCCTATACGTTGTGGTACACCATGACCTCCTGTGCTTTTTATTCACACATTAACAAAACAAAATGATAATTAGTTCAGCTTCAGGATGTTTCAGAACTACTGAAAGAGCATTCCAAATCTCTGCCACACTCAGATTGTTCCCTTCCGTCTCTCTTTTGCATCTGTCTCCTTCCCTGCAGTGCAGTTTTGAGGAGCTTTCGTATTAACGGCTTCTTGATTCATTTGGACTTGGGCCCATGTGTCTCATAATGCCTGGAGGTTGGGATTCTGAGACTATTTCTCCTTTTATGATTCCAGCTGTGCACACTTTGTTCACCCTTTCAATTACAAGATGCTATTAAGGACTTTTTTATTAACAAATCCTCTTCAACACATTTTCCCCATGCCTACTAAATCTGCTCAGCCTCTTCTCCCTCCAGGCTGTCTGCGCTGGTCTGCCTGTGTGTGTGTGCTTGTATGCGCTGTGTGTGTGTGTGTGATGTGTGATTTACATATGGAGCTACTTTATCTCAAAGGCGATGTCTACCTACTAGCTGCTTTTCATTTATAAAAATCTTTGCCTGTCCAGTGGGGAGTAAACACATCATAGTGATGCAATTCTGTCTCAATACTTTGTCTCACAACGGGATGCTATGGATCATGGCAGACAGGCTGAGCTGTTAATTTGAAATGGGTCTATGCATGAGAGAAAGACATCCCCACAGCATGATGCTGCCACCACCATGCTTCACTGTAGGGATGGTGCCAGGTTTCCTCCAGACTTGACGTTTGGCATTCAGGTTTCATCAGACCGGAGAATCTTGTTTCTCATGGTCTGAGAGTCTTTAGGTGCCTTTTGGCAAACATAGCGGGCTGTAATGTTCCTTTTACTGAGGAGTGGCTTCCATCTGGTCACTCTACCATAAAGCCTGATTGGTGTAGTGCTGCAGAGATGGTTGTCCTTCTGGAAAGTTCTCCCATCTCCACAGAGGGACTCTGGAGTTCTATCAGTGGCCATCGGGTTCTTGGTCAGCTCCCTGACCAAGGCCCTTCTCCCCCGATTGCTCAGTTTGGCCGTGTTACCAGCTCTAGGAAGAGTCTTGGTGGTTCCAAACTTTTTCCATTTAAGAATGATGGAGGCCACTGTGTTCTTGGCGACCTTCAATGCTGCAGAAAGTGTTTGGTACCCTTCCCCAGATCTGTGCCTCAACACAATCCTGTCTCGGAGCTCTACAGATAATTCCTTTGACCTCAGTGCTTGGTTTTTGCTCTGACATACACTGTCAACTGTGGGACCTTATATAGACAGGTGTGTGCCTTTCCAAATTATGTCTAGTCATCTGAATTTACCCCAGGTAAAACATCTCAAGGATGATCAATGGAAACAGGATGCACCTGATCTCAATTTTGAGTCTCATAGCAAAGGGTCTGAATACTTATAAAAATAAGGTATCTGTTTTTTTTATTTTTAATACATTAGCAAAAATGTCGCTTTGTCATTATGGGGTATTGTGTGTATATTGATGAGGGAAAACAAATATTTAATCCATTTTAGAATAAGGCTGTAATGTAAAATAAATTGGAAAATGTCAAGGTGTGTGAATACTTTCTGAAGGCACTGTATACTAGGGGGGGATGCGCGTGTCTTGTTTGGGATTACGCTTCAGCGGGTGGGAGGTAGTTGAACAGTTTTTTATTTAAATATTTTCTTGTATGTCAGGTTTGGTCTTCTGCTTATGTTTAAAAAGCTGAACTAATTTCCTATTTTTCCATTTCTAACCTAATTTAATAGGACAGTCAACTGGGAGTATACTTACATTTTCTAGTTCGAAATGTAAAGGTTTGAACCAACCAGTCAAACGTAGTAGAGTACTTCATCATCTCCAACATCTTGGAACACAACTTGCTTTCTTACAAGAGACCCATCTGAGAGTTTCAGATCACTTAAGATTACAAAAAGGCTGGGTAGGCCAACTTTATCACTCTACTTTTCAAAATAAATCGAGGGAGCTGCAATTTTGATACACAAATCGGTGCACTTTGTTTCTTCCAATGTTATTTCAGATTCCAATGGCAGATATATTATTGTCACTGGCAAAATCTATAATACTCCATTGATCCTTGCCAATAGCCATGCACCAAATTGGGATGAAAAGCTTTTTTTCATGCCTTTCTGTCTTCAATTCCAGATATGACCTCACACGTATTAATCTTGGGAGGCGATTCTAATTGCTGGCTTAATCCTACTTTGGATTGCTCCTCCTACAAAATTAGCACACCTTCTAAATCTGCTAAGGTTATCCAAACCTTTCTTGAAGAGTTTGCCGTTACAGACCCCTGGCATTTTTTCAATCCAACTAGCAGGGAATATACATTTTTCTCCGATGTCCAGGACACTTATACCCACATAGACTACTACTTCTTAGACAACAGACTTCTCCGCTCTGTACGCTCATTCTCATACAATTCCATTGTCATATTTGATCATGCCTCTCGGACTTTAGAGCTATCAGTTGGTGGTGGGAATGAGCCTCGTATACTTTGACGTTTTAAAACGCGGTTGCTGTCTAATGAAGATTTGTCAATTTTCTGACTGCTCAGATTTATGTTTTTATAGCTACTAACGACACCCACAATGTTTCAGCACCTGTTCTGTTGGAAACTTTTAATGTGCCCAGTCTGGGGCCGTGGTCTGCTTCACTCCAGTGCAAGAGCAGTCCGCTCCACCGGGGCCCAGTCCGGGTCCGGTCATCCGCCCTGCCCCCATGCCGGAGCAGTCCGCACCACCGGGGTCCGAGCCGGGAAAAGACATCAGCCACTCTCAAAGGGTCGGGGTCTCCTACACCAGGGTCCAGGCAGGACTTGGTGCTTCGTGGGAGTACTGAGGGGGGAATCATCGCGCCGGGGTCCGGACCGGACCGGGCATGCAACGGTGAGGCAGGAGGGGAGCAGCCTTCACTGTCTACGTCACACCCGAGGCCGGGGCCGGAGCCTCCACCATCAACCGCCCCAGTAATCCCCCCGTTCCCCTCCCAGACTTGTGAAAAAAAAATATTTTATGCCTTGTGATAACACCTCATTTAATAAACAAGGATGACACTTCACCAACTCTCCGTTTACCGTCCCATTACTATAAATCGTGACAATAGCTAGTTTATCCAGTGAACACCGCATTTAGAAGGATAGCTTCTGACTGAAATGTAGCTAGCTAGCTCACACTAGCTAACTGTTAGCTAATCATGGATGCTGCTAGCTAGACTTGGGAGCTCATGTGGGCACACGGGCGACAATAGCTAACTGGTTAGACATGACAACACCATGGGCAACAATAACTGGTGACTGGTTAGTTTTCAGACAAATATGTTCAACTTATAGTTAATTATTATTATCTTTTTTAAACTTTTTTTTCCACCACGTTTTCTCCCCAATTTTGATCTTGTCTTATCTATTCAACTACCCAATGGGCTAGGGAGGTGAAGGTCGAGTCATGCGTCCTCCGAAACATGACCCGCCAAACCATGCTTCTTAACACCCGCCCGCTTAACCCGGAAGCCAGCCACACCAATGTGTCGGAGGAAACACAATTCAACTGACGACCAAGGTCAGCCTGCAGGTGCTAGGCTCGCCACAAGGAGTCACTAGAGCGTGATGAGCCAAGTAAAGCTCCCACCCCTGGCCAAACCCTCCCCTAACCCGGACAATGCTGGGCCAATTGTGCGCCGCCCTATGGGACTACCAATCACAGCCGGTTGTGATACAGCCCGGGATGCAGTGTCTTAGACCGCTGCGCCACTCGGGAGGCCCCAACTCATAGTTAGTTTATTCACTGACCACCGACTTTCTTCTTCTTCTTCTTCTTCTTCTTTGAGATTGGGTTGGCGGATCACATCCAACTTTTAAGGTGCATATACCACCACCTATTGTACTGGAGTGTGAGGCCAATCACGGAATTCTCTTCATTAGTCCTGTTCTTCTAAGAAAGTGAAATAGAGCCCTAGACACCACTTCCCTCTCCTTTCCTCCCCCCACTACACCACCCAAACCCCAACCCCGTCCAGCCTCTCTAACCCTTTCACACAATCACTCCCTATCTACGACATACAGCTCTCAAAATATCAACACATGCGCCACCAATTGCCTCCCCTTACTACTAGCATCCCACTCCCTTTTCCAAAGATTGAGCCCTTTTGGCCGGATCAAGAACTTAATTTCCCTGCGGCCCAACGGGAACTGAATATCTACCCCCTCTCCTTAGCCACCACATCAGCCTCTCATTACCCTCCATACCCCAGCAAAAGCTTACCACCACTCCCATCCTCTCCAATCCCATTAACAGCACCATCATCTCCACAAACAAGTCTCCCCTATCTGACCTGCCCATCTTCACACTACTCAACACTGCAGCCGAATTAGAGCAGATCACCACTCTGAGTGGTTTCACCTCCTCCAACCATCTCAAACCTATAATCATGGCCATCAACTCAGCCACATACACTGACACATATTCAGTTAACCGCTTACATACTCTAACATTAAAATCTGGGATATAAATCCCTGCCCCCACCCTACCACTGACTGGATCCTTTGAACCATCTGTATATATCCTTAAAAAACGAATAAAACCGATGTATATACGTATACTGTATAGTATCTCTTCACACACCATCTCATGTCCTCACCCCATTCTCTCCAACCCTCAATAATATCTACATCTACACTTGGTTTCAGAAACAGCTACAGAGGAACATTCCCCAATGCAATTGCCGGCTCTATATCTCTCTCTCTCTCTCTCTCTCCCCAAGTCCATATTCTACCACTTTCTGCCCAATTGTCCTCTGCTTACCCAGCATTCCCCAGTTACCGTGACCGCAGGATATCCTTCTGAACTCCCTTTCAACCTCGCCTAGTACGCTAATGCAAGTTTGTCCCGCCTTATTCTCAGTAGCCACTCCCCATAATCCACCTGCAATGCCTCAACAGGTGTCGTTCTGAAGGCCCCCACACACAATCTCAGGGCCCTTGACTGTGTCCTATCCTGGCGCTGTAGTACCGTTTTGGCTGCCGATCCATATACAAAGCACCCATAATCCCTAAAATGGCCTGATCAATGCCTGATACAGTACATACATAACAGTTTTTGTCTATCTGACCCCCCACCTCATGAGGTTCAGCACCTTCCTACACTTAATTTCAATATACTCAACATGTCTCTTCAACATAAGCCTCTCATCAAACCACATACCTAAATACTTAAACTCCTACACCCTAACTACTGTACATCCTGACAGTATATTTGCAGCATAACATCTTTAACCTTACTCCTAGAAAACACCTTAAAGCAGGACTTGGCCACAGACATCCTAAAACACTATGTTAGAGACCAATCTTCCACAACTCCCACAGCTTCTTTCATCTTCCTTATCACATATTTCACATTCTCACCTCTCTTCCATACAGCCCCATCATCAGCATACAAGGCCACACCCACTCCCTGTTCCACCTCCTTAAATCTGTCAACTATCATCAGGGTGAACAACACCGGACTAACCACACTTCCCTGAGGAGTACCATTGTCCACTTCAAACCACATTGACACCCTCACCCGTATGACCCGATCAAACAGGAAGTCCATGATCCAGTTATACAGACGTCCCCCAATGCCTAATGCACTCAACTTGATCAACAACCCTTCCCTCCACATTGTATTGTAAGCTTTCTCAATGTCAAATTGCACAACATTCATTACCTATTTTATTGTCACCTATTTTATTGTCAGGGCCTTGGCTATCTCTGTACTAACTGTCACCAGGGCATCCATGGCAGACCTCCCTCTGACAACCAACTTTGCCTCTGGCTATCCTGTAAAATGACGTTTTGGTTACAATACAGCTTGCTAACACACTATTGGGATTGACTTCTAAACGATCCACCAATGGGATCTGCCAATGATGATTCCAAACTCTGTAGAGAGCAGAGTTGTAAGAGGCTACCTGAGGGGTGTGTCCATAGATACAAACCTCAGTCAATCACTAAAACAAGCTCTTTCATACAAGGAGATTTGATTGGGTAAGGCCCCTGGCTTCTATTCCTCCAATGCACTCTAATTGGTTGTTGAGAGTTGGGTACCTGTATCTCATCTACATGGTTTGCACAGGGACACAACTCTGTTTACATTCCCAAACACAATTAAGAAGTTATGAATTACGTACCAACACATTCTATATTCTGTTCTGTTGGCAATGCTGTAGTGAGCACTTGAAAGTTTGTGAACCCTTTAGAATTTTCTATATTTCTGCATAAATATGACCTAAAACGACGTCAGATGTCCTCAAAGTAGATAAAGAGAACCCAATTAAACAAATGAGACAAAAATATTATACTTGGTCATTTATTTATTGAGGAAAATGATCCAATATTACATATCTGTGAGTGGCAAAAGTATGTAAGCAGCACTGTATATGAGCTTTGCATACAAGCATATTAATGACCATTTATTCATGCATGTGTATGAAAGGACCAGTCATCCATACTCTCTGAGATATTGTGGAAGTTGGTTAATCAGTTGTGCTTGTGGCAAATCAGGAACAAATTGTTGTAGCGTTTTAGGTAAAATGGTGCATGATGAAGTAGTGTAGACAGAGATGTTAATTAATCGTTGTAGTTAGAGTAGCCAGTGATCTGTAATGTTGCTAAAAGCAATTGGTCAGAATTGGTATGGGTCATGCTTGAGATGATTGAGGATCATTGAGATTTGCTATTATACAAACTTGTACAGTAGTATGTTTAAAGGACTTAGCAGAGACTAGCAATAATAATATGGTGTTTACACAATACGCACATGTTTAAATTCACATGATCATAAAACATTCTCTATCATCAGTTCATCTTGAATCATTGTGCACAGTGGTTTGGTGAATTAGCAATTAGCAATTAGCAACAAAAAAAAAAGATAACCAACCATCAGGTGATCTATTCTGTACACGTGTTTCTGTGTCATATTACCACAGTGTAACGGTAAGACATTCACTGCATCAGGGAAGGTCGTGAGATATGGGAATACAGAAGCTGTGCCCGGGTGTCACGTATGATAGGAGTGAATTGGATTGATTCTGGTCAGGGTCTGGTCTGGTCTGCAGGCTGACGTGATTGACCGTTGTCTCCTACTTGGTTATGGTAAAATCAGGCAGCCGCAGCATGCTCTGGACTCTGGGTAAACCATCCAATCGGCCCTCCGCCGTCTATAGGCCATCCAGAGAAGCAGCAGTGTCCCCGTCATCAGTGAACAACCCACCACCATCCCCAGTATGACAAGCATAATCTCCATCTCAGCTGCTGTATCTGAAATTCATACAGTAAGAAGTTACGTCCCAAATGGCACTCTATTCCCTATATAGTCCATTACATTTGACCAGGGCCCATAGGGAAAAGGGTGCCATTTGGGATGCATCCACAGTCTACACACATCAGGCACTAATTGTCTCTCTGATATGGATCTTTTGAGCGTATTATCAAAGATTGATTTTATTACTTAGTCACGCTAATAATTACCCATCTCCCCTGGGAGAGAAGAATTTTCTGCTCCTTTCAACATGGGACCAAAGGATATGCGGTTCCTCAGATTGGTAATAGCCTCTGGATTCTCCTCAGAGAAGAGATCTCTGCGCTGAAGACATGGCTGCAGTTAGAAAAGAGAAAAGCATGTGTGTATGGAAAATGATGAGTTGGAGGAGATAACTGGTAATTAGGATGTTTCTGGGTCTCATTCCAGGTACAGGGTGTATTGTACATCATTCCTCTGTTATTAATACGCCTCAGTTGTTGTTTGATATCAAAGTCACTGGAAGGAAATAACTTTATACAATACATAATTCATCTTCTAACAATGATGAGGTTTCAACTTGAAGGCTACATGCAAGGATATATACCCCCAAACAACACATAAAGGCATATTTTCACCTTGATGGCAGCACGCTAGGCTAGGCTAGGCTACTGGTTAAACAACATAAATTGAGTCCCATCTCCAGCTATTCCACTGGGGGGGACATCTCCATCTCAGTATCTCAGTATCCAACGGCTCAGTCCCAGTCTCACCCTCTCACACTCGGTATGGTTCCTAAGGCAGATGCTCAGATCGCAGTGTAGGTATGCCATGGAGTAATTAATCATCTGGAAGAGACTGATGGTGAAGCTGGCGCGTTTTGACAGGGTGCTGGGTAACAGCCTGATTCCTCGCGGGTTCAGCGGTAACCTGGAAGTTCCCACAACAAATCACAACAACTGTGGGACTGACAGGGGGGGGTTGAGTATCAGTCGGCATCAACAGAAAAACATTCACATGACGTGATAGGAACAACACTGAACTTTGTTTTGAAGTGAATTTGATAGTGAGTGTAATTCAAATAGCAGGGGTCACAAATGTGTCCGACAACAGCAAGTCAACACAAAGTAAAGAAAAGCGGAACAATGGATTTGGTGGTTATCATTGACTTCCTGTTCATATTGATCGTGAAGGCCTTGCCATTTGAGGTCTGCATGAATGCCCCCTCTCCTAAAACTGTTATGAGGATATGTTTATGTGACATGTCCGATAAAAGCTAATTCAGCACTAATTCAGGAATTTATCAGATTTAAAAGATGTAACTTTGGAAACCATAGGCTACTCAGCCGACTTAAGCAGAGTTTAGAAAGGTCTGGGAGCAAACCTGACTGCAAGGAGGCATGTTTCACTGTCCTTCAATCCCCATCATAACTGGGGGATTAAAAAGACACCACTCTTCCTTGTCAACACTTTTCCCTGTAAATAGAACTTCCCTGTTCAGATATAGGCAGCGGTGGTAGTCCACAGCTAAAAAACGTATTCACTGTTTGCAGATAATAGGGGGTGTGCTTTTCATTTTATTTTTTGCTATGTGCTCTCTTAGTGTTTAATTTGCCATCCATTCCAGAAATGCTGCCTCACTGAGATAAGAACATCAGCAAGTAAGCCCTGGGAGGTGCTGTCTATATTCTGCAAAAAAAAATCCAAGCAAGCGGGATTGATTTGATTCCAGGACAGAGGAAGTACAATATTTACTTGATTGGCATGTTTGCCAGCATTGACAGTTTAGTTCCATTCTGGAGCTATAGGTAGTAGGGCTGTTGGAGATATTCTATGTATGAAACACAATAATATGAACACCTACCTGGAA
Organism: Thymallus thymallus; assembly: GCA_023634145.1. Classification (NCBI taxonomy): domain Eukaryota; kingdom Metazoa; phylum Chordata; class Actinopteri; order Salmoniformes; family Salmonidae; genus Thymallus; species Thymallus thymallus. The sequence goes on from CM042378.1 coordinate 10,537,290, forward strand.
AACACACAACAAGTGGTGTTAAATTTATCAAGCTGAACAGTGGGCGAGAGACAGCAGGACTTTATCTCCAGGTTCACCTGGCTGTTGTTGGTTTTCAGGTCGATTACCACGTGGAGGATCCCCAGAGCCGGGACAAAGTCTCCAGGCAGAATGTCGCGCTCCAGGTTCAAGTTCATCTCGGCCGTGTAGTTGCCAGTGCCACAAATATCATCGGAAATTACTGCTAATCTGAAAACAGATTAGAACAAACCTATAATTACAAAGCAGTTGTAATACAAATACATTAAATGACTGTAGTTGCATTGGTACAGTATAGGGACAATGTAAGGTAAAGTGTTACCACCTATCCAATTCAATTCAAATAACTTGATTAACTAATGTTGAATGTTAATTTCCATATCATAATAAATTATTTTGTTAATTAAATTAAATATCCTGTGATAATTACCCAGTGAGGAGATCAGGCGATAAAAACCCCATCCTCTGGTGCAAGGCCAATGGATCTGACTCACTCCCAGACCCCAGCAGCTTTCTACCAGACTCGTGCGCTGGACTTACTCCAGACAAAACATGGTTATTCCCGACCCCATTAGTGGTCTGGTGGAGTAGTGCATTTGGCAAGGGGGGTTCCCTGGCCCTCAATCCCATGGGCTCATAAGGTCGTGATTGAGTTAAGTTAATGTGGCTGGTGCCAGCGGAGCTATTGGCTGTGAACGGCGCCAGCCGTGTGCTAAACCCAGATTGCTCACTTTTCACTTCACGCACTATTGGAGGCTCTGAAGGGCTTATTTGCTCGTTATCGGCAGAAGCATGTGAGGCATTTGAATGCCGTTTCTCTTTCTCCTCCGAATCTGTAAACGAGTCCCATTGGCTTCGAGATGGAGCGTCGAAAGGCATTATCTCAGAAGATAATTGCCCTTGGCGATGATGCGAAGCCAGGTTGGCGGTAAGTGGCCCTGTGGGCGAGTAATCGTCGGTGGGTGGGCTAGTCAATGTGTCATTATACGGACGAGGCGGTATAAGGGGAAAAAGGTGTCTCCCCTTTATTGCCTCGGTGATGTCAGAGGTCATGATGTCCTCTGCAGCAATGTCAAAGATAGATGTCGCCGGTCTTACACGCTGCAGATGAGACTGAGAGACTGAGTTTCCTGATGTTGTTGATGGCGAAGTGCTTATGTGATGCTTTTGAGCTGAAATATGTTGAATTATTGATGTGTTGGAAGCAGATGTCTTTATTGCAAAATGAGGCTGAACAGTTGACTGCCCAACTGTGATTACTGATTTTGCAGCGGTAAGTGAATACAGATTTCCAACACTGTTAGGTGTAGAAAAGGTTGATTTCACAATCTCTGGAGAGACGTTAAATCTTACATTCACATTTCTGATATGATTTGGAGGGCTTTGCGAGAAAGTCGTCATAAATTCTAGTTTTTTACTTTTTGTTGGGTGTCTTTGCTGATTGCTTTGCCTTTGTTTTGTTGCATTGGCATATTTTGTAAGCATGTTGAATTGTTGGGGTTCAGACACAATATGTGGTGTCTTGTTAAAAGATACAATTCGTGATAGTGTCTGACTTGGGGTTATCACAGTCTGCACTGGCATTTTATGACTTAGTGCTTGGCTGGAGAATGGCCTATTTTCTTCTTCCAGAGATTCAGAGAGATTTTCTGCCCGATGAAGGTCTCTGTGTGCTGTTGCTCCCAACAGTTTAATTAAAAGATGGGAGGAAGACATGTTTGCAGAAGTGTGTTTTTCCTCTATAGCCAGTATTTCTGTGGTTTTCATTATTCCGTGGTGAACAGTACTGCTCTCGCCCATTGTCATTTCTGTCACCTCCTCAAGAGAACCTTGAGGCTGAGAGAAGTCAGACTCCTTTCCTTTGTTGTATTTCAGCTTTAGGATGTTCACATTTTCCAATTCCTTCGAGTCCTCCACATCCTGATTTATGTGAGGCAGAGATGTAGGTGTTTCAAGGTTCCCAGCACTGTCTGCAGAGATTCGCAAGGTGTCACCACTGGACTTGATGTCACCGCGACCTACTGCAAGTCTTTGTTCGGTTGACGTTTTCACGTCAACATCTGTTGTTGTTGTTGTTGTCATCATGGCGGACACATGAATGTATAACTTGCTTGTGGTTTCTGAAATAAGTGTAGTGGAAAACTTAACTCCTTTCTCTGTTGTTGTTGGCAACTGAGCATTTACTATAGCACTTGGCTTCACTGTCTGTGACAAAACAACGGGAGGTGCAGTCCGTTTATCGATACTGTTTACATTGTCGTCAATCTTAGAATCTGGCTTTTTCAACAGTGTTCTCATTGTAGCTACAGATGCATGTTTCGTGTGAGAGACTCCTGGCAGGAGGCTCATAGACTGCTGCTCTTTGGTCAGAACACCGGGCTGTGCTGGCAGATGGCCAGTGGTACTCAACACAGACATCAAAGATTTCACACTATCTGTCAGAGCCTGAGAGGCAGGAGGAACTTTGACAGCAGGCGTGGTCCGCCTCGTAGAGTGTAAGGATGTTGTTGCACTTTGGCTTTCGATTGATGGCATTCCCATAGGCAAGGGTGATTCGTCAATGTGGTCATTGATGTGGCTTTTTAATGTGAGGATTTCATGAGCTTGGTTAAAGACAGAATTAAATGAGTATTGCATACCACTTATTATTGATCCATTGTTGGGGTCATTAACCCCACTGTTGGAGTCATTAACCCCACTGTTTCTAATGTTCTGGTCAGAGAGACCATGGACAGAAGCAAATGGAGCATTGGTGAGAGGAATAACTTGCCCAACAGCATGCTCCTGCTCTTCCCCTCCACCATCTTCAAAACTAAACTCTATGTCCTTATTTGTAATTTCAACACCCGCCAATGTGTGATTGCTAAGAAAACTATGAGGTAAACTGGATGATATGCTTTGTAGTTTTACAGATGAATTATCTTGGATTTGAGCATAATTTGTCTTGCCCTCGGTGAGAAATACCAATTTTGACTGGTTTCTGAAATTATCAGTCTTCCCAGATATCTTTTCTTCTTTATCTCTCAATGGTAATAATAAAGTGTGAAAGATATCTGAAGTTAAAGGATAAGGCATGCTGGTTGTTGATAACAACCTTTTATCAAAAGATTTGCTAATATCACTCAATCTGGAAAAAGTCTTATTTTCCACCGTTGTAGAGAGAAGCACAGTTCTGGTTGTGTTTTCCTTGACTTCAATCGTTCCCGAGAAAGATGTACTAGCAAATGAATCATTCAACATGATTTTACTGAGATTCATTTCAGAGTTTAATGAGGAAAGGGGAGGTATGGAGTCATAATCTAACCCATCCAAAACATTTACAGAGAAATCAAATGTAGTCTTTTTTGATGTTTTGGCACCATCAAATATTACTGTTTTGTCCTCTTGTTTCTTTGTAGTCACTTCAAATGAGCTCGGCATTGAGGCCTTGTGCTGACTGGAGTTTACTGTAATTATATTTCCCTGTCCCTTTCCTCCAAGACTGAGTGAGCTGCCTCGATCGAACAACGCTGACAAAACAGCAATTTTTTCTGTTGATGGCCTTTTTTCTTGCAGGCAGGTCAAACACATGTTCTCCGTAGTCGCAGAAACTTCCTTTCTGTTACCCAAGATGGATTTTGACCCACTCAATGGATACTTTTTTATTTCCAATTCCAAAATACCATTTTCATCGGCGTCTTGGCCTCGTTTTTCCTCAATGTCATTTGACTCTGCCCAGTTATCAATTTTGTGAGGACCAGGGACAGTCACCATAGGTACTCCCAGCCTCCGTTGTGTGGACATAAGAGTGATAGACTCAGCGATTCTTTGATTCCTGTTCACAAGTAGAGAGAGAAGCAGCAAATCTGAGGTTTTCTCTTTCTCCACGCCTTCGGACAAATGAGCCACAGGCATCAAGGTGCCATTCTTCATTGATTCAAATCCAGCTTCATTGAAAGAGGAAATGGCCTCTTCATAATTCGAGATCAATGCAGGATTTGGTTCAGTGGGAGACCTCATGCTTGATGTATTGTCCTCAGCTGGCATGGGTAAATCGGAGTCCTCTTTCCAAACAAAGCCTCCAGTTGACGAAGCAGCAATTGCATCTTCAGCAGTTGTGGCGTTTGTGAAATTGTGCCTTTCATGTGGCGTTTGGAACAAATCTGTCCCTGGGGATGCACTTACAGCCACAGTCTGGAGGTGGCTGTTCTCTGTGGGCATTGTTACTGCTCCACCATGACCTTTCTTGTTTTGCTCTTTAGACTCTGACTCTGCTGCTGCTGGCGGTGGCCGATAGGGATAACCTTGCAGCGCTCCATTTTCAGCTTGCACTACAAGGAGATGAATATGAGTCAATCGTCTTTTCGCAGTCATGACTTGCAAATCATTTGCTATGAAAATGGTTAATATCAATTAACTTAATGCAGAAATATTTAATCATGCATAGCGAAATATCCAGCTTGGGCTCATTAAGTCAACCCAAACAGATTAATATTCATTACTATGTCACTTTTTTAATAAGAAACTAATTTGGGATGCACTCTAATTCAGAATGTATTGTATACTGTAGAAATGTATCAACCCCTAACAGAGACAATATTATGATTAATTTGCCAATAAGGACACTAGTCTACTGTTAACCTTTTAGTAACCTCAGAACAATGGCTGCAGTGAAAACAATGTGAAAATCACTCTTTAGCCATTACCATGAACTATTACCAATTATTTTTTGCTTAACATCATTGCCTTGCAGGGCAAAACCACAAGCAGCGAGCAGCAAGGTGCCCACCATATCATATATCATATATATACATCATATAAAGGCACACAAAAAGCAAATACATACCTGTGAGAATCAAAACAAATAGCAATAAATAGAAATGACTGCTCATCCTGTTTATACCAGAACAGGTGAATATTCTTCCCAAAAAAGTATTGCTTGCAAACCCTGCTTGCTATTAATCCAACACAGGTGGGAGCTGTAGTTTTGTAGATGCACAGCCAGTGTGATCACATACTGAGAGCTTTGTTCTCGGGCTCATTTAATTTTAATACATGGATTAGATTTCGGTGACATGTACTGTAAACAAGTAACAAGCCCCAGGTCTCCTCTCTCTTCAGTCATCGTGGGGCTGATATGTTAACAGGTATCCCTTCCACTACTGTTCTCCATTTCTAAGATGGCATTATTAAAGAGAGAGACACACACACACACACACACACACACACACACACACACACACACACACACACACACACAAACGCATTGCCCTTTTAATTCAACTCATGCTTGTAATCTTTACATGATTGGCAGTGATGCAGAGCTGTTAACAAGCATGCAGTGTAATGATCCATTTAGAGCAGTTGGTCTTCCATGCCATAGATAGAAGATATACTGTATATCCTCAAGCTGTGTACCCAGTGCCAGGGCTTATACTCACACCTAATCCATTTTGCCTAAGCACATCCAGTATGTTAATGCTCTTTAAAATGTCAAGTGTGAGCATTTCAGCCATTTCCCCACATACATATATGATTTATATACAGTCACATCCAAAATGATTGGCACCCTAGATAAAGATGAGCAAAACATTTTGGAAAATGATATTATTTTCCACAAATACAATTGCTCAGATAAAACGATTTTGTTAAACAAGTAATATTTTTTCCTCTAAAGCATAGGGGTCAAAATAATGGGCATAGTATTCCTAGCACGCAATGACTACATCAAACGTGTGACTCTACAAACTTGTTGGATGCATTCGCAGTTTGCTTTGGTTGTGTTTCAGATTATTTTGTGCCCAATAGAAATTAATGTACCTCTAAGTCCCGCGGCATAAAGCTCGCAACTTTTAAAGGAGGAACTACTGTATTGTCATTGACGAGTGAGAAAGTTAACGAGGCACCAAAGATAATACGCCCAAGACATGCTAACCTCCCTATTATTGGTAATGGTGAGAGGTTAGCATGTATTGGGTGTATGATATTTGTGCATCTGTAACTTCTTCACTCATCATTATTCACAATTCATTCAGGATTATCTGTAATCATGGTAGCATCCACATTAACGTAGAAGTGTTTAGAACATAACATAATATATTATTATTTACAATAAAAGTGCTACACTTTTGACTACTATAACAACAGGGGTGACAATATGTTTTACCCCTATCTTTTTGAGAATACAAATATTAGTGAACAAAACATTAGGAACTGCTCTTTCCATGACAGACTGACCAGGTGAATCAAGGTGAAAGCTATGATCCCTTATTGATGTCACTTGTTAAATCCACTTCAATCAGTGTAGATGAAAGGGAGGAGACATGTTAAAGAAGGAATTTTAAGCCTTGAGACATCTGAGACATGGATTGTGTATGTGTGCCATTCAGAGGGTGAACCAGCCAACTTGACATAACTGAACACTTTGCTAATGTTTATGCCCTTGTTTGTGTATAAAATGCAAAGAACGACTAAATCCAATTTAAAATAAATACTTGTTTTAATAGCCTGCACTCTGCTTACCTCACCGACACCTTAAACTCTGTTTGAAGTTTACATATTAAATATCACGCGAGCATGAGAGGGAGATTAACTTTTTCATTTACTAGTTAGTGTTTCATAACAGAAAATTAAAAACCCTGTGTGAGGCTTAGCTATGTTGTCCTTGGGCAACCTGTCATAATACACAACAGAACACAGGGTGGTACATGGGAATAGAAAACTGTGCTACAATAAAAAAGGCTTAGGAAACAGCTACTTAAAAACATGCCCGCCTCGGGATATGTTAAGAGTGATACGCTGAATGAAAGGTGTCATTTCAAAATGGCATATGTGAACTTTGTTATCACACACAAGAAAGGGATATAAAAAGACTGAGAGTCTTTTTTGGGGTCGGTTGGAGAGTCTCATGTGATCAGCTTCATACAGGAGTGGAGTATCTCCAGTCCGTGAAGTTCTCTGAGTTTTGCCATATGCCTAGAAACAGAAAACAGACAAACAGACACATTTCATGTAAGCAACATAATGTTGTACTTTTAGGTTGACCTTTGGGTGAACCTATTCTATTATTTTCTCTCCCCTGAATTGGATGTTGTCATGGGAAGTCAAAAAGAGAAGTAGTGAAACAGAGCAGTTGCTTTTAATTTATAGGGTATTCTGCCTCTTGTCTGTAATTACCTTTGGCAGCGTTTACAGCTGTGATCCTTTCTGGGTAAGTCTCTAAGAGCATTGCACACCTAGATTGTACAATATATGCACATTATTCTTAAAATAAATATTCCTGCTCTGTCAAGTTTGTTGTTGATCATTGCTAGACAGCCATTTTCTTGCCATAGATTGTCAAGCCGATTTAAGTCAAACTGTAAGCTTTGTATTCAGACTAAACCAGGTTTTCCTATAGGATTTTGACAGTGCTTATAACTGTATTCCGTTTATTTTTATGCTATGAAACTCCCTAGACCATGCTGATGACAAGCATACTCATAACATGACGCAGCCACCACCATGCTTGAAAATATGAAGAGTGGTACTCAGTGATGTGTTGTGTTGGATTTGCTCCCAACATAATGCTTTGTATTCAGCACAAAAAGTGGATTTCTTTGCCACATTTTTTGTAGTATTACTTAAGTGACTTTTTGCAAACAGGATGCATGTTTTGGAATATTTTTATTCTGTACTTATTCTGTACTTCCTCCTTTTCACTCTATCATTTAGGTTAGTATTGTGGAGTAATAACAATGTTGTTGATCCAACCTCAGTTTTCTTCTATCACAGCCATTGAACTCTGTAACTGTTTTAAAGCCACCATTGGCCTCATTGTGAAATTCCTAAGCGGTTTCCTTCCTCTCTGGCAACTGAGTTAGGAAGGATGCCTGTATCTTTGTAGTGACTGGATACATTGATACACTATCCAAAATGTAATTAATAACGTCACCATTCCCAAAGGGATATTCAATGTCTGCTTATTTTTTTATTTACCCATCTACCAATAGGTGCCCTTCCCTGAATCTGTATTTGAAATTCACTGCTAGACTGTGGGACCTTACAGATAATTGTATGTTTGGGGTACAGAGATGAGATGTTAAACACTATTATTGCACACAAAGTGAGTCCATGCAACTTATTATGTGACTTGTTAAGCACATTTTTACTCCTGAACTTATTTAGGCTTGCCATAACAGGGATTGAATACTTATTGACTCAAGACATTTCAGCTTTTCATTTTAATGCATTTTGTAAAAATGATTCAAATTTGACATTATGAGGTATTGTGTGTAGGCCAGTGACACAAAATATAAATGTAATCAATTTAATTTCAGGCTGTAACACAACAAAATGTGGAAAAAAGTCAAGGGGTGTGAAAACTTTCTGAAGGCACTGTACTTATTCAGCCCTTAGCCAAGGGGCTGTATTTATCTGTATTAAGTTCTGTTGTTCAATTCTGTTTTAAACAAGATAAAGAGTTCTGTATAAAATGTTAACCTAAATAACTTAAGGGATACTTACTCGCTTATTTCCACTCACAGTATCTGCTATCGCAGACGAGAACCGAACACACTACCTGTACGTATGAGTATAAGGGAAAAGTGAATAAAAAAAAGAGTACTTGGATTTTTTTAGGTGCACGGATAGTACTTTAAAAACGTACAATACAAATAATTGTGTGAATAAAGTGGCAATATTTCGAGAATAACGTGTCAATATTCTTGAGAATAAAGTGACAATATTTTGAGAATAAAGCCAACATTTTTATTTGGAGAATTAAGTCGCAGTTATGTTTAAAGTAGGGGATTTGTTTAACTGCATGTCTCCCTGGTGCTTTGCGTGCCACTGTTAAAATGCCTGAATTAGATGACCTGGTGAAACTATACTTTAGAATTGGCTTTATTAACAAGCAAATCCTTGCTCTTTTAGCACATACTAACCATATTATTACAAGAATTAGGACCTGGAAGAGGTTGTGCCACAGATGGGTCTTTTCAGAAGGAGGAACCACACAGACACATACTGGTGGGCTGTGTGTGTATGCAGGTCTGTGTGTGTGTGTGTGTGTGTGGGGATGGGGGGGGGGGGGTGTCTAATATACACATTTAACAGGTGTCACTGTGCTGCGCGCACACACACACACACACACACACACACACACACAAACACACACGGTATTCCCAAAGCAATACCATTCTAACAGCTATGGTGTGTTGTCAGGACACCGAATGAAGTTCACTGTTACCGTTACTGACTGCGAAGAGACATGGAGTTGCATGCATCAGTCCCTTTCATGGTGCGCTTTGAATTCACTACAATGTTATTCTTAATCCCATACTTGCATAGTATCTTAAGAGTAACAGTTAGGCCAGTAGCCTATATGTCAAAATAAAGGTTATCTTGCATATTTGTGCGTAATGGCATGGTGTTGCATGTAGAAGCGACAGTTACAGGGATGGTAAATACAGCTTGATTGCCATAGCAACATCAGGGAAACTGGGCAGAAGAGTGGTGCTTCAAATACAGCAGTTCTGCAACATCTTTGAATGAGCCTCTCATAATTGCAGGCCTCAACACGTTACAGAAAGAGATTAACTGTATAGGAAGCTCTGGTGACAAGTCGTCTGGAAACTGGACAGCCAATAAATTGGCAGATGCAAACAGATGATTATCTTTAGCTGATAACACTTCTTGAGGGCTTGAACAAAAAAGCAGATTGCGATTTCGTTCATACTGGTGAACTGCCGTTTGAGTTGTGTGGTTGCAATATCAACAGCCCATTATCTCTGGTGTAACTTGGCATGCATCGTTCAAGACTACGTTTAAAATGTGTCCAGTGCAATTGAAATATAACGCAGTAAAGACTCAGTATAGAAAACAGCCGGGCCAGCAACCTGGACCTAAAGGCCGTTGTGAAATCATTTGCACACAAAAATGCAAAACTGTAGCTACTACCGGCCTCTAGATAGCAAAAAAGACCAGCACAGATACAGAGAGACGTTTACTAAGAGAAAGAAAGAGAAAAAGAGAGACAGAAAAGCAGCAAGGAGGACTTCAGGAGACCAGGGGAGGCTCCCAAGTTGGATTTCATTTGATTTGATTTGATTTAATTATTGCATCCCATTTATGTAGGGTATTACTGTTGAGTTCCACAATATATAGTGGCTAAATTTATCCTCAAGTCGACTACGTTTTTTCCTTATTGTTAGGCTATTTGATGGTTTATAAAACAGCAGATAATTAGGAGCTGCATACGGTATATAGCCCAAGCTGTAGATAGTAGGCTATACTACATAATGAAACAATCCCTAGTAACAGACTGGTTTCACGCACAACACATTTCTATCCCAGCAGGGATGGCTCATGTCATGCAGGGACTATTGTATATTCAACAAAAATCTATTGGTAGCTGATTAGTATGCTTTTGCATCAAATGTATTTTACAATCGCCAATGTTTGAATTTACAACTTTAATTACAAGTAATTACATTATTCCTGCCAGCCAGCAGTCAAAATGTCAGCATAGCTTTGTGTGTATAGCTTTGTGAAATGTTAGGCTTAACATGAGAAAATGACGACCAAATAGGCCTCCCAATAAACATTTACCCATTAGCTAAAGCAAAACTACATGCCCTGGCACCACAGAAAGCCTATCATCGATTCGATAGGCAGCCGCATAGACATGTCGCAATATCAGCACCACGGATTAATAAAGGAAATCTGAGGAAAACGCTGCTGAAATTCTATCAACACATCTACTGTGCTACATGCGCATCAAGGACTCATTGATGGATCATTGCTACTCTCCCTTCCAGAACGAATACAAGGCCCTCCGCTACTCTCCCACACCTCCATTCTGCTCCTCTCCAAATATAGGCAGAAACTTAAGTAGGAAGCACCTGCGGTAAGGATTGTTCAACATTGGTCTGACCAATGGAAATATATGCTTCAAGATTGTTTTGATTGCGTGGACTGGGAAATGTTCTGGGTCTCCTCTGAGAATAGTATCGATGTATACACGGAGTCAGTGACTTGGTTCGATTAGAACTTATCCAAACCAAAAAACGTGGATAAATGGCAACATTCGCGCAAAACTGAAAGCGCGAACCACCACATTTAACCATGGCAAGGCGACTGGGAACATGGACGTGTACAAACAGACCAGCTATGGCTTCCGTAAGGCAATCAGAGACAAAACGACAGTACAGGGACAAAGTGCTCTCATTCTCCCTGTGGCCGACCGTGAGTAAGTCATTTAAGCGTGTTAACCCTTGCAAGGCTGCCGGCCTAGACGGCATCCCAAGCCCCGTCCTCAGAGCATGTGCAGACCAGCTGGCTGGAGTGTTTATGGACATATTCAATCCCTCTCTATCCCAGTCTGTTGTCCCCACTTGCTTCAAGATGTCAACCATTGTTCCTGTACCCAAGAAAGCAAAAGTAACTGAACTAAACGACTATCGCACCGTTGCACTAAATTCTATCATCATTAAGCACTTTGAAAGGCTAGTTAAGGATCATATCACCTCCACTTTACCAGACACCCTAGACCCACTACAATTTGCAGACCCATGGATGATGCAATCAACCATTGCACTACATACTGCCATATCCCACCTGGACAAGATAAATACCTATGTAAGAATGCTGTTCATCGACTACAGCTCAGCATTCAGAACCATAGTGTCCTCCAAAGTGCACCACTAAGCTCAGGGCCCTGGGTCTGAACCTCACCCTGTGCAACTGGGTCCTAGACTTATTGATGGGCCGAACCCAGGTGGTGAAGACAATAAACAACACCTCCGCCACGCTAATCCTCAACACAGGCTCAGCCATGACTGCCACGCACGTCGCCAACTCAATCATCAAGTTTGCTGATGGCACAACAGTGATAGGCCTGATTACCAACATCGACTAGACAGCCTACAGGGAGGAAGTGAGAGACCTGGTGGAGTGGCGCCAGGAAAATAACCTCTCCCTCAACGTCAACAAAATGAAGGAGCTGACCATGGACTACAGGACAAAGCAGAGAGAGCATGCCCCCGGTGGAGAGGGTCAAAAGCTTCAAGTTCCTGGGTGCACATCACTGAGGACATGAAATGGTCCCTCCACACGACAGCATGGTGAAGAAGGCACAATAGCACCTCTTCAACTTTAGGAGGCTGAAAAAATTCAGCTTGGCCCCTAAGACCCTCACAAACTTCTACAGATGCACCATCCAGAACATTCTGTTGGGCTGTACCACCACCTGGTAGGGCAACTGCACCACTCGCATTCGCAGTGCTCTCCAGAGGGTGCTGCGGTCAGCCCAACGCATCACCGGGGGCACACTACCTGCCCTCCAAGAAGACCATCAAAGACCTCAGTCACCTGAGCTATGGCCTGCTCACCCCGTTAACCATCTAGAAGGCAGAGACAGTACAGGTGCATCAAATCTGGGAATGAAAGACAACAGCTTCTATCGCCAGGCTATCAGACTGTAAAACAGTCACCACTAACCGGCCTCCGCCCAGTACCCTGCCCTGATCCTTAGAGAATGCTACCGTATGTACAGTTTTGGTGATTCCAAACTTCTTCCATTTAAGAATGGACGCCACTGTTTTATTGGGGACCTTCATCAAGGCAGAGGGGTTAAATGTGGAAGACACATTTCAGTTGAATGCATTCAGTTGTACAACTGACTAGTATCCCCACCTTTCCCTTTCCCTATTTAGCTTTTCTTTTTTTGTACACTTTTGCAAAAATGTTTAAAAAACAACTGTTTTTGCTTGGTCATTATGAGGTATTGTGTGTAGATTGATGAGGAAAAATGTAATCAATTTTAGAATAAGGCTGTAACGTAACAAAATGTGGAAAGGTCAAGGGGTCTGAATACTTTCCGAATGCACTGTATGCCTTCAGAAAGTTTTCAGACCCCTTTACTTTTCCACATTTTGTTACGTTACAGCCTAAATTAAAAATGTAAAGAGGAAATGTCTTGAGTCTAACTATTCAACCCCTTTGTTATGGCAAGCCTAAATAAGTGCAGGAGTAAATATAACATAATAAGTTGCATGGACTCACTGTGTGATCAATAATAGTGTTTAACATGATTTTTGATTGACTACCTTATCTCTGTACACATTTACATTTACATTTTTTGTCATTTAGCAGACGCTTTTATCCAGAGCGACTTACAGTTAGTGCATACATGTTCATACTTTTTATGTACTCGTCCACCGTGGGAATCAAACCCACAACCCTGGCGTTGCAAGTGCCATGACCTACCATCTGAGCTACACGGGACTACCCCACACATACAATTATCTTTAAGGTCACTCACAGGTGAAGAGTACCTATGATAAAAATTACAGACTTCTACATGCTTTGTAAGTGGGAAAATCTGCAAAATCGGCAGTGTATCAAATACTTGTTCTCCCCACTGTATATATATACAGTTGAAGTCGGAAGTTTACATACACCTTAGCCTAATATATTTAAACTCTGTTTTTCACAATTCCTGACAATTAATCCTAGTAAAAATGCCCTATCTTAGGTCAGCTAGGATCACCACTTTATTTTAAGAATGTGAAATGTCAGAATAATTGTAGACAGAATTATTTATTTCAGCTTTTATTTATTTCATCACATTCCCAGTGGGTCAGAAGTTTACATACACTCAATTAGTATTTGGTAGCATTGCCTTTAAATTGTTTAACTTGGGTCAAATGTTTCGGGTAGCCTTCCACAAGCTTCCCACAATAAGTTGGGTGAATTTTGGCCCATTCCTCCTGACTGAACTGAAGTGAGTCAGGTTTGTAGGCCTCCTTGCTTGCACACGCTTTTTCAGTTCTGCCCACAAATGATCTATAGGATTGAGATCAGGGCTTTGTGATGGCCACTCCAATACCTTGACTTTATTGTCCTTAAACATTTTTGCCACAACTTTGGAAGTATGCTTGGTCATTGTCCATTTGGAAGACCCATATGCGACCAAGCTTTAACTTCCTGACTAATGTCTTGAGATGTTGCCTCAATATATCCACATAATTTTTCCTCATGATGCCATCAATTTTATGAAGTGCACCAGGCCCTCCTGCAGCAAAGCACCCCCACAACATGATGCTGCCACCCCCGTGCTTCACAGTTGGGATGGTGTTCTTTGGCATGCAAGCCTCCCCCTTTTTACTCCAAACATAACGATGGTCATTATGGCCAAACAGTTCGATTTTTGTTTTATCAGACCAGAGGACGAAAAAGTACGATCTTTGTCCCCATGTGCAGTTGCAAACCGTAGTCTGGCTTTTTTATGGCAGTTTTGGAGCAGTGGCTTCTTTCCTGCTGAGCGGCCTTTCAGGTTATGTCGATATAGGACTCGTTTTACTGTGGATATAGATACTTTTGTTACCTTACCTGTTTCCTCCAGCATCTTCACAAGGTCCTTTACTGTTGTTCTGGGATTGATTTGCACTTTTCGCACCAAAGTACATTCATCTCTAGGAGACAGAACGCGTCTCCTTCCTGAGCAGTATGACGGCTACGTGGTCCCATGGTGTTTATACTTGCGTACTATTGTTTGTACAGATGAACGTGGTACCTTCAGGCATTTGGAAATTGCTCCCAAGGATGAACCAGACCTCAGAAAAATAATATGAGGTCTTGGCTGATTTCATTAGATTTTCCCATGATGTCGAGCAAAGAGGCACTGAGTTTAAAGGTAGGCCTTGAAATACATCCACAGGTACACCTCCAATTGACTCAAATTATGTCAATTGGCCTATCAGAAGCTTCTAAAGACATCATCATCAAAATTTCTGGAATTTTCCAAGCAGTTTAAAGGCACAATCAACTTAGTGTATGTAAACTTCTGACCCACTGTAATTGTGATATAGTGAATTATAAGTGAAATAATCTGTCTGTAAACAATTGTTGGAAGAATGGCTTGTGTCATGCACAAAGTAGATGTCCTAACCGACTTGCCAAAACTATAGTTTATTAACATGAAATCTGTGAAGTGGTTGAAAAATGAGTTTTAATGACTTCAACCTAAGTGTATGTAAACTTCTGACTTCAAACTTTTGACTGGTACTGTATATACAGTTGGACACCTACTCATTCCAGAGTTTTTTTTTTTTTTTTTACATCGTAGAATAATAGTGAAGACATCAAAACTATGAAATAACAATGTGGAATCATATAGTAACCAAAAAAGTGTTAAACAAATCAAAATATATTTTATATTTGAGATTCTTCAAAGTTGCCACCCTTTGCCTTGATGACAGCTTTGCACAATGTTTACATTCTCTCAACCAGCTTCAAGAGGTAGCCACCTGGAATGCAATTAAATTAACATGTGTGCCTTGCTAAAAGTTCATTTGTGGAATTACTTTCATTCTTAATGTGTTTGAGACAATCAGATGTGTTGTGACAAGGTAGGGGTGGTATACAGAAGATAGCCCTATTTGGTAAAAGACCAAGTCCATATTATGGCAAGAACAGCTCAAATAAGCAAAGAGAAACGACAGTCCATCATTACTTTAAGACATGAAGGTCAGTCAATCCAAAACATTTCAAGAACTTTGAACGTTTCTTCAAGTGCAGTCGCAAAAACCATCAAGCGCTATGATGAAACTGGCTCTCATGAGGACTGCCACAGGAAAGGAAGACCTCTGCTGCAGAGGATACGTTTGTTAGAGTTCCCAGCCTTGACATTACAGCCTAAATAAATGCTTCACAGAGTTTGAGTAACAGACACATCTCAAAATCAACTGTTCAGAGTTGCTGCAAAGAAACCACTACTAAAGGACACCAATAATAATAAGAGACTTGCTTGGGCCAAGAAACATGAGCAATGGACATTAGACCGGTGGAAATCTGTCCTTTGGTCTGATGAGTCCAAATTTTAGATTTTTGGTTCCAACCGCTGTGTCTTTGTGAGACGCAGAGTAGGTGAATGGATGATATCTGCATGTGTGGTTCCCACCGTGAAGCATGGAGGAGGAGGTATGATGGTGTGGGGGTGCTTTTCTGGTGACACTGTCTGTTATTTATTTAGAATTCAAGGCACACTTAACCAGCATGGCTACCACAGCATTCTGTAGCAATATGCCATCCCATCTGGTTTGCGCTTAGTGGGACTATCATTTGTTTTTCAACAGGACAATGACCCAACACACCTCTAGGCTGTGTAAGGGCTATTTGACCAAGAAGGAGAGTGATGGAGTGCTGCATCAGATGACCTGGCCTCCACAATCACCTCAACCCAATTTAGTTGGTTTGGGATGAGTTGGACCGCAGAGTGAAGGAAAAGCAGCCAACAAGTGCTCAGCATATGTGGGAACTTCTTCAAGACTGTTGGAAAAGCATTCCAGGTGAAGCTGGTTGAGAGAATGCCAAGAGTCTGCAAAGATGTCATCAAGGCAAAGGGTGGCTACTTCGAAGAATCTAAAATATATTTTGATTTGTTTAACACTTTTTTGGTTACTACATGATTCCATATGTGTTATTTCATAGATTTGATGTCTTCACTAATATTCTACAATGTAGAAAATAGTAATACAAAAAAATAAAATCCTTGAATGAGTAGGTGTGTCCAAACTTCTGGCTGGTACTGTACATGACATTGCTCATTCTGAAATGTCATAATTTTGGTGTATTTCTAGGTATTACTAAACTATTGAAGCTAGAAACACAAGCATTTGGCTGCACCTGCGATAGCATCTGCAAATCTTTGTGCGTGACCAATAAACATTGATTTGATGGACAGTGATCGGTAGTCTATAATCTCAGTGGTGGAAAAAGTACTCAATTACCTTAATAGAAAAAGACTTAAGTAAAAGTGAAACTCGCCCAGTAAAATACTACTGGAGTAAAAGTCTAAAAGTATTTGGTTTTAAATATACTTAAGTATCAAAAGTAAAAGTCTAAATCATTTAAAATGGCTTAAATTAAGCAAACCAGATGGCACAATTGTCTTATTTTTTTTAAATTTACGGATAGCCAGGGGAACAGTACAACATGCAGACATAAGCATTTGTGTTTAGTAAGCCCGCCAGGTCAGAGGCAGTAGGGATGACCAGGGATGTTCTCTTGATAACTACGTGAATTGGACCATGATCCTGTCCTGCTAAGCATTCAAAATGTACTTTTGGGTGTCAGGGAAAATGTATGGAGTAAAAAGTACATTATTTTCTTTAGGAATGTAGTGAAGTAAAAGTAAAAGTTGTCAAAAATATAAATAGTAAAGTAATGTACTTCAAAGTACTACTGAAGTATTTTTACTTATGTACTTTACACCACTGTATAATCTGTGAGTGGCTGTCTGGCTGACGCATTAAAAATTGTGTCAGAGAAACTGCGTTATGCCAGTGTAAGGGCTGAAAGGTTGAGGAGTGTGTGTGAGCATATGTGCACTTGTGATTAATTGACATAGCAATTACCTGGGCTCTGCTTTACACAGTTTCCCTAGAGCGATGGCAGCATTTTGCTGCACAGCACTTCTCTTGGCATCGCCCGCAGCGTGGCGGAGCAGGAGCAGGACAGTGTCGGTGCCCAGGAGGCTGCTGGCTGCCCCCCTTACCCCTAGGCAGTGGCCCAGACACAGGGCAGCATTCCCTGCCACTGCCTCCTCACTGCTGGGGCCCAGGAGCCTCCTCAGGGTGTGAAGTCCTGATGAGCAGGACAAAATAAAAGTTGCTCAATGTAATCACATACACACACAAACCAACACACACGTACGTACACACACACACACACACACCTTATAATACAATCTGTTTTTTGTTATTTAGCATCTTTTAAATAACACACTAGTTCAAAAACCAAGACCAATCAATCATACGTGTATCTTACTTTTATCACATTTCACCCACTCCTCCTGAGCCGTTTGACTGATAGCCGTGCAGACGGTGAGGGTCTTGATCAAATATTTAGTGGTGGTTTTCCCTGATCCCTGCATGGCAAGATTTCTCTCTTATCATATACAGTATACAGAATACTTTATATCAGTCCATACAACACATAATTGGTTTGCCGTAAAAAGGAAAGAAGGGAAAAATGCCTCTTGAATCGAGCTGGCAGTGATCATCCAAAAGACAGAAAGAAAAAGAAAAGAAAGGGAATAAATTATGCTTGGCATTACTTTCAGTAGCCTCCGCATTGTCCACACGACTCCTCTCTGCACGGCGTCTTCAGTAGCAGCGGGGGACTGTGGGAGCACTTTACTCAGCAAACCTGTGGCTCTCTGAGTTCAAGAGAAAGAACAATATGCAGTCAGCGAGAAAAGAAACAAAGTGAGCGGGGAAAGAAACAGAGCAGTCATCAGCTGCTGATATTCTATCACATTTACTGAACCAGAGAGAGAGATACTTAACGTCACATTGAATGTCACAGAGATCTTCTTGTGAATGTAGAGTGCATTGACTTTTTCCACATTTTGTTATGTTACAGCCTTATTCTAAAACAAATTAAATTGCTTTTTCCATCATCAATCTACACACAATACTCCAAAGCAAAAACAGTTTTACGACATTCAAACAAGGAATTACGACGTTCAAAATGAGACTAACCGAGGTAATAATCCATTAATAAGCGACTTATCTGTGATTTGAAAATATCTCATGAGAGTTAATTCGGGAGATAGTAACTCTTTAAACAACATTTCCCGTGGTGCCACGACTTCTTAGTTAATTCATGTTTACATGATTAGTTTAATAACGTAATAATTAAACATTGAGAATTGATTTGGTAAAATAACAGTCATTAATGATAGTCACGTCACGACACATAAAAAAGTTATTGTTTTGTCTTGTTTCTCTCCAAATACCCATCTCTTCCATCTTTGTTAGCATATGGAAAATATGTGGATATGGATAGTTAGAGCATGATAGGCCAGAGGGGCCGTAGAGAAGTGTCAGTGAGAGATGCAGTGGTAGTGGTCTCATCAGTAGAGCTGCGCCGGGGCCCTGTGGTGCTAGCGGGTGAGATTTATACCACTCACTGTGATGATGCCGCCGTTGGGATCACTCAGCAATCCCAAGCATACACCACTGATGGGAACAGCATGCTCCTGTAAGATAAAAGAGAGAGAGAAAGAAAGGTTAATCACATTTTCACTGTACATAGCACTTTTTCATAGGGGTGCTTATGATTACAATTACACCAAAGGTGCTGAAACAAAAGCTCACAGTGCTCTTTGTTCCTGTTCTTCCACTCACCTCCCTCCCTCACTCCCTCCCTCTTCCCTTCAAATTGATGTGTTGCCCTGATAGGTGGGCCAAGGACTAGTCAATCACTGCCCAACTCCAAATGGCACCCTAGCATGCTATGGGCCCTGGTCAAAAGTAGTGCACTATATAGGGAATATGGTGCCATTTAGGATATGCACAGCCTAACAGCCTCTATCGTACCTGGATGGCTGTGGAGGAATTCCCGGCAAGGTTGATCATCAGTCCCAGGAGGGGATAAAGGATCTCTCTGTATTCACAGTGAGTACACCACTCCTGTAATGGAGAACCACAATGCAATACCACACACACTGGATTTGGTTTGAGAAATGTCATTGTACAGTGTTATCTATTCTGGCTTATACATTTCAGTCTATAACATTTTAAAAAGAAAAGAGAAAATGTATGTGGTGCCATCATTAGAATAGAAAAATAAACATCCCGGTTCAGTTAAGTTTAGGAAAATAAAAAAGTTGTATGCGCCTTTAAAATAAGCTAGTCATAAATACAATATGTAACCATATTCACCATGGCGATTAGAAAGGCCTGCCAACACTCCTGACAGTTGGCAACCTCTTTTTGGATGGCATCATCTCCAGTCATATTGCCTATTATTGATATGAGCGATGGAAAAATGTGCTGGTTGGATGTGGTGATGTTTCTCTGCAAGCGAAGCACATGGAAAGATTATCCCAAAAATATTTTGACAATGTCTGATCCCAGATCAGTTTTTCGCTATACAGCCAACTCATTTGGTCATTGTTCATGTTTGGCATGACAGATCTGGGACCAGGCTACAAGAACTACAGTATCAAGGGCAAATAAAGTGTTTGATGAGATGTAGCTAACTTCCAACACAAATATCTTACCAGCAGACTTGCAAAAGGGAGTACAATCAATGTTGTAAACGTGTCCCTTAACTGCAAGCAAAATCTGTAACAGAACAGGGAGTTATCCATGATGAACATGAAATGTACAAGAATATACAGTAGATATGCTACAAATCACTTGCCTATGTTGTGTGTAGCCAACTCTATACATTGGCTCCTACATGACAAGGAACAATAAATAAATGGTCTGCACAGTGCATACAGTATGGGACACAGCAAATAAATCTCAGGAGGCTACAAACACAATCGGTATTATATTATTATGCATGAGTCATGACGAGCGGTACCAAACCGCAGTATGTGACGACATGATCTAAATATTTTAAAATACGCACAAGCACACACACATAATTAATATGTCGACACACACACACACCCCAATGGGCAACACACACACCCCACCGTTAGCAAGTAATTGACGACTTTTGGCCCCGAAAAAAGAAAAGACGATAAAATAAATTGTAGAATTGAAGCCAAACAAATTGTCCGGGAGAGGCTGTCTATCATAGGCTACACCCCAATTTCACGCTTCACCATTCACTCACTCTTTGCGCATATGTGTGTGTGCTGCTGAGGATAGAGAGAGCGAGCCTTGGCCTAGGCTACTGTTGATTGCGCAGATGGAACTACAGTGAAAAAACTACAAGGGGAATGTCCTTTGTGTAGACAAGTTTAAATATTGTAATGGACAAAGATGAAAAGAGCGTTGGCACGGCAAAATGCAGGCCACTGTGCACATCGTTATTCAGATAGAATACAATTTTGGAACTTACATTTATTTATTTTCGTATTATTAATCATTTGTTTTATCATTAACCTATTATTATTGTATATCATTGCTATTATTGTAGGCCTATTTATTAATATAAACCAGTTCTTTAAATATGCTAAACGTGCTTTGTTTAATTCTGTTGATACATTTTCGATCTGTCTTTTCAATTGTGTGCTCCGTATTTAGTTTAAGATATAAGAAGGCCTGTTGTAAAATAAATATAATTAGCCTATTGTTGTCCTTTGCACTAGCCTTTGTTGTTAATTGCTGCAATATAGTACAGTCGTGGCCAAAAGTTTTGAGAATGACACAAGTATTGGTCTCCACAAAGTTTGCTGCCTCAGTGTTGATGATGGCAATTTTCATATACTCCAGAATGTCATGAAGAGTGATCAGATGAATTGCAATTAACTGCAAAGTCCCTATTTGCCATGAAAATGAACTTAATCCCCCAAAAACATTTCCACTGCATTTCAGCCCTGCCACAAAAGGACCAGCTGCAATCATGTCAGGAATGGCAGCAGGCAGGTGTGAGTGCATCTACACGCACAGTGAGGCGAAGACTTTTGGAGGATGGCCTGGTGTCAAGAAGGGCAGCAAAGAAGCCACTTCTCTCTAGGAAAAACATCAGGGACAGACTGATATTCTGCAAAAGGTACAGGGATTGGACTGCTGAGGACTGGGGTAGAGTCATTTTCTCTGATGAATCCCCTTTCCGATTGTTTGGGCCATCCGGAAAACAGGTGAGCGCTACCATCAGTCCTGTGTCATGCCAACAGTAAAGCATCCTCAGACCATTCATGTATGGGGTTGCTTCTCAGCCAAGGGAGTGGGCTCACTCACAATTTTGCCTAAGAACACAGCCATGAATAAAGAATGGGACCAACACATCCTCCGAAAGCAACTTCTCCCAACCATCCAAGAACAGGTTGGTGACGACCAATGCCTTTTCCAGCATGATGGAGCACCTTGCCATAAGGCAAAAGTGATAACTAAGTGGCTCGGAGAACAAAACATCGACATTTTGGGTCCATGGCCAGGAAACTCCCCAGACCTTAATCCCATTGAGAACTTGTGGTCGATCCTCAAGAGGCGGGTGGACAAACAAAAACCCACAACTTCTGACAAACTCCAAGCAATGATTATGCAGGAATGGCCTGCCATCAGTCAGGATGTGGCCCAGAAGTTAATTGACAGCATGCCAGGGCGGATTGCAGAGGTCTTGAAAAAGAAGTGTCAACACTACAAATATTGACTCTTTGCAAAAACTGAATGTCATTGTCAATGAAAGCCTTTGACACTTATGGAATACTTGTAATTATACTTCAGTGTACCATAGTAACTACTGACATAAAGATCTAAGAACACTGAAGCAGCAAACTTTGTAGAGACCAATACTCATTCTCAAAACTTTTGGCCATGACTGTATGTTCAAAAGTTTTGTGATGTTTTAAACCAGTTCGCAAGTGTTTTGACTTACTTTTGATATTACCCTAATAAAGTTTAGAAACTTTTGTGAAAGTTTGGTGTGGTTTGGCTATTATTAAGCTTAACTACCGCCGGCTTATGATATGAAGGCAGTGTGCAACAGTGCTCCAACTGACTCCAACAGTTGAACTTGAGGTGAGGAAGAATGTTTTAGGCCTACCAGAGTTACTCTTATAATCAAACAATATAATAATAATTTTTATAAATAATATTTGGATCAGAAATGTATGAAGAAGCTTCTTTCTGTACGTCTATATCTGTCTAGCATACACAGTAGCCATCTGACAAATGCATGTCGGTGTCGTAGCATGCTGCCGGCATATCTCTCTCTCTCTCTCTCTCTGGGTCTAGGCCTAAGCTTCTCTTCCTTTATATATTTTTTCTAATATTAATATCATACAGTGGACGCAAATGCATGCAACGCTCTGATGCATTTAGTGCTCAAATCTCTGACAACCGTGAAGTGGACAATTATTGTTTTAGGAAAGTAAAAACCAATAAAGCAAGGGGCTATAAAGTTTTGCATATGCTACACCTCGAAGCACAAGGAATAGTGTTTTTGTCATTTGTTATAGGCTGTTTTTTAAGGACACGTAGCCTAAATGTGGTTCATTTGGACAATATCCCTTGTTTATTGATGGCGCTGGCTGCACCAGGTCAGAGGTTTCTTTCTCTCTCTCTTTCTTCTCTCGGATCTGAATGCAAATGGATGTCCGGTAAATTGCTCAAATGTCCGTAAATGTTAATCTTTCCAGTCACGTTGTCCAGAGCAAAATCTTCCTAACGGAAACCGTGGCACTGATGTCTATTCCACTTCCAGCACGATTCAAGTCCAACCAAATAAGACTGTGATCCATTTCAACGACTACACGCTCTCTAGCGTTATTCCTGTGGCTCTGAGTCTTCTTTTGTATCTGAGTTCCAAATGACACCATATTCCGTTTCTAGTCCCTATGGGCACTGGTCAAAAGTAGTGCATATTAGGAAAAGGGTGCCATTTGGGATGCATAGACACATACTCTATTTTCATAAGTGACAGTGTGAGTTTAGGAACGGAGCGGCCATTCGGCTTTCAAGTTAGATTAACGGTGGGATAGAGCATGGTGATGGATTGGGATGTCAACCTGTTGTTCACTTTGCATTCTCTCGGAGTCTCCTAACTGTCCAGCCAAGTGAACTTAAACAGCTCTTTAATATTTACGCCGATGATGTATGGTAATACAATAGACTAGCCTGGTGGGTCATGGTCAGAATTTGCATGAATTCTTTCCTGTGAAGTGATATCATTGTTATGGCACTGTTCTTCAAACGCTGACACCGAAACGGGTCCGTTTGTTCTAACATCTGCTGCTATAAAAATACATTAAAACGTGTTTCAGTGACTGTGTTTTTCCCTCCTTCAAGTAATAGCATCCACCCCTTTGTTCCCGAAAAGCTATTTATTGCATTAGCTACAGTGTACATACTTTTTTTCTGTGGCAAAGTTCTCCAAAATAATTAGCGCTGTGGTTTCCAGCTGGCTCTGTGTGGATACGCACGCCATCAAGTTTCCCACCAACCTGCAGTGGTGTGAGAAAAACAAATATTTTCATTTTGACACATCATTAACACTTTTCTTTAAGCCAAGACAATTATCCATCTTACTATATCATTGTTTTACTGATTAAATATTCTGAATAGCAGACACCGGCACATGCAAATGCAGCATGAGGTATGATGTGATACTAAATATAGCAATAGAATATCAACATGTTTTCAATTTCCACAGTACACAAGGGGTAAACTACAAAATTAAATGTACTGTTAATAGCGCACAACATATTTTGCGATCCTAGAACTACACTTTGCCCCCCATATTTTACATTTTAATTTCCCTAAGGTCTGAGTGGAAACCTCTATCTACTGTCTGAAAGAGCTGAAAGAGGAGAAGGCAGGTAGGTTTGATTTGATAATATTGTGTGATTCTTGTCAGCCAAAACACGCAATTGCCAATAGGGATCTGATCTCTTACATGTGCAAATTCAGGTTCTCAATGGCCAAGCATCTTCCATGTGGAGTTTGGGAGTACAAAGACAGAAACGCCAGGCATTCTTTCCGCACCGCCGCCATTCCTGATGCTAATAAGTCAACAATATACTCTTTGGAGGCTGGGCATCTCATCAGCATCTTTTGGTTTTCATCTGAAAGCAAGCAGCCCAGGAGAAATACCAAAGAAATATCAGCAACAGGGACAGTTCCAGTGACAGTTGTGACAAAGACAGAAATTAATCATACATTGCATGCACTTTGAATCGATTTGAATACTATTCATCAAGGAATGATTGTAGGCCTACTTTAAATGCAATCGCAACAATATAATTGCACTTGCCTCCTTAATTGCCAGATTTTATACATCAAATGCATTTCCCTATTTTGACATTGGCACAACAGGTTTTGGATAGCTGTATAATTGATTTGTCACTGTTTGGGAGAAGAAGGAGCAATTACTTTCTCTCGGCAACAAGTGTTCATGAATTTCGATGTGGTAAAAGGGGCAGTCTGGGATTCAAATAACAACCAAGTGGTCACCCCAAATGAATGTTTAAACTATGTTTTGAAGCTTCAAAGTGTGTGTTTACAATTACATTGTTTACAAACAATGGAGTAAAACAAGCTTATATTTCATGGGTTATTATGGGTTATTTCATGTATAAATTATATTCTTCAAGAAACAATGGCTATATCATTCATAATTGACGTACCAATCGCAGATTGCCCCTTGAGCACACATTGCTTGTGTAACTACAGAACAAGTGTGCACTTAATAAGGAGCTGGCAAAAACGCATGACAGGCAGAATAATGAGAAAACAATGGGATAATTGAAGACGTTTAGAGGAGGAAAAATATCACTCTAATGTCAGTCTACAAACCATTTCCATCGCAAATCACCCTCCACAATTTCAGTACGGACATGCATAGCTCCTCTGCGCAAGGCGCTGTCGATTTCTGCAACAGGCAACTGAAAATAAGAAAACCCAACTGTGTTCTTTATAAGTACGGCATATTTTCTCATTACTTTGTGCTGAAAACTTGAACCACTTTCCTGAAAATCTGTGCTGGTCTGAAATACTACCACAAGTCTACAACGCTTCACAAGAACAATTGCGGACGACTGTAGGTTAATAATACCCTCACTAATTTGACATGAGGGAGTTGTGATTAGTGTCTCACCCTACATAACACCTACTATATATAGTACATTGCGTGGGGCACAGCACATTTCAGGTTCATCCAAATCTCTAAAGGAGCTCATTCTATTTTGGCAATATTTAACTAGCAAATAAAAGAGCGAGAGTAACTTTGAAAGACAAAATCTCTTTGGTTTGAAAACCTTTTTGGGTCCATGGTTTGCTCTGACTGTCCTTAACTCCCAATCAGTGTCAGTCAGTCACTCAGGGGCATCTCTCGAGTCTCCTTACCTTCTTACGGTGTCATTGGTTTGGATGATACTGAAGCCATTGTTTAATCGGAACAGCGTCTGGCCAGTACCTGTTAGGAAGAGCAGATAACGTCAGGACTGGAAGGCCTCTCCCTACATCAGTGAGCCCCATACATCATCACAGTGCGCCTGTGTCCAGGCTTCAGAAACACAATGCCTGGCGGTCAAGGGCAGGAGAGAGTGGAATAAATAAAACTCATCCAGAGCCAAAGGTCCTACGCTATTTCCCTCATAAAGATGGTGAGACCGGGCATGTGTGCAGAGAAAATGTAGGATAAGAGGGGGAAAAAAGATCTGCCGATGTGATTTTGTGGCGAGAGAGCCGGTAATGTCAGGCAGGCCGTTTCTACACTCTTCTTAGAGATGTTCAACTGGGAATTATGTAACTTTTGCCCTTTATTGAATGACATTGTAAGACAATCAGTCTTACAAGCAGTAGATCATCTGCCATGTTGTATTCATCCATATGAGGGAAGTGAAATCCCAAACCAGAAATGTTAGGTAGTAGTTTAGCATTGATATCATTGATTATTGTCACTGATGGTCTAGTAGTATGTTCTAATTGATACCGGCAGTTCACACATATTATGTAAATGTTACATTATAGTGGGGACAGGTGTGCATCTTAAAGGCCCAGTGCACTCAAAATCCAGTTTTTCCTGTGTTTTTTTTTATCATAATGTACAACAGATGATGAAACTGACACTGTAAAAGTGTGAAAAAATTTGATCAGTGTTATTTCCTGCTGGTTGAAAATACAATGTACACAGGACCTTCTAATCAGCCTGTTTACATGGGCGGGAGTTTCGGCTTGCCTGGTGACATCACCAGGCGGTAAATTGGTTATAGAGAGTTCTAAACCGCTCTGCCAATAACAGCTCGTTTTAAGTTTTTCCTTCCCCACTCAGACCACTCCCAGACAGTCCTAGCTACATTTTTGCTTTAGAAATTGTGTTTTGCTAAAAAGCAATTTTGGCCAATTTTAATGGAAAACTATTATAGTAAGGTACTGCATTGTTATCCAGAAATTATTTGACATTGATATAAAAATGGCTGCATTGGGCCTTTAAATTATGTCAAATGGGAAAAATCTATGACAATGTAAAATTATTCCACATAAAGGCTTGTATACACTAGCTACTGTACAGCACTACACAATTTTAGCATAAGTCTTCCAGTACCGTACCTCTGCATTCTACACAATCTGAGGTGTTGGTAATAGAACAGCTCCCAAATGGATGCTTGAATTGTAAACACATATTTATCATTGCAGTTCCGTGTGTCCTTTACTCTGTCTACCTAGCGCCTCGGCTGGGCAATATTGGGGAGTTTGCTGAACTGTTACAAACAAAATGAACCATGAAGAGAAATCAATACCGCATACGGGTCAGGTAAGGTCTTCCCTTCAGGATTTTATTTTCAGAGGATTATAAATTGACCATAACGACCACAACAAACATTAGGTATGTGCAGCGATTTGATCTCCACTGAGTTTCAAGTTTCTTCAGTAACAGTAGATGAACTGCATTTTTCGACTACTAGAACCATGAATAAGAGAAACCCACCTGTCAACGCTGTCCTCCCTTGACCTGAAGGAGGATCCATTGACATCCATTTGGCCCACAGGATAGGAAGAGGAGGGTTGGGGAAGCGAAGCGAGAAATAACATTCACACAGGATTTGGAGGGAGGGGGACACTCCCAACAGAGTACTCACAGTCTGTAATGGCGTGTGACAGAAGCCTGAGCCCTCCGCAGTAGTATAACGGAAACTGATCGGGTCTGTCCAGCTTTTTCAACAATTGAAGCACTGTTGTGGCCTTTTCTTCTCCCTTGTCAAACTCCTCCCACGCTTTGCTTTGCTGGCATTCTCTTTCTTCCTCCAAATCCACTTGGGTTAGATACTCTTGAAGAAGAAAGGAGAGAACGTGGGCTCGGAGACATATGGTTTCTGAGGAGCCTAGTATGGGGTAACCTCATTGCGTGGACCAAGGGAGTGTAGGACAGTATGACGACTGGGTTTCATAATATGCATTCATATGTTGTAAATAGCATAATATGCTATAAACAGTCAGTAGGGCCACTTTTAATACAACATTTCGGTAAAGTTAATGAGAGGGGTTTTCCAGAAACTTTGTTGTCGTCTTTTCAGATGATTCATAACATCTCTATAATCATACATCAACAGCGAACAACAGCTTCAAACGTGTGAAAATGATAGTGTCATTATTCATTGGGAATCCATCAAAATCTAAATTGACACATAACAGTGAAATGAGCAAGCAAATCAGAACAAAACGCTGTTGGGACCATCTGTTTAAATGACAAAATAAGCTTTCCACAGTTGACGATGACAAAGAAAAAAAAAATGCTTTATTGGCAAGGTAACAATGAGTGCCATCCAACTTTGGGTTGTCATTGTAGGCTTGTCCTTGTTACAGGGCTGTTATCATACGTAAATAAATTAGGGTGCCTAATTGGTGAGATGTGATCAGGAGTCAGGACAGCATCAAAATCTGAATTTTGGCTAGGGGATAGGTTGGTTTCTATAATATGTATGAATAGAGGGTAAAACAATGTAAAATAAAAACCCGCAGTTTCTGATCAATCAGGAAGAATCGCATCCTTGAAGATGGTGGGTTAGCCAGCCCTAGGGTTCCCCTTCTGTCAGTGATTTTATTTAGTTTTCTGAGCAAAACAATAAATAAACCTAAGCTGAATCTAGTTGATGATCCTTGCCCTATGGTTACATCTAGTGATGTAGTGGTAATTTAGATACGACAAATCATTCATCAATATAATCGGAAATATATTACATTTTTAAACAGTATCAATTAATTGCATTTGATGCAAGTCTACTAAAAAGGAAGGCCTAGTATAGGTAATTAATCAGGTTATTCATCTAAAAAAAATATAATCTGGACTGAACACACATTCAACCAACATATGTTGCAAATGTTGATATTAAAATATTTTAATAATTATCTGATATGAGCTACACTGCAAATAGAGTATTTTGAAGCGCTAAAGAGCACTAGTGTGGATACAATATGTGATGATAAACAATGTATTAATGTATAATACATAACTGTTACACATTAAACCGGTGACAACTAATATTTCCAGTTTATCACATTTTCTTGCAGAACTCAATGTCTGAACACTTGCCGGAAAACCAAATGAAACAAATCATTTTGACTAATTGAAGTCAGTATGTTGGCCACATTCAAAATTCTTGTCTGCAAGGATAGTTCTACATCGCCAATGTATTGCGTGCACGCGGATGAGCGGAGTTTTCTGTTGGATCGCTTGCAAGGCAAATCGAGCATGCGCAGGCGAACATAACGAGCATACTTCGCGTGCCTGAGCAATGCTGAGAACGGGGTAATAAGTAGGTAAACGATAATTAATTAAATGAAAATGTGAGTAAATATTTCACAAATAAAAAAGTGCGTAAACGGCTTTACCCTTCACTACAACCCTGGTTACATGGGTCATATACTGTGTAACCCCTTACATAGTATGACTTTGCTAAGTTTGAGCATAAATTATTCGTGAGGCATCTATGTAGTTTATGGAGATGTTATGTATGCTCTATAAAGCCATTCTAAATTTGTGTTTGTTTAAGTGGGACCATGAGCGAATCTGATGAATAGACTTCACTAGAAAAACAAAAGCGTGTTATATTGCCTTACCTTTGACCATCTTTTCCCGTCCTGGCTCAATTTCCAGTATCTTTTGATAGCACATTCGTGACTGTAAAAGAGAAATATGTAAATTACGTTTCCTACAGCTCCTTTTGGTCATGGGATAGGCGGACACACTCCACTAATCTCACCCAAAGCCAAAGATCAATATATCGGACTCTGGTCTCACTAGTACACACATACAGAAAGTAAGCAAAAATGTTGAGACCATTAAAGAAAGAAATGCAGTCACTTTGCATTTTAAATATTGTATTAAGCAGAATGATTGCAGGAATATATTTGCTGAAGGAAGGATAAGCTTAACAAGGAGCAAAATTTGCATTTTAGGAGATCAATATAACGTTTGAGGCAGATAAGCACCTGGAATGACTGAATACAATTGTAGGCTATTATCTCCGCAATGCAGTTAGACATGGTTCAAATTAAATGGAATGATGCCCACCTCTTTATAACTCTTGAGTGCCAGGTGTGCTTTCCCCATGTGAAGATATGCTTTAGCACACTTCTCATTACACTGTAAATGAATAATATGAGCAAGAGAATCATACGTCACACGTCAACTGAACATATAATATGGACATCATTACACAAAAATGGACCAAAACACTTTAAACTGCAAATTTACTCAAGCATCAAGGTGCTCTGAATATGGTACTCCCTTGAATTAGGTCTAACCCATTGTCCAAGTTTTTCTAAATAGATTGTCCTGAAAAGGTGAGCACTGATTTTTTTAGGGCTAAATGCAGGACTCCAACCCACTTTCCTCCCCTCTCCACACCACTTACAGTGCATTGCTGTCACTGAGCACTGTACTCTACACTGCATGGTCTGTTCTGTGCTCCTAGGACAGTACAGGATCACAAGTGCACTGCCTGGAATGGCGTTATGAAGAATGAGGGAGCAAGTGATTGACCCAAAATTCCTAGTAAACCTTACCTTTAGAGCCCACTGACAGTCACTTATGGCTTCCTTATATTTCTCCAGTTTGATATAGGACTGCAAAGGAAAAAGTGGGGGAAAAGTGGACATACTGTTTTTAAACTGGAAAAATTAAGTAAAGTGAGGCGAAGATGAAATGAAGTTGAGGAGAGTACTTGTGCTCTGTTGGTATACAGCGGCTGCATGTCTCGTCGCTCGTCTAAACCGTCGCTATAAAGCTTCACAGCAGTCTCGTATTCTCCCTGGGCGTATGCTTCGTTCCCCTTTTCTTTGAGAACTGAGGGAATAAGGACATGCATAAATACAGTGTCAGGTTAAAAAGAGCTGAATTAAGAGAGACCCTAATTAGAAAAGTGCATGAGCTAATCCATGCTAGAGAAATGACTTCATACACACCATTTGCCTTTTCCTGTCTCATTTGTCTCCTTTTATGTCTGTCCTCTGCATCTTTTTCCATGATTTTCATGAAATTATCTAGATAATTAAGGAGAATATAGAACAATATTCTTAAACAAGTGTTTTACATGGAACGGTGAAATTAGATATTGCATTAATGAGAAGAACATGTGTGGGTCAATAGTGGTCAGCTGGTCACATAGTGGTTAATTCATGGAGTTGAACTTTGCCCTCACTAAATTATGTTAAATATAATGGGAATCCTATGGGATTGACTCTATTCCACTCTTTGTACCTGAGTACAATACCTGTACATAGATTCAATTTTAAACTAGGCACAGAAGATGATCATGTTAGAACCAATTGAAATTAATTGCAATTGAAAAGGGGACTACAGTACATACTTTTCACAGGGGGGATTTAAAGGGGAACTAATTGGATTGCGAAAGATACATTATTTGGAAACATAAGCACAGGCAAAGAATAAGCTCTAGGAAAAACAAAGAACTAGAGGAACTATTCAAGAAAGATCAAGTGTAATATATTATCAAAATAAAGCGAACTGGATGGAATATGGGGGAAAAGGCAGCAAATAACTTTTAAATCCTCAACATAGAAATGCTTCCAAAAAGAATTTACAGAAACTTGTTACAATTTAAGGAGTCATCCATGATTCACCTAACAATATTTTGAAAGAGGAAGCAAAGTACTTTATGCTTTATGTTTTTGTTTCAGTCTCCTCCATCTCCACTAACTGAAGTTAATTAACAGCTGTACAGAAAGACTCATGTGGAGGCCAAATTACAGAGGAGGAACATCTTGATGCAATTATAGCCTTTAAGTCTGGGAAACCTCCAGGGCTGGATGGCATACCAGTTGAGGTATATCAAAATTGTTGTCAACAACTGACCTCTGAGTACATGTTTTAACCACTTGTATAAAAATGGTAGACTATCAGATACTCTGCAAGAAGGTCTGATTTCACTATTACTGAAACAGGAACCAGGTGGTAATATAATGATCCAGTCCACCTAAAAAACTGGAGGCCCCTTACACTTCAGTGTTGTGATGCCAAAATTCTAGCAAAACGCATAGCGCATATAACTAAAAAGGTATTGTCGGATATTATCAATCCTAATCAGACAGTTCTTTTACATGGATGATACATTGGAGATAATATAAGACAAGTACTGGAAATAACAGAACACTATGAAAAATCAGATAAAGTAGACTAGAATTTCTATATACAGTGGCTTGCGAAAGTATTAACCACCATTGGCATTTTTACTAATTTGTTGCCTTACAACCTGGAATTAAAATGTTTTTTGGGGGGTTTGTATCATTTGATTTAAACAACATGCCTACCACTTTGAAGATGCTAAATATTTTTTTGTGTGAAACAAAGAAATAAGAGAAAATAGAGACACCTTTTGCAGCAATTACAGCTGCAAGTCTCTTGGGGTATGTCTCTATAAGGTTGGCACATCTAGCCACTGGGATTTTTGCCCATTCTTCAAGGCAAAACTGCTCCAGCTCCTTCAAGTTGGATGGGTTCCGCTGTTGTACAGCAATCATTAAGTCATTTCACAGATTCTCAATTGGATTGAGGTCTGGGCTTTGACTAGGCCATTCCAAGTCACTGTCCTGCTGGAAGGTGAACCTACGTCCCAGTCTCAAATCTCTGGAAGACTGAAACAGGTTTCCCTCAAGAATTTCCCTGTATTTAGTGCCATCCATCATTCCTTCAATTCTGACCAGTTTCCCAATCGGGGTGATGAGAGGTGTTGAGTTTGCGCCAGACATAGCGTTTTCCTTGATGGCCAAAAAGCTCTATTTTAGTCTCATTTGACCAGAGTACCTTCTTCCTTATGTTTGGGGAGTTTCCCACATGCCTTTTGGCAAATTTTCTTTAAGCAATGGCTTTTTTCTGGCCACTCTTCCATAAAGCCCAGCTCTGTGGCGTATTCGGCTTAAAGTGGTCCTATGGACAGATACTCCAATCTCCGCTGTGGAGCTTTGCAGCTCCTTCAGGGTTATCTTTGGTCTCTTTGTTGCCTCTCTGATTAATGCCCTCCTTGCCTGGTCTGTGAGTTTTGGTGGGCGGCCCTCTCTTGGCAGGTTTGTTATGGTGCCATATTCTTTCAATTTTTTTATAATGGTGCCCCGTGGGATGTTCAAAGTTTCAGATATTTTTTAATAACTCAACCCTGATCTGTACTTCTCCACAACTTTGTCCCTGACCTGTTAGGAGAGCTCCTTGGTCTTCATGGTGCCGCTTGCTTGGTGGTACCCCTTGCTTAGTGGTGTTGCAGACTCTGGGGCCTTTCAGAACAGGTGTATACAGTGGGGAGAACAAGTATTTGATACACTGCCGATTTTGCAGGTTTTCCTACTTACAAAGCATGTAGAGGTCTGTAATTTTTATCATAGGTACACTTTAACTGTGAGAGACGGAATCTAAAACAAAAATCCAGAAAATCACATTGTATGATTTTTAAATAATTAATTTGCATTTTATTGCATGACATTTGTATTTGATCACCTACCAACCAGTAAGAATTCCGGCTCTCACAGACCTGTTAGTTTTTGTTTAAGAAGCCCTCCTGTTCTCCACTCATTACCTGTATTAACTGCACCTGTTTGAACTCGTTTCCTGCATAAAAGACACCTGTCCACACACTCAATCATACAGACTCCAACCTCTCCACAATGGCCAAGACCAGAGAGCTGTGTAAGGACATCAGGGATAAAATTGTAGACCTGCACAAGGCTGGGATGGGCTACAGGACAATAGGCAAGCAGCTTGG
This sequence comes from Thymallus thymallus, assembly GCA_023634145.1. Classification (NCBI taxonomy): domain Eukaryota; kingdom Metazoa; phylum Chordata; class Actinopteri; order Salmoniformes; family Salmonidae; genus Thymallus; species Thymallus thymallus. The sequence goes on from CM042378.1 coordinate 10,570,948, forward strand.
TGAGAAGGCAACAACTGTTGGCGCAATTATTAGAAAATGGAAGAAGTTCAAGATGACGGTCAATCTCCCTCGGTCTGGGGCACCATGCAAGATCTCACCTCGCGGGGCATCAATGATCATAAGGAAGGTGAGGGATCAGCCCAGAACTACACGGCAGGACCTGGTCAATGACCTGAAGAGAGCTGGGACCATAGTCTCAAAGAAAACCATTAGTAACACACTACGCCGTCATGGATTAAAATCCTGCAGCGCACGCAAGGTCCCCCTGCTCAAGCCAGCGCATGTCCAGGCCCGTCTGAAGTTTGCCAATGACCATCTGGATGATCCAGAGGAGGAATGGGAGAAGGTCATGTGGTCTGATGAGACAAAAATAGAGCTTTTTGGTCTAAACTCCACTCGCCGTGTTTGGAGGAAGAAGAAGGATGAGTACAACCCCAAGAACACCATCCCACTCATTACCTGTATTAACTGCACCTGTTTGAACTTGTTACCTGTATAAAAGACACCTGTCCACACACTCAATCATACAGACTCCAACCTCTCCACAATGGCCAAGACCAGAGAGCTGTGTAAGGACATCAGGGATAAAATTGTAGACCTGCACAAGGCTGGGATGGGCTACAGGACAATAGGCAAGCAGCTTGGTGAGAAGGCAACAACTGTTGGCGCAATTATTAGAAAATGGAAGAAGTTCAAGATGACGGTCAATCTCCCTCGGTCTGGGGCACCATGCAAGATCTCACCTCGCGGGGCATCAATGATCATAAGGAAGGTGAGGGATCAGCCCAGAACTACACGGCAGGACCTGGTCAATGACCTGAAGAGAGCTGGGACCATAGTCTCAAAGAAAACCATTAGTAACACACTACGCCGTCATGGATTAAAATCCTGCAGCGCACGCAAGGTCCCCCTGCTCAAGCCAGCGCATGTCCAGGCCCGTCTGAAGTTTGCCAATGACCATCTGGATGATCCAGAGGAGGAATGGGAGAAGGTCATGTGGTCTGATGAGACAAAAATTGAGTTTTTTGGTCTAAACTCCACTCGCCGTGTTTGGAGGAAGAAGAAGGATGAGTACAACCCCAAGAACACCATCCCAACCATGAAGCATGGAGGTGGAAACATCATTCTTTGGGGATGCTTTTCTGCAAAGGGGACAGGACGACTGCACTGTATTGAGGGGAGGATGGATGGGGTCCTGTATCGCGAGATCTTGGCCAACAACCTCCTTCCCTCAGTAAGAGCATTGAAGATGGGTCGTGGCTGGGTCTTCCAGCATGACAACGACCCGAAACACACAGCCAGGGCAACTAAGGAGTGGCTCCGTAAGAAGCATCTCAAGGTCCTGGAGTGGCCTAGCCAATAGAACATCTTTGGAGGGAGCTGAAAGTCCGTATTGCCCTGCCACAGCCCTGAAACCTGAAGGATCTGGAGAAGGTCTGTATGGAGGTGTGGGCCAAAATCCCTGCTGCAGTGTGTGCAAACCTGGTCAAGAACTACAGGAAACGTATGATCTCTGTAATTGCAAACAAAGGTTTATGTACCAAATATTAAGTTCTGCTTTTCTGATGTATCAAATACTTATGTCATGCAATAAAATGCAAATGAATTACTTAAAAATCATACAATGTGATTTTCTGGATTTTAATTTTAGATTCCGTCACTCACAGTTGAAGAGTATCTATGATAAAAATTACAGACTTCTACATGCTTTGTAAGTGGGAAAACCTGCAAAATCGGCAGTGTATCAAATACTTGTTCTCCCCACTGTAGGTCAAGACACATCCACAGCCGACTCAACAGTTTTGCCTACTTGTCAGTCAGATTCAGGCGAAGTTGTACCAGATCCATAGCACAATCTTTATTATGGGACAGCATATATAATTATTTCCCTAATTTTGAGTGGGTAAAATGTACCTTATTGTTGTACCTGAATCTATAACCTGAATTATTCTGAACTGTACTGTAAGATATTATTAGTATTAATTATGTTAAATCCGTTTTCAGTAATCATTTAATTAAGGGCTATAAGATTTTTTCAGTGAAAATTAGTTACTTATTCTTGGAATTTCTCCAGGCGAAGAATCAAGTGCATCACATTCTGCTACTGCTTCCTGTCTGCCGGCTAGTCAAGATCCAACAACGCATTCTGTACAGGCAGTGCCTCTAGATCCTGCATATTGGCCAGCAATTTCAGACAGTGCAAGGACTGAGATGGTTAGTAGGGGGACATTTCAGATCCCACCAGACTTTGTATTTCCCAGGAGGGAGGATGGGAGAGACTGCCACCATCACCACTTTCACACTGGTTAGTTTATTCAATACAAAATGATCATCTGTACTGTTTTTGCTGTAAACTATTTTCAAACAAAGATCATAAGCTTGTTACTAAGGGTGTAAATGATTGGAAGAATTGTGGCACTATACTAAATCTCATGATTGCAGTCTAGAACATAAAAAACACATGACCTCATGGAAAGAACTTGAGAGTAGTCTTCAAAGGGGGCAAACAATAGATCAGGTCGAAAGAGACTGAAAGAAGACTGTGGTGTGAGGTCCTGACACGGTTGGTAGCCATTATTCAGTCCCTCGCAGAGAGAAACCTTGCTCTGAGAGGAAAAACAGATGCACTTTACCAGCGAAATAACATCAACTTCCTCCAAGAAGTACAGCTTGTTGCCAAATTTGACCCAATCCTCAAACAGCGTCATACCTGGGTATTCTAATTCAAAACTAATTGATTGACTGCATTGGTGACAGGATCAAAAAAGACCATTGTGAGTGAAATAAAACGCTCAAAATACTATTCACCGATTTTGGACTGCACCCTTGATGTCAGCCATAAAGACCAGCTCTCTGTTGTCATTCGAATAGTGGCAGAAGATGGTGCTGAGATCAAAGAATATTTTATGGGGTTTTATGGCCTGTCATCTCTCATCCTCAAGAGACTAGGTGAGCTCAAGATCCCTTTTGAAGTTTGTCGAGGACAATCTTACGACAATGGAGCAAATATGAGAGGGAAATGTAAAGGTGTGCAAGCCAGGTTGTTAGATGTTAATCCAAGGGCCTTTTTTGTGCCATGCAGTGCACACACTTAATCTGGTGGTTGCTGAATTAGGAAAAAGCTTGCCTGAAGCCAGTTCTTGGATATTTCTACTTTGGATATCTTCAGAAGCTCTTCACTCTTTTCTCTTAGAGATCTCGCCTAGGGTGCCAGATTGGCCAGAAACGCCCCTGAATGTATTCAGCATGTATAAGCTGGAAGTAGAAGCCTAAGCATTGTTGTCCATTAGTTTACTTCAATTAGGGGGATGGGTGGTAGGGTTAGGGGAAAATAATAAAGGGGAAACATTTTTTTTTAAACATATGGGGGATTGGAAATTATGCAGACAAGAACCCACAAGCTATCTGCAATATTAAAGCTAATCTATCTCCTATGAAAAAATATAAATAAATAAAAAATAAAACACAGGGATCGACTTACCGGACCTTGATAGGCTGATCTCGATAATCCAGTTAAGGGTATTGACATTCATAGGCTATTGAATTGGAATTTACTTTGTGGTGCAATTTACTATATTTGAATCGTATTTATTCTAAGTAAAACTGATTGATGTTTAGGGATGGTGCAATTAAAGGTGGAGTTGCAGATTAAATAGACCCAGTGCTGTGGGCAGTATGATGTAAGCACTTGAAGGGGCAATCTGTAGTTCAAAGAACAACAAAGCGGCCATCCCGCCAGTGTTTTGGTAATCAGCTGAGGGATAGGGCTGGAGAAATGTAAACACTCTCAAATTCTAGCTATGGATTCAAGGACTGACAGACCATCTATGAGATCACAATGATAGTTTTAACCATGTTTTGAGGCTATAAAAGTGTTTGTTTGCAATAACATTCTTTACACATCGCAGAATCCTAACTTGAGATGCATGTACTTTATACAAAGCCAGACGCTACCCACATTGTGTTTGATTTATGCAAATGTACAGGACGTCACGGTGCTTCCTCCTGATTCGGCTCATACGAGCCTTGAACCCATGACCTCTGCCATGCAAAAACCCAGCACCGCCCTCATTTAACATCTTACCCAGTCGCGCTACCGAAAAGCTAGCTATTTGTCAACGCAAGTGGAGACACTATAAGGTTTTGGACAATCTGCTACACATCTTCAGTACCATTAAGGAGTTGTTTCTAAATTATTGCTGATATAGTTGTCCAAAACCTTTTTAAATCTCATCATAAAGCAAAAGAGGGACACATTTCAGCTTCACGCACCTGCACTTGAACTGGGATCATTTTGTGAACCCTGAAAGAAAAGAAGAAAAATATTCACATGTTTCTGCAGCGTGACATCAAATTACTCAATGGTAACTTCTGAGACCAAAAAAAAATCTAATTAGCCAAATGAAAGGATGCTAAAATGTGCATGCCATTATACATTGCCAACCTATTACAGACCACAAGAAAGATTGCTAGTAGATGTCATTATGTGCTTGCGTTGTGCGGAGAGAGACTGAGTATTGAGCTGTTACCGTCGTTGCAGGCGCCCGTTGTGAGGGATTGGTGTTTATAACTGTCCTGTTGAGGAGTGTTTTGCATGGTTCCTCCTTCTCCTTCAAGGCAGATATGTAGCAATCAGCCTTTTCTACAGCTCTCTGCTGAGACGTTACATCAGAGGAGTTCAGTTCCTTGACCAGGTCGCCTGTATAAGAACATCACAGGATACATAGAGTAATAAAAGAGATTAGATCAAATATCATTTTATTTGTCACATGCAACGAATAAAACGGATGTAGTCTTAAATGTGAAATGCTTACTTATGAGCACTTCCCAACGATGCAGAGTTAAAAATAACAATAGAAATAAAAAATAATAACACAAAAGGAATAAAATACACAAGAATGAAGTATATAGTATATACAGGGAGGACTGGTACCAGAACAATGTGCAGGGGTACGAGGTAATTGAGGTATATATTTACATGAAGGCAGGGTAAAGTAACTAGGCATCAGGATAGATAATAATAAAAAACAGAGTAGCAGCAGCAAATCATGAGTGTAAAAGTGTGTGTGTGTGTGTGTGTGTGTGTCGTTATGCGTGTGTGTGTTATGTACCTGTACTGTATGTGTGTGCGTGTATGAGAATGTGTGGGGCTTTGTGTGAGAGTGTCAGTGTAGTGTGAGTGTGTAATGTATATGTATAGAATTGTGAGTTTGCATAGTAACTGCAAGATCGGCTCAGTGCAGATAGAACGGGTAACCATTTAATTAACAATTTAGCAGTATTATGGCTATGGGGTAGAAGCTGGCTCAGAGCCTGTTGGGCGAGAGAGTGAACAGTTTATGCCTTGGGTGGCTGGAGTCTTTGGCAATTTGTCGGTCCTTCCTCCGACACTGCCTGATATAGAAGTCCTGGATGGCAGGGAGCTCGCCCCCAGTGATGTACTGGGCTGTCCGCACCACCCTCTGTAGCGCTTTGCAGTCGAGTGCGATGCATTTGTCAACACAAACTGCACTGTGAATTGTTTGCAGCAAATATTTCAATACAATAGGAAGGAGTGAGTACACAAACGTTTAAAATTACTTTTGTATTGGGTCTATCTACTGACGGCCTGTATAGGTCCGGAAAGATACATCAGTTGTTTTTTTTGTTTTACCTTACCTGAAAACACGCTGGATGATTCAGAATCCATTGAAGAGCTTGAACGATTAATTGACGAGAGATACTTACGAGCTCAAATAAACATGCCGCTGTTTTCGGAGGACTTTTAAGGAAAACAAACCAAAACAAAGTTGGCCAAGCCAAATCCACGATTATCGAAAATTTCAATAAGCATTTTGCTACAGCTGGCCATGCTTTCCACCTGGCTACCCCTACCCCGGCCAACAGCTCTGCACCCTCGGCAGCTACTTGCCCAAGCCCCCCCCGCTTCTCCTTCACCCAAATCCAGACGGCTGATGTTCTGAAAGAGCTGCTAAGTCTGGACCCCTACAAATCTGCTGGGCTAGATAATATGGACCCTCTCTTTCTGAAATTATCAGCCAAAATTGTTGCAACACCTATCACTAGCCTGTTCAACCTCTCTTTCGTATCGTCTGAGATCCCTAGAGATTGGAAAGCTGCCGCGGTCATCCCCCTCTTCAAAGGAGGAGACACTCTAGACCCAAACTGTTATAGACCAATATCCATCCTGCCCTGCCTTTCTAAAGTTTTCGAAAGCCAAGTTAACAAACAGATAACTGACCACTTCGAATCCCACCGTACCTTCTCTGCTATGCAATCTGGTTTCAGAGCTGGTCATGGGTGCACCTCAGCTACGCTCAAGGTACTGAACGATATCATAACCGCCATCGATAAAAGACAGTACTGTGCAGCCGTCTTCATCGACCTGGCCAAGGCTTTCGACTCTGTCAATCACCGCATTCTTATTGGCAGACTCAACAGCCTTGGTTTCTCAAGTGACTGCCTTGCCTGGTTCTCTAACTACTTTGCAGACAGGGTTCAGTGTGTCAAATCGGAGGGCCTATTGTCCGATCCTCTGGCAGTCTCTATGGGGGTGCCACAGGGTTCAATTCTTGGGCCAACCCTATTCTCTATATACATCAACGATGTCGCTCTTGCTGCTGGTGACTCTCTGATCCATCTCTACGCAGATGGCACCGTTCTGTATACATCTGGCCCCTCTTTGGACACTGTGTTTACTAACCTTCAAACAAGCTTCAACGCCATACAACACTCCTTCCGTGGCCTCCAACTGCTCTTAAACGCTAGTAAAACTAAGTGCATGCTTTTCTATCGAACGCTGCCAGCACCCGCCCACCGGACTATCATCACTACTCTCGACGGGTCCGAATTAGAATACGTGGACACCTACAAATACCTAGGCATCTGGTTAGACTGTAAACTCAACTTCCAGACTCACATCAACCATCTCCAATCCAAAATTAAATCCAGAATTGGCTTCCTATTTCGCAACAAAGCCTCCTTCACTCATGCTGCCAAACATGCCCTTGTAAAACTGACTATCCTACCGATCCTTGATTTCGGCGATGTCATTTACAAACTAGCCTCCAACACTCTACTTAGCAAATTGGATGTAGTCTATCACAGTGCCATCCGTTTTGTTACCAAAGCCCCATACACTACCCACCACTGCGACCTGTATGCTCTCGTTGGCTGGCCTTCATTATATATTCGTCGCCAAATCCACTGGCTCCAGGTCATCTATAAGTCATTACTAGGTAAATCCCCGCCCTATCTCAGCTCACTGGTCACTATAGCAACACCCACCCGTAGCATGCGCTCCAGCAGGTATATCTCACTGGTCACCCCCAAAGCCAACACCTCCTTTGGCCGCCATTCCTTCCAGTTCGCTGCTGCCAATGACTGGAACGAATTGCAAAAATCACTGAAGCTAGAGGTTCCTATCTCCCTCACTAACTTTAAGCGTCAGCTGTCAAAGCTGCTTATCGATCACTGCACCTGTATATAGCCCCTCTGTAAATAGCCCACACTACTACCTCATCCCCATATTTATTTTTGTTATTTTTCACAAATCTTGCACTCCAGTATCTCTATTTGCACATCATAATTTGCACATCCTTCATTCCTGTGTTAATGATGATAATCTGTAATTTGTCTCACCACTATGGTCTATTTATTGTCCTACCTCTTAACCTTACTGCATTTTGCACTACATTTTGCACTCTGTATATAGACTTTCCATTGTGTTTTTGACCATATTTGTTTACTGTGTAACTCTGTGTTGTTTTTGTCGCACTGCTTTGCTTTGTCTTGGCCAGGTCGCAGTTGCAAATGAGAACTTGTTCTCAACTGACCTACCTGGTTAAATAAAGGTGAAATAAAAAAAAAAAAAAAAAAATCTACGATGGCATTAAAACATCCCCAAGCAAGAGGGCGCGCGTAGAGAGTGGGGCAAAGTTTTTACGGATATGGATGTTGACTTGTTGAAATCTATCAATGAAAGGCTTGCCAAACTTGATATCTTGGATATACTACGACCGGACATCAATGCATTATGTGCCAGTCTAGAATTCAGCCAACGTCAGATTGACAAACGTAAAGAGAATACGGTGCTGAAATGTACAGTAGACTCTATTCATGGCAAGGTAGAGGTGGTGCAAAGGGAGACCAAACAACTTAAAGAAACATGCTGGATGTACAGTGTCGATCAATGCAGGACAATCTCATATTTTCAGGGATACCGGAGAATGGCAACAGCAGAAGCAATGAGGACACTGTACGAGACGTTATGTCAACCCAACTGAAACTGCCTACAGATGCTGTGCGTAATGTCACTTTCTCCAGAGTCCATAGAATGGGTAAAGCCGCTGGGAATAGGTCACGGGTTATTATTGCATGTTTTGACAATTTTAAGCAAAAGGAAATGGTGAAGAACAGGGGCAGAGAACTCAGAAACACTGATTTTGGAATGAATGATCACTTCCCCACAGAGATCAATGAAAGGAGAAAAAAACTGTATCCCATTATGAAGGAAAAGCGTTGCCTGAACCACCGAGTCTCCTTGGTGATGGATACACTTTGCAACTGTATCGGGACTCTAGGGTAACTCCCTGGCTATTTTAATCCAATGTTTAAATTGGAATTTGTGTGTCGTAGTGTATCATGACAACTTCAACTATAACGAGCACTTGCTCTTTTGATCTTAACTTGACAAGGAAAGGGCTGTATGTAGCTCAGATTTATGTTTGTAGCCAACCTAATAAAATACATGAGGTTTTGAACTTGGTCGACATAAATAATATTCATATTTTGGCTTTGACCGAAACGCATTTGGATGCATCTGTAAATGACGGGCAAATTAACATTCATGGATATAGTCTACTTAGAAGGGACAGGAATAGGAATGGTAGCACTGTACATTCAGAATCATATAGGCGGGATGACCTTAATGTATGTCAAATAGAGGCACTATGGGCTCAAGTACATCTGCCTCACCAAGCACCCATATTGGTAGGATATGTGTATAGACCTCCCAGCTCTAAGGTGTCCTCTCTGGATGATTTATGTACTGGGTTTGACCAGGCCACAGATGTATTTATATTGGGTGATTTTAATATAAATTGGAAGGATCATAAATATTCAAATAGAACTAAATTAATGAGATATGCTGAGAGCTGTGGTTTGAAACAAATGGTTAATGATATTACTAGATAATCAGCTAAGTTGTGTCTCCGTTCAGACACGTGCATTGATCTGATCTTCTGTAATATACCATTGCGATGCTTAAAAGCCAGATCAATACCAGTGGGCTGGACAGACCATAATATTGTGATCATAACTATGAACTCCAAGGTTCTAAAGAAACCCACAAGGATTGTGGTCAAGAGAAATTTTAAAACATTTCATCTTGAGTTATTTCAAAATGATTTGGCTGTTGTACCCTGGGAGTTGATTTATCTAGAGGATTATTTAAATCACGCTACAGAATGTTCTATTGATTTGCTCACTGAGATAATGGACCATCATGCCCAAGTAAGAAAGAGTACAGTTGGGGCTCGTCCATCTCCATGGATTGATGATGAACTGGGTGAGGCATTTTGTCCAAAAAATATGGCAAAAGTCTTAGCAGCCAAATCTAAACTAGAAATTGATTAACATAATTATAGAACACTACGTAATTATGCAGTTAAATTAATGTTATTTAATAAAAATGTTTTTATTGATTGTAAAAATGATTCAAAAAATTTATGGAATACAGTTAAGGGCTTACTTGGTACATCTATCTCATCATGCCCATCTAGTGTGGAGGTTGATGGGAGAACGATAACAAAACCAGCCGATATTGTCAATAATTTTGCTGATTTTTTTACAAAGAAAATTAACTGAGCGATAATGTAAACACCCATTCTTCCAAACAAGTTATTGTTCATTGGATTGATAATCACATTATGAGCAAAAAACCTGCTCTTTTAATTTACAAATGGTGTCAGTATGTCAGGTTCTGACTGTGGCTAGGTCTCTGGCTCCCTCTAGGGGGGAGCTGTAGGGCCGCAGTTAGAGCTTGACAGTGCACTGGGTGTTTTTGTGTTGGGTTCATTTCGATCCCCAATTAGAGACAGCTGTCTCGAGTTGTCTCTAATTGGGGATTCTATTTATGTTCCTTTGTTTTCCACCTGTGTGTGGATTCTAGTGAGTGTGTTGTACATTGGTTCGTGTCTCACTCCAGTTCACTGTTTTACCTCTCCTTTGTTGTTTTATTCGGTTTATCAGTATACGGATATAATAAAAAGGAATGTCACTCTACCAACGCTCTGTTTACCGTCCCATCATTCAAGAACGTGACACAGTACATGAGGTGTTAAACTTATTGAAGCCATTACCGAATGGTAAATCTACAGGTTATGATCTTATGGAAAAAAAATTACTTCGCTTTGCTGCTCCCCAGATTGCAGCTCCATTGAAATACATCTTTAATTGGTCACTGGAAAAGGGGACATTTCCAAATGTATGGAAGCATGCTAAACTGTGTCCAATCCCGAAAGACAGCAAAGAACCCATTACTCCTGCCAATAGTCGACCAATTTAGTCTACTCCCTTCACTCAGTAAGATATTGGAGGGTATTGTGAGTAGACAAACATGGGAGTATATGGAAAATAATGATCTGATCACAGCCAATCAGCATGCTTATCGCATAAACCATTCTACTACCACTGCATTGGTTGACATGACTGACCAGTGGCTCAATGCTATGGATAATGACAGGTTTGTGGGTGTACTATTTTTTGATTTTAGTGCAGCATTTGATTTAGTGGATCATGAAATAATCTTGACAGAAACTACATTATGGGTTTAATGAGGCAGCATTGAACTGGGTACAGTCATATCTAACTGACAGGAAACAGTCCAACTATATTAATGGGTCGGTTTCTTCCCCTCATGCCTTAAAATGTGGAATAACGCAGGGCAGCTGCCTTGGGCCACTTCTTTACTTAATATATATCAACGACCTTCCTTATGCCTTATCTGAAACTCAAGCTACTATATTTGCAGTTGATACTACAATTTATACAGTGATTGTTTTATAAATTGTATTTTAATGTTTAAGGACTTTTGGAAGATTAGTCCAAATGAGGACTAAAAGGGATCCTAATAAAATAAAAATTAAATACCAATCGGTGATGCAGTCAGCCAAGATGCTCTCGACGGAGCAGCTGTAGAACTTTTTGAGGATCCAAGGGCCCATGCTAAATCTTTTCAGCCTCCTGAGGGGAAGAGGCGCTGTCGTGCCGTCCGGCAGCCTTGCAAGTGTTGGCTTGTTTAAAACATTTACTCACAGGCCTCCCAGTCAGACATGGTTGACAAACTATTTGATAATTTCCTGAATTGTATTATTATTATTTATTTTTTAAAGAAATTAAATTAAACGTCACTTATGTTCTCGCATGTTGTAGTTTACACCCTATTTTACATAATCTGTGTTCAAGAGTATGCTGTGTCTCAACCAATGGTGGGCACAACACATACACTTCAGATGATGTAAATTAGGATCTAAACTACAACATATGTGAAAATGGAGAGAAAATTGAGTGTACGTGGTTAAAAACAGATCATTTTCATAAATAAAAAAATGTTTGTAAGCTTTTAACTGATATAAAACAATTCTACTGTTAATATTTTCCAGTGATGAAGACATGGATGTCTCATGGTATGGTGCTGATGGTCGTCTATGCAAAATGGGTCAACTTTGAGCACCTCATCTCCTGAATGTTTTGGCATTTAGGTCCCAAAAAAAACTCTGACTACTTCTACCATGGGCAAGTATGTATGGAAAGTTTCGTTCAAATCAAAAAGTTATTAAAATCAAAGGGAACTACTCATAGATAGACTAGGTTGGTTGAGATGTCTTTCCAGTATCTGACATTAGGCTCCTGGCTGCCCTGAAAGCCTACATTGGTCGTATGTCTTTCACCAGAACAGCCAGCTAAAATGACTTGACTATCTGTCCCTAACACATTTCACACTCAGCTAGTTGCTAGTAGCTAGTACTCTCGCTATCTAGCTAGCTTCAAACCGAACTCACACGTACCTAACGTAAGCTAGCTAATGTGGATGAATGACTGGCGGTGGTGCTGGTAACGTTACTTACTTATTTCATCAACATTCTTCAAGAAACTCTCAAAATCCTCGAACTCTTTTGTCATGTTGATTTGTTTACCAGTAATCTGCTAAATGAAGATGATGCAATACCAGTGAAACAAGCTGTTTTCTTTGTTTAGCTAGCTACAATAGCTGTTGCTGTCAGTTTACTCTTCCTCTTGTGTAATGTACTCGTAACTATGGTAACGGTCGACCTTTTTTTCTCTCCAAGTGGGGAGTTCTAAAAGTCACGTGCTCTAAGTAGGGGCGTGTGGTTTCGAAGCGTTCAACCCCCGTGCAGGACCTTATTTACATTTTCTTCAAACAAATGTATAAAGGCTTGATAGATTATATTAGGCCTGTGATAACAGCTGCAGTCCCATAGCAGAGTGCTTGTCACTGCCGCCCCGCTGAAGAGCACATGCTCACCTTTTTTTCAGTCCACACTTCGGTTCATAATGGACTTTTTACAGCAGTATCTGAACATAAAAAAGACCAAGAGTGCCGCCATGAGATTTTCAGGGGTATTGAAAATGTGCACAGTTTACTAAAACTTCCTCAAATAGAGTGATATCCACCTATTGTACCATGAATTTTACTATTGCAAGCATGCATTTTTATCATTGTAGAATAAATGGACCATGGTACTAGGTCACTATCATTTAAAATGAATAATTACTACTGGAACTGGATTATGCATCACAGCAAAGTAATCCAAATATTTTTAAAACAGATTATCAATTTACTGAATAGTCCCCCCCAGGTGAGTAATTAGGCCTGATTCTGTTTGAAATGATTATTTTTTACAACCAAAGTAGCATCAAATTACAACCAGTTTGACCATCATCATTAAACAAAGTTTCTATAAAGATGCATAGAGTACCCTACTGTATAAATCAAATACTGAAACAATAGCACTGATGTGTTCTTATCATGTGTTCTTTCAGCAAGTTCCTTTTCCCTTGTTCATCAGCTCCTGTTATCTTATCTCCGGTTGGTTTTTTACACCTGTATTAGAGGGTTGATTCCAGGTAAACTAATTTAAAATCAAATTAAATTGTATTGGTCACATATGCATATTTAGCAGATGTTATTGCGGGTGTAGCGAAATGCTTGTGTTACTAGCTCCAACAGTGCAGTAGTATCTAACAATTCACAACAATACACACAGATCAAAAAGTAAAAGAATGGAATTAAGAAATATATAAATATTAGGACGAGTAATGTCAGAGTGGCATTGACTAGAATACATTTGAATACCAGTATATACATATAAAATGAGTTACACAGTACGTAAACATTATTAAAGTGACCAGTGTTCCATTGTTAAAGTGACAAATCATTCCATGTCTATGTACATAGGGCAGCAGCCTCTAAGGTGCAGGGTTGATTAACCGGGTGGTAGCCGGCTAGTGACAGATTGTCAGTGATCTGTACGCTGAGGAAGTTGAAGCTTTTCACTTTCTCCACTGTGGTCCCGTCAATGTGGACGGGGGGCATGCTCCCTCTGCTGTCTCATGAAGTTCACGATCAGCTCCTTCGTTGAGGGAGAGGTTATTTTCCTGGCACCACTCCGCCAGGGCCCTCACCTCCTCCCTCGTCATTGTTGGTAATCTGGCCTACGACTGTTGTGTCGTCTGCAAACATGATAATTGAGTTGGAGGCGTGCCTGGCCATGCAGTCATGGGTGAACAGGGAGTACAGGAAGGAGCTGAGCATGCACTTCTGTGAGGCCCCTGTGTTGAGGATTTCTTTGGATATCCTGTGAGGAGAAATATTTTGAATGGACTACTCCGAATGTGTTATGCATTATGTATGAGTATTCAGGGGACGTGTTATGAAATACAAATAAATTGTAATAATTATAAACAGATTATAAGAACACTGTATACATTGTTACCAAACCACCACTTATTATCAGCGTACAGGTGAGACCCAGGTACAAGACGGCAGGCAGGCTCAGGGTCGGGGTCAGGGCAGGCAGAGTAAAGGTCAAAAGCGGGAAACCAAGAAAATAGGCACTTTAGAGAGACAGGAGTAAAGGGGAAAACCACTGGTAGGCTTGATGAACAAAACGAACTGGCAACAGCCAAACATAGAACACAGGGATAAATACACTGGGGATAATGAGGAAGATGGGTGACACCTGGAGGCGGATGGAGACAATCACAAAGACAGGTGAAACAGATCAGGGTGTGACACTTATTTGCAGTGGCGACCCGTCATTCAGGGCAGGAGTGGCAGAGCCCCACCTGTTTTGAGCCATCATTGGCTCAATGTTCTGTCACTCATGGGGACACTGTGTCACCGCAAAATCTATGGGTAGAGCTCGAAAATTCAAGCTCCTTGTGTGCTGCCATAGAGTTATATTATAAGTGCCCGTCCAATAAGGCGGCAGGTCATTGGCCACAGATAAAATTATGTCAAATCACCTTATATCTACCGTAGCTTTGATTGGACTGATCATGTCAACATCATACTTTCAAAATCTTAGCTAGCAAGCTAGCAGTCATCATCATGAATCAAGTCCACAATCTACTGTCAAATCCTTTTCCATCCTTGTCATATGAAGAGAAAGGATGAAGAGATATTATAATAAAACGTATCGGTGCTCTTCGGCCATTGGACATAAACATTACAAGTTGGAATTCGCAAATTCAACAATGAGTGATTTGGAAGAAATCAGTGTCTAACTACAAGCATTGCAAAGCAATCACTAGCCTACTATTCAGTGAAGTGGGTGTGTGGTCCAAGACTGGGATTAAGGGTCTCTTTTCCAAGCTTAAAAGGGTAAACATTCAACACCATAAAAGGTTGAATACATTGGCCATGCTGTCAATCCAGCATGACTTCTGCCGCGTTCAAAACAACTGGAAACTCGGAACTGGGAAATCTCAGTCTTGAGTGAGTTCAAGACAACTGGGAACAGAAAAAAAAGAGGAAACTGGGAAAATACGGTAGTACAACTCGAAATTACAAGTCGGGAAACTCAGGCTTTTTTCTAGAGCTCCAACTTGAAGATCACTGTCGTCAAGATTCAACCTTGTTTTTTTCAGAATTCTCAGTTGTCTCGAAAGCAGATAATTGTCTGCTTATATGCCCCCTTTATTTATTCTACGGTTCTGACTTGGTGTACAGGGAGAATATTGTAAGGAAGATGGGAAGTTGTCCAGGATCCAGTTGCAGAGGGAGGTGTTCAGTCCCAGGGTACTGAGCATTTCATGGCTTCAGATGTGAGTGCCACGGGACAATAGTCATATAAAAAGGTTACCATGGTGTTCTTGGGCAAAAGGGACCATAGTATTACAGACTGGGTCAGGGAGAAGTTGAAAATGTCAGTGAAGACGTATGCTCTGATTAAGCGTCCTGGTAATCCGTCTGACCACATGGCCTTATGAATGTTAACCTGTTTAAAGGTCTTATACACATCAGCTACGGAGAGCAAGATCACACAGTCGTCCAGAACAGATGGTGCTCTCTTACATGGTTCAGTGTTGCTTGCCTTGAAGCAAGGATAGAAGGCATTTAGCTCATCTGGTAGGCTTGCGTCACTGGGCAGATCACGGCTGTGTTTCCCTTTGTAATCCGTGATAATTTGCAAGCCCTGCCACATCCGACGAGTGTCAGAGCTGGTGTAGTAGGATTAAATCTTAGTCCTGTATTGACGCTTTGCCTGGTTGATAGCTCGTCGGAGGTCGGAGCGGGATTTCCTATAAGTGTCCGGATTAGTGTTCCGCTCCTTGAATGCACTAGCCTTTAGTTCAGTGCGGATATTGCCTGTAATCCATGGCTTCTGGTTGGGATATGTACGTACGGTCACTGTGGGGACGAGTTGTGGAAGCACTTTTTAATGAAGCCGGTGACAGATGTCGTAAACTCTTCAATGTTATCGGACGAATCCCAGAACAAATTGCAGTCTATACTAGCGAAACAGTCCTGTAGCTTAGCATCCGCTTCATCGGACCACGTCCATATTGAGCATCTTCACTTGTACTTCCTGTTTGAGTTTTTGTGTGTAAGCAGGAATCAGGAGGATAGCGTTAAGGTCAGATTTTCCAAAGGGAGGGTGAAGGAGAGCCTTGTATGCGTTTCTGTGTGTGAAGTAAAGGTGATCTAGAGTTTTGTCGCCTCTAGTTGCACAGGTGACATGCTGGTAAAAAGGAGGTAAAAACAGATTTCCATTTCCCTCCATTAAAATCACTGGCCACTATGTGCATTTTCTTGTTTGCTTATGGCCCTATCAAATACATTTTTTATTTGTCACAAGTGCCAAATACAACAGGTGTAGGCCTTACCGTGAAATGCTTACTTATACAGCTCATTGAGCGGTCTTAGTGGCAGCATCGGGTTGTGGTGGTAAATAGACAGCTTTGAAAAATATAGATGAAGACTCTCTTGGTAAATAGTATGGTCTGCTGCTTATCATGAGGTATTTTTACAAAAAAAGATCTCTTAAGATTAGAGATCGCGCAGCAGCTGTTGTTAACAAAGAAGACACACACTGCGACCCTTCGTCTTACTTGGAATCGCTGCTATAGTTTGCTCATGCAGGATAAGAGATCCACAATTCAAGCAAGTGCTGATTAACTATTGAATGGCTTGTGTGATTTTTGGATTCTATGGTTATCTAAGTGAAAGTGGGATAATGCATTGATTATCCCCCATTGTGTGTTTGAAGGCAGATAATGCAAACAGAGATGGAGAGGTAACAGCGGCAGCAGAGGGGTCCAGGATAGCCAAGATCCTCAACATCCTTGGACTTCACATTGGGATTGTGTTGGGCATCATTATTATTGCATCAAAACTCACCGCAGCATGAAAAAGGAGGATATGTTTTTGTACCATATTTTGCCCTTTGCATTGCTAGGGCTGCAATTGTTTTCTTTTTTCAACGTCATACAACCCAGACCAGCCCTGATGAGGACCAGCTGTGCCCCTAACCGAGCCCCAGTGTAAACAAAGGCCCTGCCCGCAATTAATAGACCAGGGCATGTGCTCCATACTCACAGAGTATGTTCTTATCATGATACTGTATTTTCTTTTGACAAGACCCAATTGTCATCCCTGCCTCACGGGGCGGGAGGGTTTAAGGTCATGAAATATTGTGTGGGTGAAGGGCGTATGGGTGGAGGACGGATTGAATAAATTCATGTATATTTCTTGTGCAATTCATTTTTATGGTGGGTAGGTGGGTGGGTAGGTAGGTAGGTAGGTAGGTAGGTAGGTAGGTAGGTAGGTAGGTAGGTAGGTAGGTAGGTAGGTAGGTAGGTAGGTAGGTAGGTAGGTAGGTAGGTAGGTAGGTAGGTAGGTAGGTAGGTAGGTAGGTAGGTAGGTAGGTAGGTAGGTAGGTACTTACTTTATTGATCCCCTGGGGGAAATTTCTTTGTCAAGCAGCTACGAAAACACATGAGTGAATGACTTTGCAGGTTAGGTTCGGGTTCAAGATTTTTACTTTATGGGCGGTTACTGACGGCTTATCAGCAATTGCGAGTGGATGCGGGAGAACAAACAGCTGAACCGCGCATCACTAGTACATTATAGTACATTATTATTCATTAAGCCGCTGCGCCTCAGCAGTGTCTTCAGCAAACACTAGGGGGTGAGATTTACTGATTGGCCCAAACCATGTAGGCAGTCGTCTAACAATGCACTGCATTGCGAATCAGAGTCATTGCTGCACACACCAAAAAATGTTTGCTTGGTTATATAACCCAAGTACCCTCCCATGTGCACTTTACCATTAACCCTATGATCTCATGAGTCTTCTCAAGTACCTCTGTGGGTAGGCCAAGTACCCTCAGGGGTCCTAGTACCCCTGGTTGGGAACCACTGGACATTTTTGTTTGATAGTAAAATATCATCTTTCCTGAGTTGTTAATCCACACTGGAGATAATTTATATAAAATTAATAGATTAATATATCACAAAAACAATACATAATTCTGAAGAATGTTTTTGCAGAACCTGCTTGTGCAGTGGTTCTTTCGGCATCTCTTGCTAGATTGGAATGAGTAGGGTGACTTGAAACAGCCTGAAAGCTTTCCCGTAATACAGTTGGAATGTTAATGAGAACCAGACAAGCCCAAATGGATACATGTGTGGATTGTTCTTAGTCCTCATCAGTGCACAACTCCAGTACAGTAGACACTCACCAAGGAACACTGAACACTGTCTTTCACTGCAGCAGATACAGATTATTGTTTGTAAGAGCAACTGTAGCCTATAACAGCCTTCATTAGTTATTCTGTCTGATGAGAGACAGACCTGGGTTCAACTATCATTTGGTTTCTTTTGAACACTTTAGCTTCACTTTATTGAGCTTGCCTGATGTAACCAATGGAATAGTCCCAAAACTGCAAACCCCACCCTTGTGGCAATTCAGTCAGGCTCAAACAAACATTCAAAGTATTTGAAAGATTTTAAATACTATTTGAATCCGGGTCTAATGAGATCCAAAATAGTAAATTATTATATACTGAACTAAAATAAAAACACAACATGTAAAGTGCTGGTCCCATTTTTAATGTGCTCAAATAAAATAACCCCAAAATAGTCTATATGAACAAAATGCTTATTTTGCACAAATTTGTTTACATCCCTGTCAGTGAGCATTTCTCCTTTGCCAAGATAATCCATCCACTTGACAGGTGTGGCATATCAAGAAGCATGATCATTACACAGGCGCACCTTGTGCCAGGGACAATAAAAGGCCACTCTAAAATGTGCAGTTTTGTCACACAACACAATGCCACAGATCTCATGTTTTGAGTGAGTGTGCAATTGGCATGCTGACTGCAGGAATGTCCACCAGAGCTGTTGCCAGATACATTTATGTTAATTTCTCTACCATAACCCGCCGTTGTTTTAGAGAATAGAGGTTTTAGAGAATTTGGCAGTACGTCCAACCGGCCTCACAAACGCAAACACAGACCACGTGTAACCACGCAAGGCCAGGACCTCCAAAATCAGCTTCTTCACCTGCGGGATTGTCTGAGACCAGCCACCCGGACAGCTGGTGAAACTGTGGGTTTGCACCACCGAATACTTTATGCACAAACTGTCAGAAACCATCTCAATGAAGCTCATCTGCATGCTTGTTGTCCTCACCAGGGTCTTGACATGAATGCAGTTCAGCGTCGTAACCGACTTCAGTGGCAAATGCTCACCTTCGATGGCCACTGGCATGCTGGAGAAATGTGCTCTCATGGTTGAATCCCGGTTTCAACTGTACCGGACAGATAGCAGACAGCGTGTATAGCGTCTTGTGGGCGAGTGGTTCGCTGATGTCAACATTGTGAACAGAGTTCCCCATGGTGGTGGTGGTGGGGTTATGGTATGGGCTGGCATAAGCTACGGACAACAAATACAATTACATTTTATCGATGGCAATTTGAATGCACAGGGATACCGTGACGAGATCCTGAGGCCCATTGTCGTGCCATTCTTCCGCCGCCATCACCTCAAGTTTCAGCATGATAATGCACAGCCCCATGTTGAAAGGACCTGTACAAAATTCCTGGAAGCTGAAAATGTTCCAGTTCTTCCATGGCCTCCATACTCATCAGACAAGACACCCATTGAGCATGTTTGGGATACTCTGGATCAACATGTACAACAGCATGTTCCAGTTCCCGCCAATATCCAGCAACTTCGAACAGCCATTGAAGAGGAGTGGGACAACATTCAACAGGCCACAATCAACAGCCTAATCAACTCTATGCGAAGGAGATGTGTCGCCCTGCATGAGGCAAATAGTGGTCACACCAGATTCTGACTGGTTCTCTGATCCACGCCCCTACCTTTTTAAGGTAGCTGTCTGTGACCAACAGATGCATATCTGTGTTTCCAGTCATGTGAAATCCATAGATTAGGGCCTAGTGAATTTATTTCAGTTGACTGATTTTCTTATGTGAACTGTAACTTGTTGAAATTGTTGCATGTTGCGTTTATATTTATATTTTTGTCCAGTGTATTTACACATTTTTCGATAAGACTCAAACATACGAAAACTCTACTGATCTCATTTGACTCCCTTCTGGTTCTTTCATACCAGTTTCCTTTGTGGCAGAGCATTAATGATCCTTTATCAGATTTGTGTGGTTTCTTTTTGTGTGGTTTCCTTTTGTGTGCGTGTGTGCGTGTGTGCGTGTGGCATGCGTAATGCATTTGTGTATGCCTGCGTGTGTGCGCGCACATGTGTGTGCATGCGTGCATTACATTATTAGCCCAACAACACATTTGTTTGTGTTATTACATACAGCCAGAAATAACTTTTGGATTTCAGAGCGGTGGTAACAGCGTTACGACCAGGAATACGACTTTCCTGAATTGTTGTCCTTTGTTCGTACCCCCGCCAGATGAGTGGAGGTATTCGGAGTGGGCTTCTAGTCCGACTCAGGAGGTGTGCCCACCATCCACCGCTTCGGAGTATATTACTCGCTAATGTTCAGTCTCTGGATAATAAAGTAGACGAGCTCAGGGTGAGAATCTCCTTCCAGAGAGACATCAGGGATTGTAACATACTCTGTTTCACGGAAACATGGCTCTCTCGGTGTCACCAACCATACAGTCAGCTGGGTTCTCAGTACATTGCGCAGACAGGAATAAAGAACTCTCCGGGAAGAAGAAATGCGGCAGAGGGTATGTTTCATGATTAACTACTATTGGTGTGATTGTGATAACATAAATAAACTCAAGTCCTTTTGTTCACCCGACCTAGAATACCTCACAATCAAAAATCATATTTTTTTTAACTTCCGCTCAATTTTGCACTCCAGTATCTCTATTTGCACATCATCATTTGCACATTCCATCATTCCAGTGATTATGCTAATCTGTAATTTATTTCGCCACTATGGCCTATTTATTGTCTTCCTAACCTTACTGCATTTTGCACTACATTTTGCACTAAAATCTGTATATAGATTTTTCTATTGTGTTATTGACTGTATGTTTGTTTATTTCCCATGTGTAACTCTGTGTTGTTTTTTGTCGCACTGCCTTGCTTTGTCTTGGCCAGGTCGCAGTTGCAAATGAGAACTTGTTCTCAACTGACCTACCTGGTTAAATAAAGGTGAAATAAAATAAAAAAATGTTCATGAAAATGTATCAATTGGCCAATTCGGCACATTTGAGCAGACTTCATAGAAAATAGTACAGTATTGCCGCAGGTAGCCTAGCAGTTGGGCCAGTAACCAAAAGGTTGCTGGTTTGAATACCCAAACCGACAAGGTGAAAAACCTGTCGATGTATCTTTGAGCAAGGCACTTAAGCCTAATTTGCTCCAGGGGCTGACCCTGTAGGTAGGCCATCATTGTAAATAAGATGATTTTCTTAACTGACTTGCCTAGTTAAATAAAGGTTAAATAAAAAAAATATTCACTGGATCTATCTGAAACTTTGCACTCACACTGCTGTCATCTAGTGGCCAACATCTACATTACACCTAAACTGCAATATTGTTTTGTGGCCTTTCTCTTGTATTTCAAAGATGATGGAAAAAAAAAGTGGATCTTTTATGTTATAAAGCTCGTCCTACATTCATTTCACATTTCCACAAACGTCAAAGTGTTTCCTTTCAAATGGTATCAATAATATGCATATCCTTGCTTCAGGTCCTGAGCTACAGGCTTCAAGATGTCCACCATTGTTCATGTAACTAAGAAAGCAAAGGTAACTGAACTAAATTACTATTGCCCCATAGCACTCACCTATGTCATCATGAAGTGCTTTGAGAGAATAGTTAAGAATCATATCACCTCTACCTTACCTGACACCCTAGACCTACTTACATTTTCTAACCGCCCCAATAGATCCACAGACAATGCAATCGCCATCGCACTGCACACTGCCCTATCCCATCTGGACAAGAGGAATACCTATGGAAGAATGCTGTTTATTGACTATAGCTCAGCATTCAACACCATAGTACACTACAAACTCATCATTAAGCACAGGGCTCTGGGTCAGAACACCGCCCTGTGCAACTGGGTCCTGGACTTCCTGAATTAGCCATCACTAGGCGGCTTCCACCCAGTTATGTAACCCTGCACCTTAGAGGCTGCTGCCCTACATAGACTTGGAGTCACTGGTCACTTTAAAAATGGAACACTAGTCACTTTAATAATGTTTAGATATTTTTGCTTTACTCAGCTCATATGTATATACTGTATTCCATTCTACTGTATTTTAGTCTATGCCACTACGACATTGCTTGTACTAATATTTATATATTTCTTAATTCCATTCTTTTACTTTTAGATCTGTTTGTATTGTGTGTTTTGTTGTGAATTGTTAGATATTACTTCACTGTTGGAGCTAGATACACAAACATTTAGCTACAACCGCAATAACATCTGCTAAATATGTGTATATGACCAATAAAATGGGATTTGATTTGATTTGTGTAGTTTCCTTGATTGCCAAATTACATCTCAGTTGATCTGAAACAGCAGCTGTACAAGAATGGATGTGATGCAGACACTTTTACTTACTTTAATTTAAAGTACAATGTCTTGAAAGGAAATGGGAAAACAGTGTTTTCCCTCCTAGCTGAGCCTCCCAAAAAGATAAAGAGACAGAGACACAGAGCCCTGCAGACCATGGAATGTGGTGTGAATCAATTGTGTGAAATTGTGTGAATCAATCATTTTTTCCATAGCATACAGTGTTAGGAAGTTAGAAAAACTACACCTCACTATCGTACGCCTTAAGCATGTAGCAATAGCATTAGACAATCATGACTTAACATATAATTGAAAGAGAGTTGATAAATAAAAATGGGTCTGTGTGGCACTACAGCCATAGTACATCAAATCAAATTTTATTTGATACATGCGCTGCTCAATGTTGCCGGAATACTAACCACTGGTCCTGGGATCCATCATTACGCACACCTGTTATCAATCATTACGCGAACCTGCAAGTCATAATCAGGCACACCTAGACTCAACCACCTTCCTGATTACCTTCCCTATATCTGTCACTCCCTTTGGTTCATTCCCCAGTCATTATTATGTGTTTCATGTACAGTGGGGAGAACAAGTATTTGATACACTGCCGATTTTGCAGGTTTTCCTACTTACAAAGCATGTAGAGGTCTGTAATTTTTATCATAGGTACACTTCCTCTCATGGCCACATGGTGCCATCTTTAATGTTATTATTTTAATGTTTATGCTAATTTTATTTTTTGTTTGTTGGTTTTCAACATGAAACTTGGTGAAATGATTTCAGTGGGTGTATCAGTACTTTTTGAACATTTCCAGCACATTTAACAATATCACGATACTGATAACCGTGATATGACATTTACATACTGTTTAAACTCTACAACAGACAGAGAACTAAGTTTTGTGTACAAGCAGCAGCGGAGTCACAAAGTGGCTGAGCACTGAGCAGCAACTGAAAGGAGGTAGGCTAGTAGATCCCGCATGTGTTATACCCCTGAAAGGGGTAAATATACAGTGGGGAGAACAAGGATTTGTTACACTGCCGATTTTGCAGGTTTTCCTACTTACAAAGCATGTAGAGGTCTGTAATTTTTATCATAGGTACACTTCAACTGTGAGAGACGGAATCTAAAAATCCAGAAAATCACATTGTATGATTTTTAAATAATTAATTTGCATTTTATTGCATGACATAAGTATTTGATCACCTACCAACCAGTAAGAATTCCGGCTCTCACAGACCTGTTAGTTTTTCTTTAAGAAGCCCTCCTGTTCTCCACTCATTACCTGTATTAACTGCACCTGTTTGAACTCGTTACCTGTATAAAAGACACCTGTCCACACACTCAATCAAACGGACTCCACACACTCAATCAAACAGCTGTGTAAGGACATCAGGGATAAAATTGTAGACCTGCACAAGGCTGGGATGGGCTACAGGACAATAGGCAAGCAGCTTGGTGAGAAGGCAACAACTGTTGGCGCAATTATTAGAAAATTGAAGAAGTTCAAGATGACGGTCAATCTCCCTTGGTCTGGGACACCATGCAAGATCTCACCTCGTGGGGCATCAATGATCATGAGGAAGGTGAGGGATCAGCCCAGAACTACACGGCAGGACCTGGTCAATGACCTGAAGAGAGCTGGGACCACAGTCTCAAAGAAAACCATTAGTAACACACTGCGCCGTCATGGATTAAAATCCTGCAGCGCACGCAAGGTCCCCCTGCTCAAGCCAGCGCATGTCCAGGCCCGTCTGAAGTTTGCCAATGACCATCTGGATGATCCAGAGGAGGAATGGGAGAAGGTCATGTGGTCTGATGAGACAAAAATAGAGCTTTTTGGTCTAAACTCCACTCGCCGTGTTTGGAGGAAGAAGAAGGATGAGTACAACCCCAAGAACACCATCCCAACCGTGAAGCATGGAGGTGGAAACATCATTCTTTGGGGATGCTTTTCTGCAAAGGGGACAGGACAACTGCACCGTATTGAGGGGAGGATGGATGGGGCCATGTATTGCGAGATCTTGGCCAACAACCTCCTTCCCTCAGTAAGAGCATTGAAGATGGGTCGTGGCTGGGTCTTCCAGCATGACAACGACCCGAAACACACAGCCAGGGCAACTAAGGAGTGGCTCCGTAAGAAGCATCTCAAGGTCCTGGAGTGGCCTAGCCAGTCTCCAGACCTGAACCCAATAGAAAATCTTTGGAGGGAGCTGAAAGTCCGTATTGCCCAGCGACAGCCCCGAAACCTGAAGGATCTGGATGGAGGAGTGGGCCAAAGTCCCTGCTGCAGTGTGTGCAAACCTGGTCAAGAACTACAGGAAACGTATGATCTCTGTAATTGCAAACAAAGGTTTATGTACCAAATATTAAGTTCTGCTTTTCTGATGTATCAAATACTTATGTCATGCAATAAAATGCAAATTAATTACTTAAAAATCATACAATGTGATTTTCTGGATTTTTGTTTTAGATTCCGTCACTCACAGTTGAAGAGTACCTATGATAAAAATGACAGACCTCTACATGCTTTGTAAGTGGGAAAACCTGCAAAATCAGCAGTGTATCAAATACTTGTTCTCCCCACTGTATATATGCTACTTGTGTATGTTATATTTCTATGTTCTGTTTATTATTAAACTCACCACCTGCACTTGCTTTCCGATTCCCAGCGTATATGTTACAGAATACTGACTCTAACAATGGAAGCAGCAGGAAAACAGAATATCTCCCAAACGGTCGATGAGCAGGGATAGCTTCAACATTGACACCATGACCAGCTGGCACAACTGGGGACGGCTATGGAAGAGGTTCTTCGCAGTGTGCAACGTCTTGAACATACCCAGGAGGTGTTGCCGTCAACTAGCGGAGGATACTCTACAACCAGTCGACCCAGCAAGCCAGCACAACAGCCCATTCAGCAACCCGCTCAGGTCAGCGATGCCCGTTTGTCCCTCCCGGATAAATATGACAGTACCCCATCTAAATGCTGTGGCTTCCTACTTCAATACTCACTCTACTTTACACACCAGATGGGAGCTCCCACCACCAAGAGGTTCAATGTTGTCACGGTTATTTCTCTGCTGACTGGGCGTGCGTTGGAATGGGCCATGGCCGTCTGGGAGAGAGGAGAGGAGGAAATAGATTCATATGAGGGGTTCATGGCTCTGTTCAAGTGCATCTTCGATCATTCCCCGGAGGGCAGAGAGGGGGGTGAGCGCTTACTACAATTACGGCAGGGGACCAGATGGCTGCTGAGTACGCCCTCACCTTCCGGACAGTAGCAGCATCCAGTGGATGGAATGAGCCGGAGCTTTGTACGCTATTTAGAAGAGGTCTGCGCGAGGAGTTCCAGACGGAACTGGCCTGTCGAGATGACAACCTCTCCTTGAACGCACTCCTTGCGATGGCCATCCGTCTGGATAACCTATTTCGGGAGGTTCGGTACTCTCATCGCTTCTCTCCCTCCCTCAGTGAACACTTTGGTATTGTGGTCAAGGAGGGCACCAGCTTCAGAGGTGTCCAGCACTTCCCAATCTGGGATCCACAAGAGCAGAGAGGCGGTCCCGTGATCTTCCACCTCCTGGGGCAGGAGTGAGTATTCCATCTTCATCACTCTCTGCTAACTCTTTTTGGTGTCCATCACACTTTTTGACTGTCCCTCATGTATTGTGTTTACAGCGTTAGTGGATTCCAGTGCCGCGGGTAACTTTATTGACCAGACCCTTGCCTCCTCTCTTAACATCATCTCAACCTGGAGTCCGTTCATCAGGAGAACATCCCCTTCATCACCAGTGCACCAGTTCACAAGATGATCCTCGGCCTCCCTTGGCTTCAACGCCATAACCACCGTCGAGGATGAGAATCATAGACTGGTGACCCTGAATGCCGGAGGACCTGCTTCCCCATTCCACGTTGGTTGAGAGTCCTATGGTTGCCCCTCAGACCAACATCCCAGACTGGACCTACGGAGTGCATACAATCTCATCCGCATCCGAGAGGGGGATGAATGGAAGATTGCCTTTAGCATGATGTCTAGTCACTACAAGTACTTGGTGATGACGTTTGGTTTAGCCAATGCTTCGTCAATGTTCCAGGCATTCGTTAACGAGGTGTTCAGGGACATGCTCGGATGCCATGTGTATATAGATGACATCCTGGCTACCCTGTAGGATCACATCACTCACGTTCGAGCAGTCCTGGAATGCGTCCTGGCTAACCACCTGTTCTTCAAGGCTGAGAAGGGCCAATTTCATCAGAAGGCTGTCTTTTTCTTAGGCTACCAAATCAGCCTGCAGGGAGTGAGGATGGACGACAAGAAGGTAGATGTGGTTATATCATGGCCAGTCCCAACCACCATAAAGGGATTACAACGGTTCTACCGACGTTTCATCAGGAACTTCAGCTCCATTGCCACCCCTCTCACCTCAAGAGTGGTCCCCGTAGATTGGTGTGGAGCCCAGCAGCCGACGGGGCGTTCCGTCTACTCAAGGGACGTTTCACCTCCGCCCCATTGCTTAAACACCCAGATTCCACAATATAATTTGTGGTGGAGGTGGATGCTTCAGAGGTGAGCGTGGGGGTAGTTCTGTCTCAATGACAGGGTAATTGTATCCATGTGCAGTGACGGATACAATTAAATGTAGACCTTAACGTGAAATGCTTACTTTACAAGCCCTTAACCAACAATGCAGATCAACAAATAGAGTTTAAGAAAATGTTTACTAAATATAAAGTAACACAATCAAATTACATAACAATAAAGAGGCTATATACAGGGGGTACCGGTACCGGAGTAAATGTGCGGGGGTACAGGTTAGTCAAGGTAATTTGTACATGTAGGTAGGGGTAGAGTGACTATGCATAAATAATAAACTGAGGAGCAGCAGTGTAAAAACAAAGGGGGGAGGGGGGTGTCAATGTAAATAGTCCAGGTGGCCATTTGATTAATAGTTCAGTAGTCTTATAGCTTGGGGGTAGAAGCTGTTAAGGAGCCTTTTGGTCCTAGACTTAGTGCTCCGGTACCGCTTACCGTGCGGTAGCAGAGAGAACAGTCTATGACTTGGGTGACTGGAGTCTTTGACAATTTTTTGGGCCTTCCTCTGAGACCGTCTAGTATATACTGTAGGTCCTGGATGGCAGGAAGATTGGCCCCAGTGATGTACTGGGCCATACGCACTACCCTCTGTAGCATCTTACGGTCGGATGCCAAGCAGTTGCCATACCAGGTGGTGATGCAACCAGTTAGGATGCTCTCGATAGTGCAGCTGTAGAACTTTTTGAGGATCTGGGGACCCATGCCAAATCTTTACAGTCTCCTGAGGGGAGAAAGGTGTTGTCGTGCCCTCTTCACAACTGACTTGGTGTGTTTGGACCATGATAGTTTTTTGGTGATGTGGACACCAAGGAACTTGAAACTCTCAACCTGCTCCACTACAGCCCTGTCGATGTTAATGGGGGCCTGTTCAGCCCTCCTTTTCCTGTAGTCCACAATCATCTCCTTTGTCTAGCTCACATTGAGGGAGAGGTTGTTGTCCTGGCACCACGCTGCCAGGTCCCTGACCTCTTCCCTATAGGATGTCTCATCGTTGTCAGTGATAAGGCCTACCACTGTTGTGCCGTCAGCAAACTTAATGACGGTGTTGGAGTCGTGCATGGCCACGCAGTCGTGGGTGAACAGGGAGTACAGAAGTGGACTATGTACGCACCCCTGAGGGGCCCCTGTGTTGAGGATCAGAGTGGCAGATGTGTTGTTGCCTAAACTTATCACCTGGGGGCGGCCCGTCAGGAAGACCTGGATCCAGTTGCAGAGGGAGATGTTTAGTCCCAGGGTCCTTAGCTTAGTCCGTAATAGTTTGCAAACCCTGCCACATCCGACAAGGGTCAGAGCCGGTGTAGTACGATTCAGTCTTAGTCCTCCATTGAGACTTTGCCTGTTTGATGGTTCGTCTGAGGGCTTAGTGGGATTTCTTATAAGCATCATTTGTTGTAGAAAATCTTCCCTCTTTCTCTTAAAAATATAGCAAAGTTTGGAAAAGTAACAGAGACTTTTATTACGCAAGCAACAAAAGCAGAGGAGCATTCTGATCTTCCCAGAATCCTTTGTGCTTCTTATACTCATTTGTGGTTACATCCCTGATTAACATCTCTAACTATCTTCCACTATCGTTTCAAAACCTTTCAACTCTGGTTCGTCTACCTCCTCTTCCTTTCAGCAGTTAAACCTTCAAAATATAAAACACTCCCCCCAATAAAATGTCAAGATACGAAACTGTGAAACCATAGTGGCGACCCCTTAGTAATGGTAATGGTGCAAAGATAAACACATTCACCCATGAAGGCAACCTGACACACACTCATAAATCTCAACATACGTGGACACAAATTCTTAGTGCCTGTTACAACCTGGTACACCCACAGCACAATACAGACACTGTTCTATTCAACTATTTTAGTCCTTCTTATATTATAGCTAATGTGTGTCTAAGTATACCCCATAAAACCATATGATCATCTTCTCTTGGGCTTCACTGACTGCTCTAACTATTAGGCTTTAATGACTGCTCTAACTATTGGGCTTTACTGGCTGCTCTATCTCCATCCTGTTGCTATCCTATGCCATTCTATAGTTTACTGAGTAACCTATTGTGGTTTCTAACCTTCCAATTCTGTTCTTTGAATCATAGTCCTAAAAATATTGAACAAAAGCTTAAAATATTCAACAGCATCGGACAGGGTTGGGGAGTAACGGATTACATGTAAGAGTTTGCAAAGAAACTGTAATCCATTACGTTACCATTGTAATCAGATTACAGATACTGTACTTTTGAAAAACTAGATGATTACTTCAAGGATTTCTTTTAAATTCAGAAAGGATGTTTGCGGAAAATAATCTTTGACACTTCTCTGTTTATCAATGACATTCAAATCAGCATTGAAAAAACGTGCAATTTTAAGTTTGTTCCTCCTGAGTGAGTCTGACCACAAGTCAGACACCACGATGATGAAACATCAAATGTGTTTGATGGATTGCGGGAAAAGAGCAGGAATAGGCTTTTGTAGACTACAGTCCAAGTTATGTCTTCCAAAGGTGCGACTGCTGTCGGTATCCAAACATTATCCAACTTTAATAAACGCTTGGAGGTAAAGATGACAGCAGCGATGTAGTCTACGGCGATACAGATTTGACTTCTTATTGATATCTACATAGCGCATTGATGTGAATCACATTGCTGCGCTCTCATTTAGCTATTTGCACCTTACAATAATGGTTGAATTCAAGACGTTTAAGGTGCCTATCAATCATTGTTTTTGAAACCAGTGGACAGCCAGTGAAAAATGCGCTCTTGCAACAGCTGCATAGTGCGGACCCAAGCCGATGGAATAAAAGAGGGTTTTTTATTGCTTGTGAGGGCTTGGTTGTGGTAAGGCCTCTTACTCCCACCAGGGGGAGTGGGAGGACCACAATCAAGCCCTCACACCCTAACTAGGGGAAGTTAATGATCCCCAATCAGAGACAGCTGTCTAGAGTTGTCTCTGATTGGGGATAGTATTTAGGCACCTGTGTGTGGATCATTGTTCCTGCTTGTCTGCTTCATTTGTAGAGAGCAAGTAAGTCACTGTGTTTCGTATTTTGTTTAAACTCTCCTTTGTTACTTTGTGCCTTGTGAGACCATCTCCAAAATAAAAAGGATGACACTTCACCAGCGCTCAGTGTACCGTCCCTTAACTCCAAACCGTGACATTGCTCAATCTAATTCATGCTGATAAGAGAAAAAAAAATCCATTGGCCTAATGGACACATGCTCAAACTTGCACACTTTTGGTAGACTTAAAAGCGCAATCTGTAGTTGCTACATCCATTTTTGGACATATAAATTATATATACAGTACCAGTCAAAAGTTTGGACATACCTACTCATTTATTTTTACTATTTTCTACATTTTAGAATAATACTGAAGACATCAAAACGATGAAGTAACACATAAGGAATCATCTAGTAACCATATATTTTTTAAACAAATTAAAATATATTTTGATTCTTCAAAGTAGCCACCCTTTGCCTTGATGACAGCTTTGCACACTCTTGGCAAAAAATGCCATTCCATGAGCGCAGCATTTATTTTCAACTCAAATCAATGAGCCCAATCAGTCCTCCATGACAACAAAATCATAAACAACAGAGTAGGGCTGGCTAGTAAGTCCTTAGTTTTGGGGTCATGCTCAGGTAAAACAATTTGGCTAATCTATACTTCCACATTTCCAAGTCCTATTCTTGATGATCAAGGGGAATAACATTTATTGGAATGACTGGAATTCTGATAGACTTTGGTTTTAAATGTAAAGATATAATTTAATCGTATTATTATATGTAGTAGAAAGCGATGGGTTAGAAAAAGCCTACATAACCAACCATAAAGTAAAATTTAATGTAAATATATGGCCAGCTATGTAAACTTTAACATTGATTTATCCTGCAATAGATGTTGTTCAGTTGATAACAAACATTTTTGTCTTCTTTTAATGCCTCTTAAGGGGAAAGTAATCTAAAAGTAAAGGAATGTAATCAGATTACATTACTGAGTTTGGGTAATCCAAAAGTTATGCTACTGATTACAATTTTGGACAGGTAACTTGTAACTGTAACGGATTAAATTTAGAAAGTAACCTACCCAACCCTGCGTCCTTGAAAGCGGCAGCTCTAGCCTTTAGCTCGGTGTGGATGTTGCCTGTAATCCATGGTTTCTGGTTGGGATATGTACATACTCTGGCCCTGAATTTAGAGGGCAGAGCGCTCTCTGAATAAAGAACTGACCATTGCAAGCTGGGGCTCTGTCTGTATTATTATTAAACTGAAGCCTAACAACCTTCAGGATACAAATAGAGTTATAAAGGAGTAGAATATATATATTGATCAGTTAAAAGAACTGCGTGATAAGTCATTGTAATTGTTAAATCCTTTAAGCAGGACGGATATATTAATTAGTCGAAATTCATAAAAAAATATATATATATTTTAATTTTGCTGTAGAGAAGATAGAAATTCTTTAGAACCCCACCTAGGATACTTACTCAGTACGTGGTTTTTAGACGTCTATCTGGAGAAAACCCAATGCGCCAGTATTCCAGATAAATATAAAATGATTGTATTGGGGTAAGGTCAAAAACAGGGGGGGTCCGCAAATGACTCCAGGTAGTTTAGGCCATTACCAATATAAACTACCCTGTGTTGAGGCGATCTGGGATCGTCAACAGTGTACAGGAAGAAAGTGAACATTAGTTTTTGGACGTTTATCTAGAGAAAACCCAATGCGCCAGTATTCTAGAGAAAACATAAAATGAGGGTGAACTTTAGGAAGTGAGGTTACCTAATTTACCAACATGGGAAGTAAATCCTCAAAGGAGGATTTACTTCCTCATGAGAGACACATGGAGTCTAAGGATAAGAGGATGGGAGGTTAAATGTGGAGAAATTGGAAACTATGGTGTGTAGATACATAAAACTTGTGGAGATAATGTAAGGAAACAGCAGCCAGAAGTGGTAGATACGGCCAGGGAAATCGATAGGAGGAACTGGTCTGTAAAGACCTGAGGTAACAGTGTGGCTGTCTGAAGCCAGGAAAAGAGTAGAAGGTAAAGACAGTAAAAAGTTAAGTGTAAAGAAAGAAAGTGAAAGAAAGTGAAAGAAGTAGAAGTAGGGAGGTGAGAGAGTCTTGCGAGAGGTGAGAGAGGAGTGCGCACCTTTCCGGGGGTTGCCCGGTAGGAAGGATACGCCCGATCTCTGCATCCCAAGGGGAAGAGAAGGTCTGTGGAAGTGTGGCTGCAAAGGAGATGTTTGAAAAGTTAATCTCGAAACCCCGCTGTGGGCGAGTTTACCCAAGAGTTGTGTATTCAAAGGGCTGTATTTAGAGGCTCGTATCAGAGGAGTGTTGTTCGAGCTGGTACAGTGCAAATTTAGAGGGTTGCACGTAAGGAGGTGTATTTAAAGGTGTTGTCACATTCGGGTGTGTAGAGAGACCAAGGTGCAGCGTAGCGATAGTTCAACATGTTTATTGAACTAAATGACGAACTATACAAAATAACAAATGCAATATATAATAAGGAAACACACGTAGCACGAACACGGGACATACAACAACAATGAACCACGCCAAGGGAGTGGAACATAGACATATAAGTAGGATCCCTAATTAGAGGTAATGCATAGCAGCTGCCTCTAATTAGGGAGACCACACACAACACCACACAGACGTAGAAATACTAGATCTGCCAGACTCTGACCATAGAACTATAGAGAAGCAAAGCTTCTCTATGGCCAGAGCCTGACAGTACCCCCCCTCAAAGGCGCGGACTCCCGGCCGCAAGAAAAACAAACAAAAAACATGAGGGAAGGGTCAGGGAGGGAAAAACATCACACAATAACCATCGCCGGTGGCGGTTCCGGCCCCGGCGAAGTGGATATCTTCCTCCTACTTTCTACTGGGCCCGGACTGGGCCCCGGTGTGGCAGGCGACTCAGGCCATTTAAAGGGGCAACCCACCGGTCCTAGAAATGACCATGGTGGGGCAAAAGGCTCAGGCCATGGAGCGGGGCACATAACCAGGCCAGGACTGGGCACCGGTGTGGCAGGCGACTCCGGCCATGTAAAGGGGCAACCCACCGGTCCTGGAAATAATAATGGTGGGGAAAAAGACTCAGGCCATGGAGCGGGGCAAATAACCGGGCCAGAACTGGGCACCGGTGTGGCAGGCGACTCCGGCCTGTGGACCACCACGGGAGTCTCCGGGCTGTCGACCATCACGGGAGGCTCCGGGTTGTCGATCATCACGGGAGTCTCCGGGCTGTCGACCATCACGGGAGGCTCCGGGCTGTCGACCATCACGGGAGGCTCCGGGCTGTCGACCATCACGGGAGGCTCCGGGCTGTCGACCATCACGGGAGGCTCCGGGCTGTCGACCATCACGGGAGGCTCCGGGCTGTCGACCATCACGGGAGGCTCCGGGCTGTCGACCATCACGGGAGGCTCCGGGCTGTCGACCATCACGGGAGGCTCCGGGTTGTCGATCATCACGGGAGGCTCCGGGCTGTCGACCATCACGGGAGGCTCCGGGTTGTCGATCATCACGGGAGGCTCCGGGCTGTCGACCATCACCGGAGGCTCCGGGCTGTCGACCATCACGGGAGGCTCCGGGCTGTCGACCATCACGGGAGGCTCCGGGCTGTCGACCATCACGGGAGGCTCCGGGCTGTCGACCATCACGGGAGGCTTTGGGCTGTCGACCATCACGGGAGGCTCCGGGCTGTCGACCATCACGGGAGGCTCCGGACTGTCGACTATCAAAGGAGGCTCCGGGCTGGGGAGGCGCACCGGCGGTCTGGTGCGTGGAGCCGGCACTGGAGGTACCTGGCTGAGCGCACGCACTGGAGGTCGGGTGCGGGGAGCCGGCACGGGACGTACCGGACTGGAGACGCGCACTTGAAGCCTGGTGCGTGGAGTCGGCACTGGTGGCACCGGACTAATAACACGCACCTCAGGGCTAGTGCGGGGAGCAGGCACAGGACGTACCTGACTGGAGACGCGCACTGGAAGCCTGGTGCGTGGAGTCGGCACTGGTGGCACCGGACTAATAACACGCACCTCAGGGCGAGTGCGGGGAGCAGGCACAGGACGTACCTGACTGGAGACGCGCACTGGAAGCCTGGTGCGTGGAGTCGGCACTGATGGCACCGGACTGATGACACGCACCTTGGGGCGAGTGCGGGGAGCAGGCACATGACGTACCGGACTGGAGAGGCGCACTGGAGGCCTGGTGCGTGGAGTCGGCACTGATCGCACCGGACTGATGACACGCACCTCAGGGCGAGTGCGGGGAGCAGGCTCAGGACATGCCGGACTGGAGAGGCGCACTGGAGGCCTGGTGCGTGGAGTCGGCACTGATGGCACCGGACTGATGACACGCACCTTGGGGCGAGTGCGGGGAGCAGGCACATGACGTACCGGACTGGAGACGCGCACTGGAAGCCTGGTGCGTGGAGTCGGCACTGATGGCACCAGACTGATGACACGCACCTCAGGGCGAGTGCGGGGAGCAGGCACATGACGTACCGGACTGAAGAGGCGCACTGGAGGCCTGGTGCGTGGAGTCGGCACTGATGGCACCGGACTGATGACACGCACCTCAGGGCGAGTGCGGGGAGCAGGCACAGGACGTGCCGGACTGGAGAGGCGCACTGGAGTGTAGCAGAAGGCCGAACCCAGACTGGGCACCGGTGGAGCGGACTGCTCTGGCACTGGAGTGTAGCAGACGGCCGGACCCGGACTGGGCACCGTTGGAGCGAACTGTTCTGGCACTGGATTAGAGCAGACGGCCGGACCCCGACTGGGCACCGGTAAAGCGGACTGCTCTTTCACGGGAGTGGAGTAGGCGACTGGACACGGACTATTCCATTCCGACATTTCCCTTTCTACCTCTTCCGCTATCTCCCACATTTCCTCCAGAACGTCTCCAAAATGTCTCTCCAAATATTCCTCCTTTTGCCTCATCTCCTCTAATATGCCTCCATAATATGCCTCTAAATCTTTCTCTTCCATCTTGCTTTGCGCCCCCCACTTGTATTTCGGCATCGTCATATTCCACATGGAGAGTGGTACTGGCGCGTCCTCTTCATTGCCAGACCACCCCCATAGCCCCCCCCCCCGAAATTTTCCTGGGGTTGACTACGGGCTCCGTTACCTCCTTTTCCTCGATTACGGCGCTGTCTTCCTTTTCTCTCCTTAGCTCCCTCATTACGCTGCTTGGTCGGGTGGTGGTTCATTCTGTCACGTTCGGGTGTGTAGAGAGACCAAGGCGCAGCGTAGCGATAGTTCGACATGTTTATTGAACTAAATGACGAACTATACAAAATAACAAATG
This sequence comes from Thymallus thymallus, assembly GCA_023634145.1. Taxonomy (NCBI): domain Eukaryota; kingdom Metazoa; phylum Chordata; class Actinopteri; order Salmoniformes; family Salmonidae; genus Thymallus; species Thymallus thymallus. The sequence continues at coordinate 10,606,433 of CM042378.1, forward strand.
CAATATATAATAAGGAAACACACGTAGCACGAACACGGGACATACAACAACAATGAACCACACCAAGGGAGTGGAACATAGACATATAAGTAGGATCCCTAATTAGAGGTAATGCATAGCAGCTGCCTCTAATTGGGGATCCCACACACAACACCACACAGACGTAGAAATACTAGATCTGCCAGACTCTGACCATAGAACTATAGAGAAGCAAAGCTTCTCTATGGCCAGAGCCTGACAGGTGTTTCTTGGGGAGAGTCTAAAAGAGTATTCGGAGAAGGTATGAAAGATAAAGGCCTGTGGTTATATTCCGGAATGACAGGACGGTAAACTGACGAGTTTGTCCTGATTGTGTGTGGGATGGTAAAACCCAACACTTGCTACGATTAAACGTGGCATCGTTGTCCCTGCTTGTTGAATGTCTTGCGATGAACTGTAAGCGAAAGGTTTGTCCCTGTGTGGGAAAAGCTAATTGTGTTGATGTATGTATTGTTATGAATGTTGATTAAGGGCTGTTGGACTGAAAGTTCTGAATTATCTAGACACATGGTTTTACTTTTACTAACAACGGACACCAGGCTAGGCTGTGTCGCGGTGAACCTTGATTGATATGCTGAAACGGTTATAGGAATTAACGAGTTTAGATTTAAGTTGTCGTTGGCTATATTGAGTGAAACCTTTTTTGGAACTTTGCCTGGTCAAGTTAGAGTAATAATTTAGACGTCACTTCCCTAGTCTCTGTGTTTATTGAGCCTTTCACAGTAGCCTGGCTGGCCAACGTCCGTAAGACTGTTGAACTATCTGTTCAATCGGGCCGCATTAATTTTAATGAAAATTACTACCCTGTTTGTATGGGAATGGTGAGACGGAATGCATATAGTATTATACTGTTGTATGTACTGTGTTTTGTACCGCTGGTTTCTTTCCCCATAATATCATTTTACTCCTCATTAACAGAGGTAATGTGAAATAGACGGTATTAGGTATTGACTGACATGAGAAATGGATAAGCATTTTAGTTTACAACACATGTAGATACATGACCCCAATAGATGATGGAGTTATAATTCTGGTGGATCTTAATACGTTTGAATGAAGGGCGTTTGCCCGGGCTGAGTGGCTTTAACGGTTGACGCTTGATGAAGTTGCCTGTGTCTGGGATGGACCTTGAAGGCATGCACCCTTGCTGTGTTAGGAAAATAGAGTTATTCATGTGTTACTGACCCATGCTAATTTAGAAGGGAATAGTTTTGAAATAGTTACATACTGAGAGGGTGTGTTGATAGGGATATATATGTTAAGTAGAATAATAGGGATATTATTAGAACCATGGAGATATTTTATATGGAAATGTGAAATAGCTGATTACACAGAAACAGAGAGTGTAAGAATAGTGACATATAAAGTAGACATACAGAAACAAACGAGTTCAGTACTTAAAAATGTAGAAACAGGAGAAGTTAATACTTACAGGTTTGACACAACACATGATAGAGAAATAACGTGGATATTATTAGGAGGAAATAAGATCTGGTCAAGTTATCCTAGACTAGATGGGCCATTAGGAAAATACTTAAGGACAGGAGAGCCTGAGTGGTTTACTATTGGTGATAGTGTATTATGGGGACACAGAGTAGCAGTGTGGGGAACAGAGTGATAAGAGCAGACCACCCTATTTTCTGTAACAGGACTGACAACTTGTTCTGGAGTTAAATAAAACCCTCCAGTTGGAACAATAAAGACAGACCTTAGATTGAGGCCCCCTCCCTGCTGCAGAGATGACTTCAGAGGAGTCTATCCATCAACCCCAAATGTTTACTGAAGACTTAACCTGGGGGGAAGGCACACAGGGACTAGGCACCCTGGCAGACCAAGATAACAACGGTTCTCCACCATCAGGTCAGATGTCTCAAGAACTAGGAGACATGATGAATGATGCAAGAGCTGATAGAGAAATTTGTATGTTTAATGTTAATGACTAAGATGTTTCACCCTGAAACTGTGTAATGTGTAAGATGTATTAGAAATGACATGGGCAATGTTTAGACTAGGTTAGGATGTACCATTTGGTAAATGAGTCAGGATGTGGTTAAAGACAAATAAAGGGGGAGACAGACCATTTGTGAAGGCTGTTAGTCCTGCAGGATATTATGCGGCCATAGAACGTTCACAGGGCCCCATCCATCAGAATTGGGGTCTGGTCTTCGAGGTGTGAGTAAACATTAGCAACTGAGGGATGTCTTTGAGGGGGGTGACCTGAGATAACAGGATAGGGTCTTTGAAGGCAGATCCTGAGAACTTGCAGGCCATAAAACAGGGTGGAGACTTTGCTGACTGGATTTTATAAAAGGCTTTGTATTTTTTCTTTCTGGAGAACGTTCTCTGAAGAAAACCTGACCATTGTCAAGCTGGAGCTCTCTCTGTATTATTTAAACAAACTGAAGAATTCACAACCTTCAGGATACAGATAGAGTTAAAAAGTTAATTTAGAACATTGGAATAGAAATATTCGTGACAAGAGCCCAGTCAACCTCTTGACCCTAGAATTCCAACTGCAAGAGACCTGATGAAATGTCAATATAAGAAAGTCAGAGCAGAAATAAATTACAGATTATCATCATTAACACAGGAATGAAGGATGTGCAAATTATGATGTGCAAATAGATATACTGGAGTGCAAGATTTGTGAAAATAACAAAAATAAACATGGGGATGAGGTAGTAGTGTGGGCTATTTACAGAAGGGCTATATACAGGTGCAGTGATCGATAAGCAGCTTTGACAACTGATGCTTAAAGTTATTGAGGGAGATAGGAACCTCTAGCTTCAATGATTTTTGCAATTCGTTCCAGTCATTGGCAGCAGCGAACTGGAAGGAATGGCGGCCAAAGGAGGTGTTGGCTTTGGGGGTGACCAGTGAGATATACCTGCTGGAGCGCATGCTACGGGTGGGTGTTGCTATAGTGACCAGTGAGCTGAGATAGGGCGGGGATTTACATAATAAAGACTTATAGATGACCTGGAGCCAGTGGGTTTGGCGACGAATATATAATGAAGGCCAGCATACAGGTCGCAGTGATGGGTAGTGTATGGGGCTTTTGGTGACAAAACGGATGGCACTGTGATAGACTACATCCAATTTGCTAAGTAGAGTGTTGGAGGCTAGTTTGTAAATGACATCGCCGAAATCAAGGATCGGTAGGATAGTCAGTTTTACAAGGGCATGTTTGGCAGCATGAGTGAAGGAGGCTTTGTTGCGAAATAGGAAGCCAATTCTGGATTTAATTTTGGATTGGAGATGGTTGATGTGAGTCTGGAAGTTGAGTTTACAGTCTAACCAGATGCCTAGGTATTTGTAGGTGTCCACGTATTCTAATTCGGACCCGTCGAGAGTAGTGATGATAGTCCGGTGGGCGGGTGCTGGCAGCGTTCGATAGAAAAGCTTAGTTTTACTAGCGTTTAAGAGCAGTTGGAGGCCACGGAAGGAGTGTTGTATGGCATTGAAGCTTGTTTGAAGGTTAGTAAACACAGTGTCCAAAGAGGGGCCAGATGTATACAGAATGGTGTCATCTGCGTAGAGATGGATCAGAGAGTCACCAGCAGCGAGAGCGACATCGTTGATGTATATAGAGAAAAGGGTTGGCCCAAGAATTGAACCCTGTGGCACCCCCATAGAGACTGCCAGAGGATCGGACAATAGGCCCTCCGATTTGACACACTGAACTCTGTCTGCAAAGTAGTTAGAGAACCAGGCAAGGCAGTCACTTGAGAAACCAAGGCTGTTGAGTCTGCCAATAAGAATGCGGTGATTGACAGAGTCGAAAGCCTTGGCCAGGTCGATGAAGACGGCTGCACAGTACTGTCTTTTATCGATGGCGGTTATGATATCGTTCAGTACCTTGAGCGTAGCTGAGGTGCACCCATGGCCAGCTCGGAAACCAGATTGCATAGCAGAGAAGGTACGGTGGGATTCGAAGTGGTCAGTTATCTGTTTGTTAACTTGGCTTTCGAAAACTTTAGAAAGGCAGGGCAGGATGGATATTGGTCTATAACAGTTTGGGTCTAGAGTGTCTCCTCCTTTGAAGAAGGGGATGACCGCGGCAGCTTTCCAATCTCTAGGGATCTCAGACGATACGAAAGAGAGGTTGAACAGGCTAGTGATAGGTGTTGCAACAATTTTGGCTGATAATTTCAGAAAGAGAGGGTCCAGATTATCTAGCCCAGCAGATTTGTAGGGGTCCAGACTTAAAAAAACTCTTTCAGAACATCAGCCGTATGGATTTGGGTGAAGGAGAAGCGGGGGGGGCTTGGGCAAGTAGCTTCCGGGGGTACAGAGCTGTTGGCCGGGGTAGGGGTAGCCAGGTGGAAAGCATGGCCAGCCGTAGCAAAATGCTTATTGAAATTTTCGATAATCGTGGATTTATCGGTGGTAACAGTGTTTCCGAGCCTCAATGCAGTGGGCAACTGGGAGGAGGTGCTCTTATTCTCCATGGACTTTACAGTGTCCCAGAACATTTTGGAGTTAGTACTACAGGAAGCAAATTTCTGTTTGAAAAAGCTGACCTTTGCTTTTCTAACTGACTGTGTGTACTTGTTCCTGACTTCCTTGAATAGCTGCATATCGCGGGGGCTATTCGATGCTAATGCAGTGCGCCACAGGATGTTTTTGTGTTGGTCTAGTGCAGTCAAGTCTGGGGTGAACCAAGGGCTATATCTATTCTTAGTTCTACGTTTTTTGAAAGGGGCATGCTTATTTAGAATGGTGAGGAAAGCACTTTTAAAGAACAACCAGGCGTGCTCTACTGACGGGATGAGCTCAATATCCTTCCAGGATACCTGGGCCAGATCGAATAGAAAGGCCTGCTCGCAAAAGTGTTTTAGGGAGTGTTTGACAGTGATAAGGGGTGGTCGTTTGACCGCTGACCCATTGCGAACGCAGGCGATGAGGCAGTGATCACTGAGATCCTGGTTGAAAACAGAGGAGGTGTATTTGGAGGGCAAGTTAGTCAGGATGATATCAATAATGGTACCCATGTTTACGGATTTTGGGTTGTACCTGGTGGGTTCCTTGATAATTTGTGTGAGATTGAGGGCATCTATCTTAGATTGAAGGACAGCCGGGGTGTTAAGCATATCCCAGTTTAAGTCACCTAACAGTACAAACTCTGAAGATAGATGGGGGGCAATCAATTCACATATGGAGTCCAGGGCACAGCTGAGGGCTGAGGGGGGTCTGTAACAGGCGGCAACAGTGAGAGACTTATTTCTGGAAAGGTGGCTTTTTAAGAGTAGAAGCTCAAACTGTTTGGGCACAGACCTGGACAGTATGACAGAACTCTGCAGGTTCTCTGCAGTAGATTGCAACTCCGCCACCTTTGGCAGTTCTATCTTGACGGGAAATGTTGTAGTTGGGGATGGAAATTTCCGAATTTTTGGTGGCCTTCCTAAGCCATGGTCTCAGACACAGCTAGGACATCCAGGTTGGCGGAGTGTGCTAAAGCAGTGAATAAATCAAACTTAGGGAGGAGGCTTCTAATGTTAACATGCATGAAACCAAGGCTTTTACGGTTACAGAAATCAACAAATGAGAGCGTCTGGGGAATAGGTGTAGTACTGGGGGTTACAGGACCTGGGTTTACCTCTACATCACCAGAGGAACAGAGGAGTAATAGAATCAGTATTCGGCTAAGGGCTTTAAGAACAGGACGTCTAGTACGTTGGGTACATAGAATAAAAGGAGCAGATTTCTGGGCGTGGTGGAATAGGTTGAGGGCATAATGTATAGACAAGGGTATAGTAGGATGTGAGTTCAGTGGAGGTAAACCTAGGCGTTGGGTAATGAAGAGAGAGGTTGCATCTCTGGAGACACCAGTTAAGCCACGTGAGGTCTCCGCATGTGTGGGGGGAGGGACAAAGGAGCTATCAGAGGCCAGTTGAGCAGGTCTGGGGGCTCTACAGTGAAATAAAACAATAATAGCTAGCCTGAACAGCAAAAGACAAGGCATATTGAAATAAGAAAGGGGCAAAAAAAAAAAAAAAAAAAAAAAAAACAGTTAATTAAGAGGGCTAAGACAACGACGGGTAATGGCGATGAATGGACAAATAGGGTCAGTTAGAAAAAGTGATGTACTACACACAGGACCTGAGGCCTGGTAGTTAAACAGAAAGAAATACCATATAACCAAACAGTCCTTCAGAAATCAGCTGTGAAGCTGAGCAATCATAGGATCCGATGAGCAGCAAAGTGGTGAGCCGGGGAGCAGTTCAATGGGCGCTGCACTAGGTGAGCGAGGAGGCACAGCGTTCAGAGTGTTAGCAGGCCGGGCTAGCAGGCCGGGGCTAGCAGATGGATCTTCGGTGACGTCGCAGAGGAGAACCCTGTTGAGACCACGTCGGACAATTGCGTCTGCAGACCAGTCACGGTGGCTCGGTGGGGCTCCGTGTCGACAGTAGAAGGTCCAGGTAGGTTGACAAGGTACTGGAGCCTGGGAGAGTAGCTAGCACACGTCGGCTGTCCGGGAGATGAGCCTAGCTTACGCTAGCATAGGTAGCATGTAAACAATGGAGGTTAGCTATAAACGTTGGTCACTCGAATGCAGCTAGCTAGCTGTGATGATCCGGTGTGGTGGTCCTGTAATTTCAGTGGAAATCCGGTGAAGTGGAAAGGAACGCAGTCCGATAAGAGCTGGGTTGGTAGCGCGCTGAGCAGACTGGCCAATATTGTCCGAACTGAAAGCTGGCTGAGCAGGCAGAGTGTTGGTGAGGACCGCTAGCAGTGGTTAGCGATGGCTAGTTAGCAAGCTAGCTAGCAGGCTAACTTTTGACTGCGGTTCAGTTAAATAATGGAAAAGCACGGATATTTGATCCGATATTCGATCCGTTTCACGTTGGGTAAGGTGGCTTGCAGGAGGGGTAAATCGGGAACAAATAAAAATGTATGGAAAGACAAATTACAAACTATTACAAACCATTTACACGGGACACGAGACGGGACGAACAAAAACACGTCTGCACTGTTACGCCATCTTGGTTACGCAAGTCCTAAGGATTTGTTGATGAAGGATTGATTAAAGGAGTAATTTTAGTATAGGTAGTTTTGAAGTTTAATTATTGATTGTATTAAAAGTGATATTTTATGAAGTCTGAGGAAATTAAAGGAATTAATTCCACTTTTGAACAATTGGTCAAAGGGGGAGTAATCAAAGAAGTAGATGAAGCATAGTTTCCAGTAAAGAAAGCAGCTCCCAGTAATTATTGGAGAATGGTATTAGATCTCCAGAGAGTAAACCAGAGTGTGATACCTAGAGCTCCATGTGTACCAGATTTACACACCCTGCTTAATCAATTGAGACTGGAAGAAATGTAGTTTACTGTGATAGATTTGGCTAATGTGTTTTTAATATACCCGTACATCCCGATAGCCAAGGTTGGTTTGGGTTTACCTTTTAGAGGAGGGAATGGACGTACGCTAGACTCCCACAGGGGTACACGAAAAGTCCAACAATCTTTAGCCAGGCCATTACTCGAAATGTGGGTAAATATAACGCTCCAGAGGGAAGTCATATGTGGATGACATACTGGTTGCAAACCCTACCCAAGAAGGTTGTAGAAAATATACAATAGCACTCTTAATGTTTCTGGCAGAGCAAGGACACAAAGTGAGTAAAAACAAGTTGCAATTGAGGCAGTATGAAGTAATCTATCTGGGACATACATTGACACAGGAGGGAAGAACTTTAAATGAGTCTAGGAAGAGAGCAATTCTAGAAGCTCCAAAACCAATAAATAAGAAGCAAATGATGAGCTTTTTGGGGATGATAAATTATTGCAGAGCCTGGGTGCCACATTTTGCTTTACACACAGGAAAATTGAGTGAGTTGAACTATGGGAAAACTATGGCAGCCAAAGACAAGATTGAGTGGACAGGGGAAGCCGAGGACCAGTTTGAAAAATAAAGAAATTATTGACATCAAATACTGTCCTGGCCTTCCCCAGATATGACCGCCCTTTTACACAGACAGTAGACTGTAGGCAGGGATTTATGACATCAGTTCTAACACAGAAACACGGAGGTAGGAATAAACTATATAACAAATATAACAATTGTTATATTATTCCTCCAGACTGGATGAAGTAGCTCAAGCTATGCCTTTGTGTTTGCAATCAGTGGTGGCAGCAGCTCAGGCCGTAAAGGACTCAGCTTCAGTAGTGCTTTACCATGATTTGAAGTTAAAAGTATCACATGCAGTGTCAATCTTGTTACTTGAACACAAGATGGCCTACATGTCACCAGCTAGACACCTATCTTGTATGATAATCCTGTTAAACATGCCAAACCTTACCATAGAGAGATGTACTACTCTGAACCCCTCTACTCTGGTTCCTATTGCAATAGGTGGCAGCCACATGATTCTGTAACATAAACTGAGAAATGGGTGTTGCCAAGACCGGATTTGACTGATCTAGCCTTATCAGATGGGGAAATGACAATGTTTGTTGATGGCTCATCTAGAAAAAACCCTGATGGGACTAATGCTACAGAATATGCAGTTGTAACTGAGGCAGATGTTCCGGAAGCTGAATCTTTACCTAGAAATTATTCTGCACAACAGGCAGAAATAGTGGCTCTCACTCGCGCATGTCATTTGGGTAAAGGGAAAAGGGTTACCATTTATACAGATAGTGCTTATGCATTTAATACAATACACATATTTGCTACACAATGGAGAAATAGCGGAATGGTGACTACTTCTGGAAAACCTATAACACATGCTCAGTTAATCCTGAATCTCTTGGATGCTGTTCATTTACCAGCAAAATTGGCAGTCTGCAAATGTGAGGCTCATACTAAAGGAGCAGACAGTATTAGCAATGGTAACAGGAAGGCAGGTGAGGAGGCGAAGAAGGGAGGCCTCAAACCACAGACACCTGCTCAGCAACATCTGAAAGAGGAAGTGAGCATTGACAGAGATTTATTTAGGGACAGCCAGTTGAGGGCACCAATGAAAGAAGTAACTAAATGGGAGAAACTAGGAGCAGTTAACAGAGAGGGGATTTGGCATCAGGGTAATTTACCAATATTACCAAAGTCTCTGTTTAGATATGCAGTAATTTTGATACATGGGCAAAGCCCTGAAACTGTGTAATGTGTGAAATGTATTAGAATAATAAGATTATAATTCTAAGAATGTGTGTGCATAGGACAAGTCAAGACTAGGTCAGTATGTTACCATTTCGCAAAATAGTCAGGATGTTAAGACAACAAAGGAGAAGAGGAATGACCTACAGACTACTTGTGAAAGCTGTAAAAACTGATAACAGGAGGGTGGTCTCCCCTTCCCAGGGAGGGGGGGAACTGTTAGGCTTGCAGGAGATTAGGCAGACCATAATAATTTACAGCCCCCATCAAGCAGGGTGCGGGTTTTCTGACTGAGGTGTATGTATAAAAGATGGGCCCTGAACTTAGAGGGCAGAGCGCTCTCTGAATAAAGAACTGACCATTGCAAGCTGGGGCTCTGTCTGTATTATTATTAAACTGAAGCCTTACAACCTTCAGGATACAGATAGAGTTATAAAGGAGTTCATTTAGAACATTGGGATAGAAATTCTCGTGACAAGAACTCTCTTGGTGGAGATTGTGTTCTACAGCTTATCATGAGATACTCTACCTCAGGCGAGTAATACACTACCAGTCAAAAGTTTTAGAACAACTACTCATTCAAGAGTTTTTCTTTATTTTTACTATTTTCTATATTGTGGAATAATAGTGAAGACATCAAAACTATGAAATAACACATATTGAATTATATAGTAACCAAAAAAGTTTTAAACAAATCAAATAGCCACCCTTTGCCAGCTTTGTACACTCTTTGCATTCTCTCAACCAGCTTCACCTGGAATGCTTTTCCAACAGTCTTGAAGTAGTTCCCACATATGCTGAGCACTTGTTGTCTGCTTTTCCTTCACTCTGCAGAATGCTGTGGTAGCCATGCTGGTTAAGTGTGCCTTGAATTCTAAATAAATCACAGACAGTGTCACCAGCAAAGCACCCCCACACCATTACACCTCCTCTTCCATGCTTTACTGTGGGAAACAGACATGCAGAGATCATCCGTTCACCCACACCGCGTCTCACAAAGACACGGCGGTTGTAACCAAAAATCACAAATTTGACCTCCAGACCAAAGGACTAATTTCCATCGGTCTAATATCCATTGCTTGTGTTTCTTGGCCCAAGCAAGTCTCTTCTTCCTATTGGTGTCCTTTAGTAGTGGTTTCTTTTAAGCAATTCGACCATGAAGGCCTGATTCACACAGTCTGTCTGTTTCTTCAACTCTGTGAAGCATTTATTTGGGCTGCAATTTCTGAGGCTGGTAACTCTAATTAACTTATCCTCTGCAGCAGAGGTAAGTGTGGGTCTTCCATTCCTGTGGCGGTCCTCATGAGAGCCAGTTTCATCATAGAGCTTGATGGTTTTTGAGACTGCGCTTGAAGAAAACATTTTCCGGATTGACTGACCTTCATGTCTTAAAGTAATGACGGACTGTCGTGTCTCATTGTACCGGGGTCAGTTGCCTGGTTACAGATGAGTGGGCGGGGCTACATACATCCTGAGCCTGTCATGTCTTCCTGATCACTACGCACCTGTTCCAGATCTGTGGTCATCACTATTTAAGAGACGACCTGACATCCAGTCCCCGCCGGATCGTTAAGTCACATAGTATGTGTAATCTGCGTACCAGCCATCTGAGTCCTAAATTAGTACTAGTTGTTAACTTTTGCTTCGTCGTATTATACCTTGCTCAGTAACCCCGTCTGTACTCTGTTTAGGAATCCTGCCCGGATTCCTAAACGCTGCACTCTGCTCACCTCTTCCTACACTCACCTGGGATACGGATTCAAACTAGCACACCACACGGACCACATTTCTGCCACCTACCTGGATACTCAGTCACCAGCCCCCCAACCAACTCCCTATTCAACCACCTCCTCATCAACATTTCCCTATGATCACTCTTCAATAAATATCACCATATACTTACATGCCCGGTCTGCGTTTGGGTTCCTATCTCAAATCCTGACACTATGTAGCCATGGTCAGAGTCTGACAGGTCTATTCTTTCTGTTTCTGGTGGTGGTTTGTGTTGGATCCCTAATTAGAGGCAGCTGCAGTGCATTGTCTCTAATTAGGGATCCTACATAGGTTTGTATGTTCCACACCGGGGTCTGGGTCATTATTTCGGAAGTCACGGTGAAAGTAAATGTGCTACGTTTTTTCACGTTTGTTGTATCGTGTTTGTTTTGTTTGGTAGTTCGTCATTGAGTTTGTGTTATACCTAGTATAATAAAAATGTCGAACTACAATCCCTGCGCTGCGTCATGGTCTCTCCATGCACCCTCTCGTGACAGAAAGATCCACCAGAACGAGACCAAGCAGCACAACTGGGGAGAGACGGAGAGAGAGGAAGTGCCGCGTTATGAACGGGGCTCGAGACGGCGAAAAGCCCGAAGGCATCCCCAAGATCATTTTTTGGGGGGGCTATGGGGGTGGTCTGGTGTAGAGGAAGGGGCGCCAGTACCACTCTCCAGGTGGCATTCGCCGAGGCCGGAATATAAGTGGGGGACGAAGTGCCAGGAGGAGATGAGCGTGGTGGAATACCTAAAGAGGGAGTATAGGAGTATATGGGAGCTAGGCTGGCGTAAGATGGAGGAGTGTGAGAGCGAGAGGAGGGAGCTGGAGTTAGTGGTGCCCAAGGTGAGACGACCGGGTCCGGTCGTCTACTCCACCGCCATGCCAGAGCAGTCCGCTCCACTGGTGCTCAGTCCGGGTCCGGTCGTCGGCTCTACTCCCGACACCCGACCTCCAGTGCGTGCGCCCAGCCAGGTGCTTCCAGTGCCGGCTCCATGCACCTGACCTCCGGTCCGCCTCCCCAGTCCGGTACCTCCCATGCCAGAGCAGTCCGCTTCACCGATGTCCAGTATGGGTCCGGACCTCTGCTCTACTCCCCGCACCCGACCTCCAGTGCGTGCGCCCAGCCAGGTGCTTCCAGTGCCGGCTCCAGGCACCCGACCTCCGGTGCGCCTCCCCAGTCCGGTACGTCCCGTGCCGGCTCCCCGCACCCGACCTCCAGTGCGTGCGCCCAGCCAGGTGCTTCCTGTGCTGGCTCCACGCACCCAACCTCCGGTGCGCCTCCCCAGTCCGGTACGTCCCGTGCCGGCTCTCCGTAGCCCGGCACCTCCAGCGAAGGTCCGCACCCCGGAACCTCCATCGAAGGTCCGCATCCCGGAACCTCCAGCGAAGGTCCGCAGCCCGGAACCTCCAGCGAAGGTCCCCAGCCCGGAATCTCCAGTGAAGGTCCGTATCCCGGAACCTCCCGAAGTCAGCACCGCTCTGTGGTTGGAACCTACCGTTCCACCGGTGCCCATTCCGGGTCCAGCCGTCTGCTCCGCTCCAGTGCCAGAGCAGTCCGCTCCACCAGTGCCTAGTCCGGGTCCGGCCGTCTGCCCCGCTCCAGTGCCAGAGAAGTCCGCTCCACCGGTGCCCATTCCTTGTCCGGCTGTCTGCTCCACTCCATGGCTGGAGCCGTTTGCCCCACCGGTGCCCAGTCCGGGCCCGGTTGTTTTCCCCGCTCCATGGCCGGAGCCGTTTACCCCACCGGTACCCAGTCCGGGCCCGGTCATAAGGAAGGGGCATGGGAAGAAACTGTCTACTTCGCCGGAGCCAGAACCGCCACCGAAGAACTAATCTTCCCTCCCAAATAACCCCCCCCCATGTATTTGTGTTTTTTGTTGGCGTCCGGGAGTCCGCGCCTTGGGGGGGGGGGGGGGGGGGTCTACTGTTAGGCTCTGACAGATCTATTCTTCCTGTTTCTGATGGTGGCAGCTGCAGTGCATTGTCTCTAATCAGGGATCCTACATAGGTTTGTATGTTCCACACCGGGGTGTGGGTCATTATTTCACAAGTCACGGTGAAAGTAAGTGTGCTATGTTTTTTCACGTTTGTTGTATCGTGTTTGTTTTGTTTGGTAGTTCGTCATTGAGTTTGTGTTATACCTAGTATAATAAAAATGTAGAACTACAATCCCTGCGCTGCGTCTTGGTCTCTCCATGCACCCTCTCGTGACACTGGTTGAGAGAATGCCAAGAGTCTGCAAAGCTGTCACCAAGGCAAAGGGTGGAAGAATCTCAAATATAACATATATTTAGATTTGTTTAACAATGTTTTGGTTACTACATGATTCCGTATGTGTTATTTCATAGTTTTGATGTCTTCACTATTATTCTACCTTTAAGAAAATAGTAAAAATAAAGAAAAACCCTTGAATGAGTAGGTGTTCTAAAACCTTTGACCAGTAGTATATCTCAAGACTTTAATATTAGACATTGTGCACCAGCAGTTATTGACAAATGGACACACACCCCCACCCCTCGTCTTACCAGACGTAGCTGCTCTGTCCTGCCGATACACAGAGAAGCCAGCCAGCTCTATATTATCCGTGACGTTGTTCAGCCACGACTCGGTGAAACATAAGATATTACAGTATTTCATGTCCCGTAATCTCAACCGTAAATCATCAAGTTTGTTTTCCAGTGATTGCAGGTTTGCCAATAGAACTGATGGCAATTGCGATTTACTCACTCGCCTACAAATCCTTAAAAAGGCATCCCAACCTTTTTCCTCGGTATCTCCACCTTTTCTTCATGCGAATGATGGGGATTTGGGCCTTTTCTCCTGAAAGCAGTATGTCCTTCGCGTCGGACTCATTAAAGAAAAAATCTTTGTCCAGTTCGAGATGAGTAATCTCTGTTCTGATGTCCAGAAGCTCTTTTTGGTCATAAGAGACGGTAGCAGCAACTTTATGTACAAAATAAGTTACAAACAATACGAAAAAACTAACAAAAAAGCACAGTTGGTTAGGAGCCTGTAAAACGGCAGCCATCCCCTCCGGCGTCAATGGTAGCCAATGGTAAAAGATTATTATTTACAGTATGTTTGAAATACAGATTATCTTGGTTGCATTCAAACCCTGAATGCCAGGGTGCCCCTGGTGTAAAATCTGACATGGTGTCAGGCTCTGGCCATAGAGAAGCCTATTTGCTTCTCTATGTAACCATGGTCAGAGTCTGACAGGTCTATTCTTTCAGTTTCTGGTGGTGGTTTGTGTGGGATCCCTAATTAGAGGCAGCTGTAGCGCATCGTCTCTAATTAGGGATCCTACATAGGTTTGTAGATTTTCACACTGGGTTGTGGGTCATTGTCGATATATTTCGCAGTCACGGTGACAGTAGTGTCCAACTTTGTGGTACGTCCGTTCATTTCGTGTTTGTTTTTTGTGAACGTGACGTTTGTACATTGTGTGTTTGTTGGTTGTTGTTAGTTCGTACATTTGTGTTTTATTATACATAGTAAAATATCATTATTACATAGTATAATAAACGATGTCGAACTACTATCCCTGCGCTGCGTCTTGGTCCCTCTATGCACCCTCTCGTGACACAACCACAGAACATTCCCCAAAAGTTCTCATTGGGTTTCCAGGCAATGTAATAACACAATGTACCAGTAATGTTTTCCCAGCAAACCAAAAATATTTCTGTGAATGTTGCCAGAACATTTGTTGTGGCAAATCTCATACCACTAAAACTGTCCAGTCGTGTTGATGATTATGGGTCTTTATATAAACTAGGGTACCAGTGAGGATTTTGTTTGCTGGACAACTTTTTACAGTTGTTGATAAGTCATTGATAATATTCCAGTTGTTTTCATGTCATTACATTAAGATATGAGGGGGGACCATAGCTATATCCAATCAAATTCACGAGTTGATTTAAAACCAATGTTTAACCCTTTCTCATGTTTAATCTCTTGAGAGATTTGTCCAAAATAGTGTTACATAAAACATGACTTTTCTGTCTGTGCATTTATGGCAGTGTAAGTTGAACTTGAACCCTGTAAGAATCCTGGATCTAACTGTCTGAACAGTTTTTTTGTATAGAGATCTCAGAAATGGTGTGTAGCATTTCGTGTCTCCTTATGTCATGGGCACACAAATCCCCCAAAATGTATGCAATGGCAAAATCGAATACTTACAGCTGAAAGTCACCTTACTTTGATACTTCAAACCTAAATCGATTCTGTCATTAACGTGGTTCTTCAATAATTATGCATAATACTTGTTGGATGTGCATTTGGTGTTGAGCTGTTTAATTATGCCATGATATTTTCACAAATTATAATCTAATCCAGGAAGCAATTTTCTGAATGACAGTCAAGTGACCAACAAATGACTTAGCCTAGTGGGCATCTTCACAATATGATCTGGTAATAAAATAACATGACAATCTGAAATGTCCTAATTTGGTGCTTGAAAGTCCTTGAAATTATTAATTGGTCCCACTCCACTATAATTATCCGTGATTTCATCCTTTTTTGTGAGAGACTTTCGTTTGTTTCCCACCGCTTCAATTGAAGGGTTTTGCGCTGTTGCGGTAAAATCAAGTACGGGTAATATGAGGACGACAACATTCAATGGTGGCTTTCCATACATATCCTTCCATTAAAAAATAAACCTGTCTTTTGGTCGCTCTCTCATAAAAAAAAGCAGTGACGGTGAGATTTAAATGGTGAGATGAATGCTATCGCTATTCTTGGCTTTATTATGTGAGCCTGCTTCGACCACATAGAATACAAAAAAATGCATGCATGCAATTTATTTAGTCAGGCAAGACCACAATGTAATAATAACTTGAATATCAATGCATTGGCAAGGCTTAAATATATATATTTGTCCCTATATATTAGGCCCTATATGTACAATTATATAAATTATACAATTGTATAACATTGAGGTATATAAAATCAAGCACACAGCCATGCAATCTCCATAGACAAACGTTGGCAGTAGAATGGCCTTACTGAAGAGATCAGTGACTTTCAACTTGGCACCGTGGTAGTATGCTACCTTTCCAACAAGTCAGTTTGTCAAATTTCTGCCCTGCACTGCTGAAGCGCACAGCACGTAAAAATCTTCTGTCCTCACTAAGAGTTCCAAACTGCCTCTGGAAGCAACATCAGCACAAGAACTGCTCATTGGAAGCTGGAAGCTTCATGAAATAGTTTTCCGTGGCCGAATCTGGGTTTTGGTGGGTGCCTGAATGCATAGTGCCAACTGTAAAGTTTGTTGAGGAGGAATAATGGTCTGGGGCTGTTTTTCATAGTTCAGGCTAGGCCCCTTAGTTCCAGTGAAGTGAAATCTTTCTACAGGATTCTGTGCTTCCAACTTTGTGACAACAGTTTGGGGAAGGCCCTTTCCTGTTTCATGAATTGGAACACTGACTGCGAGCCAGGCATAATCGCCTAATATCAGTGCCCAACCTCACCAACTCAATATTAATGCCCATCATTTTGGAATGAGTTGTTCACATACTTATGATCATGTAGTATATTTCCTATTGGTGGTTTACTATTGGTGGAAATCAACCCTGTTTTATAGGGTTGATTTCAGATAAAGTCATTTTTATTGGATATCATGTGATGAGAAATATTTTGAATGGACTACTCAGGATGTTTTTTGCATTATGAAGAGAATACTCATTGAAAGTGTTATCAAATTATCAAATTAATTTGTTTATTTTTAGTAACGATTATAAGCAGTTTGTAAGAAGACCTAAAACATTGTTACCAAACCAACACTACAAACTAAAATAAACGTTTTTAATAATAACCTTTCTTTATGGATTGATTGCTGTTTTATTACAGTATCCTACCAATCATAAAAAACAAGTGGTATGCCTAGTTTAAAAAGTATCTCAAATGTTACTTGGAAACCACTTTCACTAGATAGAATATTGTAACTGGAGGCTACCACTTCCTACTAGTCTCTCCTACCAATCATATCTCTGCACTAGTCCCTTGGTCCTTCCCTACTTCATTGTAAATTAGCATAATTGCTTTGCCCCTTGTTTTTCTATACAGTACATTACCCAAAATGACACACCTCTTTCTTACTACACATCCCACAGTCAACACCCCCTCAATAAAGGCCTGTTGCTCCTCTACCGTATCACTTATTTGGGACAGGCACTGACCAGCTCCAACTTGGTTCACTATAGTACTTCCAACTACAGAAAACCAGACACAATGGAAGGAACCCAAGCCCGCTCCAAAGTGCCATCCTACCTGGGATGGTCCATTTTCAACACTTTATGCTGCTGTCTCCCAATTGGAATTGCTGCAATAGTTTGCTCATGCAGGGTAAGATATCCAAAATTCAGACTCAATCAATTATTCAGCAATTATAAAGGTATTTCAAAACGCATCTGCTGATTAGCTATTGAATAGCTTTTGTGATTTTATTTGAAGTGGATTCTATAGTTATTGTTATCTAAGTTATTATCTAAGTGAAAGTGGGATAATGCATTGATTATCCTCCATTGTGTGTTTGAAGGCGGATAATGCAAACGCAGTTGGAGAGGCAACAACGGCAGCAGAGGCTTCCAGGATAGCCAAGATCCTCAACATCGTTGGATTTGTATTTGGGATTGTGTTGCTAATCATTATTGTTGCACTGAAACTCACTGAAAGCAAGTGAAAAAGGAGGATATGTTTCTGTACCATTTTTTCCTTTGCATTCCTTTTTTACGACGTCATACAACACATCAGCCCAGACCTGCCCTGATGAGGACCAGCTGTGCCCCTAACCGAGCCCTAGTGTAAACAAACGCCCTGCAAGCCATTACCTGACCAGCTCTTGTGCTCCATACTCAGAGACAACTAGGTAGAACTTGTCTGCTGGTTTGCGAAAATATATGAAGCTTCTGTCAATTGTAAAAATAAAAACATGAATCCACCACAATTAATGGTCTTTATTTATTTATTTATTCCCAAGCACATTTGAGACATAGAAATGTTGATACAAGCAATACAGGCATAACGGTTTACATCAAAAGTACAGACTGATGCAAAATGTTTAAAAATCAGTCTTAGATTTTTTTTTTAAGGTTAAGACGTATCTGTCCTCCTACAGTGTCCTGTGTCAGTAATGTGTAGACCAATTTTCTAAGACTCAAAACCTCTACCACTATCTAGCTTTTAACGCCATAATCTGGAATCTGTGTTTCAGCTCAACAGCAGTCCCCGCCCTTTAAGCAGGGGGGTGGTTGCCTGAATAAAGGCAACCACTGTCAAATTCATACACTCAGGTATGGATGCAAGGATTATCAAAAAGATTGATATGATATTTTTAATACAATTATTGTTAACAAAAAAAGCATAAACATGGAGCAATGCAACCTATGTTTTGGATTATGATAGAGTAGTGCAGTTGCACGAGGCATTTATAAGTTAAATTCCTCAAGATACCAATGGTATTTATTTATATGATCATTGAACAACTGTGTTTTTTCCAAGGACAGCAGCCATCATGAATTGTACTCAGTACTGTATGTGAGGGGCTCTCAACCTTTTCCGTTCCGACGCTTACTAAAACGCTTTCCAAAAATCCGGGGAGCCCTACATCATGTCATAGGCCCCCCTGGTTGAGAATCACTGAGCTAGATCACTATTTTCCTCCTGGGCTGTGTGACGCACTTCCATGGTTCGGAGCCCCGAGCTCTTCTCTCTCAACAGCCTTTCAACATGGAGGAACACCGACGCCTCCCTGTGCTTCTGCAGGAGTCCCTCCACTTCCTGCTCAAGAAAAAGTCATGAAACATACATGGAACATTGTAATTGCCAAATATTCACTGACTGAGGCTAACGCATGCGTAACAGTTGTTTTCCATCACCATCGTGTGGAATGCTCTAGAAATAAACTTGGTATCACTTTATTTGGAAAGGCCACAATAGTTTGTTTATTGTTTCTAGCTATCTGTCAGGCTCTGGCCATAGAGAAGCCTATTTGCTTCTCTATGTAGCTATGGTCAGAGTCTGACAGTGTCTTTCTTTTCTGTTTCTGTGTGGGTTTTGGGTTGGATCCCTAATTAGAGGCAGCTGCACCGCATTGTCTCTAATTAGGGATCCTATATATGTTGAGTTTGTCCTTCACTATGGTGGGAGTCGTTATCGTTATATGTCACAGTCACGGTGAAGTAAGTGTGCCTTTTGTTACGTTTAAAATATCGTGTTTTTGTTTTAACGTAACGTTTGAAATTCGTGTTTTGGTTTCGTTTAGTAGTTCGTCATTTTTTTGTTTGTTATACATAGTATTACTTTCTGAGCTATACATAGTATAAAATAAAGAAAAGATGTCAAACTACTATAATCCCTGCGCTGCGCCTTGGTCATTCCCACACCCACATCGTGACACTATCATAATCATTGAGGTAAAACAACAGCAACAGATTGAGATCACGAGAGGGTGCAGATACAGACCAAGGCGCAGCGCAGGAATAGTTTGACATTTCTTTTTGTTTATCACTAGACTCAATGTTACGAACTATACACAAAAACCAACGAACAAACAAACGTAAAGCACACTTAATCACGGACATGTAGACAATGGACCACAACTAGGGTGTGGAACCTACAAACATAAGTAGGATCCCTAATTAGAGACAATGCAATGCAGCTGCCTCTAATTAGGGATCCAACACAAAACACCACATAGAAAACAAAAACCTAGAGCTGTCAGACTCTGACCAAGGCTACATAGAGAAGCAAAAGGCTTCTCTATGGCCAGAGCCTGACAGCTAATGTCGATCCCAAGGAGAGGAAGTACTTACTTCCTGTGAAAGGAGCCCCCGACTGGGCCTCTGAAGCCTCTCCAGCAGGGAGGTGGGGTTGGGGTCCCGTGGCATGGAGTTCTGTGGAGCAGCACCCTCCCTACCCATTAAGGAACTTCCTAGTCTGGCCTGGAATAGCTCACCCAGACATGCTTGCAGCAGCTAAGGAAGAAAAACAGCAACATATTACTAAAGTCTAACATTATTATGCTTTATAACTTCTTAGAAGCACAACTTTAAAAAGTATTATAACTTGTGGTATCACTTTACTTGACACATCTTCTTACGAAGATCGCCTTATAAATATATATTCATACTATAGGATCTTATAGATGCAGTCCATAGAGCATTATGAAACTATGATAAATTGAATTGTCTTGAGTGTGTATGATCCCTTTATAATGTCTTATAATAACCTTATAATGATCATAACATATTGTAAGCCTTGTTATAATAGAATGAGGAATTAACATGCTCCTCTGGCGGAGCATGAGCATGGTCTAATTTCTATTACAGCATATCGGATGACTGTCATTCATATTCCATTCACCCAGCTCAATGTAACATCAATCGGTTTAGGCTACTATATGATACTCAAATGTTCCCTATACCCATGATGAGGTTGCTTACAACCTAGCCTATGAATTTAAGTTTACAACGCACAGTACCCGTCAAAAGTTTGGACACACCTACTCAATCAAGGGTTTTTCTTTATTTTTACTATTTTCTACATTGTAGAATAAAACTATGAAAGAACACATATGGAATCATGTAGTAACCAAAAAAGCAACCACTTTAAATTCTTCCTTCATGACATCTGTCATTACATTTGCGACCGCGTGTATCAGGTAATTTTGGATTTTGCTGGAAGTGCCAGTGTACACGGTAGCCGTAGCCAAATGGCACTTTAATGTGCTGTCATACTCAGCCCAGAAATCCAGTATTTCCAAGTAGTTTCCCTTATTAGCTGATTCTTTACCCTTATCATGTCCCCTGAATGCTAATTCTTGCCTAAAAACACAGCCGTATGAATAAGGTGCTTTAGAATCTCCCTGTTGTGCCTGACTATCATTGTGAGCAAGTGTCTCATTGCGCCGCTGCTCGTTAAGAAGTTTCCCGAAATGTTTTTAAACTCACTGTACCTTGCAGGTGTGAAGTTCAGTTTGTGTCGAAGTGCTGACTTTGTCAAACAGGCTAAATCTTTAAAACCAGTTGTCCAAGTTGAGCTATTAGCGCTCATAATTATTAACTTGAAAATGCCTTTCCAAACTCTTTCCTCGTTGCACCAAATCAGGCAGTGCAGGAGTTGGTCTCCCGATCTGTACAAGATTTAACTTTTCATTAAAAGTGAGTCTTAAAAAAGGAGATGCTAACAATTTAGCCACCACATCGTCCTCGATTACTCTCTCTGCAGTTGCCATCGCCATCGTTACATACACTCACTGCAAAAAGCTAGCCAGCTAGCTAGGCTCAAGCGTGAGAAAACAAGATAAGGCTCGCTATTGGCTCTGAATTAGTGACGTATACTTAGGCCCTCTAGAGGGCCTTGAGGCATCATACAATTGTCCCACCTATTACAAGACAATTTGTGATTGGTTGATTCTACTGTTATTCCAAAATGCTGCTCTAATTGAAGTCAATGTCAATGACATTGGCTGGTGCCTTCTATTCAAAGCCTGAGGGACTAGCCAATGAACGTTGAGCCCAGCTAGATTATTTCTACCAAGAAATAATCTTTCTCTTGGATATTAACCCTTCTTTTTCCAACACAAACTGAAGAAATTCCATTACCATTACAATTAAGACAAAAAAATGTACATAAATGAAAACAAAATTACAAATTATAACAAATAAATAAATATATAGATTTGTATCTATCCTTAGGGTGTAGAGGGACCTGACGGTTCCCCATTGCTTCTTAGTGTGTTTGAGCCAATCAGTTGTGTTGTGACAAGGTAGGGGTGGTATACAGAAGATAGCCCTATTTGGTAAAAGACCAAGTCCATATTATGGCAAGAACAGCTCAAATAAGCAAAGAGAAATGACAGTCCATCATTACTTTAAGACATGAAGGTCAGTCAATAAGTTTCATCAAGTGCAACTGTCATGTCCTGATATGTTTCACCTGTCTGTGTTTGTCCCCTCCCCACACCAGGTGCACCCTATCACCAGCATTAATCAGTGTGGGTATTTAGTCTCTTGGGTGCTGTTGGCATTTGCCAGATCGTCTTGCTTAGTCAGTCGTTTCCAGCACTCTCTCGTATTATTAACTCTGCCAGTCTGTTTCCCGGTATTCGGACCTCTACCTGCCTGTTGGATTACGTTCCTGTCTAGCCCCCTCATGTGCCTTCGACCATCTGATCTGCTGCCAAACGAACTCTGCCTGTATTACGGATTACGAGCCTGTCTACTCCTCTGCACTGCCAGTCTTCTGATTCCCGGTACCGAACGCGGCCTGAACTACGACTACGAGCCTGACTCCCCTTATTGGACGACTGCCATTCAGACTCCCGGTTACGAACATTGCCTGTCATTGACTACGAACCTGTCTTGTTCCATACTTCCCATTAAACAGTCAATCATATCTCTGCCTCCGTGTCCGCTTTTGGGTCCCGTATATCTGTCGTTGTGTCAGAACGATCTGGCCATGACGGACCCAGCGGAGTTGACCCATCTACAGAACGCAATAGCCCACCAAGGGGTTGTTGTGGGTCGACACGAGGAGGTGCTACGTTCAATTGCAGAGGAACTCAGTGAGCAGAGAGAGAACCAGCAGCGAGCCACCGAATGCCTGCTCAAACACTTGGAGAGATTAACACTGGCACTACCGGCACAGAGCGCTTCCCTCCCGTCTCCTGTCCCACCTATACCCAGCAACCCAACACCTTCCCCGGTATCCCTTAGAGAGCCGCACTTACCTGCCCCCGAACGGTTCTCTGGTGATTCGAGTTATTGTCGTCCTTTCTTGTCCCAGTGCTCGCGTATTTTCGAGCTGCAGCCATCCTCCTTTCCCACAGAGAAGTCACGGGTCGCCTATATGATAACCATGATGACGGGGCGAGCCCTGGCATGGGCTACGCCGATATGGGACCAGCAGCTTCCCGTTTGTTTCAGTCTAGCAGCGTTCATTACGGAGGTAAAAAAAGTTTTTGATGCTCCATTATCCGGAAGAGAAGCGGCACGTCAGCTGCTACATCTAAGACAGGGGACTAGCAGCGTGTCGGATTACTCTATTAAATTCCGTACCCTGGCAGCGGAGTGCTCATGGAATTCCGAGGCTCTGCTCGACGCCTTCTATGACGGATTATGTGATCCCATCAAAGATGAACTCGCCGCCCGAGAGGTGCCTCCCAGTTTAGACAGCCTCATCTCCATTGCCATGCGTATAGGAAGTAGACTTCAGGAACGAAATCGAGAGAGAGAAAATCGTCGTCCTGCTCAGGCACTTCCGCATTTCGGCGGACCGGGTGGTAGAGCGTCACCGGGACTGCCAGAATCACCCGAATTCTTCCGGGAACCACCGAGGGCGTCCGAGGTCCTTGCGTCTGAACCCATGCAAATAAGGAGGGCACAGCTGACGCCCGAGGAACGTCGACGCAGGATAGACAGTCGCAGCTGCCTCTACTGTGGAGAGAAAGGACATTATGCAGCCGGTTGTCCTTTAAAAAGGGCGGGCTCATCCGTAACAGCAGGAATACGGGTGAGTCAAACTAAAACCCCGTGGGTATCCCCGGTTCGTTTTCCTTTTCCAGCCACTATTATTTGGGGTTCCCAAACCCTGAAAGTAAATGTCCTTATGGATTCAGGGGCTGACGATTGCTTCATTGATAGTTCACTTCTGGTTAAGTTAGGCATTCCCTCACGCCCTCTAAACACGCACATCGAGGCCACAGCCCTGGACGGTCGTTCTATTGGGCGGATGTCTCAGATATCGGTGCCCGTCACTCTAATCCTGTCTGGTAACCACAGGGAGGAGATCCAGTTCCTGCCCTTACATTCTCCTAACACTCCGATTGTGTTAGGCCATTCTTGGCTTGTCAAGCACAACCCTCACATCGACTGGACTACTGGTTCTGTTATTAACTGGAGCCCTTTTTGCCTTGCTCATTGTCTGAAGGCTGCTCCGCATGTTCTGAACAGACAGGTTTCACATTCCACAGAGGACATCGATGTGTCGTCTGTCCCTTCCGAATACTGGGATCTAAGGGAGGTCTTCAATAAGTCTCGGGCTACCTCGTTACCACCTCATCGGCCATATGACTGTGCCATAGACCTCCATCCAGGCACATCACCCCCCCGTGGACGTCTGTACTCCCTGTCCGGTCCGGAAACTAAGGCCATGGCGGATTATGTGGAAACCTCCCTCAGGGCTGGGATTATTCGGCCATCATCCTCTTCTGCTGGGGCGGGGTTTTTCTTCGTGGCCAAGAAGGATAAGACCCTACGCCCATGCATTGATTACCGGGGCCTGAACGACATTACGGTGAAAAACCGTTACCCACTTCCACTGCTCGCCTCCGCCTTTGAGCTGCTCCAAGGAGCCACAATATTCTCTAAACTGGATCTCCGAAACGCCTACCACCTGGTACGGATACGAGAAGGGGATGAATGGAAGACAGCGTTTAACACTGCTAGTGGGCACTATGAATACCTGGTGATGCCATTCGGGTTGACTAACGCTCCCGCTGTCTTCCAGGCTCTGGTAAACGACGTACTCCGGGACATGATTAATCGGTTTGTTTTTGTGTATTTGGACGATATCTTGATTTTTTCCCACTCAGCCCAGGAACACACGGCACACGTAAGACAGGTCCTTCAACGATTATTAGAGAACCAACTGTTTGTGAAAGCAGAGAAGTGTGAATTCCATCGATCTGTCATTCCTTTCCTGGGTTACATAGTGGCTGCGGGTAGCATCCGAATGGATCCAGGCAAGGTCCAAGCCGTCACTGATTGGCCACAACCCTCTTCACGCCTGGATCTGCAACGTTTCCTGGGGTTCGCCAATTTTTATTGGCGATTCATACGTAATTACAGTATTTTGGCAGCCCCACTCACTGCCTTAACCTCGACTAAGGTGAACTTTGTATGGTCCCCCCAAGCCGCCCAGGCTTTCGCTGCCCTCAAACAGCGCTTCACCTCAGCCCCGATTTTGATTCATCCAGATCCGGCCCGGCAGTTTGTGGTGGAGGTGGACGCCTCCAATGTCGGTGTGGGGGCCGTCTTGTCACAAAGGTCGGACAGCGACCAGAAGCTGCACCCCTGCGCATTCCTCTCTCGTCGTCTGACACCTGCTGAGGTTAACTACGACGTCGGCAACAGGGAATTGCTGGCGGTCAAGACTGCATTGGAGGAGTGGAGACATTGGCTGGAGGGGGCGGAACAGCCATTTCTTGTGTGGACAGACCACAAAAACCTGGAGTATCTACGCTCAGCCAGGAGGCTCAATGCCCGACAAGCCAGGTGGGCTCTGTTTTTTACCCGCTTTGATTTCACCCTATCTTATCGACCTGGTTCCAAGAACACTAAACCGGACGCCCTCTCCCGTGTGTTCAGTCCTGCTGCTGCCCAAGGTAGTGAGCACATTCTCCCTGCCTCTTGTCTGGCTACGTCCTTGGTCTGGGGTATTGAAGAGGATGTGCGTAACGCACAACAGTTGAGCCCTGACCCCGGAGGGGGCCCGCCAGGCTGCCTGTTCGTGCCTGACTCTGTCCGATCCCGAGTCCTGGAGTGGGGTCATTCATCCAAACTGACCTGCCACCCCGGCTCACGGCGGACCCTGGCATTTATACGTCGAAGGTTTTGGTGGCCCACCATGGGAGTGGATGTTCCCTCTTTTGTCTCTGCATGCACAGTGTGTAACCAAAACAAGACGCCCCGCCAGGCCCCGGCTGGTCTCCTACAGCCTCTTCCGGTCCCTCATCGTCCATGGTCGCACATCTCCCTGGATTTTGTCACAGGCCTGCCGCAATCCGACGGCAATACCGCTATCCTCACCATTGTGGACCGGTTCTCGAAGGCGGCACACTTCATCGCCCTGCCTAAGCTGCCATCGGCCAAGGAAACGGCCCAACTGATGGTGCAGCACGTTTTTAGGATCCACGGATTACCAATTGACATCGTCTCCGACCGGGGCCCTCAGTTCACTTCCCAGTTCTGGAGGGCTTTCTGTACCCTTATTGGTTCTTCTATCAGCCTGTCCTCAGGATTCCACCCAGAGTCTAACGGCCAATCAGAGCGGGCCAATCAAGATCTAGAGACTGTGCTACGCTGCCTGGTTTCGGACAACCCCACCACCTGGAGCCGGCAACTCGTTTGGGTGGAATACGCCCGCAACACCCTGCCTTCCTCCGCTACTGGGCTTTCACCCTTCGAGTGCTCCTTGGGCTACCAGCCTCCGCTGTTCTCGGAGCAGGAAGAGGAGGTTGGCGTCCCGTCAGCCCAGCTGTTTGTTAGGCGCTGCCGTCGGACCTGGAGAAAGGCCCGGGCTGTTCTTCTACGAACAAATACCAGGTATCGGCGGCAGGCCGACCGTCGCAGGACCCAGGCTCCCCACTACCGTGTTGGCCAGAGGGTGTGGCTGTCCACCCGAGATCTGCCCCTTCGGGTGGAAAGTCGCAAGCTTTCGTCCCGTTACATCGGCCCTTATCAGATCTCCCGGGTTATCAATCGCTCAGCTATACGCCTCATGTTGCCCCGGTCCCTCCGCATTAATCCCACCTTTCATGTGTCCCGTGTTAAACCTGTCTCTCACTGTCCTTTGTCTCCTGTTCCCAGGCCTGCCCCTCCTCCTCGGGTTATTGACAACCAACCTGCTTGGACGGTGCGTCGCCTCCTGAGAGTCCGTCCCCGGGGCCGGGGTTTCCAGTACCTGGTTGACTGGGAGGGCTACGGGCCGGAGGAGCGGTCTTGGGTCTCTACCAGGGACATCCTCGACCCGGAGCTCATCGCTGACTTTCATCGGCGACATCCCGGTCAGCCAGGTATGCACCCGGGTCGGTCGCCAGGTGGCGCCCGTAGGGGGAGGGGTACTGTCATGTCCTGATATGTTTCACCTGTCTGTGTTTGTCCCCTCCCCACACCAGGTGCACCCTATCACCAGCATTAATCAGTGTGGGTATTTAGTCTCTTGGGTGCTGTTGGCATTTGCCAGATCGTCTTGCTTAGTCAGTCGTTTCCAGCACTCTCTCGTATTATTAACTCTGCCAGTCTGTTTCCCGGTATTCGGACCTCTACCTGCCTGTTGGATTACGTTCCTGTCTAGCCCCCTCATGTGCCTTCGACCATCTGATCTGCTGCCAAACGAACTCTGCCTGTATTACGGATTACGAGCCTGTCTACTCCTCTGCACTGCCAGTCTTCTGATTCCCGGTACCGAACGCGGCCTGAACTACGACTACGAGCCTGACTCCCCTTATTGGACGACTGCCATTCAGACTCCCGGTTACGAACATTGCCTGTCATTGACTACGAACCTGTCTTGTTCCATACTTCCCATTAAACAGTCAATCATATCTCTGCCTCCGTGTCCGCTTTTGGGTCCCGTATATCTGTCGTTGTGTCAGCAACTGCAAAAACTATCAAGCGCTATGATGAAACTGGCTCTTATAAGGACCGCCACAGGAACGGAAGACCCAGAGTTACCTCTGCTGCAGAGGATAAGTTCATTAGAGTTACCAGCCTCAGATATTGCAGCCAAAATAAATGCTTCACAGAGTTCAAGTAACAGACACATCTCAACATCAACGGTTCAGAGGAGTCTGCGTGAATCAGGCCTTCATGGTCAAATTGCTACAAAGAAACCACTACTAACGGACACCAATAAGAACAAGAGACTTGCTTGGGCCAACAAACACGAGCAATGGACATTAGACAAGTGGAAATCTGTCCTTTGGATTGATGAGTTCAAATTTGAGATTTTTGGTTCCAACCGCCGTGTCTTTGTGAAACGCATGGTAGGTGAACGGATGATCTATGCATGTGTGGTTCCCACCGTGAATTATGGAGGAGGAGGTGTGATGGTGTGGTGTGCTTTGCTGGTGACACTGTCAGTAATTTATTTAGAATTCAAGGCACACTTAACCAGCATGGCTACCACAGCATTCTGCAGCAATATGCCATCCCATCTGGTTTGCGCTTAGTGGGACTATCATTTGGTTTTTAACAGGACAATGACCCAACACACCTCCAGGCTGTGTAAGGGCTATTTGACCAAGAAGGAGAGTGATTGAGTGCTGCATCAGATGACCTGGCCTCCACAATCAACCAACCTCAACCCAATTGAAATGGTTTGTGATGATTGTGACCGCAAAGTAAAGGAAAAGCAGACAACAAAATATGTGGGAACTCCTTAAAGACTATTGGAAAGCATTCCAGGTGAAGCTGGTTGAGAGAATGTCAGGTGGACAAACAAAAACCCACAACTTCTGACAAACTCCAAGCATTGATTACGCAAGAATGGCCTGACATCAGCGACAATCCCCTTTCCGATTGTTTGGGCCATCCGGAAAACACCTTGTCCGGAGAAGACAAGGTGAGCGCTACCATCAGTCCTGTGTCATGCCAACAGTAAAGCAGACCACTCATCTGTGGGGTTGCTTCTCAGCCAAGGGAGTGGGCTCACTCACAATTTTGCCTAAGAACACAGCCATGAATAAAGAATGGTACCAACACATCCTCCGAGAGCAACTTCTCCAAACCATCCAAGAACAGTTTGGTGACTACCAATGCCTTTTCCAGCATGATGGAGCACCTTGCCCTAAGGCAAAAGTGATAACTAAGTGGCTCGGGGAACAAAACATCGACATTTTGGGTCCATGGTCAGGAAACTCCCCAGACCTTAATCCCATTGAACTTGTGGTCGATCCTCAAGAGGCAAGTGGACAAACAAAAACCCACAACTTCTGACAAACTCCAAGCATTGATTATGCAAGAATGGCCTGCCATCAGTCAGGATGTGGTCCAGAAGATAATTGACAGCATGCCAGGGCGGATTGCAGAGGTCTTGAAAAAGAAGGGTCAACACTGCAAATATTGACTCTTTGCATAAACTGAATGTCATTGTCAATGAAAGCCTTTGACACTTATGGAATACTTGTAATTATACTTCAGTGTACCATAGTAACTACTGACATATAGATCTAAGAACACTGAAGCAGCAAACGTTTTGGAGACCAATACTTGTGTCATTCTCAAAACCTTTGGCCACGACTGTACACCTTAGCCAAATAAACTGAGTTTAAATGTTTCACAATTCCTGACATTTAATCCTAGTAAAAATTCCCTGTCTTAGGTCAATTAGGATCACCACTTTATTTTAAGAATGTGAAATGTCAGAATAATAGTAGAGAGAATTATTTCATTCAGCTTTTATTTCTTTCATCACATTTCCAATGGGTCAGAATTTTACTTTCACTCAATTAGTATTTGGTAGCATTGCCTTTAAATTGTTTAACATGGGTCAAACGTTTCAGGTGGCCTTCCACAAGCTTCCCACAATAAGTTGGATAAAGTTTGGCCCATTCCTCCTGACAGAAATGGTGTAACTGAGTCAGGTTTGTAGGCCTCCTTGCTTGCACACGCCTTTTCAGTTCTGCCCACACATTTTCTATAGGATTGAGGTCAGGGCTTTGTGATGGCCACTCCAATACCATGACTTTGTTGTCCTTAAGCCATTTTGCCACAACTTTGGAAGTATGCATTGTCCATTTGGAAGACCAATTTGCAACCAAGCTTTAACTTCCTGAATGATGTCATGAGATGTTGCTTCGATATATCCACATCATTTTCCTTCCTCATGATGCCATCTATTTTGTGAAGTGCACCAGTCCCTCCTGCAGCAAAGCACCGCGACAACATTATGCTGCCACCCCCGTGCTTCACTGTTGGGATTGTGCTCTTCGGCTTGCAAGCCTCCCCCTTTTTCCTCCAAACATAACGAAACAGTTATATCGGCGGCAGGCCGACCGTCGCAGGACCCAGGCTCCCCACTACCGTGTTGGCCAGAGGGTGTGGCTGTCCACCCGAGATCTGCCCCTTCGGGTGGAGAGTCGTAAGCTTTCATCCCGTTACATCGGCCCTTATCAGATCTCCTGGGTTATCAACCGCTCAGCTATACGCCTCATGTTGCCCCGGTCCCTCCGCATTAATCCTACCCTTCATGTGTCCCGTGTAAAACCTGTCTCTCACTGTCCTTTGTCTCCTGTTCCCAGGCCTGCCCCTCCTCCTCGGGTTATTGACAACCAACCTGCCTGGACGGTGCGTCGCCTCCTGAGAGTCCGTCCCCGGGACCGGGGTTTCCAGTACCTGGTTGACTGGGAGGGCTACGGGCCGGAGGAGCGGTCTTGGGTCTCTACCAGGGACATCCTCGACCCGGAGCTCATCGACGACTTTCATCGACGGCATCCCGGTCAGCCAGGTATGCACCCAGGTTGGTCGCCAGGTGGTGCCCGTAGGAGGAGGGGTACTGTCATGTCCTGATGTGTTTGTCCCCTCCCCACACCAGGTGCACCCTATCACCATCATTAATCAGTTTGGGTATTTAGCCTCTTTGGTGCTGTTGGAATTTGCCAGATCGTCTTGCCTAGTTCAGTCGTTCCAGCACTCTCTCGTATTACTAACTATGCCAGTCTGTTTCCCGGTATTTGGACCTCTAACTGCCTTTTGGATTACGTGCCTGTCTATCCCCTCCTGTGCCTTCGACCTTCTGATCTCCTGCTAAAACGAACTCTGCCTGTGTTACGGATTACACCACATAGAACTACACACATAGACCTGTCAGACTCTGACCATGGCTACATAGAGAAGCAATAGGCTTCTCTATGGCCAGAGCCTGACATCATTTCAGATTTTGTGTCTCTAGCCTTCTTCAGAGCACACTGGTGAGCGCGGAACAAGGAAGAGCTTGGTTTTGTTGTTTTGAAAAGTTTGTTGTTTTTAAAGTATATTGGAAAGTTCTTAGTAGCTAGCTAACTTTTTAGTTTGGATATAGCGACACAGTTGGCATCAGTTGCTGGGACTGATAGTCTCTGTCCAGTGTTCCTGCCGACCAAGGACGGGTCTGAGGAGCTAGTTGGCGCTGGCCTAGCTGCTAGCTAGCTAGCTGAATATTAAGCTAGCAAGATCAATATTATAAAGAATTATGGAAAACAATTGAGTACTTTAAATGAAATTATGGGCAAAAAGACAAATTCAACTCAATTTTTCATCAAATCAGATGGCTTATTCATCACAAAACTATTTGATGTTGCCAATTATTTGTATGATTACTTCATTGGCAAAGTGGGCAAACTTAGGCAGGAAATGCCAACAACGAACAGTGAGCTTTTGTAAAGTTAGTGTTGGAGAGGTGAAATAATTATCATTATCGATCAATAATGACAAACCTCCTGGCATTGACAAATTAGTTGAAACTGGACAGTTTTATCTCAATCTCTTAATTCAAAGACTCAATCATGGACACTCTTACTGACAGTTGTGTCTGATTTTGTGTTATGTATTGTCATCTCTACCTTCTTGCCCTTTGTGCTGTTGTCTGTGCCCAATAATGTTTGCACCACATTTTGTGCTGCTTCCATGTTTGTTTTGCTACCATGTTGTTGTCATGTTACGTTACTACCATGCTGTGTTGTCATGTGTTGCTGCCTTGCTATGTTGTTGTCTTAGGTATCTCTTTTGGTAGTGTTGTTTTTAGAACTCAAAGGGTTTTCTTTAATGGAAGCTTCTCTAATGTCAAACATGTAAAGTGTGGTGTACCGCAGGGCAGCTCTCTACGCCCTCTACGCTTTTCTATTTTTACCAATTTCCTGCCACTGGCATTAAACAAAGCATGTGTCCATGTATGATGATTCAACCATATACGCATCAGCAACCACAGCTATTGAAGTTACTGAAACCCTTAACAAAAGAATTGCAGTCAGTTTTGGAATGGGTGGCCAGTAATAAACTGGTCCTGAACATCTCTAAAACTAAGAGCATTGTATTTGGTTCAATCATTCCCTAAGTTCTAGACCACAGCTGAATCTCAGCTGAATGGTGTTGCTGTTGAACAAAGTTGAGTAGACTAAATTACTTGGTGTTACCAGAGATTGTAAACTCTCATGGTCTAAACATATACTGTAGATTCAATGGTTGTAAAGATGAGGAGATGTCTGTCCTTAATAAAGAGATGCTCTGCTTTTTTGACACCATACTCCAAAAAGCAACTTCTGCAGGCTCTAGTTTTGTCTAATCTTGATTATTTTCCAGTCGTGTGGTCCAGTGCTGCAAGGAAATACCTAGTTAAGCTGCAGCTAGCCCAGAACATAGCGGCACGTCTTATTTTTCATTGTAATCAGAGGACTGATATAAATACCATGCATGCCAGTTTCTCTTTGCTAAGGGTTGCGGAGAGACTGACTGCATCACTTCTTCTTTTTATAAGAAACAGGAATGTGTTGAAAATTGTTTGCATAGTCAACTTACAAACAGTTCCAAGAAATGTCCCCCTCGGGGATCAATAAAGTACCTATCTGTCTATCTGTCTATCTATCTTACCCCACCAGATATGCCAGCAGGGGTCTTTTCACAGTCCCAAAATCCAGGACAAATTCAAGAAAACGTACAGTATTATATAGAGCCATTATTTCATGGCACTTCGTTCCATCTCATATTTCTAATATAAACAGCAAACCTGGTTTAAAAAACAAATAAAGCAACACCTCACGGCACAATGCCTCTCCCCTATTTGACCTAGAAAGTTTGTGTGTATGTATTGAAATGTACTGTATTCTATGTGTGCCATTTTCAAAAACATTTGATATAGTTCTGTCCTTGAGCTGTTTACAAAATAGAAAAAAAATGAAAAGCTGAAATGTCTTGAGTCAATAAGTATTCAAACCCTTTGTTCAGGAGTAACAATTTGCTTAACAAGTCACGTAATACGTTTCATGGACTCACTCTGTGTGAAATAGTGTTTTTTGAATGACTACCTCATCTCTGTACCTCACCCATAAAAATATATGTAAAGTCCCTAAGTTGAGCAGTGAACTTAAAACACAGATTCAACCACAAAGAACAGGGAGGTTTTCCCAATGCCTCACAAATAAGGACACCTATTGGTAGATGGGTAAAAATAATTACACTTTGGATGGTGTATCAATAAACCCAGTCACTACAAAGATACAGGTGTCCTTCCTAACTCAGTTGCCGAAGAGGAAGGAAACCGCTCAGGGATTTCACCATGAGGCCAATGGTGACTTCAAAACAGTTACACAGTTTAATGGCTGTGATATGGGAAAACTGAGGATGGATCAACAACATTTTAGTTACTCCACAATACTAACCTAAATGACAGAGTGAAAAGAAGGAAGCCTGTAGAGAATGAAAATATTCCAAAACATGCATCCTGTCTGCAATAAGGCACTAAAGTAAAACTGCAATAAATGTGGCAAAGAAATTAACTTTATGTCCTGAATACAAAGCATTATGTTTGGGGCAAATCCAACACAACACATCACTGAGTACCACTATTCATACTTTCAAGCATGGTGATGGCTGCATCATGTTATGGGTATGCTTGTCATCGGCAAGGACTAGAGAGTTTTTTAGGATAGAAATAAACAAAACAGAGCTAAGCACATGCAAATTCTTAAAGGACAATTTGGTTCAGTCTGCTTTCCAACAGACACTGTGAGACAAATTCACCTTTCAGCAAGACAATAACCTAAACACAAGGCCAAATATACAAGACGACATTGAATGTTCCTGAGTGGCCTAGTTACAGTTTTGTATTAAATCTGCTTGAAAATCTATGGCAAGACTTGAAAATGGCTATCTAGCAATGATCAACAACCAACTTGACAGAGCATGAAGAATAATGTACAAAAATAGTGTACAATCCAGGTGTGCAACGCTCTTAGGAACTTACTCAGAAGGATTCACAGTTGTAATCACTGCCAAAGGTGTTTCTAACATGTGGATACTTATGTAAATGAGATATTTCTGTATTTCATTTTCAATACATTTTCAAAAATGTTAAAATATATTTTCCCTTTTTCATTATGGGGTATTGTGTGTAGATGGGTGAGAAAAAAAGTATATTTAATACATTTTCAGTTCTGGCTGTAACACAATAAAATATGCAATAAGTCAAGGGGTATGAATACTGTAACGTCTCAGTCCGACGTACAGAAGGAGCCGGAGGCACAGATGTTATTTCCAACGATTTATTCAGACTAACTAAACTCAGGCAGCTATAGGCTACTGCCCACGCCCTAACTACACGCACTCACTCAAGCATACACACACGGAACAGAAACTGGTAGAATATGCTTACACTGACTGCCAACACACAGAAACACAGGTTGGAACATGCTACACGAAAAAACAAAGACTGACTAAAAACCCGCCTAAACTTCCCCTGTTTTTATAATGTTTTGCTAGTTTCAAAACATTTTAAATTTTTTACAAAACAAACAAAAGCACACCTGTTTGTAATGCAATACTTATCGTTACTAATGAAATATTGCGATATGTTTAAAAGTTGACAGCTATTACAAATCAGCTGTCTGAAGCTGAATGACGAACAATCAAAGCTCAATATTATATCTTAGTGCCTCTTCTAACCTCACGTTCTACACCAGTAGGCGCCAATGTGTTGAATGTGAAGAGCTACCGCCATTCTATGGAAGAAAAACTAAGTTTTAAATCGTTGTGAGAAGTTGTATAAAACTGAACTAAAAAGAGAGAACCGGACATTAACACTCACTTATGTAGCAGAACGTGCTGTGAAGGGGTTGGGGGAAAGATTGACGCCAGGATGTAAGCTAAGCTATTGCTAGTATTGTGTGCATGTTCAAACTGAACCAAGCATACGCACAAGTAGTTAACATTTTGGCTAGCTCAGCTATCGATCAACTGAAATAGCAAATGTTAGTGATTATGCTAATCATGCATGGCAAACTATTTTAGTTTTCATACTTTTATCAAATGTGATTAGCTATTATCATAATTCATTTTGGTACACCGTTGCCCAGGCTAGACTATTATTCAGTCCACGTGAGCCTGGTGCTGTAGTTGTATGAAGTCCTTTGCATTGCCCAGGCTAGTTTATTGTTTAGTTCATGTGAGCCTGTGTAAGAATACAACCCGGAGGCAGATGGTAGGTCCCACTTGCAGAGCATGCAAATGTTGTTTTTAATAATATTTCCAGGAACAGGCAAAAGAAGTCGTCAGAGGTACAGGCAGAGGTTGTTAACAAGTAATTCAGTGAAAAAATAGCAACAGTAAAAAACTCGAACAGGTTGGTACACGGGCAGACTCAGGCTAAGGTACAGACTAGGGTTAGACGGACTCGAAAACTAAAGGCAGGAAAAGGTCAAACTGGAAGTATCAATCATAAAAGTGTATCGAAGGGCTTAGTAGGGTTGTAGATACAAACAATACCTCACACAGAGGGGAGAATGAACCTGGGTAATATACGGATGGGGTAATGGGAAACAGCTGTTTAGAATTCTGGTGATTGGGAACGGAGAGGAGTGGTGCGTTCGTGTGGGTTGGAATCTTGGTGATTAGGGGCTGTGTCTTCTTGTTGCGGATGTATGGTATCGCTTGCGGACCTTACAGCCTGGTGCTGTAGTTAAAGTGTAAAGCATTTTAAGTTCTCTTTTCTTATTCCTGTAAGAGATTAAAGCTAAGCACTATATTAATGTTTATATGGTGTATATATATTGTGTGATCCTGTTTGTGTGATCCTCCTTTTGCTTTTATTTTTTACTCATCTATTGTTTTTCATAAAACTGCATTGTTGGTTAGGGCTTGTAAGTAAGCATTTCACTGTAAGGGCTACACCTGTTGTATTCAGCACGTGACAAATAAAAATAGATTTGTAAAACAGGTTCTTTGAGTATGGATTCAGTTCCACCAAGGATTGCGAGCCGCCAGAACATCCATAAGGAGATTTGCATGCAAAGATTTATTTTCCTTTTCCTTGGAGGACACTGAATTTGCACTGCCATACTACGATATGGTAGGATTCTTTCTTGCAAGACATCATACATTGCAGTGGGACTGTCATAAGCTCATACCACATTTAAACACCTTAGTGTTTATTGATATGCAGTTTTTTCACCTTGTCGGCTCTGGTATTCGAACCAGCGACCTTTCGGTTACTCAAGGTGATTCATTTTTTTGTAAATAGCATTTTTTTACAAAATACAAGCTGCCATTCTTTCCCTATATTATTCAGTTGTGAGGTCTTCATTTCTCCCTACTGCTCCAGTAGCGAACCTCACTGGTCCAATAGAGTTTAAGCTTAAACATACAGTAGCCCATAGTGTTGAGCTAATTTTTACATGTTGCTCACAGGAAGCAACCTAACAGAAATGTTTCATTCAGGCCTCCTAGGGCTCTCTGTTTGTAGTGCATGGATAGGATATGACTGCAACAGCAATTTCTCTCTATCACCTCCTCTCTGAGGTGGCTGTACAACTTCTATGCTCTAAAACCTCAATTGGCACACATCATGTCCCACCGCATTAACACTAAAACCGCTATAGGCCAACGGCCACTACGGAGTACAGAGCTTTTGCCCCCGCCCTGCCCCGCTGGAATCTTCTTTCTCAAATCTAAGGATCCAAATTACGTTCTCTGTTATTTTACACACACATTCAAAATGTTTCTCTTTACTCACCCTCTGCTGAACCCTCAACCAATTTGATCAATATGATGATGTAGCCTATTTTTGCCACAATTTGAATGAACATTCCCAAAAAAATTTATGAAGGCTACAACTCTGTCTGTGGTAACGGATATTGCATTTGCACAAGCAATACGCAGTCTACACATTGCATTGGGGCAAAACAATTAGTGTTTTGTGTGAGGATTATGGTGCAATATAGCCAACAGTCTGCCTCCTGTTTAGCCAACGTTTGTAATGACGATGAAAGAAGAACATTACATCGCTATTGACTGCCTGTCTGTCTTGCTTGCTTGTTTTATATACTGTGCAGGCTACATTGCTGCATGTAAATAGCTGCATGTAACTCCCCTCCTGAAAAAATAACATAAAATTGCTAGACAACCTGTTGGTGTCATGCTTATGTTTGCAATAGCCTACTTTTACCACAGACTTGGGATGAAACAGTTACCGGTTTCACGATAAACCACAGTAAAATTCCAGATGGTTAGTATTACCATTTTAATTATCATTAGAACCGTGTTTGATACGGTCCAGCATCAACCAAAGTTAGCAACAGTCTGACGCAGGCGCAGCATGCAACGTGGGTTTTGTTTTGTGTGAAAACATGTCGTAAGGCAGTGACAGCGCTCGGGGGATTTTTCAGCCTTCTAAGAGGACCAAATCTGAAGTGTGGTCGTATTTTGGGTTTTACAAGAGTGCTGAGGGAAACTTAATCAAAGATGGTCACACTGTCTGCAGAACTACTTTATAGCGAATGCAAGGTAATGCATGATGTGGGGACTTCGGAATGGGGGAAAATGTCATGGTTTGTCTAACTTGATAATAGCTTGTCAATAATGTTAACTGAAGCTTTCAGTGTTACCTACTCTTGTAAAAACACTACACGTCGTGTGTGCAGACTCTATTCGCCCGTTGCACACGATAACACGTTTTGTAGTTTAGTCACCCAACCAACATATTTTTGTTCATTTAAAATCTGGCAGTCGTCGACTTGGTTGTAAAAGTGTTCCAACAGGAGAAACACTATAGACTTCTATACAAGACTCCTGTATGTATGTCAATTGTTGGGCTCATTGCAATTACTATCACTGTCTTCTTAAGACTTATTTGTATTAAGTAAATTGTGCATGGTGTCATTGCATGTACTCAAACGCAACACAGAAGATTGTGTGTGTGTGTGTGTGTGTGTGTGTGTGTGTGTGTGAGTAATTATAATGTAACAACACCCCTCGCAGATCACTACTTAAACCGAACAAAGTAAATATGCTGACATTTTTACATTTCATTCTCAAGTGAACAAAGACCCATACATACAGGATGTTAGGCCAGCAGCACCTTATTTCTTTATGAAGGAGAGTACGGACATACAATCAGTGGTGTTCATTGAATTTGTTTACATATGGTTGTATTGTTTTTACATGCACAATGCTTTACTTGTGGTGCTTTTATATTGCACATATGATTTGCTTACTTGGTTGTGTTCATTAACCTGCACTAGGGAAACTTTTACCTCTCATGGCCACATGGTGCCATCTTTAATGTTATTATTTTAATGTTTATGCTAATTTTATTTTTTGTTTGTTGGTTTTCAACATGAAACTTGGTGAAATGATTTCAGTGGGTGTATCAGTACTTTTTGAACATTTCCAGCACATTTAACAATATCACGATACTGATAACCGATGATATGACATTTACATACTGTTTAAACTCTACAACAGACAGAACTAAGTTGTGTACAAGCAGCAGCGGAGTCACAAAGTGGCTGAGCACTGAGCAGCAACTGAAAGGAGGTAGGCTAGTGGATCCCGCATGTGTTATACCCCTGAAAGGGGTAAATATACAGTGGGGAGAACAAGTATTTGATACACTGCCGATTTTGCAGGTTTCCCCACTTACAAAGCATGTAGAAGTCTGTAATTTTTATCAAAGGTACTCTTCAACTGTGAGTGACGGAATCTAAAACAAAAATCCAGAAAATCACATTGTATGATTTTTAAATAATTAATTTGCATTTTATTGCATGACATAAGTATTTGATACATCAGAAAAGCAGAACTTAATATTTGGTACAGAAACCTTTGTTTGCAATTACAGAGATCATACGTTTCCTGTAGTTCTTGACCAGGTTTGCACACACTGCAGCAGGGATTTTGGCCAACTCCTCCATTCAGATCCTTCAGGTTTCAGGGCTGTCGCTGGGCAATACGGACTTTCAGCTCCCTCCAAAGATTTTCTATTGGGTTCAGGTCTGGAGACTGGCTAGGCCACTCCAGGACCTTGAGATGCTTCTTACGGAGCCACTCCTTAGTTGCCCTGGCTGTGTGTTTCGGGTCGTTGTCATGCTGGAAGACCCAGCCACGACCCATCTTCAATGCTCTTACTGAGGGAAGGAGGTTTTTTGGCCAAGATCTCGCAATACATGGCCCCATCCATTCTCCCCTCAATACGGTGCAGTCGTCCTGTCCCCTTTGCAGAAAAGCATCCCCAAAGAATGATGTTTCCACCTCCATGCTTCACGGTTGGGATGGTGTTCTTGGGGTTGTACTCATCCTTCTTTTTCCTCCAAACACGGCGAGTGGAGTTTAGACCAAAAAGCTCTATTTTTGTCTCATCAGACCACATGACCTTCTCCCATTCCTCCTCTGGATCATCCAGATGGTCATTGGCAAACTTCAGACGGGCCTGGACATGCGCTGGCTTGAGCAGGGGGACCTTGCGTGCGCTGCAGGATTTGAATCCATGACGGCGTAGTGTGTTACTAATGGTTTTCTTTGAGACTGTGGTCCCAGCTCTCTTCAGGTCATTGACCAGGTCCTGCCGTGTAGTTCTGGGCTGATCCCTCACCTTCCTCATGATCATTGATGCCCCACGAGGTGAGATCTTGCATGGTGCCCCAGACCGAGGGAGATTGACCATCATCTTGAACTTCTTCCATTTCCATTTAAAAAAAAACACACACATTTTTTTGGGGGGGAAATGTTGCCTATTGTCCTGTAACCCATCCCAGCCTTGTGCAGGTCTACAATTTTATCCCTGATGTCCTTACACAGCTCTCTGGCCTTGGCCATTGTGTAGAGGTTGGAGTCTGTTTGATTGAGTGTGTGGAGAGGTGTCTTTTATACAGGTAACGAGTTCAAACAGGTGCAGTTAATACAGGTAATGAGTGGAGAACAGGAGGGCTTCTTAAAGAAAAACTAACAGGTCTGTAAGAGACGGAATTCTTACTGGATGGTAGGTGATCAAATACTTATGTCATGCAATAAAATGCAAATAAATTATTTAAAAATAATACAATGTGATTTTCTGGATTTTGGTTTTAGATTCCGTCTCTCACAGTTGAAGTGTACCTATGATAAAAATTACAGACCTCTACATGCTTTGTAAGTGGGAAAACCTGCAAAATCTGCTGTGTATCAAATACTTGTTCTCCCCACTGTATATGGAAAGACACAAATTACAAACTATTACAAGCTATTTACACAGGACACGAGACGGGACGAACAAAAACACGTTACGCCATCTTGAAAATTTCACAAGCACTGCCTTTCCTCACAGCTGCTTGTTTAAACAAATGTACTTACTGTGATGGAGATGTGGTTGTCCCACTGGCTATCCTAAGTTGAATGCACCAATTTGTAAGTCGCTCTGGATAAGAGCATCTGCTAAATGACTAAAATGTAAAATCAATAGAGCACACAGATCGTATCATCAACATTTAGATAAATGAATAGCATATTACTTACTGGTACACATTAACATTCTGTATTGTTGTTATTATTAAGGCACTTTTAATCACATCTACATATTTTTAGGGTTCCAGAAAATCCAGAACTGCATCTACAATGTTAAAATAAGTCTACTCGCAAAAAGCTACTTCCTGCTCCTTAAATTACTTTTTTTTTTTTTTTACAGCTATTGTTAACTTAAGGGCCTAGACAAACATGCTGAAGGGCGTTGGTACCCAGGCACTAATGTGTCTCTCTCCACTGAAAGAATTACATCAATGGCTGAATTGGTGATAGAAACCAGATAGAAA
Organism: Thymallus thymallus; assembly: GCA_023634145.1. Taxonomy (NCBI): domain Eukaryota; kingdom Metazoa; phylum Chordata; class Actinopteri; order Salmoniformes; family Salmonidae; genus Thymallus; species Thymallus thymallus. The sequence goes on from CM042378.1 coordinate 10,646,871, forward strand.
CAGAACATTTGCATGTGACTTCACAATTGAATGATCTTAATGATGAGGGCAAAGAGGATGATTTGAATGTACAATAATAGTGCTGTTTGAACTGTCTTGATTGCTCAGTACTTGTGACTGTCATTGTGACCTTGGATTAGTTTCAGGCCAATTTGTGTAGGCCAATTTTCTCTGTTTTGGCACCCCAATGGTGGAATAAGCTTCCCCATAAAGTCAGGAAAGAGGAGTCCCTGACAATTTTTCGAAAAAACGTCTGAAACCCTACCTCTTTGAAGAGTATCTTAACTCTCACGGCGCCCCCGACGCTAAGTAAAACATACCAAACAAAAATACAAAGAATTTAGATGAGCATCCCACTGTTGCCATCGTCATTGACCAAAAGAAGGAACCGGAGACGGTGACGGACATGAAAAAAAGTATGTGGACATCCGCTCGTCGAACATCTCGTTACAAAATCATGGGCATTTATATGGAGTTGGTCCCCCCTTTGCTGCTGTAACAGCCTCCACTCTTCTGGGAAGGCTTTCCATTAGATGTTGGAACATTGCTGCGGGGACTTGCTTCCATTCAGCTAGAAGAGCATTAGTGAGGTTGGGCACTGATGTTGGGCGATTAGGCCTGGCTCGCAGTCAGCTTGCTAATTCATCCTAAAGGTGGGTTTGAGGTGAAGGCTCTGTGCAGGCCAGTCAACTTTTTCCACACCGATCTCGACAAACCATTTCTGTATGGACCTCGCTTTGTGCACGGGGGCAGTGTCATGCTGAAACAGGAAAGGGTCTTCCCCAAACTGTTGCCACAAAGTTGGAAGCACAGATTCGTCTAGAATGTCATTGTATGCTGTAGCGTTAAGATTTCCCTTCACTGGAACTAAGGGTCCTAGCTTGAACCATGAAAAACAGCCCCAGACCATTATTCCTCTTCCACCAAACTTTACAGTTGGCAGCATGCATTGGGGCAGGTAGCATTCTCCTGGCATCCGCCAAACCCAGATTCGTCTGTCGGGCTGCCTGATGGTGAAGCGTGATTCATCACTCCAGAGAACGCATTTCTACTGCTCCAGAGTCCAATGTCAGCAAGATTCACACCACTCCTCCGAGACTTGGTATTGCGGATGGTGATCTTAGACTTGGTGTGGTTGCTCAGCCATGGAAACCCATTTCATGAAGCTCCAGACCAATAGTTATTGTGCTGACGTTGCTTCCAGAGGCAGTTGGGAACTCGGTAGTGAGTGTTGCAGCCGAGGACAGATGATGTTTACACTCTGCGTTCGTGTTCTGTGAGCTTGTGTGGCCTACCACTTCGTGGCTGAGCCGTTGTTGCTCATAGATGTTTCCACTTCACAATAACAGCACTTACAGTTGACCGGGGCAGATCTAGCAGGGCAGAAATTTGACGAACGTTCAAAGTCACTGAGCTCTTTAGTAAGGCCATTCTACTGCCAATGTTTGTCTAGGGAGATTGCATGGCGGTGTGCTCGCCTGTCAGCAACGGATGTGGCTGAAATAGCTGAATCCACTAATTTGAAGGGGTGTCCACATACTAATGGACAATAAAGTTGTTTTGTATTGTTTCCACTGAAACTAGAGATCCTTTTGACACAAAGATCCCCATAAATTCTGGGAGGATTCAGTTCTCAGTATGTGGCGGTCTGACTTTTTTAGGGTGGAAAACATTTCTGTGGAAAGCAACTAAGCAGGTTTTGAGATTTCAAAATACAGTGGGGAGAACAAGTATTTGATACACTGCCGATTTTGCAGGTTTTCCTACTTACAAAGCATGTAGAGGTCTGTAATTTTTATCATAGGTACATTATTATTATTATTATTATTATTATTATTACTTCAACTGTTAGAGACGGAATCTAAAACAAAAATCCAGAAATTCACATTGTATGATTTTTAAATAATTAATTTGCATTTTATTGCATGACATAAGTATTTGATCACCTACCAACCAGTAAGAATTCCGGCTCTCACAGACCTGTTAGTTTTTCTTTAAGAAGCCCTCCTGTTCTCCACTCATTACCTGTATTAACTGCACCTGTTTGAACTCGTTACCTGTATAAAAGACACCTGTCCACACACTCAATCAAACGGACTCCACACACTCAATCAAACAGCTGTGTAAGGACATCAGGCATAAGATTGTAGACCTGCACAAGGCTGGGATGGGCTACAGGACAATAGGCAAGCAGCTTGGTGAGAAGGCAACAACTGTTGCCGCAATTATTAGAAAATGGAAGAAGTTCAAGATGACGGTCAATCTCCCTTGGTCTGGGGCACCATACAAGATCTCACCTCGTGGGGCATCAATGATCATGAGGAAGGTGAGGGATCAGCCCAGAACTACACGGCAGGACCTGGTCAATGACCTGAAGAGAGCTGGGACCACAGTCTCAAAGAAAACCATTAGTAACACACTGCGCCGTCATGGATTAAAATCCTGCAGCGCACGCAAGGTCCCCCTGCTCAAGCCAGCGCATGTTCAGGCCCGTCTGAAGTTTGCCAATGACCATCTGGATGATCCAGAGGAGGAATGGGAGAAGGTCATGTGGTCTGATGAGACAAAAATAGAGCTTTTTGATCTAAACTCCACTCGCCGTGTTTGGAGGAAGAAACATCATTCTTTGGGGATGCTTTTCTGCAAAGGGGACAGGACGACTGCACCGTATTGAGGGGAGGATGGTTGAGGCCATGTATTGCAAGATCTTGGCCAACAACCTCCTTCCCTCAGTAAGAGCATTGAAGATGGGTCGTGCTGGGTCTTCCAGCATGACAACGACCCGAAACACACAGCCAGGGCAACTAAGGAGTGGCTCCGTAAGAAGCATCTCAAGGTCCTGGAGTGGCCTAGCCAGTCTCCAGACCTGAACCCAATAGAAAATCTTTGGAGGCAGCTGAAAGTCCGTATTGCCCAGCGACAGCCCCGAAACCTGAAGGATCTGGATGGAGGAGTGGGCCAAAATCCCTGCTGCAGTGTGTGCAAACCTGGTCAAGAACTACAGGAAACGTATGATCTCTGTAATTGCAAACAAAGGTTTCTGTACCAAATATTAAGTTCTGCTTTTCTGATGTATCAAATTCTTATGTCATGCAATAAAATGCAAATTAATTACTTAAAAATCATACAATGTGATTTTCTGGATTTTTGTTTTAGATTCCGTCTCTCACAGTTGAAGTGTACCTATGATAAAAATTACAGACCTCTACATGCTTTGTAAGTGGGAAAACCTGCAAAATCGGCAGTGTATCAAATACTTGTTCTCCCCACTGTAGGTTAAAACAGGAACAGCTTCAATTCTCACTGAAAGGTCACTTCTGAGCAGTGTGGCTCAGCACAGCTTTCAAATATCTGCCATTTCTGTTTGTTTGAGGCAAACACTTGCAGCTCACATCTTGATATTAGAAATCATGCAAAATGTATTCAGCTGTTTTTTTAAATGTAACTGTAATACAATTAATCAGCCCAAATTTCATCTGGGCTGATTAGTTACTTAATTGTTGTAATGTGATTACCTAATGCCTGTTACAGATTATGCTACTACCCAATCCTGTTCACGATACAGTCACACTTGTCACACACATAAACACAAACAAAGACATTATCATCTCCAGACCGTGTTTTGGGATATGACAGAGGCTGCGTCTCAAATTACACCCTATTCCCTAACATAGTGTACTACTTATGACCAGGGCCCATAAGGGTACACTATGTTGGAAAAAGGTTGCTCTCTGGGACGCTGATGGAGTTTGGCAGCACCTTGAAGAAAGCCCGTTGGAAGGTAGGACTGGAGTCGACGCTCATGTCCCCAACAGCGACGTGTGACAGACAGTGCAAGAGGAGCAGAGAGAATCCTCCCACTGACTGCAGTCTCTGGCGACGCACAAACACTGTCCGCTCAGCTTCCTACCAACACATGACATCAGTTAGCAGCCAACAGATGTGGCACAGATGTTAACATCACCAACTTCAGACGCTAAACTGCAAGATTCAGTCCTAAATAGAAATTGGTTTTATTGATGTTGATTATCATGTCTCTGTAGAACATGCACACTGTTCCCCAATGCCTATTTTATTCCAAAATAGAAATGTAATCTCTCTCTCTCATACAAGCACACACACACACACAGGGGAATTTGGGACATCACCTGATAGAAGAAGGAATTTCGGAAGGCGTTGTATTTGTAGTTATTGGATGGAAGACTAGTTGCTATCTGGATTGACACTGCTGGAGTCTATGAGAGGAATAGTATTAACAATTGGTGCTAAGAACATTCACACTGACAAATAAAAATACTTCTAGATAGACAGTAAAGACCATATGATTAATTAATCTCCTTTTGACTGGGAAGATGAGTTGAACAATGCTTTGAACTATGACCCTTCACTAACCTCTCTCAGTATGTAGGAGAGAAAGTGAGTAACTAACCAGTTTCAGAGTATGTAGTGTTTGCAGTAGGAATAGTCCATGCTGGTAGACCAGGAACTCTCTGGGATTAAGACTATCTGGGTCAAGAAGGAGCAGCTCTCCTTCACACTCCCACTGTGCATCCAGATAGTCAATAAAAGAGCTCCCTCTGCCTGAAATACAGGAACAAACCATAAATCCAGTTGCCCATTTCTGGTTGCTGGATAATATATTCACACTTCACTTAGCACAAGTAGTATTATCACAATTGAAAGTATACATTTTAGGTTAAGTAAAGCTGTATTGAGTGTTGTGGGTGGGACATTTGTTAATAATGACCAAAGCAGTTGTTAACAGGGGATTGTCTTTTTTGCAACGGCTATTTTGTCCTCTACTTTTGTCTTTTGCTTGTTTTCACTTTGATTCAGATATTTTCTAGTTCCTTCACAACCACAGCTGGTTGAGATTTTCCCAGAACATTTTGGTTCCATTTTTGTAGTGTAAAAAAACAACAACATTATTATGGATTTTCTATGGTTTTCTCATCTTGTCTCACTTAGCTGCCTTAAGATGAATGCACTAACTGTAAGTCGTTCTGGATAACAGCGTCTGCTAAATGATTTGAATGTAAACAAATACCGCCAAAGGGAGGGGAATAATGACTCGCGTGTGTTGAGAAACCTCGAAGGATAAGAAGCAGCTGTGGTGTTATTTCGCAATGTCAAATACTTTAGCTGCTTTTTTCACCTGATTTTGATTATGATGGATGGTCAGTGTTGGGGAAGCTTCTCTGAAAATATAGTTTACCAAGCTACCAATTACTTCACACTGGAAGAAGTTAAGCTACACTAAAGCTACCCTTAAGAAAAATGGTTTACTTAACTAAAGTTGCTTTGAAAAAGTAGTTCACTCCATCTACAGTACTTAGTGAAAAATTATCATATATAAATCAAAAACTACAAATTGCAAGAACAGATCACTTTGGGGTCATATGGTAACATACTGTAATGTGTCATTTAGCCTATTAAACACACAAACAAGGATTCAAGTGTGAATTACGCAGGCCTGATGCCGAAAAAGAAAGGAAATTATTACGTAGTTCCAGTAGTTAGCTACACCACTACATGGTCAAAAAAGTCATTAACTACTGAAAACACTACCTATATTTGAATTTAGTTCAACTACTACCAAGCTACAGCAAAATGTAGTTAAATTACTAGTTGAACTACTTGTAGTTCACTACTTCCCAATCCTTATCTAAGAATTAAATTGTATGTATAGTGCATACCATAACAGTTTGTTTCACCAAGATTATATCTAATCTCACCTCAACTTGATTAATAAAGCATCTGGCCCATCCTGCCATCAGTCCTTTTGATGAAGCTTCCAGTCTGTCTTTCTTCCTGTCCCATTTCTTTGTGTAGACGGTTTATGAAATATTCTTCTTATTGATTCCTTATTCAACGCTAGAGTTGGTCTCAAATATTAACTGCTAACGTGTCAAATTAAATTTGTGTTAAACAAGGACTGGCTGAACGAGCCTTTTAGTTTAATTAGGTCATACATAGTTTTTAGTCAGAACACATGTTTTTCTGACCACCCAGAGAGATCTTGTTCTCTTAAATTGTTTTCCTCCCAAAGGACTTTCTCCGTGCCAGTGTCATCATTGCCTTCCTCTTTTGGGGATTTTGGAACAAACTATTTGGTGACTAAAAGTTTGCAACAAGAGAAGTACATATAAAAAATAAACTTTATTTTGTTTGTTATTGTGTATTGTCTGGTTATTATATATTGTAGTATGTGGTGGAGCAATCGTGTGTGAGCGAGTCCTCTTAAATCTCAGACTATTGTGTAACCCACCGTCAAGCTCCCCCCTCAGAAGTCCTGCATCTCGGGCCGGGCCCCTCAACTTCCTCTCCACACCTTTTAGTAGCTGGAAGAGTGGGGACAGCTCCAGCAGTTTATTCCATTCCTCCTCTGTATGGGAAACATCATCAGACACATACTGTACACACATAGCAGGTCACACAAACATTTACATGCCATTATGAGACACTCATAACTTATCTCAGGGCTACATTTATAACCAACCATCACTGTGATCGTGTCTAGGAACTTCTGGTACTTATGTCCAAATACTATATGCAGTTAATGTGTTGCCCACAAGGTGGAGACATAGAAATGAGATTACAATTGATTGGGACACAGTCATAGTGGAAACAAAATAGATATGCAATCTTTATTTTGTAATAAACAGCACATTTCAATGTTGTTCTTTACCTGAAAGTGTGGGGACACAGACATGTGACGGCTGAACAGATTCTTTTATAGGCTGGCCCTCTGAAGGAACGGGACATCATTAGGACTCTTCATAAATATGATCAGCAGAGCCTATGATGAAGTAAAGGTACTTAATTAATCAATTATCTTACCTTGTGAGTGTATGTCAGAGATTGCAGTCTTCCTGTGAGCTGTGTGTGAGTGAGGGGGACTGGGCTGGGGAACACTGGGGCCCTTAAAATCTTGGTCCTGAGGCTGATCCTTCATTGGGTCTCTCAAAGACTGGGTGGAGATTCCTGCATAGATATCTCTCACTGTTAATGACAGAAACTCATCAAAAATAGATCCCTTTTTACTAGATAAGGCAGGGTTATGAACAACAAGCAACCGCAGTTGAATGGTTCTATCACATAGAATAGTGTGATCATTTAGCAGGCACTTTTTTAAAGTCTATCTGTGACAACCCACAACACCAGTGTTACCAGTACCATGCTCCAACCAACTGAGCCATCTGAACCACTAGGGCCACCAGCTATTGTGCCTACCTTTAACCACAGGCATTGACTCTGTCCATGCACGAGAACATGTCTCCAATCCAAACGTCTGTTTTGTTGACAAACCTACAAAAACACACATTTGACCAAAAAAAGCTAAGGAAACAATATCCTTATCAGAAAAAAATAAGTCTGAAAAATGCAACTTCACACCTGCTGAGGTACCAGAGATGCGCTGGCGGTAGGTGCTCTGGGAGAGACTTGGCTGATGGTTCTCCCCCAGTAGCTTAATGAGTTGCTCCAGGAGAGGCGAGGCTTTCTGCTGGATCAACGACGCCACCTTCAAGGGGTTACTGGGGACCGTCGACCAAGCCAGCCCAAACTCCTTGTACCAGAAGGAACCTGATATCACAGACTGGATAGAAAGATACACTCAATAGCAGCACTAATCAACTATATTAAAGGGATAGTTCATTCAATAAGAAATATATAGTGAGCTCCAAAGGTATTGGGACAGTGAACAATTCTTTGTAAAATTATACAATGGACTATTAGGTTAACGTTAAAATTCATCCATATCAAGTGAACCGTTTAAATATTACAGCACTTTTTGTACATAGTCCCCCCATTTTAGTGGACCAAAAGCATTGGGACAAATTCACTTATATGTGTATGAAGTAGTAGAAAGTTAAGTATTTGGTCCCATATTCATAGGACGCAATGACTACATCAAGCTTGTGACTACACAAATTGGTTGAACGTATTTGCTGTTTGTTTTGGTTGTGTTTCAGATGATTTTGTACACAATAGAAATTAATGGCAAATAAGAATAGAATATGTTTCTTAACAGGTCTACATTAATGTGGATGCTACCAAGACTACGGATAATCCTGAATGAATCGTGAATAATGATGAGTGGGAAAGTTAGACGCACAAATATCATACCCCCAAAACATGCTAACCTCTCTCCATTACAATAACTGGGATAGCATTTATTCAGGATTAATTCAGGATTATCCGTAATCATGGTAGCATCCACATTAATGTAAACGTGTTTAGAAACATATTCTATTCTTATTTACAATAAAAGTGACTCCAAAATGACACAATAATGCATTATTTACCATTAAATAAAACAAACAGCAAATGCATCCAACCAATTTGTAGAGTCACAAGCTTGATGTCGTCATTGCGTCCTATGAATAAGAGACCAAATAGTTAACTTTTTACTTTTATACACAAATAAGTGAATTTGTCCCAATACACTTTAACCTCATAGTAATTGTATCAAATCCAAAGTTCTGAGTACAGAGCCAAAACAAAACATTTGTCATTGTCCCAATACTTTTGGAGTTCACTGTACATTATTTTCCACTTATGATACCCATGGTATCACCCTGGTATCGCAAATGAACACTTTTAAATGGTCAAGGTATTATTGACAAAAGCCAAGTTAAGTGGAAATAAAGTTAGTACTTTTGCGTAAATTATCTCTTTAAAGATAGTTACAGTGGGGAGAACAAGTATTTGATACACTGCCGATTTTGCAGGTTTTCCCACTTACAAAGCATGTAGAAGTCTGTAATTTTTATCATAGTTACACTTCAACTGTGAGTGAAGGAATCTAAAACAAAACTCCAGAAAATCACATTGTATGATTTTTTAGTAATTCATTTGCATTTTATTGCATGACATAAGTATTTGATACATCAGAAAAGCAGAACTTAATATTTGGTACAGAAACCTTTGTTTGCAATTACAGAGATCATACGTTTCCTGTAGTTCTTGACCAGGTTTGCACACACTGCAGCAGGGATTTTGGCCCACTCCTCCATACATACCTTCTCCAGATCCTTCAGGTTTCAGGGCTGTCGCTGGGCAATACGGACTTTCAGCTACCTCCAACGATTTTCTATTGGGTTCAGGTATGGAGACTGGCTAGGCCACTCCAGGACCTTGAGATGCTTCTTACGGAGCCACTCCTTAGTTGCCCTGGCTGTGTGTTTCAGGTCGTTGTCATGCTGGAAGACCCAGCCACGACCCATCTTCAATGCTCTTACTGAGGGAAGGAGGTTGTTGGCCAAGATCTCGCGATACATGGCCCCATCCATCCTCCCCTCAATACGGTGCAGTCGTCCTGTCCCCTTTGCAGAAAAGCATCCCCAAAGAATGATGTTTCCACCTCCATGCTTCACGGTTGGGATGGTGTTCTTGGGGATGTACTCATCCTTCTTCTTCCTCCAAACACGGCGAGTGGAGTTTAGACCAAAAAAATATATTTTTGTCTCATCAGACCACATGACCTTCTCCCATTCCTCCTCTGTATCATCCAGATGGTCATTGGAAAACTTCAGACGGGCCTGGACATGCGCTGGCTTGAGCAGGGGGACCTTGCGTGCGCTGCAGGATTTTAATCCATGACAGCGTAGTGTGTTACTAATGGTTTTCTTTGAGACTGTGGTCCCAGCTCTCTTCAGGTCATTGACCAGGTCCTGCCGTGTAGTTCTGGGCTGATCCCTCACCTTCCTCATGATCATTGATGCCCCACGAGGTGAGATCTTGCATGGTGCCCCAGACCGAGGGAGATTGACCGTCATCTTGAACTTCTTCCATTTTCTAATAATTGCGCCAACAGTTGTTGCCTTCTCACCAAGCTGCTTGCCTATTGTCCTGTAGCCCATCCCAGCCTTGTGCAGGTCTACAATTTTATCCCTGATGTCCTTACACAGCTCTCTGGTCTTGGCCATTGTGGAGAGGTTGGAGTCTGTTTGATTGAGTGTGTGGACAGGTGTCTTTTATACAGGTAACGAGTTCAAACAGGTGCAGTTAATACAGGTAATGAGTGGAGAACAGGAGGGCTTCTTAAAGAAAAACTAGCAGGTCTGTGAGAGCCGGAATTCTTACTGGTTGGTAGGTGATCAAATACTTATGTCATGCAATAAAATGCAAATTATTTATTTAAAAATCATACAATGTGATTTTCTATATTTTTGTTTTAGATTCCGTCTCTCACAGTTGAAGTGTACCTATGATAAAAATTACAGACCTCTACATGCTTTGTAAGTAGGAAAACCTGCAAAATCGTCAGTGTATCAAATACTTGTTCTCCCCACTGTACATTATGCAGTATTAGATGTATTTCTTCTGCCTGTTCTTACCTGCGCTGTATCTGCGCGGAGCTGGCAGAGTTCTCGAACACAGTGCAGCGCTGTGAGAGCAGCCTCTAGTTCTGCCTGCCTGGAGTTGAGCTGTTCCCATATTTCTCTCGGTCTCATTTTCCCTTCCTGGGAGACATACAAGAGAGCCTCGAAACAACACACTGTCATTGTGACTCATTTATTGTGCATTAACATGCATTCATCTGCAGAATACAATAAATTATTCGATCCATTGTCACCGTTAGCATAAAAAGGGATAAACATTATAAGGCATTCCATGACACAGATTAAGAATAGGACAAAAAAAAAGTGAGCATGCTTTTTAGTCCAGGACTAGGCTTAATCTCTGTCCGGGAAACTGGCCCCTTATGTTTACTTGATCTACATGTCTGCATTGAACTATGCTAGATCTGACCATGACATGGATTGATGCCGTCTGCTCTCCTCTCTGTGCTGTCCATCTTTCCTGGTCCTGCTGTAGTTTCACCACACACACGTTCACCCTGTCCAGGCCAGCCACCAGCTCTGTCTGCCAGCAGCACTGCTGCTCCCACTCCTTATCATCACCTAAACACAGTAAGACACACACAGACACATGCGGAGTTGTGGTGTAGTGCTAACACGGCATAAGCCACATTTACCATTCCCCACCAGAGACCGGGGCTCAATCCCAGCATACACTTTTCCCACTTTTACTCTCCCCCTCTGAATTCCTTATTCTAAATAAAGTGAAAATCCACCAAATATATATTTGGAGAAAAAAAAGACACACGGACTCGTGTACGCACACACACATCACAAGGTAGCCTAATATGCAATCAAAAATATATGACTATGTATCTTTTAGCTATGGATAAGCATATCCAAATCCACTCTCTAACGATTAACTGAAGTTATGCCAGACTTGCTATACCTTGAGTGAGGATGAGCAGAACGTGAGGAGGCAGGAGCAGAGACAGCTCTGAGAACTGGGACGCTCTCCTCTGGGCTTCTGACTGGCCAGCCTCCTGGAGCTCCGCTGCAGCCTCCCTCAGCTGCCTCTCGGTGCCCACCCAGTGGGCCTACAGTGCGCACACACACACACACACACACACAAACAAACAAATAATGGATAAGGATCTCCATTATACAGTAATGCCACTAGGGAAATTAACATAAATCTAAATGACATGTATGCATTCAAACAATTCAGCATAAGGGTTTATGCTGTTGAGGACTGAGCAGCCCCATCCATCTGCCTGCCCAGCCTAGTTCAGCTTACCTGCTCAGAGTCCTCTTGAGTGGCCATAAGGACACAGTGCTGCAGAGCGGCATCCACATCTCCTAGCAGCTCCTCCTCCTTCTGTTTCTCCTGCTTCCAGTACCTGTTCCTCAGACACCACTCCTTCTGCAGGGCCTCCACCTGGCGTGCACAGTAAGTTAAAAAGAGATACGTGAGATACGATTTATGTTAGTTGTTTGAACAAGGGACTGAAAAACACTCAAAGCGCAACATGTTGGAGCCACCTTGCCTGCTTAACCTGTCATTTTGGCAACATGTATATTGACCATGGCCAAGTTAAATGTGTTGAAAAGAAAAGTAACCAGTGTAATTTATCTTCCTTACCAGGACACTGTCAGTATTATCTCCCAGAGCCAGTGAGTATGAAGCAGTAACAGGCACAACAGTCTGTCTGGATACATCCAGGCGAACCCCCACAACAGGAGCAAGCACCCCTGTTACAGGGTCCACTGTCAGGGCCCCGAAACGAATCGCAACCAGTCCTGTCGAATAACATACAGTAGCACAGAAATACTGATATGATATATTATAAATGTATGGCAATCAAATACATTAAAATGTACTTCTGTATCAGGCAATCAGTCAGTCCATCCATGAATCCATCCATCCTTCCATCCATCAACCAATAACCTTTGCCATCTGGGTCCTCCATGGTTCCAGCCAGGGGGACAGTGAGTCCCGACACGGGGTCCATCTGAGCCCCCAGGATGGGGACCGTTAGGCCAGAGCCCTGTGGATCAGGATACTCCATCCCAGGGAGCGCCGGCAGGGACAGATCAGCACCAGGGAGATGGATCTCTCCTAATGTAGTAGGGATATAGAGTGTCAGGTCCCATAACTCTTAACACTTTTTACCTTTAAAGCAGTGGATATAAGGGGTGGCCAGGAACACAGTTGAACTTTTTGACGGACAAAACGGTTTTCATCAGCCACTGTCCACTGTCTACCCCTTCTCTCTGTCTAAACAGCTGGAATGGGAGCAAGGATTCAATCAGATCCCCATTAACCTGAGGTAACCAACAAACACATAGCTTATCATTGCTCTTGTGAAGGCGATAGATAGATAGATAGATAGATAGATAGATAGATAGATAGATAGATAGATAGATAGATAGATAGATAGATAGATAGATAGATAGATAGATAGATAGATAGATAGATAGATAGATAGATAGATAGATAGATAGATAGATAGATAGATAGATAAAAGACAGATACACGATACATGATACATAGAGCGGCATTATGAAAAAGTATAGAAATACAAGATGTCTATAAAAAGACATTGCATAGTATGGGTGGTTGGTTGAATATGTAGACTATACATTGGTGGATGTTGGATGGTTAACTATACTATACAGGTCGATGGCAGAGAAATACTTCAATAGCTAAAAATGCATATGATATGAGTGAGGGTAATAATAGTTTACTTAATAGACAGACTAGTTAAATGAACAGGTAAGTGTAGCTGTACAGGTAAATATACAGTTATATTTACAGGTAAGTGAATACTTGCATGGTTACATAAACTGTACAGGTAAATGACAGGAAGAGATACTTAAATAGCTACATGTGTGTATGATATAATTTAGGGTAATAATAGTAATTCCCTTAAAGTACAGTCCTTAGCGAAGGGTTTAATTACAGATAACTGCACGTATTGCACATTTGATATACTAAAAGCAATGAAAAAAGATACAACTGACAGGATACTAATATGCATGCTGAGTGAATGACTACGTAAGTTAAGTCCAAGAATTACTTGCAATAGTGCACGTGATATGATATAACAACTGTACATGAGTATGTATATACAGACCTGAATGAATAAATAAGACCTGAGTGAATGAGTGATTATGGACCAGAGTTACTCACGGCTGGATGCATAATTGTTAAACTAGGTCCTAACATCCCAACAGTTCCAGGTGTGTGTTGCCGATGGCACGGCACCCCGGTGAGGCATTATATAGTCTAATAGCCGCCGGCAGGAAGGACCTCCTGTAGCGCTATCTGGCACACCGTGGTGGGATCAGTCTGTGACTGAAGGTGCTCCTCTGCGTCATAACCATGGCATGCAGAGGGTGGGTGACGTTGTCCATGATGGCCAGCAGTTTGGCCAGGATCCGTCTCTCCGCCACCTCCTCTAGAGTGTCAAGGCTCATCCCCAGGACAGAGCTAGCCTTCCTGATCAGCTTATTTACCTGAGAAGCATCACCAGCCTTTATGTTGGCTCCCCAGCACACCACTGCAAAAAAGATAGCACTGGCCACCACAGACTGGTAGAAGGTATGCAGTAGTTTACTGCACACGTTGAAGGACCTGAGCCTCCTCAGAAAGTAGAGTCGGCTCTGGCCCTTTTTGTACAGGGCCCCGGTGTTACCAGCCCATTCCAGGCTGTTGTCCACATAAACTCCCAGGAACTTGTATGACCCAACCATTTCCACATCCATCCCCTGTATAGGGAATGCAGTCAGTTATGCCTTGGTTCTCCTGAAGTCCACCACCATCTCCTTTGTTTTGCTGATGTTGAGCTGAAGGTGGTTCTGCTCACACCACAACACAAAGTCACTGATTGTGCTCCTGTACTCCTCCTCCTGCCCAGCCCTGATGCACCCTACAATTGCGGAGTCATCTGGGAACTTCTGTAGATGGCATGTTTCAGAGTTATATCTGAAGTCCGAGGTGTAGAGGGTGAACAGGAAGGGGGACAGGACCGTTCCCTGGGGGGGCGTAGCAGGGGCGTAAATGTGGAGGTGTAAATGTGTTGGAGCTGTCAAATCCACCATCGGCTAATCTTGTGGTCATTGTCACAAAACCATTATATATATATATACACATTTATATCAGCCTAAATCAGGTGTAGATTACATCACAAATCCCAGTGTTCGAACTGCATGGGATTTCTACTAATGCGATAGCAATGTCCGCAATAGGTATAATGCTGGGTGCCGCTTGTGGATTTGATCGTTTCAATGCATTTACACCTTCGACACACCTAAACAAAAGCAATGATAAGCTATGCATTTGTTGGTTACCGCATATTAAGGATGATCTGACTGAATCCTGGCTGAAAAGTACTGGCAAAGTACACAAGCAGGTTTGAAAACAACCTACCTTGGACGCCACCATCTTGGGCAATGCCACAGGCCCAGTCCAGGAGGGTCTCCAGCCGGCTCAGCAGCTGCAGGTGACAGTGTAGCCCTTTCCCCCAGGCCTGTTCCAACTCCTTGGCTGCAGCCTGGATCCGTCCCAGCTCAGTCTCTGTCCTCTGGGCCTGCAGACCCTGCAAACCCATCTCCCCAGAGCCCCAGTCTTCTCTGAGCCCACGCAGAAGCTCCACCAGGCGAATACGGGCAACCAAAGTCTGGCTGTCCAGTAGAGCCTGGAACCCCCCGGCATGAGGCACCAGCTTCCCAGCCCGGATGCTACCGCCGCCCACCCGGACCAGCATGCTGCTCAGGGGCTCGATGAAGGACTCACCCAGGAGGAGGCCGCCTACTGGAAGCACCGCTCCTAGAGAGAGGGATATGACATTATGTGTAGGGCCAGGAATTTGTCCTTACCATTTTACCTGACCAAGAGAAACTTAGTGTCCTAGTTAGTTTTTCCAGGTTCAGGTCAAGTGGTCAGAAAAAACTCCTGGTCCTAATTATGGTTAAGTCACCAGTAGATAGGCCATTGTCTTTTTTGCAGAGCTACTTTCAACTTTGTTTTAGCTAGATCTTAAAACACAAAAGGATTGGTATAACATTGTTTAGTATTTCAAACACAATTACAGTGCCCATATTAGGACTGCATCAAAGTCCATGGAAGTTGGGGAGTACCCCAACAAATCCATGGAAGTTGGGGAGTACCCAAAATACTAAAGTTTACTATAGAATACTATAGTACTTACTATAGAATTCTGAATTAACTGTAGTATACTGTAGAATCCTATGCTCCACACTGTAGTATCCCTAGATAATGTAGTGCTTACTATAGACATTTGTAGTATACTTTGGAATGCTATACTAGACACTGTAGTATCCCTCGATTATGTAAGGCTTACTTTATAATTGTGTAGTATACTGGAGAATATACTATACTACACACTGTAGTATCCGTGTGTCGGATACATTTGTACTCGGTCTTGACTTGGTCTCTCGTAATTCCTTCCCGAGAAGTATCAGCTTCCATTCTGTCAGAGCATAAAACCGCTTCGCCATACCAAATATACTGTATGCACTTGAAACATTAATATCTTAACAGCCTTTATATCTATTATAGACATGTTTGCGAGGTGGAGAACCTAATAGGCCATCAGTGTGTAACAGGTTTGTGATTCTGAATGGACAGCAACCGTAAAACCAGCGCACTCATGTAGGAGAGTGCACTTTTTGTAAAACCCAAAGAGCCAGTGGTGTAGTGGAGGGCATACGCAGGTATAAACCTTATACACACTTTTTTTTCAGTGGGCATTGCTTATACTCACTTCTTAATCCCTACTGGTGCGTATCAAAGTAGTGTAGTGGAGGCATATGTCACGATTGGGTGTTTGGAGAGACCAAGACGTAGCGCAGGGATAGTAGTTTGTCATAATATTTATTCATACTATGTATAAAATAATACAAAATGAACGAACTAACAACACTGAACAAAACTCTAACGAAACAACGTTACGTTCACTAAACAAACACGACTGAGCGGACGTAACGAAAAGCACACTTACTTTCCCTGTGACTGCGACATATACATCGACATATACCGATAACAACCCACACCCGCGTGAGGGACAGACTCAACATATATTGGATCCCTAATTAGAGACAACGGGTAGCAGCTGCCTCTAATTAGAGATCCACCCAAAACCCACAAAGAAACAGAAAAGAACGACACTGTCAGACTCTGACCATAGCTACATAGAGAAGCCTATTGCTTCTCTATGGCCAGAGCCTGACAGTACCCCCCCCCCCCCAAGGCACGGACTCCCGGACGCCTAAACAAAAACAAAAAAACACACACAAAACACGGGGGGGTAAATGGGAGAGAAAACTAGTCCATCGGGGGCGGCTCCGGCTCCGGCGATGTGGACAGTTTTGTCCCGTGCCCCTTCCTTATCACCGGTCCCGGGCTGTGGACCGGTGGGGCAAAAGGCTCCGGCCATGGAGCGGGGAAAACAACCGGGCCCGGACTGGGCACCGGTGGGGCAAACGGCTCCGGCCATGGAGCGGGGAAAACAACCGGGCCCGGACTGGGCACCGGTGGGGCAAACGGCTCCGGCAATGGAGCGGGGAAAACAACCGGGCCCGGACTGGGCACCGGTGGGACAAACGGCTCCGGCCATGGAGCTGGGCAAACAACCGGGCCCGGACTGGGCACCGGTGGGGCGGACTGCTCTGGCTCTGAGGCGGAGCGGGCGGCTGGACCCGGACTGGGTACCGGTGGAGCGGACTGCTCTGGCACTGAGGCGGAGCAGACGGCTGGACCCGGATTGGATACCGGTGGAGCGGACTGCTCTGGCACTGAGGCGGAGCAGGCGGCTGGACCCGGACTGGGTACCGGTGGAGCGGACTGCTCTGGCACTGAGGCGGAGCAGACGGCTGGACCCGGACTGGGTACCGGTGGAGCGGACTGCTCTGGCCCTGAGGCGGAGCAGGCAGCTGGACCCGGATTGGGCACCGGTGGAGCGGACTGCTCAGGCACTGAGGCGGAGCAGACGGCTGGACCCGGAATGGGCACCGGTGAACTGACCTTCGCTGGAGGTTTAGGGGCGCTGACCTTCGCAGGAGGTTCAGGGGCGCTGACCTTCGCAGGAGGTTCAGGGGCGCTGACCTTCGCAGGAGGTGCAGGGCTGCTGACCTTCGCTGGCGGTGGCGGGACGCTGACCTTCGCTGGCGGTGGCGGGACACTGACCTTCGCTGGAGGTGGCGGGACGCTGACCTTCGCTGGAGGTGGCGGGACGCTGACCTTCGCTGGAGGTGGCGGGACGCTGACCTTCGCTGGAGGTGTTCGTCTGTCCATTAGCCTCAGCACTAGTACCCGTCGGCGCTCAAAGTCCCTCTCCTCCTCTATCTCCCGGAGGAGTGGGTCTTTCTGAGCCTCCGGTGGAAGCGCAACCCAGGCTCTCCACCACCTCGTCTGCTCCTCCTCCGGGTACTTATTGAACCCCTCGGGCTTCTCCCGATCCTGCTCTGTGGGCAGACGAAGTGGTGGGCGATTCCCAGTCTTCCTTCTCTCCGGGCTCTGGCTGCGCCCCGCTGGAGTGGTGCTCGATGCAACAACGGACTTTCTTTGGGTCCGTGACAGCGCTGGACGTAACGGACTGAGAAGGCGCACCGGTGGAGCGGACTGCTCTGGTACGGGAGTAGAGTAGACGGCCGGACCCAGACTGGTGATGCTCCCCTTGGGCCCCTTTAACGCCAGTTCCGTCGTTTCTCTCTCCATCACTCTCCATTGCGCCATGAACCTTTCACGGTCCTCTGGCTCCACCCTAGGCCACGGGGGAAACGGCACTGGCGCTACTTCCTCCTCCGTCTCTCGCCAGCTGCGCTGCTTGGTCTCCAGGTGGTGGGTTGTTCTGTCACGATTGGGTGTTTGGAGAGACCAAGACGCAGCGCAGGGATAGTAGTTCGTCATAATATTTATTCATACTATGTATAAAATAATACAAAATGAACGAACTAACAACACTGAACAAAACTCTAACGAAACAACGTTATGTTCACTAAACAAACACGACTGAGCGGACGTAACGAAAAGCACACTTACTTTCCCCGTGACTGCGACATATACATCGACATATACCGATAACAACCCACACCCGCGTGAGGGACAGACTCAACATATATTGGATCCCTAATTAGAGACAACGGGTAGCAGCTGCCTCTAATTAGAGATCCACCCAAAACCCACAAAGAAACAGAAAAGAACGACACTGTCAGACTCTGACCATAGCCTTTCCTTCACTGGGCGGGCCGTTAAATTAGTATGAGTATACCCACTTCTCCAGCCACCACTACATAGGCCGATGGAAAAACAGCATGATGTTAAAGCATAAGCAGTCCATAAACCCTGACATAATAAGCCAGTTGGTCCCAATCATAAGAATACAAAAACACAACCATTAAGCATTTCCCAATCGAAATGTACAACTATTACTTCCCATTGCAAAAAAATATTTCACGTTTAGCATACAAAGTAACTGGTGAACTAGAGTTTAAAGTGGAACTGACTGAGTTTTAACTACTAATATCAGTAAAATTCCCATATACAAAACCAACTTTATAAGATGTTTTAAAAATAGGTTATATTGTACACGAAGGCATTGTTGGCAGAATAGATGGATGCAGTTCAATGCATGATTCATATAATTCACCAATAAATGTCTTGGTAGTCCAAAACATGCTATCAGGTTGTAAATCACAGCTGGCCTGGTACATTCTTTGCTTCCTTCATTCGGAATGCACTATTTCAGTTTCAATGACTTGAATATTCTGGACAAAAACTGACTAATGTAACCAAGGCTGGGAATGTCAATACAATCAAACTAGCAAGGGCAATGATCACAATTCAGTTATAGCGTGGCTAATAGGCTAGTATATCTATTTATGTAGCAAGCTAAAAACACGGAGCCTAACGTTAGTTAGATGGTAGGTAGCTGCTAGGAGAATGTCATGTCATGCCATTGGAGGAGTGGTGAGTGACTGACTTTTTCCCCTCATATCAAAAAGTAATAGTTAGTCAAGAACGCTGTAGATAACATGTAAACAGCCTAACCAGCTCTGTTACGGCGAGTAAAATGGTCAGTGAGGTGTTCTCTCATTTGTGTCTGGAAGTAGCAAGCTAGCCAACTTTAGCCAGTTAGCTTGGGTGCTTGGTTGGGACAAGCATGCATTGGAAGGCAAGCTGCAGAAGGATGAGGAGGCTACAATTCCCTATTGTTTATCAGTGCAATTTTGACAGCCAACTAGTTGAAAAAGTTTGAAAGAGTTTATCATATTCATCGTTAGATTTTAGCTCATCTTGCTCTGGCTAGCATTAGGCTCCCGGGTGGCGAAGCAGTCTAAGGCACTGCATCTCAGCAGTAGAGGCATCACTACAGACACCCTGGTTCGAATCCAGGCTGTATCACAACCGGCCGTGATTGGGAGTCCCATAGGGCAGTGCACAATTGTTAGTACACCCCTACCTTAACCATCCGACGAAAATTCCAGACCACTGGCAAACTACCTAGGACAGGTCGTCCCACCAAAGTCAGTCCAAGAGCTGACCGAAAGATGCTCATAGAAGTCTCTAAGAACCCCAGGGTAACATCAAGGGATCTACAGGCCTCTCTTGCCACAATCAATGTCGAATTGCATGGGTACACTGTCAGAAAGAGACTGCACAAACTTGGCCTACATGGGAGGTCAGGAAGGAAGAAGCCTCTGCTCTCAAAAAATAATATCAAGACACAACTGACTTTTGCCAGACAACACCTGGGTAAAGTCATTTGTGTCTTGATATTCTTGTTTGAGAGCAGAGGCTTCTTCCTTCCTGACCTCCCATGAAGGCCAAGTTTGTGCAGTCTCTTTCCCTCCAATAAAAACTGAAAAGATTAAAACGGTAAACGATAATAATTATATTATTATTATCATTATTTTATGAATCCTTAGCCTTTCTCTGAAGGCGTAGTAGGCCCACTGTTCTCCACTGTTTTGGGGTTAGTAATAATTTAATTAATATTTTCCCTCAGCATGCATTTTCTGACTATTCTGAATGTCTAAAGAATCTATATGTTGTTCTGAAACAACACTGGATCGGCAATATCATTAGAAAACTATGCACAACCAATCCATCCAACAAGTAGGCTATACGTTAATGACAGTAGGCCTATAAGGTGACCGCAGAAACACTACAGTAAAGTCTGCAAAACACTACAGTGAATTGTATATAAATATAGTAATATTACAGTATTTAGACCATAGTATACCATAGTATTCTTTTCATTTGTTCACCCAGGCAGTACTGACCTGTTATTAGATCTAGACTGACTCCGGCAGTCAGCACCACATTTCCTGTCATGGGGTCCAACATGGGAGAGCCCACCTGGATGGGCTGGGGCAGACGGGTAAGGGGGCACACATGCACCCCTCCCAGGGGGTACACCAGCCCAGTCTGAGGGTGTATGGTCACAGCTAAAATGGGCACCAGGACGCCTGTGTCAGGGTCACACATGGGTCTCCCTAGCAGCAGTCTTTGTCCGGGGCGGAGGCCCCTCAGTCGGGTGGTCACGGGCTGGGCTGAATGGCGGGAGAGGGGGTATGGCACGAACGGCAGGAGGGGAAACTCCCACTTTCTGATATCCCCTGATAACAAGGAGCAGGACATTTTAACTATCTACATCCTTATCTAAATAATACATTTGGATTTGAGTGAATCTAAATAGTTACTATTCCTTAAAAAAGTGAAAGTGTGAATTGTTTGTATGTGAACTTGTATGAAAACTTACAAAGTTAAAGTACATTACAAAGTCGTAATGCATGTACTATCGATCTGTAGTTGTGGTTACCACACAGTGCTCTTGACTCACCTGTACATGAGTCTGTTGTGAAGACTAGGGTAGAGCTGGCTGGGTCATAGCCCACATTGCCAGCTACGGGGAGCAGTCTGCCAGTCTGAGGGTGGAGGAAGAAGTCAGTGGGCACCGGCATACTGTGCCCGCTGGCCAGGAGCATGTGGGTGTGGGGTTTGGGTAGTATGAGACCTGTGACAGAGTCTGTATAGACCGCTCCACAGGCACGCACTGACCCGTCATGAGCTGGAAGAAATTAAGTTAGAGAAGGATTTGATCCACCTCATAGGAAATTATATGTCCAACTTTATAACAGTATTTCAGTAAATCTAACCTATGTCTCTTACCACAGCCAATGTGTCTATGAAGCAAAATTAATCTGACTTGAATGTAGGCTAATTTACATAATATTGTCCCTTTTGTCCCATTGTCAAATTCATAACATCTTTCTACCACAGGGTGGCGTCAATTCACTCACTACAGCTTTGGAGTTAACACAACACAAATCAGGGTGACTCGTGTGATTAACTACTATTTATTTATCTTCATTTAAATAAAATATGTATTTCTCTAAATTTCAGCAGGGACATATAATAGATTAGATAATGACTGTTTATTGCAGTTGTGTGCCTGGACTGTAAGATGTTGTATCTGTTATTTAATGATTAAGCCTTCGGTTTCAAGTCTGGTGCAGTATGGTAAGAGGGCTCACCTATGATGTCCTCCTTGCTTAGGACTGATCCAGTGTCGGGACACAGAAGCTTCGCCCCTGTGCCCTCTCCCAGGGTCGCCCATGCCCCCTGCCGCTGGCACTCCCCCGACACCTGCTCTGCCATCTCAGATGCCAGTGACGCCACCCTCTGGACAACACTGCATTAAAGATCATTGGGCCCAGAGATGTTTTCTGGTCAGGTCACATTGTCAGGCATTGGGAAAACTCAAGGTCCTAACTGTGTACCACAAAGCTGTCATCCCGAAGCATAGCAAGGTCTATCTAACTTGGGTGCATAGCTCCCGTTCTCAAGGGCTGCTGTATTGATGATGGTTTTCATATCTCCATTGTTGTTAATTAATCACATAACGTGTCAGATTGTATGGAGTCCAGACACTTGGTTTCCCAGGTCTACTGTTACTAATATAACTACTGTTAAAGGCAATAATAAACAAGCTTATCACCAAGCTAGGGACCCTGGGACTGAACTCCTCCCTCTGCAACTGGATCCTGGACTTCCTGGCGGGCCGGCCCCAGGTGGTGAGGGTAGGCAACAACACATCCACCACGCTGTTCCTCAACACGGGGGGCCCCTCAGGGGTGCGTGCTCAGTCCCCTCCTGTACTCCCTGTTCTCCCACAACTGCGTGGCTGCGCATGAATCCAACATCATCATCAAGTTTGCTGACGACACAACGGTAGTAGGCCTGATCACTGACGGCAATGAGTCAGCCTACAAGCCATAGACTGTTCTCTCTGCTACCATCCGACAAACGGTACCGGAGCATCGGCTCTCGGACCAACAGACTCAGAGGCAGCTTCTACCCCCAAGTCATAAGACTATTAAAAAGCCAGATTGCTAAATAGTCAATTAATGGTACACTAACTATCTGCACTGACTCTATCTTGCACTGACCCTATTCACACTCACTAGACTTTATATACACAACAAACTCACTCACACACACTACACTGTCACTCCCACACAAAACCCTGACACATTCACAAACACTACATACGCACACACATACATAACACCACATGCATACCGACACAGCACACACACATACATGCATACACACACGCACACTCACGCACACACTTTTACACTCATCATTTGCTGCTGCTATTGTTCTTTATTTAACCGGATGCCTAGCCACTTTACCCTGCCTTCATGTACATATCTACCTCAAATACCTTGTACCGCTGCACATTGATCTGGTACTGGTACTTCCTGTATATACAGTTGAAGCCAGAAGTTTACATACACTTAGGTTGAAGTCATTTAAACTAATTTTGTAACCAGATTTCATGTTAACTTTAGATTTGGCAAGTCGGTTAGGACATCTACTTTGTGCATGACACAAGTAATTCTTCCAACAATTGTTTAGACAGATTATTTCACTTATAATTCACTATATCACAATTCCAGTGGGTCAGAAGTTAACATACACTAAGTTAACTGTGCCTTTAAACAGCTTGTAAAATTCCAGAAAATGATGTCATGACTTTAGAAGCTTCTGATAGGCTAATTGACATAATTTGAGTCAATTGGAGGTGTACCTGTGGATGTATTTCAAGGCCTACCTTCAAACTCAGTGCCTCTTTGCTCGAACTCATGGGAAAATCAAAAGAAATCAGCCAAGACCTTACAAAATAAATTGTAGACCTCCACAAGTCTGGTTCATCCTTGGGAGCAATTTCCAAATGCCTGAAGGTACCACGTTCATCTGTACAAACAATAGTATGCAAGTATAAACACCATGGGACCACGCAGCCGTCATAACACTCATAACACTCAATCCCAGAACAACAGCAAAGGACCTTGTGAAGACGCTGGAGGAAACGGGTACAAAAGTATCTATAACCACAGTAAAACGATACCTATATTGACATTACCTGAAAGGCCACTTAGCAAGGAAGAAGCCACTGCTCCAAAACCACCATAAAAAAGCCAGACTACGGTTTGCAACTGCACATGGGAACAAAGATCGTACTTTTGGAGAAATGTCCTCTGGTCTGATGAAACAAAAAGAGAACTGTTTGGCCATAATGACCATTGTTATGTTTGGAGGAAAAAAGGGGGAGGCTTGCAAGCTGAAGAACACCATCCCAGCCGTGAAGCACGGGGGTGGCAGCATCATGTTGTGGGGGTGCTTTGCTGCAGGAGGGACTGCAGCAAAGAAAATAGATGGCATCATGAGGAAGGAAAATTATGTGAATATATTAAAGCAACATCTCAAGACATCAGTCAGGAAGTTAAAGCTTTGTCTCAAATGGGTCTTCCAAATGGACAATGACCCCAAGCATACTTCCAAAGTTGTGGCAAAATGGCTTAAGGACAACAATGTCAAGGTATTGGAGTGGCCATCACAAAGCCCTGACCTCAATCCTATAGAACATTTGTGGGCAGAACTTAAAATGCGTGTGCGAGCAAGACGCCTACAAACCTGACTCAGTTACACCAGTTCTGTCAGGAGGAATGGGCCAAAATTCATCCAACTTATTGTGGGAAGATTGTGGAAGGCTACCTGAAACGTTTGACCCAAGTTAAACAATTTATAGGCAATGCTACCAAATAGTAATTGAGTGTATGTAAACTTCTGACCCACTGGGAATGTGATGAAAGAAATAAAAGCTGAAATTAAGTGGTGATCCTAACTGACCTAAGACAGGGAATTAATGCTAGGATTAAATGTCAGGAATTGTGAAAAACTGAGTTTAAATGTATTTGGCTTCGATGTAAACGTCCGACTTCAACTGTAGCTCCATTCTTGTGTATTTTATTTTATTCCTCTTGTATTGGTTACTATTTTATTTTGTATTATTATTTTGCCCCACCGGTGCCCCGTAAGCAATAATTTCACTGTAAAGTCTACACCAGTTGTATTTATCACATGGGATAATACAATTTCATTTCACAATATTGCAGACATGTATAGAATGAAGTTGGGTTACTTCTAAGTATCTTTGGGTTACTCCTAAGTCATCATCTCCAACATTGTGACCTTCCATTTTAAAGATTTGCTTTGGTGTGGATTGATGCCTATACACTAATATCAGTTGTATTCCTCCATTGTATTCACCTTTCCTTATTTCTATCTGTGCACCAATGGAAAATCTACAAAACTACGCGCTAACCAGGCTATGTATTGAATACATGGATTTGGATTGTGATGATACCAATGAATGGATGTGCTTACTTTTTATTCTATTTTATTTTATGTGCATACAATTGCTTGGTGAAATATGCATAAAAGGAGAGTAATTACCCATCATTTTGCACCCTTGGATAGTTTTTCTTCCAATTTTGATCATCATGACTTAGTGACTGCAAAGAAAATGTGTTAATTTTTTTAAGACTGACTAACTTTCTCTTTTGCCTGCTTGGACTTTTTGCAGGCAGTGGTGTTCTTTTGACGAATTTATTTGCAATTTTGACAGTATAATATAGTTTTGATGAATGTATTTATGTTTTGAGTTTTGCAAAAGGCCACAGAGTTCTGTGTTTTGTGGACTCTGAAAAAAAGCTGTAGTTCAAAGCTCTTCCCAGAACACACAGGCATGACAGGAAGAGACAAGGGACAGAGATTCAGACATTACTGTTGTGGGTGTTCATCCCAGAGAGGGTGGTCAGTGTTGTCCACTGCTTGGCCCAGTAGCCTCACACACTCCCTGAGACAGGCCCCGAAGGCCCTGTGCACCGTCTGCTGGGCCCTCAGCTCTGTCCTCAGGACCCCAAGCTGGCTGTCCAAGAGATGCCTGAGCTGCTGGGCCAGGGACCTGCGCCGGACCACCTCCTGCTCCACCTGGTGGTGTTTAGTGGGAGAGATGGAGGCAGCAGTGGATCACAGTGGCACATGACAATGCCCTATTATGGCAACAGGGGGATAGCATCTGGTATTGCAGTACTTTACTTACCACAATGTTAGTACAGAATGCAATGCATGTAAAACAATGAGACCTGAGTCAAATACAAGGTGCACTTGATTTAGCTTGACATTTGCACTTCTGTGACTATTTCATTAGCTCCATTGGTACTTGTACAGTGCAAGCATCATGTATTTGATTCAGGTCAGGGCAACACACACCTGCCTCCGCAGTCTCTCATAGCCCTCCCTGGTCTTCCCAACTGCAGACCAGCCCGGCTGCAGCTGGAGCCCCTTCAGCTTGCTCATCACCCCCTGATACAGGTCCTTCACCTGCACACACACACGCACAAACACGGTAGAGCATGGCACGTTTCTGTCGCCGAAACAGGGTTCACAAAGACGTGTAGGGTCCACGCTCCTCATATTACATCATTATCAGCCCAGCTCCCCGGAGCGGTGTAATAACCCTAACTAGTCTCCTATACTCTAACCTCAAACCGGAAAGACCAACACGGTCAGGGCCGGCCCCAGGCATAAGCGAGATAAGCGACCGCTAAGGGCCCTGTGACGATAGGGGGCCTCAGACCCGAAAATAAATACATTTTCAACTTACTGTTGAGTTAGAATACCATAATACACAAGATCCAATTTGGTTGTGCATAAGCACATGTGTTTTTCTCTTGTTATGGCAGTCACTGACAGTCACTGTCACGGAATGGGGTTTGGAGAGACCAAGACGCAGCGCAGGGATAGTAGTTCGACATGATTTATTTTAGAATTGTACTATGTAATAAATTCACACAACAAACGAACTACTACACTCAAACAAACACGAAAGACAATAACGTCACGTTCACGAAAGCAAACACGACTGAACGGACGTAACCAAAAAAAAACACTTACTTCACCCGTGACTGCGAAATACATCAACATGTAACGATAACAACCCACACCAAAGTGAAAGACAGACTCGACATATATTGGATCCCTAATTAGAGACAATGCCGTGCAGCTGCCTCTAATTAGGGATCCAACCTAAACCCCACACAGAAACAGAAAAGAACGACACTGTCAGACTCTGACCATAGCTACATAGAGAAGCAATTAGGCTTCTCTATGGCCAGAGCCTGACAGTCACTCAATTGGCCCATGTCAGCAAAACATTTTTGGTTGGTAAATTAGTTTAGCCAGCTATCTAAACTTGTAGTAATCATGGTCAAATTACCAACCAGTCACGCAGGGCACTTGCCCAGGGGCCCTGACCTCCAAAGGTCACTAGTTCGAATCCCCAAGATGAAAAGGTGAAAAACGGGCCGATACACACTTGAGACAGGCACTTAACTCTATTGCTCCAGGGTTGCCGTTGATAAAGGCACACCCTGGCCGTGACCCCACTCTCCGAGGAATAAAGGACATGGCATAACTCATGGCAAAATATGTAGAATTGCAGGAAATTAGCTATAATACTGCAACTTTTTCTCTCTGCCCCATGACAAAATGAGTAGAATTGAATAAAATGCTTTATAAAATTGCTAAATCTTCTCTCCACCCCATGACAAAATGTTTAGAATTGGAGCAAACTTGTTTTAAAATGTAATTTTCTTCTCTCAGCTTTTAAAAGGGGGTCCACACATTTTTTTTGCCCAATAGGTGCTTAGGGCCCCCAAAAGGCTAGGACCGGCCCTGAATATGATGAAAAATGGGTGTAAACCAAAGCATTCCAATATGTCATACAATATGAGAAGACTATACAATATGACATTGTCTCGATTTACTTGGACTTTACGTTCGGGATATTTGAGGCCTGGGAAGGGGATGGATGATGGTGAGAGTGAGAGGTGTCGTGTGAGGTCGTCTTACCTATAGAGAGACATGTACAGTGCCTTCGTAAAATATTCAGAGCCCTTTACTTTTTCTACATTTTGTTACGTTACAGCCTTATTCTAAAATGTATTAAATCAATCTACACACAATACCCCATAATGACAAAGCAAAATAGGTTTTTAGAACATTTCGCAAATGTATTACAAATAAAAAACTGAAATGTCACATATACATAAGTATTCAGACCCTTTACTCAGTACTTTGTTGAAGCACCTTTGGCAGCGATTACAGCATTGAGTCTTGTTGGGCAGGTGACTTTCTATGTAATCCGTTACAGTTACAAGTTACCTGTCCAAAATTGTAATTAGTAACGTAACTTTTGGATTACCCAAACTCAGTAATGTAATCTGATTACATTCCGTTACTTTTAGATTACTTTCCCCTTAAGAGGCATTAGAAGAAGACAAAAATGTATGTTACCAATTGAACCACATCTATTGCAGGATAAATCAATGTTAAAGTTTACATATACCCCTTGATCTTCAAGAATAGGACTTGAAAATATGGAAGTAAAGATTAGCCAATTTCTTTTACCTGAGCATGACCCCAAAACTAAGGATTTATTAGCCAGCCCTACTCTGTTGTTTATGATTTCGTTGTCAAGGAGGACTGATTGGCTCATTGATAAATGCTTCACTAAAGGAATGGCATGCTTTGCCAAGAGTGTGCAAAGCTGTCATCAAGGCAAAGGGTGGCTCCTTTGAAGAATCTCAAAAAAATATTTGTTTAACATTTTATTTGGTTACTACATGATTCCTTATGTGTTATTTCATCGTTTAGATGTCTTCACTATTATTCTACATTGTAGAAAATAGTACAAAATAAAGAAAAACCATTGAATGAGTAGGTGTGTCCAAACTTTTGACTGGCACTGTATAATTTATAAATCCAAAAATTGATGTAGCAACTACAGATTGCCCCTTTTAAGTCTATCAAAAGTTTGAGCAATAAAAGCCCCACTTTTATTCCATAGGTTTGGATCCGCACTATACAGCTGTTGCAAGAGTGCATTTTTCACTGGCTGCCCACTGGTTTCAAAAACAATGATTGAAAGGCAGCTTAAACTTCTTGAATTCAACCATTATTGAGTTCAAATACACATGTATATTTGTGAACAGCCATTCACAACAACAACAATCCGTAAGGCGCAAATAGCTAAATGAGAGAACGGCAGTGTGGTTCACATCAATGCGCTTACGAATTGTGGTTAAGTGATATCCGTATCGCCATCATCCTTACCTCTAAGTGTTTATTCAAGTTGGATAATCTTTGGATGTCGACAGCAGTCGCACCATTGGAAGACATAGCTTGGACTGTAGCCTACAAAAGCCTATTCCTGCTCTTTTCCCGCGATTAATCAAACACATTTGGTGTGTCATCATAGTGGTCTCTGATTTGTGCTCAGACTTGCTCATGTGGAGAAAATTTAAACTTGCGCCTTTTTTCAAAACAGAAGTGCCAAAGATTATTTTCCGAAAACATCCTTTCTGAATTTAAAAGTAATCCTCGAAGTAATTTAGTTTTTCAAAAGTATCTGTAATCTGATTACAATACTTTTGCTGGTAAATCCCTTACATGTAACGGATTACATCCCCCACCCTGTTCTTGGGTATGGAGCCAAATATTCTTGGCACACCTGTATTTGGGGAGTTTCTCAAATTCTTCTCTGCAGATCCTCTCAAGCTCTGTCAGGTTGGATGGGTAGCGTCGCTCCACAGCTATTTTCAGGTCTCTCCAGAGATGTTTGATTGGGTTCAAGTCTGGGTTCTGGCTGGGCCACTCAAGGACGTTCAGAGACTTGTCCCGAAGCCACTCCTGCTTTGTCTTGGCTGTGTGCTCAGGGTCGTTGTCCTGTTGGAAGGTGAACCTTCACCCAAGTCTGAGGTCCTGAGCGCTCTGGAGCAGGTTTTCATCAAGGATCTCTCTGTACTTTGCTCTGTTCATCTTTACCTTGATCCTGACTAGTCTCCTAGTCCCTGCCGCTAAAAACCTTCCCCACAGCATGATGCTGCCACACCATGCTTCACCGTAGGGATGGTGCCAGGTTTCCTCCAGATGTGACGCTTAGCATTCAGGCCAAAGAGTTCAATCTTGGTTTCATCAGACCAGAGAATCTTGTTTCAGGTGCCTTTTGGCAAACTCCAAGCGGGCTGTCATGTGCCCTTTACTGAGGAGTGGCTTCCTTCTGGTCACTCTACCGTAAAGGCCTGATTGGTGGAGTGATGCAGAGATGGTTGTCCTTCTGGAAGTTTCTCCCATCTCCACAGAGGAACTTTAGAGCTCTGTCAGAGTGACCATCAGGTTCTTGGTCACGTCCCTGACTTAGGCCCTTCTGCCCCGTTTGCTCAGTTAGGCCGGGTGGCCAGCTATAGGAAGAGCCTTGGGGGTTCCAAACTCTATTCCGTTTAATGTTATAGAAATGTTTTGGTACCCTTCCCCAGATCTGTGCCTCAACACAAACAGAGCTCTACAGAGAATTTCTTTGACCTCATGGCTTGGTTTTTGCTCTGACATGCACTGTCAACTGTGGGACCTTAAATAGACAGGTGTGTGCCTTTCCAAATCATGTCCAATCAATTTAATTTAACACAGGTGGACTCCAATCAAGTTAGAATGTCACGGATCCTCCCGGTACTGTTGCTCATTCCGTGCAACAGTTCCGGAGGTCAACATCACCGGCCTGTAGGCGTCACTGAACTTTCTCATTACGCACACCTGGTGCCCATTCACCCCTGATTAGTCATTGTATAATTGTGCCCTTTGTTCACCATTGTTTATCGATTATTGTTCCCATGTCCGTTGGGCTTGTGAGTACCTGTGCTGTTTTGGCTTTCGTTCTGTGTGTTTTGTGCACTTGTGATTACGGGTCTCTTCACGTGTAATATTGTGCACTTCTTATTTCGGGTCTCGTCCTGTGTATTTATTATGGTCTCGTCCCGTGTATTTATTAGAGGTTTACCTCGCTCTTTTGTTTGGGTCACAGCCCTGTGTTATATATTTATACGTGCTTTATTTTGGGCAGCAATAAAAAAAACTATTACGTATTCCTGTGCCTGTCTCCTGATCATTTGTGCAACGTGACATAGAAACATCTCAAGGATGATCAATGGAAACAGGATGCACCTGAGCTCAATTTCAAGTCTCATAGCAAAGGGTCTGAATACTTACGTAAATAAGGTATTTCTGTTAATTATTTTTAATACATTTACTAAAATACAAAAAATAAAACTGTTTTTGCTTTGTCATTATGGGGTATTGTGTGTGTATATTGCTGATAAATTGTTTTGTTTTCATCCATTTTAGAATAAGGCTGTATTTTTTAAATACATTTTTTTTAATTTAACCTTTATTTAACTAGGCATGTCAGTTAAGAACAAATTCTTATTTACAATGGCGGCCTACACCGGCCAAACCCGGACGACGCTGAGCCAATTGTGCACCACCCTATGGGACTCCCAATCGGTTGTGATACAGCCTAGAATCGAACCAGGGTGTATGTAGTGACTCCTCTAGCACTGAGATGCTGCGCCACTCGGGAGCCCACTGTAACGTAACAAAATGTAGAGTCTGAATCCTATAGAGTTACTTACATTATAATACTATAATACTATTGTACAATTTCTGCAGGGTTATACCTCTCCTCTGAGCTGTCCCAGTCTAGCGGTGACAGACACACTGTGTTTTAGTAGGATGCTGTAGAAGGTGTTAGTGCTGAAGGCCTCCAGGTCCACCTGATGCTCATAGTCCCAGAACTCATCTGCCTCCAAGGCCAGGGCTACCACAGAATTAAATAGAACAGAGAATATATAGCATGAAGTATACACTTGCAACCGAAGGGTTGTGGATTCGATTCCCGCTGGGGCCACCCATATGTAAATCGCTTTGGATTAAAGCATTTGCTAAATCCCACTGGGAACAGAGGTCAATTCAACGTCTATTCCACATTTGTTTAACATAACTTCATTGAAATAACGTGGAGACCATGTTGATTCAACCAGTGTGTGGAATATATTATATGTATACGAGGGCTACAAAGAGAAATAGTCAATATGAAGGTTATGCTGAATAGGTATTTTGTTTTATTATCTTATTAATACTAAGCCCGATTCCTATCTAAAATTTAGTCTCAAATTGATACTGTATCCATGAATGATATACATGAAAGTCGGAGTTACTATGTGCATAGATCTCAAGTTAGGATTTGGCCCACCGTGACTAATTGATATCTGTATTCAGTGGCATGTATTCATGGATGCCAAGGGAAGCCAGACTTCCCCCCAAAATGTACCCAAAAAATTATAATATATATATTTTTTCATCTTTTGTGTATCATACTTTTCCTTCCATTTTCAAGAGGCTGAATGAAGCTCACCTGAAGCACAGCTACAACGCCTAATATTTTACAGTGAACACTGCAGCAGACTTCTTCCTCCTCTACTCTTTCATCCCTGTGAGGCTACAATATGGTGAGTTTCCCCGGGAAGCTGTGAAGCGCTGGAGAAGCTGTGAGTGAGAAGTCAGCAGTGGCGACCCGTCATTCAGGGTAGGTGTGGCAGAGCATTAATAAGTGTCACATATCAGTTTGCAAACAATGTAAAAAAAAATATTATAATAATCATTAAGTTAATAAAGCTGCATACAAACATGATCTCATTTTTGCATTCTTGAGTAAGGCAGCTCCAAAATGCATGTGTTTCAGCCTAGCTCAGTGCTTTCTGTGGTGGTGGGGCAGCCAGCGGAAAATACGGAGTGTAGGGGCTGGTAATGCGCCGTGATTGGCTCAGTATTCTGTCACTCATAGGGACACTACGTCACCACCAAGTCTAAGAAAATTCAAGTCTCTTGGGTGCTGCCACAGAATTACATTAGTAGTGCCCATTCAAGAAGGCTCAAGGTCATTGGCCACAGATAAAAGGACATCAAATCACATTATATCTACAGTACAGTAGCTTCGATTGGACCGATCATGTCAACATCATACTTTCAAAAATCTTAGCTAGCAGTCATCATCATGAATCAAGTCGACAATCTACTGGCAAATCCTTTTTAATCCTAAATAATGAAGATAAATGATATATAAAACGTATCGGTGCTCTTCGGCCATTGGACATAAACATTACACAAGTTGGAAATTGCAAATTCCATAATGAGTGGTTTGGAAGGAATCAATGACAGTAGCTAACTGCAAGCATTGCAAAGCAATCACTAGCCTGCTAGTCAGTGGCTGTGTGGTCCAAAATCTGGGATTAAGTGGCTCTTTTCCAAGTTTAAAATTCTAAACATTCAACATTGGCCATGCTGTCAATGAAGCATGATGTGTACCGTGCTCAAAACAAGAGTTAACTTGGAATTGTGAAAACTTGAGTTCAAGACAACTGGGAGGTCGGGAATAATCAAGCTCCGACTGGGAAAATACTTTTTGAGCGTTCATCCAACTCGGAATCTAGACCTACATCATCATGATACGACCTTGTTTTTTTTAGAGTTCCCAATTGTCTTGAAAGCACCATAAATACAGAGAATGCCAGACTTTGATGACAAAACTTGCCCACGAAGGACCGCCACGCCACCTTCCTGTTCAAGTGAGCACAGCACAAGGTGAGTCTAAAACTGTATTGTGTGTTGCTGCATAAATTATGTAATATGCCAGGGAGATACAGTCATGTGAAAAAGTAAGTACACCCCCTGGAAAGTTCTCTCTTTTTTTTTTTTTTTTTACATATTTGGACAGATGGATATGTAATTTTCACTTCAACACTATTGACAGATAAAGGTTTTTTTTTATCACATAAAATGGCTAAAATTAGAATTAGGTGTACCAAAACAAGTGCAAATGATTAGAAAACATTAGAAACGAACCATAAAGATTAGAAAATTGGTCTTGTTTTTCTTAAACATATGGGTGTGTGGTAACACATAATTCAAAGATCAAAAGACCTACCGAAGAAAGATTATTAATGCCCATAAGTCTGGGAGGGGTTACAAATCCATTTCCAAGCAATTCGAAGTACATCATTCCACTGTCCGACGAAAATTCCAGACCACTGGCAAACTACCTAGGACAGGTCGTCCCACCAAAGTCAGCCCAAGAGATGACCGAAAGATGCTCATAGAAGTCTCTAAGAACCCCAGGGTAACATCAAGGGATCTACAGGCCTCTCTTGCCACAATCAATGTCGAATTGCATGGGTACACTGTCAGAAAGAGATTTCACAAACTTGGCATACATGGGAGGTTAGGAAGGAAGAAGCCTCAGCTCTCAAACAAGAATATCAAGACACAACTGACTTTTACCAGACAACACCTGGGTAAAGTCAGTTGTGTCTTGATATTCTTTTTTGAATTTATCCTACGGTTCTGACTTGGTGTACAGGGAGAACACTGTAAGAAGGCCCATATTCTGAATTCTGTCGCTGTACATTTCAAAAGGGCTAAACAAATAGTTATTTTGACTACGTCCGTCCTAGCTCGCTTATTAATGTCTTAATTGAAATTACAGATGGCCTCTTATCCGCTTGTCGTCCCCTTATGCCATAGTTTTACATTTCAATTTTAATTAGAAACCACATTTTGTTTAAGTAAGTCAGCCATATCAGCTATGTTCTTTTAAAAGGCAGTAAATGAGGCTTAATGAACTGTTTCGCTGCCAGACAAGGCTCCGCTGATAGCCAGGTGTAGGACTGCTGTTGGGACAGCATTTATGTAGGCCCTAACAGTTTGTGGGCACTGTTTGTCACTATTATAGCGCAATTCATGTATTGTTTAGTGTTGTGTTGTGTAGTGGCTTTGCTGGAAAGCATCCCACTTTATTTGTTTTGCCC
Source organism: Thymallus thymallus (assembly GCA_023634145.1). Lineage (NCBI taxonomy): Eukaryota > Metazoa > Chordata > Actinopteri > Salmoniformes > Salmonidae > Thymallus > Thymallus thymallus. The sequence continues at coordinate 10,681,313 of CM042378.1, forward strand.
CACCAAGATTTACATGCTAAAATCGCCACTGGAAGCCAGCTGTAGACTATTGCGTGATTGTGTATATGAGTATTTTATTAAATGCATATGTTTACTGTTTTTCATTAAATCACGTATGGCTACAAATGTTGTATATACATTCATTCATATGCACAGAATATTGTAGCCTAGGCCTATATAAATTAGTCCATATGGGTAGAATGTTGTATATACTGTACAAAAATATAAACTTGCAACAATTTCAAAATTTGAGAGAAATAAGCTTATTGTGCATATGGAAAATTTCAGGGATCTTTTACTTCAGCTCATGAAACATGGGACCAACACTTTACATGCTGCGTTTATATTTTTGTTCAGTAATATAAATGAGTTCATATGGTTAGGCTATGTAAAGGCTGAAGGCTAAAAACAGCCAATATCTATATTCTACAATGCGTTTTATTTTTAAAGAATGTATTTTCATTTTATATTTTTTTACACTATCCATTAACACCAACCATTCACTGAATGTCCACCCACTCCAATTCGCATAACGCCCCAACAGACCGCACTCCACACTGCCCTTTCCAACCTGGACAAAAGGAACACCTATGTGAGAATGCTATTCATTGACTACAGCTCAGCATTCAACACCATAGTGCCCTCAAAGCTCATCATTAAGCTAAGGACCCTGGAACTAAACAACTCCCTCTGCAACTGGATCCTGGACTTCCTGACGGTAACAACACATCCGCCACGCTGATCCTCAACACTGGGGTCCCTCAGGGGTGCTCAGTCCCCTCCTGTACTCTCTGTTCACTCATGACTGCATGGCTAGGTACAACTCCAACACCATCATCAAGTTTGCCGATGTCACAACAGTGGTAGGCCTGATTACCGACAACGATGAGACAGCCTATAGGGAGGAGGTCAGAGACCTGGCCGTGTGATGCCAGGACAACAACATCTCCCTCAACGTGAGCAAGACAAAGGAGATGATTGTGGTCTATAGGAAAAAGAGGACTGAGTAGTGGAGCAGGTTGAGAGCTTCATTTTCCTTGGTGTCCACATCACCAACAAACTATCATGATCCAAACACACTAAGACAGTTGTGAAGAGGGCACGACAAAGCCTATTCCCCCTCAGCAGACTGAAAAGATTTGGCATGGGTCCTCAGATCCTCAAAAGGTTCTACAGCTGCACTATCGAGAGCATCCTGACTGGTTGCATCACCGCCTGGTATGGCAACTGCTCGGCCTCCGACGGCAAGGCACTACAGAGGGTAGTGCGTAGGACCCATTGCGTTACTGGGGCCAAGCTTCCTGCTATCCAAGACCTCTATACCAAGCGGTGTCAGAGGAAGGCCCTAGAAATTGTCAAAGACTCCAGTCACCCTAGTCATAGACTGTACTCTCTGCTACAGCACAGCAAGCGGTACCAGAGTGCCAAATCTAGGTCCTAAAGGCTTCTTAACTGCTTCTACCACCAAGCCATAAGACTCCTGAATAGCTAATCAAAGGGCCACCAGACCCCTTTTGCTGCCACTCTCTGTTTATTATATATGCATAGACACATTAACTCTACCTACATGTACATAATACCTCATTTACCTCGACTAACCGGTGCCCCCGCACACTGACTCTATACCGTTACCCTGCATAAAGCCTCGCTATTGTTATTTTACTGTAAGGTCTACACCTGTTGTATTCGGCACATGTAACAAATCAAATGTGATGTGATTTGATTTGAACTAGGCTAGGTGCACATTTTTCTCAGATGGATTTTGGATTATTCACTGCGACTTGAAAGTGTAGGCAACACTTTTTAGGTTTGACTCCAGCCTTTCAGTCGTGGTGTAGGCCTACTTCTGAACCAGTGACTTCAGATCCTTCTGTTGCTTGTGGAAGCAGGGTCTTTGCCATGGCGGAAAAATGCCAGCCGGCTGCAGATCCAATCTCATTTCACCTCTTTGCTACTGTCCTTGCAATGCCTCTATGAACTTCAAAATGGTGGGGTGGGTGGTAATCCGGACACTGAAAGGACCGCTTAACTAGCATAACTTGGAGATAACCCCGTCAGTGAGCGTTATGCGACCTCAGCATTTGAAAGCATCATCTTTGGAGCACTTCCTGAAGGACTTATTTGTGGTCTGTCTTTCCCGTCTGTTGAAGCACAGCGATGATACTTTCGGTTTCCATTGCTTGTCAGGGACATTACCAGGATATTGGATAAGCGACTGCCACTGGAAAGTTGGAGGACTATAATTTCCTCCTCATATTTCCTCCTCTGTGTATCCACTCTTTTCATTGGCCTATGCTATTGGTTGCATTTAAGACATGGGTCATTCGTTTTATTGATCTCAGTATATCAATGTCATCTGGTCATTATGGTAATTTGTGTGGTATTAACACATTATTGTAATGTCTCCAGTCGTAAAATGGTGTAGAATTTCAGGAAATTATTTTAGAAAATTCATTTTTTCTTAGACCCCCGTCAGCCCCTGGTCTTCACGGCTGAGCCCCTGGTCTTCACGGCTGAGCTCCTGGTCTTCACGGCTGAGCCCCTGGTCTTCACGGCTGAGCCCCTGGTCTTCACGGCTGAGCCCCTGGTATTACAACTCTGGTGATGTCCCTGTTGCTTGTTCTGACCTCTATGAATAATGAACACTGAGGGTAGCAGTCCAAGATCTTTTTAAACAGAATGTTTGGATTATTAGCATATGAACGACTTGCAATTTGATTTCTGGACAATCCAACACATTTATTCAGATCTGTCAGTTCAAAGAGAATAGTTTCAAAGGTCGATTGGGCCTAGTTATTGTTCATTAGCAGCATACATTTGCATTCATTCTCTTAAATCTGTTAAAATAGCCTATACTCTTATAGTGCAGTGTATATCCTACTATACTGTTGGTCTATCTGGACTGTCTGCCTGTCTTGGTGAGACTCTTGATGATACTAAAATAGTCTTCTTTAGTTTGTCTGCCTATTAGTATTCACCTGTTCTCGCCAGACAGGGTAGGGCAGCACTTTACAACATTCCAATGTTATAGTCTTGTGAATCTCTCAAGCATATTTGTTGATTGAAAATGGGAACAATGGGAGAGATGGATAAATACTGATTTCAAAACATTATCATTCATATTATCAAGACTTGAGGTGAGAGTTGAACCTAGGGTAGATCTTTAGAATAATAGCCTATAGAGTCAACTCAATATGGTATTTTGCACGTTTGAAATAGCCTACTACAACTATTTACATATTGAACTTCCATCCTCTCAGGCCAGGTGAACAAAGTATGGATTGGATTAGAATCACTGATAAGCAGCTCCCATTGTTGTTCGTTAATTGTTGTTTTAGTATGTTTTACGTATAATAGTTCAGGATTATGGAGTGCTACTGTTTTACGAAGGTTTTAGCCTCCTTTTTATCACTTAGGCACTTTTTCATTTTTCTCAGCGCTGAACGTACATTAGAGTCCTCAATTATTTACAACCGAGACAAGCTCCTGGATTTAGCACACTCAGCGCTATTGCACCCCAGGGAAAAGTTTGATATTCCGGACGAGTTGAAAAGGCGATGGCGTGGATGCAGGGCAGGTCCAATGTGTAAGGCGAAGCTGTGTAAGTACAAGCCGGCTATACCGTCTATGTTACAAGTGAAGCTTCCGCACCACCTCCTTCGCACCACCAGAGGGAGATATCACCCGAATACTAACTGTTTATCATTTGGACTTCATCTCCCATAGGCCCTCATTCCTGGGACTGATTACACACACCTGCAGTTCATTATGCACACACTACTTAAGCACACCATTTACACAGTATCAGTGCGAAGTCTTGTTTTGCCCCGGTGAACATTTCTGAGCGTTTATTCCTGTTTGTGGTATTTTCCCGTATTTGACTTGGACTGCTTCTCATACCTTGATTCGTTGCTGCAGGCCCTGATCTTTGCCTGCCTTTTGGACTCTGTTTGTTTGCTGCCTGCCCTGATCTTTGCCTGCCTTTTGGACTCTGTTAGTTTGCTACCTTCCCAGAACACTGCCTGTCTTTGGAATCTGCATGTTTGCTGCCTACCCTGACCTCGGCCTGTTCCAGTTTACGCTGTCACTATTGTATCTTTTACTGCTTGTGAGTCTGACTTTCAATAAACTGCAGATGGATTCTCACTCCGCTGACACTTCATTACAGAAGACTTTGCCGCACAGTGATCCAGCAGGCATTATGCAACTGTCATCAGAACTGTCCGCACAAGACAACCAGCTCGCCGTACACCAATATCAGCTCAGTCACCTGACGTCACTAACAGAGGAGCTCGTCAGGATACTACAGGGTCTTCAGTTAGCCCCAACCGAGACAGCATCAGCGCCGATTGCCGCCCCAGTAGACCCCATAACCACTCCTATCTCATCTGTAAACCCACGATTAGCCTTTCCCGAGAAATTTGATGGAAATCCAGGTAAATGTAAGGGATTTCTATTGCAGTGCTCTCTCTTTGTTAATCAACAGCCTACTTTGTATCCCACAGACTCAAGCAGAATCTCATTTGTGTGTTCGCTGTTGAGTGAAAAGGCTTAAGACTGGGCCACTGCTGTGTGGAGAGAGGATGGTTCAAGCTTCCCCTCCTTCACTATCTTTCTACAACGCTTCAGAGAGGTCTTCGAACATCCTGCGGGAGGTCTGAGTGCGGGGGATCAGTTACTCGCTCTGTCACAGGGGAGAACCACAGCAGCAGAATATGCATTGACTTTTCGCAAACACTCGCGGCCCAAACTGAGTGGATAGAGGACACATGAAAAGTACTGTTCAGAAAAGGATTGTGTCACGAACTTCAAGCTGAATTAGCCTGTCGTGACGAGGGGAAAACACTGAACGAATTCATTGAACTGACAATCCAGATTGACAATCTGATCCGATCACGACGTCCTACTCGTCCACACTTCTCCAATGCACAAGTCGCTGTCTCTTATCCAGAACCCATGCAACTCGGTTACACTCATCTAACCCCCGAAGAACGAGAACGACGAATGCAACAGCATCTATGCATGTACTGTGGTAAAGCTGGTCACCTCAAGTCAACCTGTCCGATCCGACCAACTCCATATACCTTCAAATCGGTGAATCCACAAACTGAAATGAATCATTCCCCATCCTGTATTAAAATACCTGTGGAACTATCTTTCAAAGGCAAGACAGTATCTACTTCTGCTCTGTTAGACTCCAGGGCAGCCGGTAATTTCATATCTACTGCATTTGCGTAACAACATAAACTCACACTGACATTGTGCAATTTTCATTTGGCAGTGGAGGCGCTAGATGGTCGCCCCATAGGAGAAGGAAGAGTCGAACATATCACGGAGGAGGTCCACATGCAAGTAGGGGTACTCCACAAAGAAATCATCAGATTCTATGTCATTCACTCACCTAACAATCCCGTCATTCTCGGCTTACCATGTTGTATGGCATTGAAGCTTGTTTGAAGGTTAGTTAACACAGTGTCCAAAGAGGGGCCAGATGTATACAGAATGGTGTCGTCTGAGTAGAGATGGATCAGAGAGTCACTAGCAGCGAGAGCGACATCGTTGATACAGTGGGGAGAACAAGTATTTGATACACTGCCGATTTTGAAGGTTTTCCCACTTACAAAGCATGTAGAAGTCTGTAATTTTTATCATAGGTACTCTTCAACTGTGAGTGACGGAATCTAAAACAAAAATCCAGAAAATCACATTGTATGGTTTTTAAGTAATTAATTTGCATTTTATTGCATGACATAAGCATTTGATACATCAGAAAAGCAGAACTTAATATTTGGTACAGAATCCTTTGATTGCAATTACAGAGATCATAAGTTTCCTGTAGTTCTTGACCAGGTTTGCACACACTGCAGCAGGGATTTTGGCCCACTCCTCCATCCAGATCCTTCCGGGGCTGTCGCTGGGCAATACAGACTTTCAGCTCCCTCCAAAGATTTTCTATTGGGTTCAGGCTAGGCCACTCCAGGACCTTGAGATGCTTCTTACGGAGCCACTCCTTAGTTGCCCTGGCTGTGTGTTTCGGGTCGTTGTCATGGTGGAAGACCCAGCCACGACCCATCTTCAATGCTCTTACTGAGGGAAGGAGGTTGTTGGCCAAGATCTCGCGATACATGGCCCCATCCATCCTCCCCTCAATACGGTGCAGTCGACCTGTCCCCTTTGCAGAAAAGCATCCCCAAAGAATGATGTTTCCCCCTCCATGCTTCACGGTTGGGATGGTGTTCTTGGGGTTGTGCTCATCCTTCTTCTTCCTCCAAACACGGCGAGTGGAGTTTAGACCAAAAAGCTCTATTTTTGTCTCATCAGACCACATGACCTTCTCCCATTCCTCCTCTGGATCATCCAGATGGTCATTGGCAAACTTCAGACGGGCCTGGACATGCGCTGGCTTGAGCAGGGGGACCTTGCGTGCACTGCAGGATTTTAATCCATGACGGCGTAGTGTGTTACTAATGGTTTTCTTTGAGACTGTGGTCCCAGCTCTCTTCAGGTCATTGACCAGGTCCTGCCGTGTAGTTCTGGGCTGATCCCTCACCTTCCTCATGATCATTGATGCCCCACGAGGTGAGATCTTGCATGGTGCCCCAGACCGAGGGAGATTGACCGTCATCTTGAACTTCTTCCATTTTCTAATAATTGCGCCAACAGTTGTTGCCTTCTCACCAAGCTGCTTGCCTATTGTCCTGTAGCCCATCCCAGCCTTGTGCAGGTCTACAATTTTATCCCTGATGTCCTTACACAGCTCTCTGGTCTTGGCCATTGTGGAGAGGTTGGAGTCTGTTTGATTGAGTGTGTGGACAGGTGTCCTTTATACAGGTAACAAGTTCAAACAGGTGCAGTTAATACAGGTAATGAGTGGAGAACAGGAGGGCTTCTTAAAGAAAAACTAACAGGTCTGTGAGAGCCGGAATTCTTACTGGTTGGTAGGTGATCAAATACTTATGTCATGCAATAAAATGCAAATTAATTATTTAAAAGTCATACAATGTGATTTTCTGGATTTTTGTTTTAGATTCCGTCTCTCACAGTTGAAGTGTACCTATGATAAAAATTACAGACCTCTACATGCTTTGTAAGTAGGAAAACCTGCAAAATCGGCAGTGTATCAAATACTTGTTCTCCCCACTGTATATATAGAGAATAGGGTTGGCCAAAGAATTGAACCCTGTGGCACCCCCATAGAGACTGCAAGAGGACCGGACAACAGACCCTCCGATTTGGCATACTGAACTCTATCTGAGAAGTAGTTGGAGAACCAGGCAAGGCAGTCACTTGAGAAACCAAGGCTGTTGAGTCTGCCAATAAGAATGCGGTGATTGACAGAGTCGAAAGCCTTGGCCAGGTCGATGAAGACTGCTGCACAGTACTGTCTTTTATCGATGGTGGTTATGATATCGTTTAGTACCTTGAGCATGGCTGAGGTGCACCCATGACCAGCTCGGAAACCAGATTGCATAGCAGAGAAGGTACGGTGGGATTCGAAGTGGTCAGTGATCTGTTTGTTACCTTGGCTTTCGAAGACTTCAGAAAGGCAGGGCAGGATGGATATAGGTCTATAACAGTTTGGGTCTAGAGTGTCTCCCACGTTTGAAGAGGGGGATGACTGCGGCAGCTTTCCAATCTCTAGGGATCTCAGACGATACAAAAGAGAGGTTGAACAGGCTAGTAATAGGGGTTGCAACAATTTCGGCGGATAATTTTAGAAAGAAAGGGTCCAGATTGTCTAGCCCAGCAGATTTGTAGGGGTCCAGATTTAGCAGCTCTTTCAGAACATCAGCTATCTGGATTTGGGTGAAGGAGAAGTGGGGGGGGGCTTGGGCAAGTTGCTGCGGGGGGTACAGAGCTGTTGGCCGGGGTAGGGTTAGCCAGGTGTAAAGCATGGCCAGCCATAGCAAAATGCTTATTGAAATTTTAGATTATCGTAAATTTATCGGTGGTGTCAGTGTTTCCTAGCCTCAATGCAGTGGTCAACTGGGAGGAGATGCTCTTATTCTCCATGGACTTTACAGTGTCCCAGAACTTTTTGGAATGAGTACTACAGGATGCAAATTTCTGTTTGAAAAAGCTGGCCTTTGCTTTTCTAACTGAATGTGTATATTGGTTCCTGACTTCCCTGAAACTAAGGACTGTATTTTAAGGGAAATATTATTATTATTATTATTACTCTAAATTATATCATATGCACATTAAGCTATTTAAGGTAATTTAACCATGCAAATATTCACTTACCAGAATGTATATTAAGTTAACTATTATTACCCTCACTTATATAATACGCACATTTAGCTATTTAAGTATTTCTCTGCCATTTACCTGTATAGTATAGATAACCATGCAAATATATCAACTTGCAAAATGTTTATAATCTTTTCACTTAACACTGTAACAATGTATAGTGCACATATTCAGCCATTGACCCATACTATGCAAGGCCTTTTTATAGCTTTTTGCACTCCAGAGTTCTTGTATTTTTATACTTTTTCATATTGTATCATGTATCGTGTATCTGTCTATTGTGTATTTCATTCTGGAATTTTGCACCTGCCCTGTGTTTTTTCGTTGCTGCTTGACTAAGAAATGTCCCCTCAGTGATCAATAAAGTATCTATCTATCTAACATTGCCCGTGAAAGGAAGCTAGGCTAGCGAGCAAGCTTTTTAGCCAGGTAGCCTACGAGAACAAAAACTAAAAGCATACTGTATGACAGAGTCATAGACCGTTTCGTCAACATGGAAGAGAGGAGGATGGCATTAGCGTTTCTCTACAAGCAGGGTGAGTCAACATGTTTGTTTTTTTCTACTTGAACGCACGCAGACACAGAGAAATCAGAACCATTGACAGCCAAATCATATTTAGCTTATGTTGATTGGACTAAATATTTTTGGGTTGTCACTGTATTAGACTAAGCTGAGGTGATTTGATGATGTTGAAATGTTGAAGCTGAAATGGTGCTGGAATAGTGGAGGCAGCTCCTGTTTTCTTTGCGACTTTGCCCCAGTGAAACATTGTGGCCTTATTGTACTGCATTCCACTGTTTGTCCTGTCTATAATATCATTGGTTCACAATAAAAAGTATTCCATTCTATATTATGCTGAATCAACTACTGAGCAGATTTTTCTGTATAAAGATCTTATTCTTACACCACTGTAGTGATTTCGTTGCAATGTAAATTACAAAAAATATCAGTTGCCTAAATATAAAAATAACAAATCTAACCGTATTTGGGCTGGTTGTCCAACTTGATCAAGATTGTTTGTTGTAGTATGTGTGGCTGTTGATATTGCGTGAGCATGCACGTGAATGGTTGTATTTTGCAAGCACCACACCAGTGTGATTGGTTGTGGCTTTCGGGTGCATAAGGTTCACTCTCACTGTTATGTAAACAGGGTTGTGTAAGGTAGTAAAGGGTACAGGTGTGAGCTGCTATACTATGGTCCGGTCCCTGGGAATGTTGTATAATGGTTGGGTAGCTTGTTTGCCTATGGGCTACGGTGGGTAAAGAGTGAGTTGGAATGAGGAGGATATATTATACTGTACCGGGCTGTACAGAGGCCTCTGTCATCCTGGCCTGGAGGTTTCTGTGGTTCTTCTTTAATGTTGTCACCCTGGAACCCTTTGAGGAGTAGTCTTCCATGGGGTACTGGAGCTGGAGCGTACGGTACTGGGCTCTGGTGGCCACTTTCTTTGGCCAGCCATACTCCCGAAACAAGATCTACACATGGGAATACAAATCTGTCTGACTTGTGTGTAAAAACAGTATTGTGTGTACAATGTGCTTGACTTTTGCTCCACTAGAAGCTAAAAGGTAGTCAACACCAGCCCGAGAGGCTTGTAGGAAGTCAAAACAAAAAAGGCAGAGAATTTTTCAGCTGCTACAGAATGTTTTCACAGAATTTCATCAATACAATAGAACAGTGAATAATCAGTGTCCATGTACCTCCATTCTGGTGGCAATCAACAGATATGTATCAAGGTCTAGTAACCATCAACCCGCACCTTGAGTGTCACAAATAGAACACTGAAAATCATGTGTATTACATAAAGAAAAAATACAGTGGTGGAAAAAGTACCCAATTTTCATACTTGAGTAACAGTAAAGATACCTTAATAGAAAATTACTCAAGTAAAAGTGAAAGTCACCCAGTAAAATAATACTTCAAATTGCTTATAATAAGCAAACCAGACGGCACAATTTTGTTTTTGTTTTTTTGCCAGGGGCACACTACAACACGCAGACATCATTTGCAAACAAAGTACTTTAAAGTATTTTTTGATGTGTCCATCATGCATGATGATGTATATGGGTAAGATAGTCTAGCTAGCAACATTTTCAGATATTACGTTTCTAATTTTGACAGAAAGTGGTTTAATTTCAACCTAAAGTTTATTGTTAGCTAACATTAGCTGGCTGGCTCCCTAGCTAACATTACGTGTATGACATTATTATTCGTATCCCAGAACCGTTTGCTTTGCTAGTTAGAGCCTAATGTTAGTTAGCTAACATTGAACCTGGTTGGTAAGCTCCCAGAAGATTCATGCAGGGTAGTAACGACATGATTTGGCACTGGCTGGCTCGTTAGCTAACGTTACGTGATGTATGTGATCTTACACGTTGTTTACCTAGCTAGGTTCATTGTTTACCTAGCTAGCTAGCTACACCTGTTGAATATGGACGGTGTCAGTAAACTTTGGCAAAAAAGCGTAATGAAATTGTTGCCAGCAGAGCTGGTCAAGCTGTTTTCATGTTATCCAGAGGTAAACAAATCATCGGCCAGAGCGTCAAGTGTGCGCTCTGAACGCGTCGAGAGCAAAATGAGATGGGTGGGACTAAAGCTTAAGGGGGTGTGAACGATGCTGAATGGGTGTAGACAAAGAAGAGTTCTTCACTAGATACCAAAACATTCAAAGGCCATTTTCTCAAAAGTGACTTTACAAGTTTATCAACTTTCAAAACAGAATTACTTTGCCATTGTTCCTCAAAAATGTATGCAGTGTATGATATACCATTTTGTAGCTCTGAGTCTCTACTTTTATCGAATGTAAAAAACAGCATTTCAAATTTTGCTACATAAGACCAAATCCGGGTGGTGAGTCACATTTTGACTATATTAGCCCACACAGCTACATGGATGCACTTCCATGCTAGGTTTAGGACCGCATATACTGTATAAGCTTATAGAGACCCTAACTGATATATAGAACAGTATTAAAACGATCTACTTTGGTTTAGATACAAGCATCATGAAACCTATAACACAATACATTAATTATACTTGGTGAAAATCCGTTTTTTGGACCTAACTTGCTTACCATGTGGTTTATTTCTTCACAGACAAAATCCTAAATATTTGGTCACATTATTCATTTTATGTATAGTTTCCTAGAAATAAGGGGTGGCTCAACTGACCATTTGGCTCGACTGACCCCACTCTCCCCTACGTTCTTAACTGTTACACATATACAGTCATGTGAAAAAGTATGTACACCACCTGGAAAGTTCTCTCTTTTTTTATATATTTGGACAGATGGATATGTAATCTTCACTTCAACACTATTGACAGATAAAGGTTACCCAATTTAACAAATCACACAACAACAACAAAAAATAACATTGAAAATTAAAATAAACAAAAATGCATTTTTTCTTATGAGGAAAAAGTTTGTGCACCCATACCTATACCATCACATAAAATGGCTAAAATTAGAATTTAAAAAATTATATCAAGACACAACTGACTTTTGCCAGACAACACCTGGGTAAAGTCAGTTGTATCTTGATATGCTTTTTTGAGAGCAGAGGCTTCTTCCTTCCTGATCTCCCATGTAGGCCAAGTTTGTGCAGTCTCTTTCTGACAGTGTACAGTTAAAAGAACATAGCTGATGTGGCTGACTTGCTTAAACAAAATGTGGTTTCTAATGACAATTGAGATGTAAAACTATGGCATAAGGGGACGACAAGCGGATAAGAGGCCATCTGTAATTTCGATTAAGACATTAATGAGCGAGCTAGGACGGACGTAGTCAAAATAACTATTTGTTTAGCCCTTTTGAAATGTACAGCGACAGAATTCAGAACATGGGCCTTCTTACAGTGTTCTCCCTGTACACCAAGTCAGAACCGTAGGATAAATTCAAAAAATAATATCAAGACACAATTGACTTTACCCAGGTGTTGTCTGGCAAAAGTCAGTTGTGTCTTGATATTCTTGTTTGAGAGCTGAGGCTTCTTCCTTCCTAACCTCCCATGTAGGCCAAGTTTGTGAAGTCTCTTTCTGACAGTGTACCCATGCGATTCGACATTGATTGTGGCAAGAGAGGCCTGTAGATCCCTTGATGTTACCCTGGGCTTCTTAGAGACTTCTATAAGCATCTTTCGGTCAGCTCTTGGGCTGACTTTGGTGGGACGACCTGTCCTAGGTAGTTTGCCAGTGGTCTGGAATTTTCGTCGGACAGTGGAATTATGTACTTCGAATTGCTTGGAAATGGATTTGTAACCCCTCCCAGACTCATGGGCATTAATAATCTTTCTTCTGAGGGCCTCAGGTAGGCCTTTTGATCTTTGAATGATGTGTTACCACACACTCATATGGTTAAGACCAAACCAGACCAAATTTCTTAAATTCTCTCTAATGTTTTCTAATCATTTGCACTTATTTTGGTACACCTAATTCTAATTTTAGCCATTTTGTGATGGTAAAGGTAGGGGTGTACTAACTTTTTCCCCATAAGGAAAAGGCATTTTTGTTTATTTTTAAAGGCTTTTTTTTTGTGTGTGATTTGTTAAATTGGTAACCTTTAATTGTCAATAGTGTTGAAGTGAAGATTACATATCCATCTGTCCAAATATGTAAACAAAAAAAACTAAACTGAATATGAACTTTAGTGATCTTAAATTTCCCCATTACACTTGCAAATAATGTTTATGGACGTGTGTGTGCGCTTGCAATCAGGACATGCTTGTGAGGAGGCATGTGTCTGTGCCTGTCAACGCCAAGATATGCTCTCACCAGAAGCATCACACACAGGCTGAGGATGACCACAGCACCAAGCAGCAGTCCTCCTGTCACCAACCAGTCAGGGCGTAGTAGCAGGTGTCGTCTCTTGGCGATGCCCATCCTTGTCACATGATGGGGGACAGTGGGGAAGAACGGTCCAGCCTCATAGCACTGTCCACCTGCTGGCATTACCCTCACATACTGTAGGAGGAGCAGGTGAACATATGTGCTTTAGATATTGGGAAGGCTTATGGACTTCACTTTTATTAGTTTAAAGTTACTCCATAACACAAAAGAAAATGAATGAAGAGGAGCAGGGCGTTACTGTACAACGATTGCACCTTTCACCCATTTTGTTAATTACATAAGAACATCTAAGGCCCTGTTCGAGCAAACAGTGTAATACCATGTTTTTGTATTGATGATCACTGAGTTTGAAGGCGTACACCCCAGGTTGAGTGAAGACCATGGAGAAGAGTGTCGGGGGAGTCCTGGCAAGTGTCAGGTCCTCAGCCAGCCGCCTCAGAGGACCCCAGTCAAAGTCACGGTTGGTATTGAACAGGTTCTCTCTGGACAACAAGACAGGAAGCTTGAAGCTCAGTAGTAAAAAAGGAAAGATACCCATACAAATGCCTAAATATTTTTAGCAGATAGTGGCTTTTCCATACTGCACTTTCAGTAGTGTGTTGGATTTGCAAAAGTCCCGGATGAAGAGGTTTGACACTTCAAGTCATGCAAATAAAAAACGCATTTCTGAGAGCGAAGTGTAGAAAATCCACTATCAGTAGCACAGTCTGATTGACTTACACATCATACTGAGGGTAGTGTTGTCTGGTGACAGTGAAGAGCAGTGTGTCCCCTAGGTGTAGACATGCAGTAGGGTTCAGAATCCCCACAGAGCTGGAGTTCATGGTTCCTCCCCAGACGGTCACTCTGCTGGACCAATCAGACCCAGCCCCTCCTTCCACTCCGACACCAGAGTCACCTGGTAGCAAATAGAGGGATGGACGGACGGACGGACGGATGGATGGACGGGCGGGCGGACGGACGGACGGACGGATGGACGGATGGATGGATGGATGGATGGATTAATTAATGAATTAACCACAGGGAGAGAATATTTTATCAGTAAGTGTGGACAGTAAAGTTATGATAACATATACTGTACAGTGCCATGAAAAAGTATTGCCCCCTTTCTGATTTTCTCTTATTTTAAATATTTTTGGTACTGAATGTTATCAGATTTTCAACCAAAACCTAATATTAGATTAAAGGGAACCTACATTTTACAAATAAAAAAATTATACTTGGCAAAAACCAAACACTGCATTCCACAGTAAGAACCTTATACCAACGGTCAAGCATGGTGGTGGTAGTGTGATGGTTTGGGGATGCTTTGCTGCCTCAGGACCAATGAATTATGCTCTATATCAGAGAATTCTACGGGAGAATGTCAGACCATCCATCTGTGAGCTGAACTTGACGTGCAGCTGGGTCATACAGCAAGACAATGATCCAAAACACACAATCAAGTCTACATGAAAATGGTTAAAAAGCAACAATTTTACGTTTTGGAATGGCCTAGTCAAAGTCCAGACCTAATCTCAGTTGAGATGTGGCAGGACTTGTAATGAGCAGTTCATGCTTGAAAACCCCACAAATGTTAGTTAAAGCAGTTCTGCATGGAAGAGTGGGCCAAAATCTTAAGTATGTAATTGTCATGTTATTTGTTCAGTCAGGTTCCCTTTATGTAATATTAGGTTTTGGTTGAAGATTTGATAACGTTCATTATAAAAAAAAAATATGCAAAAGTAGGGAAAATTAGAAAGGGGCAAATAATGATTCACAGCACTGTAGGTTTTGTATCATTGTCTGATGATTGGTAACCTGTTGAGATGTGCGTTCCCATGCTTTTCTCTGGAAATAACTTCAGAATCTCCACTGGGACGTCATTGAGGAGACCAAGGAACCCTGCATCTTTAAAAAGCAGACACACAAAGACAGTCATTGTTGTTAATGGTCCTACTATGGGTTAAGGGCATATTGTTACTTGGCCCACACTGTAGACGAGGAACTCACCACTTGTCTGCACTGTGTACACAGGAAGGGAGACATTGTGGCGACCGTCACACTGCAAGGTCCCCTGGGAGTCCCAGCGTTTGAACACGGTCTCCAGCAGCACACTCCCTGAGACGCTCACCTGTTAGAGAAAACACTGCCTATGATGTCCAAGCATATGATATCTAAGAATGTGATATCCAAGTTTATTCAGTGCATCTTCTGTACATTGTCTGTGATTGTACAAAAAGTTATAAGGCTAGTGTAGCCTTATGAATTTTTCAATAAATGGTCCTATGGATGTTGGTTGGAGTTAAAGGAACAGGATCAAGTGTTTGTAATTGAAGAATTTCATTCCAGAATGCTATTATGTTATTGTTTAAGTAAATTATGTAAGAGATTGGTGTGTTTTTTCACTATCTAATCATGGCATGGTGTTGTTCAATGACAGACATCATTTGATGGTTTAATTTCAGAGAGACAAATAATCGTATGTGTGTGTATGTATGTGTGTATCAAATCCAATTTTTTATTGGTCGCATACATGTATGCTGCCGTGTGTGAGTGTGTGTGTGTGTGTGTGTGTGTGTGTGTGTGTATGTGCGTGTGTGTGTGTGTGTGGTACCTTGTGTGAGTATGTGCACATAATGTGTCTGCCATACAACTCTTTCCTACACATGAAGTCATCATGGTTTACCTGGCCTTCAGAGTTGCTGTATACCAGCTGCAAGTCTACAGCAGCACACACTAAATGCAGTGCCAGCTTTGGCCTGCTCCTACACCAGCCCCCACACACAGCTCTCTCTGGGGGTTCCCTGCACAGACACAGGCCCAGAGCTCCATCAAAGCCCTGGTAGTCCCCTGGAGAGAGACACACCTGGGAGAGGAAGAGAGGAACAGTTGGGATCTGTTGACCTACAGACTAAAGGAAAGGGCTGGGAATGAGCGGCAGCCAATCAAGGGAAAAAGGTTACACATTAAGTTGGACTCAATTATGTATACAAACCCTGCATTGCTGATGCTATGTATTGGTCAATGATAGAATAATAGAATAAACGTGTCAAAATCAAATGTAGGAATTAATAAATGCATTTCCCTAGCTTCCCAAATATTTTTTACAATGGTGGGGGAGTGCCAAGATGGAGACGCGGTGGCTTCAAAACAGTGCCCCATGTCAGTCATCTAGTGCAGGGGTTCCCAAACTTTTTCACTCAGGCCCCCCTTCCAGCATTGGAGAAAATCCCACGCCCCCACTGCGCATGCGTACACGCGTCACGTTTATTTCTATGGTCACAAGCACTGTTCATGAGACAAACTGTTCACACCCCTCTTGTTGGTGGAGGGAACATTTAGCAGGTTTAAAGCTTATTTTCTCGCAATTCTATACATTTTGCCATGTCAAATGTGTATAAAGCATTACAACAAAATCTATGGGCTAAATAACCTAGCTAAAAACCGTTTGCTGACAATGGCTAGTGTAAGGTATAATTATCGGTTTTAGCCATTAATACCATAAGTCTGCTATGCACCATTGTCATTGTGTAAACTATGTTTAAGCAAGGATTAAGGCCTACTTCAATGTACAAGTTAAGAAAGCAGAAACTGTGTGGTTAATTAAAGTGAGGCTAGTGATGCATGCAAGAAGAATGTTTCACAAGCTAGAGAGTTAGCTACATGAGAGACCACTAAGTACTTGAACGTACGATCATGTCCTTGACACCACCTGCAAAGCTACGAGATAACAACAACGCCTGACAATAGGAGTGCGTCATGAGGCTGGGACCAGCCTGCACGCCAACGATAGGCTGAGTAAGTCTAAACCACACTCAGCCTCTACTCTGACAGGCCAGAAGCGAGCGGGAACTATTCTGCCGGGAGTATTTGAGGAAGAACAAAGCATGTGACACCCAGTTCTCTGAATGCCCTGCGTGGTATTTCAGTGAGCCCGTATACGAACTCTCATATTTACCATTTAAGCATTTGCATTAATAAAATACTAGACTAAAGTAGACACTGAGTAATGATGTCTTTTGTTCCAATACCAGATTTGGATTGATGCAATCTAACACTAGTTGATCTGGACATTTCTGAGTTATAAATAGCTCTCTAAGGTACTGTATGCAATGACTGACAAGACAAGAGGAAAACAAGATGATGCACTATCAAATTTCGAAATTGCACCTTGTGCATTCTATTATTACAACTTTCAAGAGTAAGCTGAAAGCTGGACTGAGTTCCTAAAAAAATATCATAATAATTGTGACCTACGCGCCCCACAGTTTGGGAACCACTGATCTAGTGTATGTATAAATTATTGGTTGGACTAGTACAGAGTAGACACCCATGTTGCTACAGTTCCATCTGTACATTGTCTGTGGTTGTACACAGAATAGAATTTATCAATGGAAACAGTTCCCACGGTTTTTGTATGCATGTCTTGGTAAAGAAAATTGTATTATCAAAAAAGTGAACCAATGAACCATTGACATGGAATGGATAGTTTGTGTGTGTGTGTGTGTTTGTGTGCATGCATGGGTGTGTTATCTTCTCCTAACCTGCTGGGTACAGTGCTGTGCCCATTGCTGCCTGTCCAGACAGGTTCCATGTTGTGTCCTCGCTCTCCCATCTCTACAAATATCATACACACTGTGAAAACACGTGTCCCCTTGGCCCATGAGCCGGTATCCTAGGGCACAGGGACACTGCCCATCACTGGCCTACATTGGCGCATGCACACACACCCACACCCACACACACCAACACACACACACACAAACACACCAACACACACATACACACACACCAACACACGTACCAACACACACATGCACACAAATAGACATTAGACTTTTTGCCATAACTCTTTTGACTCTAAGCACACATACTGGACTCTCCCAATACACATGAAGTATGTGACAAATACAATTGGATTTTGATTTGTTTTGACATTAAATTGCTTAGATCAACACCCAATCTCCAATACCTGGAAGTCATTCAGAGTACCTAGAGTACTTTCCTTTTTGAACATGAGCTGCTGAGTGAAAGGCTCAACAGTCACTGGGTGACTGACACGGATGGAAATTAGACTCTGGCAATGTTGAAACTCGATATGAAACATTCTGAGCCACGGGCTACAGATTGAACTCATGAACAAAGTGGATATACTGTATATTGTGTTAACTGTTCTTGCATGCATCCTGTGTGCCTGATACTACGAAAGACTGACAGGACAGAGTCATTGATACACAATACTAAACATAGAAGAAGGGCTTTGCACACACACACACACACACATACACGCACACACACATAAACACACACACACACACACACACACAAACACACACAAACACACACACACACATAAACACACACACACACACAAACACACACACAAACACACACACACACACACACACACACACACACACACACACACACACACACACACACAAACACACACAAACACACACACACAAACACACACACAAACACACACACACACACACACACACATAAACACATACACACAAACACACACATAAACACACACACACACAAACACACACGCACACACACAAACACACACATAAACACACACATAAACACACACACACACACACACACACACACACATACAGAAACCCACAGACACACATACACACAAACACACAAACAAACACCTGAAAGGTTTGCCCTTCTCCAAGACACACACATCTGTCCTGGCCAGGTAGGGGCTGCTGTGCCCAGACTCCACAGGGTAGGCCGGAGGGCAGAGCAGGCCGCGGACAGTAGTGGTTGGTTGGGCAGCTGAGACAGCTGTCTATGGATTTAGCACCAACCGTCGGCCCAAACGTACCCTTCGGACATGGCACCGGTGTGGGAATTCCCACTGGACAATAGTATCCTGTTTGAATAAATAGAGTTTTAACACATGAGATGGTAATGATAGTGGTAGTGTACCACCAAGGGTATTAATGTATTGTCACAAGGTGGCATAGTCAGGTTTTGTCACTCATACCACAAACAGTTAAAACACAATAGCCTCACAATAGGATCATAAATATTCTCAATATCCAGGTCTATCTAAGCATGCAGAGACATACAGTCTGCCTACCTTGTTCACAAAATAGCTTCTCCATCTCCCTGGTTTCCTCAGTTCTGTTATGGCCATAGACAGTGTGCTCCTCCACAAAGACATACAGGCACCAAAGCAGCAGGGTGGGCCACCTGCAGACTCCTGGCCCTAACTTTCTGAGCATCATCCCGGTCCTGAAAGGTCCTGCTACTGCTGTCCCAGACTCAGTGGGGGGACAGGAGACCAGCACTTTCTCTGGCCTACTGAATAATTGATGGGGCCTAAGAGGTAGGGTGACATGGGAGGCTGGTGGGTAGAAAAAAAACGACAATGCATCCAGGTCAGATTACAGGCTTTGTTCCTATCAATCCTACCATGGAACTGGTACTGAATTGATAGTGATTTGGCTCTCATCACATCATCACAACTTTGCTTTACGGTTCATTGCAATTCTCCCAAAATTCTAGGAATTGTATTTATTTGCATTGGATGTTCAGAACTAGCAGATTGTTTTTCAGACGGTTTCTGTTTGCCGTTTTGCCAGGTCAAAGAGCGGTCGTGAGGAATGAATACTATGTTTTGCTGCTTATCCAGTAGCGTCAAACTTTGTGCTGTGTACTGAAATGCTGCCAGCTTGTGTTCAAAATCCAAGGTAACATCTTCACCCTTTGCTTCCTGGGCCTGTCCCGGACTTTATCTAGTGGTACACATACGCATACACATACGTATGTACTAAATCAATACCACTTACCAAATAACTATCAATGAAAACAAGTAGAGGTTTGAATATAGGCCAACCGCCTAGAAACCACAAATACAGAACTAAAGTGTATAATGCAAGGCTGTGTGTGTGTGTGTGTGTGTGTGTGTGTGTGTGTGTGTGTGTGTGTGTGTGTGTGTGTGTGTGTGTGTGTGTGTGTGTGTGTGTGTTTGTGTGTGTGCCTGGGATGTGTAATAACCTGCAGTATGTTCAACCTTCAGCACAAGCAGAAGCAGGTGGCCTTAATCCCCCCCTCACTAGATACCATATGAGCACGTCATAAGTTATGGGTGAAAAATTACAAGAAATTAGCTTTAAAAATGCAAAAATATTGGCATGAGATTTTCTCTGCCCAATGGCAATATGTGTAGATTTGCTGGTAATTTGCTTTAAACAGGAGCATTTTCTCTGTGCCCGAGTGCAAAATGTGTAGAATTGTAGGAAGTTGCGATACACTGTTATCCACTCTCGAGGACATTTCCTGTCATATATTTTTTTACTTTTTTTTTTTTAAAGAATGGACTTTGGCTACATGGAATAACCTACATAATTCACTGCAGAAGCTCTGGACTATGCCCTGTCAATGACAACTAGCAAGTTACCTAAAAAAGTTGTGGTGACCTTTTACACACATACAAGCAGGATGAGATGAGTGAAGGATGTACCCTGGCTGCAGTCAATGGTTAAACAGTCTGTGTTGGCATGACGGCTGCAGATCAATGACATTATGACTGGTTATACTCATTCATATATAAATATGTATGACTCGTATAGAGATATTGCAACAGATGAGCTTAAATGAGGTAAGAGTAATATAGATGGGTGGGTTGTTTACCAACAAAACCAATACATGCACAGATTTGAGGCAAAACAATCAAAGGAATACTGACCAGTGGAGGCTGCTGAGGGGAGTACGGCTCATAATAATGGCTGGAACGGAGCAAATGGAAACCATGTGTTTGATGTATTTGATGCCATTCCTCCTGTGATACTGACAACATGGAAACTATATTTAGTCTGCAAATGTTTATTGAAAACATACATACATGTACCCAATAAGCACTTGTTGTCTCTCAAATACATTGTTATAGTCGTTGGTTACATAACTAGCTACTTTTAGCCATTATATCATAGATGTGAGAAGGGTAAAAGCATGTTAAAACAAGATATGGTATCAAGAACAAGAAGAGCTGGCCTTAGCCTCAGAAGGAATTTTTTATGGACTTGTGATGATGTGGTTTGAGTTTTAACAGCATATATTATGTCTCAATAAGGCTACATTCACAGACAATAACACTAGTCTGTGAATGTAGCCTAGTGCCTCCACCCTACACCCACCATGATCCTGAGTGTTCCATTAAGTATTCCAGAACTGATTAGAGAACTCAGATGGAAAAAATCAACCAAGTTCAGCCGGACCCTGATAATATATACTACCATTGTTTTCAGAGGAGATAGTGTGAGGTCTTTGACAGAGGCCTACTTTCCATGTCGGTGTACTCTTCATGTACCCCAGACTGAGGGGATAAATCAATAATCTTATCTAATAGTTTATAGAATTAACTGAATGAACTTCAATATAGAGTTTTTCCAGGCTAACCCAGTTGTTGACTTGAGCCTCATGACAGGGACTGGCGGAAAGCAACCATTGAGCTTTAGCCTAGTTGGCTTCGGTATTCTATATCTCATAGTGCCATTAAGTGCCTGTCACATGTTGCCCTCCCTTGTTTTTCCCCCATTTGGAAACCAGCCCATTTTGTGTATATTTTATATTTATTTAGCGCTTGCAGTGACCTTTATCATCATTTGTGTGCTTTACTCTATGTTACATGATTTTCAATGGCTTGCTGTGCCTCTCCCTCCTTTTGTGTTTTCTGATTGATTTGTTGTAAACTCCTCCCACTTGGCTGGTCTCCTTGGATACTGAGCTGGCCCAGCTGCCACACCTGAGCATTATTGAAATAATGAGCTACCACATTACTGAAAAGGGAGCTTGCAGCTCCAGTTTGGAACCCACCATGCTACTTCCGCCTCCACCAGTTGATGTAGAAGTGTTGGAGAGACTATGGAAAGATAGAGAGGGGGTTGATCCATCTCATTTGTTTAATAGATGTCTGTATAGTGTATATTTGTGCTCATTTTCACAGATGGTTCAGGTGGCAGTCAGGAAACTTATTTTCAGATCACCTAGCTGTATACATGGCGGAGCTAATGTCAGTACAATTGGCCTTTTAGTGGCTGGAGGAAGTCAAGCCAGACAGAATAGTTATTTGCTATGACTCATGTGCAGTGTGCAGACAAGACCTGCTTTATGAGGTACTACAAACCCATGGCAGGGTTAGACAGATGGAAATACAGACCAGATTTACTTGGGTCCTAGCCCATGTGGTGGAGGGGAACAAAGTAGCTGACGTACTGGCTTAACAGGCCCTTAGTAGTGGGGAGGTGGCTGTTGAAGTTTCAATGAGCAAAGCAGAGGCTTGATGTGGACAGTGGTGGCGCAGAGATGGCAGGAGCAGTGGAACAGACTCCAAGGTCAGGTATCTATTCCATGTACAGAGGAAAGTCAGGGAGGAAGGCAGGACGAGACAGAAGAAAGGAGTCTATTTTTTTTTCAAGATTAAGGGTTAAATAAGACTTTAAATGTGATCGGAAGCATCCAACAGGAAAGTGTGATTATTGCCAGGAAACTGAAGCATGTACTAATACAGTGTGGGCAGTATGAGAGGGAAAGAGATTGAGATCCAGTATGAAGGAGAAGGGGAAACAGGAAATTAGTTTAAAGAGTGTACTGAGTAGAACTGAGTAGAACATCATTAGATACCGTATGAAATACTTGTTTATTGTTTATTGTTAAAAGGATCCCCATTAGCTGTCACCAAAGTAAACAAGCTAGTCTTCCTGGGGTCCACAAAAATAAATCACACAACAATGTCAAAACAGCACAAAATTATAAACATCATTACCACATCATAAATTAATTCAAACAATTCAATAAAACCATTTTTACACTCATAAAGTAAATATGTCCTTTCCTTACAATTTTAAAAGATGCATTCTTAAATGGTACCTTAAGAATGCATATATATATATATATATATATTTATTTTTTTCTGGCATGTATCATTTAATTTCTCTGGCCTACATTCTAGTACAGTAGGTGGTGGTGGTGGTGGTAATGCACAGTAATGTTGGATGTCAACTGCCGATAAACCCCACCGAAGACCGTTTGGGGACTGCTGCTAGAGGGAATACACACCAATGTCGAATCCAGTGATTAATTTAAGCAGGAACAGAATGCTGTATTATAAAGATTATGTGTTTTTCCCCAGATCACCTCCCTCTCAGCTCACTTTTTTGTTCCGCCACCTCTCAATTTACAAATTAAGATCTGGCCAAACCGCTGCTGCCACCACGACAACTACCACCATTAGTCACTACGTCACATCCAGCCTGCAGCAAGAGGGACCTGAGTCGACAACGCTCTATCCTGCAGATAAGGGACGGTCGACCCCTAAACGTGCGAGTGTAGTCAAATACTTCTGTTCAGAATGGCTCCCTGCTGCTCATGCATGTCTTCCTCTCCCCCTCTGTCACCAGCATGGAACGTACCATGGGCTCGGTGCCACAGACCCTTGATGTCAACAGACGAAGAGGAACGACTGGCAACTAACGATCGAACGACAAATGCTGGACGACCGACGGTGGAGGAGGCCATCTTTTGAGGACCTCAAGCAGCAGGGACAGCACGAACCATAAAAAACAGCCCCAGACCATTATTCCTCCTCCACCAAACTTTACAGTTGAAACTATGCATTGGGGCAGGTAGCGATCTCCTAGACGTTTCCACTTCACAATAACAGCACTTACAGTTGACCAGGACAACTTTAGCAGGGCATAAATTTGACGAACTGACTTGTTGGAAAGGTGGCCGATGCCACGTTGAAAGTCACTGAACTCTTCATTAAGGCCATTTTACTGCCAATGTTTGTCTATGGAGATTGCATGGCGGTGTGCTCGATTTCATACACCTGTCAGCAACGGGTGTGGCTGAAATAGCCGAATCCACTCATTTGGCCATTTAGCGTACCTACGGGATGAATTTAAAAGTGCATTTAAAAATAATTAAAAGTGTTGTTTTTTAGGAACAACTGTGTCCCCATGGTAGTTTGTATGACTTCCTGATATTCACCCTGTCGCCCCACATGAACCGATGTCGCAAGGAATATTGGAGCTTGTGCAGTCGGTGACAGTGAGCGTTCTTGTGTGTTGTGTCAGGTGCTATTCGTTATCGACATGACCCTCCACGTGTTGTGTGTTGACACAGGCAGAGTTAAGGACAGCCAATGATAAGAAGGAGCCATCCCTTTATAAGCACGGTCTTGATGAAGAGTCATTCTGCCAAACCTAGTACACAGGTAAGGACAGGCCACTCTCACTTATTGATCTTCGGCTACTTCTATTGTTGTTTGGTCTATTTATTCTGAAGATTCCTGTTAAAAATCCTAATAAATTTTCCCATTTCTCCTCAGTGAAAAAACAAACAAAACATGCATCTCAAAGTAGTGATCTTCTCCTTGTCATTTTTGACAACCACAGGTTTGTGCTTTCTTTCCTTTCCATTAAAAACATAATTGCATCTGCTATCAAAATGTGTTTATCATAATATAGAGCAGATGATGTTTTAAAGAGAATAATAGGATTTAAAATGAGTTAATGTATCAATGGTGTTAACTTCTCCTATCTTCTACTGTAGCATACCCACTCCACAGTACCAGCAGAGAAGCATCACAGGCCCTACAGGACATAATGACCAATCAGGCTCATGAGAAGACAGACCTCAACAAGGATGTCAAGTATGTCCTCATACAATATATGACAAATAATTGAATGCATCAGAAATGCATGTATACAGCCTTTTAACAGCCTTCTAACAGTCCTATACAGCCTTATAACAGCCTCAAAACAGTCCTATACAGTTTAACAGCTTTGTAATGGTATTATAACAGTATTTTAACAACCCTATAAGTCCTATAACAGCCCTATACCAGTCCTATAACAGCCTTATAACAATGTTTTAACTGATCCTGTATTTTAACAGTGGGATGTGGAAGAGCCATGTGGAGAACAGCAACCTGTACACCCATGACAGTCCCAACCCCATGGTGAGCGAGATCAGGCACAAGCTTACCCTGGAGTCTGAGAGGCTGCGTGCCCACCTTCGCCAGGAGCTCACTAAGCTGAGGGAGAGGCTCTCCCCGTACCCTGCCCACCCCCAGTCCAGCAAGTCCACCCTGGCCAGCATGAGAGATCGCCTGGGCCCCCTGACGAAGCAGCTCCAGAGCGCCTTGAACGGCAACAGCCAGGAGCTGTGTAGTCACCTCAGGCTCTACTTTCAGGGATTGGAGGCCACCGAAAGCCAGGCGGCGGCCGGACCCACCCTATACCTGGAGGCTGTGCAGTGGATCAGCCAGACCTTGGACGACAGCAGTGCCAAAATGACCTCTGTCATCCAGGACTTCAAAACCAAGACATCCAGCATGATCATGGAACTCCATGGTACCATCCAGGGGGAATTCTGGCAGGAGGTGAACGTCCGGCTGGGACAGGAGGTTCAGGCATTGAGTCTGGAGGTCCAGGGCAGGGTGGGGGTGCTGAAAGCAAAGCTGGCCCAGCTCCTGCTGGCTCCACACCCCCTCAGGGCCGATGTGTCCATCAGCATGGAGCAGTTCTGCCAGAGCGCCTCCTTACAGGACCAGTTGTTCCATGCCAGAATAGAGAAGCACCTTCTGGGGCAGGATTCACAGGCTCAGAGCCCCAGCGAAGCGCCCTCTCTACAACCTCTGGGCTTATTGGGGGAGGGCTTATTGGAAGAGGACTTCTCTGCGAAACTAAGCGCTCTCCTCCAGGACATTCTGCACAGTGTCCAGTAAAATCAGAACAGAACTCTCCTCATAGCAAAATGAGAGAGCGAGAGAAAGAACATGGTGTCCCATAATAGGGTACATTAAAACTATATCATTGTTTCTGCTCCTCATGCTTATATTAACTCCTCTACCATTGTATATACAGTACAGTAAGTAATCCATGTATATTTGTTTATTTCATGTAGATGATTGTTGTAAGGCATTTTATTTTATGTGAACTGTAAATAAAGCTTGTGTGAAGTTTACACAGTGTAAACGGCTAGTTCATTGTATTCTCATTAAAAACAGAAACCATAGCACATAACAATACAATTAGTATTTTATTCAAATAATATTCAGTACAGAGCAGCAGTTCTGAAACTGGAGAATTATTGATTATTGGGTTTACTAAACCCAGCCATCTTAGGCTGTATGTCAACTGTATTAAGTACAGTATATCAAAATAAAATCCCCAAAACCCATATATTATAGCATTGTGGAAGATTCAGTGATTATATCTATGGAGTCATAGGCAACGCTATTAATAATATTCAGAAAAATGCCATAGGTAATATCAGTTCCCACATTCCAGAATAATGATTAGAATTCAGAGAAGTGTTGATGTTGCCTCATCATGTACAGTATTGCTCAAGAATTTTAACATACTTTTAGAAATTCTTATATATTAGTACAAAAGGTGAAATATTGTGATCAACATGGTTCAGGCGTTTACAGGCGTTTACACATTTTCCTGCATAACCAGTAATTGATATTGCATATCATTCATTGTTTAACTTCATCAATGAACAAAAGGAGAAATAGACACCAGTGTCCTCTTAGGACACACTCAAGGTCTTCTAGTGGTTTTGGCTACAAAATTATTGACATCATGAGAAATCTGAAACACACCCTATCAGGCGAATCAGAATGGGCAGCTCGGAGGTGGACAGTTTGGTTGGTAGATGTTCATTGGTCGAGACACCTTTCAGTCAAAGGAGTGGGACAGACCGCCTGCCCAGTAGAACTTCTTGACGACAAACCAGCTGCCTAGGACCACCAGGGCTATGGCTGCGGTGCCAAAGAGGATCCCTACCACCAGCCCTGTGATGTTAACCATGTCATCTCCTGACTGTACCCCTCCACTGTCTGGATCACACAGAGGAAAAGTAGAGCATAGTTTAAGGCGTGCTTTAAATTACGAGTTTATCCTCCCACCTAGACATATTCACTTTAATTTAGCAAAAACATTTAACTCACTATATGCCAACGCAGCAGGCCTTTCCTCTATGGGAAAAACAACAGGGAGGGAAAACGTATTATTCATTGAAATGGAATTTGAGTTGCAGTGGTACTGATAGCAATTAACTCTACAAACTCCAGTGAATGACTTGCTACCCGTAATCGTTATTACTGAATATCAGAATCTCAGACGTAATGTTGAACAAAATCGTTAATAGATGACTCCAGGTCTCACCATATCTGCTAGTGTAGAGTGGTCCGACAGAAACAGTGGCTGATTCCGCTGACTCGGATCCAAAAGGCTCCAGTGATCTCTTTCTCCTGCTATCGCAAGCCTGTGACAAAGACAAGGTCTCATGCTTATACGAACCATTTGTAGTAATGCAGCGATTTCAGGGGGTAGCGCTGACCGGAACTTGGAACCTGGGTCCATTGACTGTCAACCCAACAAGTTAGCCACTGTACCAAGAGATCGGATCTCTTGACGAGGTTGCTGTGATGGGTCAAGGTTAACACTGTTTTATCGATGATTCTAAATATAGAGAACAAGATACGTAAGAATGGTGTAGGTAGGTGAACTACACTTACATCAACCAGTTTCTGACACTTGCTGGGCTCACACAGTCGAAGGATGCAGTGCAGGTAGATACTGGACTTTTCCAGGTTATTGTGTGTCACAAAGCGGAATGCCTCAAAGGAGAATCGAGAATTCTTGGAAATCCCATTCTGTGTGACTGATGAGTGTAGATCAACAGAGCATCTGTGAATAAGGATGATAAGAATACGCTTTGTCATTTGACATACTTATTATGTTCAATATATTGGGCTGTAATTTATCATCCATATTTCTCTATATTTGAAATTGATGAGAGGATGGTTTTTATCAAACCCTGTGAAGAAGTTGTGCTGCTCATTGTTTGACATGTTGTACGCTGATGGGGTTGCAAAGCAGTGGTCAAGTAAAAGATGAAAACTGTTTTAGAGAGGGAGAGCGAGAGAGATCATGTCAATTTGTTAGAAAAAGAGTGTTTACCATTCACAATAATGAAAATATAGAATATACAAATAAATATGGATATGGCAAAGTAGAATACAACATACTTAAAAAGGAATGAGTGTGGACTCATTGACATTTGACAAAAAGGTTGACTTACTTCCCAGTGAGGTTGGTGGCCTTGACCTCCACGTAAACCTTGGAACGCAATTCAAGTCCTGTCGGTGGAACAACCAATGGGTGACTGTAATCAGTGTCCTACACAAACAGTAGAGAAGAGAAGGAGTTGTGAGGAAGATCACAGGTGAGATGTATTCTGTAAATATCCAAATCAAAAGACTAATAGTAGAGTAGAGTAGAGAACACTTCATAATATGTCGCTAAGATATAGTTACGTTGTAATAACATTCTATAGGCAGGTACAGTGTACTTGAGATATTATATACTTCTCAGACAGCCCTGATCACTCATGGATGCTTTTTTATACATTAGGAATTGAATCCTGCACTCACGTTAAAAACACTCATACTCAAGGTGTTGATGAACGTGCCATTGTTGTCACTGGTGGCCACAGAGACTGACGACCTAAGATAGAAGGAGTGGGAGAGAGCTGGCGTTAGAGAAGAAGGAGAAAATCTCATAGTTCATTCATACGTACGCTGACCTGACGAAGATCCCAATGGGATCTAAACGTTGTCTGCTTACTTTCCTTGAATTAACCACCTCCCCACCCCTAGCTACATCTAGCTACCTCGCTAGCTATATAACCCAATTCACCCTCTGGGGATCAATAATACAATTTTACTGATAAACAGTTAGAGGGCCGAGACTCACGCCGTGATCTGTGTGTTGTTGAGGAGGTACTCCAGCGGGTAGCGGCAGGTGAAGTGATAGTACAGGTCAGTGGAGTAACTGATGATCCCCACAGAGGACTTGGGGGTGTCAAGGTAGCCTGTGATGATGACCGACTGGATGCTGGAGAAAAAGTTGAAGGGACCAGAGGCATCCGGAGCCTCGTCCAAGATCTAGGCTCAATCAACACAATGATGGATTAGTTAATTGATGATTGAAAGGGAATAGGGGTATCTAGTCAGCTGTTGATATAAGATCAATAAGATGACAGGTCAGTTATATAGGATCAACACAATGATTGATCAATGTAAGATCATGATTGATTGGATTGATATAGGATCTACACGTTGTTATTAGACACTTAGCTAGTATGCAAAACACAACTCATCAATATTAGGTTTGTTTTACATTTGATTCTATAAGAAGTTAATGTAGTATCATTTTACACAATTGCACAGTTCACAGTAGGCTACACACAATTTTCCTATTTTGATCAGCTATTTCCCAAATAACCACCATAGGGCCAGTCTTGGACACAGTTCACATTACATACAGTAAAATAGCCCAAATCCTAAAGATGTCCTAATTTATACCGTAACTAAGGCACTCTCTCATTGTGCATGTTCTGTAATATGCAGATGTCCTAAAATGTACATCTTATCTAAGGCACTCTGTCACAGTGAATGTAAAGCAACCCTCTCACCTGCAGTGACTGGCGGCAGGGGTTCTCCTGGCTGTGATTGACAGGCAACTGGTAGCGGATGACAGGCGGATCCACGCTGGTGTCAATCAAGCCCTGGCACTGGCTCTTGTTGTGCTCTCCATTCATAGCCAGACCGGCGGGGTCGAAGCCTGCCCACTGAGCCGTACACAGGTTCACCTTCAGGTTGATCATACTGGCCCCGCAGTCCACCTTCAAGTCGTTGTTGTCTGAGGGGCCACAGAGGAGAGGGAGTGGTGGTTCAAACCTATACAGAATAGTTAGTAGGCTACAGTAGCTGCTAGTGGGGAATCACTCAGTATTGTTTCATTGACTAAAGCTCAGCATTCAACACCATAGTACCCTCCGAGCTCATCATTAAGATTGAGGCCCTGGGTCTGAACCCCGCCCTGTGCAACTGGGTCCTGGACTTCCTGACGGGTCGCCCCCCAGGTGGTGAAGGTCGGAAACAACACATCCACTTCGCTGATCCTCAACACTGGGGCCCCACAAGGGTGTGTGCTCAGCCCCCTCCTGTACTCCCTGTTCACCCATGAAAACACCTCCAACTCAATCATCAAGTTTGCAGAAGACACAACAGTGGTAGGCTTGATTACCAACAATGATGAGACAGCCTACAGGGAGGAGGTGAGGGCTCTGGGAGTGTGGTGCCAGGTAAATAACCTCTCATTCAACGTCAACAAAACTAAGGAGATGATCGTGGACTTCAGAAAACAGCAGAGGGAGAAGGTGGAAAGCTTCAAGTTCCTCGGCGTTCATATCACTGACAAACTGAAATGGTCCACCCACACAGACAGTGTGGTGAAGAAGGCGCAACAGCAATTGAGAGCATCGTGTTGGGCTGTATCATCGCCTGGTATGGCAACTGCTCCGCCCACAACCGCAAGGCTCTCCAGAGGGTGGTGCGGTCTGCCGAACGCATTACCGGGGGCAAACTTCCCGCCCTCCTGGACACCTACAGCACCCGATGCCATAGGAAGGTCAAAAAGATCATCAAGGACATCAACCACCCGAGCCACTGCCTGTTCACCCCGCTACCATCCAGAAGGCGAGGACAGTACAGGTGCATCAAAGCTGGGCCATCAGACTGTTAAACAGCCATAAATAGCACATCAGAGGCTGCTGCCTATAGACATAGATTAGAAATCACATGTCACTGTAAGAAATGGAACACTAGCCACTTTAATAATGTTTATGTATCCTGCATTACTCATCTCATACGTACAAACTGTACTCTACTATTCTACGGTATCTTAGACACTTTAATTATGTTTATACATTACGTCACCCATTTCATATGTACACCCCCGGTCAAAAGTTTGCAATATTACTCATTCAAGGGTTTTTCTTTATTTGCACTATTTTTTATATTGTAGAATAAAAGTGAAGACATCAAAGCTATGACATAACGCATATGGAATCATGTAGTAACCAAAAAAGTGTTTAACAAATCTAAATATATTTTATATTTGAGATTATTCAAATAGCCACCCTTTGACTTGATGACAGCTTTGCATACTCTTGGCATTCTCTCAACCAGCTTCACCTGGAATGCTTTTCCATCAGTCTTGAAGGAGTTCCTACATATGCTGAGCACTTGTTGGCTGCTTTTCCTTCAATGCGGTCCGACTAATCCCAAACCATCTCAATTTGGTTGAGGTTGGAACCAAAAATCTCAAATTTGGACTCCAGACCAAAGGACAAATTTCCACCAGTCTAATGTCCATTGCTCGTGTTTCTTGGCCCAAGCAAGTCTCTTCTTCTTATTGGTGTCCTTTAGTAGTGGTTTCTTTGCAGCAATTCGACCATGAAGGCCTGAACAGTTGATGTTGAGATGTGTCTGTTACTTGAACTCTGTGAAGCATTTATTTGGGCTGCAATCTGAGGCTGGTAACTCTAATGAACTTATCCTCTGCAGCAGAGGTATTTCTGGGTCTTCCATTCCTGTGGTGGTCCTCATGAAGCTGGTTGAGAGAATGAGTGTGCAAAGCTGTCATCAAGGCAAAGAGTGGCTACTTTGAAGAATCTAAAATATATTTTGATTTGTTTAACACTTTGTTGGTTACTATATGATTCCATATGTGGTATGTCATAGTTTTGATGTCTTCACTTTTATTCTACAATATAAAAAATAGTGTAAATAAAGAAAAACCCTTGAATGAGTAATATTCCAAACTTTTGACCGGGGGTGTATATACAGTATTCTATACTATGCCACTGTATCTTAGTCCAATGCCGCTCTGATATCGCTCGTCCATATACAGTGGGGAGAACAAGTATTTGATACACTGCCGATTTTGCAGGTTTTCCCACTTACAGAGCTGGCGTTAGAGAAGAAGGAGAAAATCTCATAGTTCATTCATACGTACGCTGACCTGACGAAGATCCCAATGGAATTCTTACTAGTTGGTAGGTGATCAAATACTTATGTCATGCAATAAAATGCAAATTAATTATTTAAAAATCATACAATGTGATTTTCTGGATTTTTGTTTTAGATTCCGTCTCTCACAGTTGAAGTGTACCTATGATAAAAATTACAGACTTCTACATGCTTTGTAAGTGGGAAAACCTGCAAAATCGGCAGTGTATCAAATACTTGTTCTCCCCACTGTATGTGTATTTGGGTATGTTGTGAAACGGTTAGATACATACTTGTAGGATATTACTGCACTGTCGGAGCTAGAAGCACAAGCATTTCACTACACATGCAATAACATCTGCTAAACACGTGTATGTGACCAATAAAATTGTATTTGATTTGAGTAATCTGACCATTGCTAACGCAACAGGTGGGTCTAATCATGGATGCTAATTGGTTAAAAGCGCATTCCAGCCGGTGTCTATTCTACAAGTTACCACCGGCTAAATCTATTACGTTAAAATGTCTATTTACTCTGTTCCACCTGACTGCGCAATCCACTGTCTCATCAGCCTGGCCAGGCAAGTTACTGGGAGGAATCACTCAGTGAGCTTACCACTGTCTGATCACCATGTCTCAATTATTGTTCATGTCAAAATGTTCCCCCTGAGATTTTCACATGTGGAATTCCACCCCTGAATAGCCATGTGGTTCAACCCTCAGGACTTACCTGGGACCCTGTTGTACATAGCAGAACAGTTGTAGGTAATGGAGAAGGCAGGCTGGAGGACAACAGCCATCACAGCAGAGACACAGCACAGGGAGAGCATCTTCACTACTGTGGAGAGAGGATGAGAGACACATTCAGACGACATTCACAGAACAAAAAGAACAGTCAGCATCCATGGCCAGAGTGCAAATCAGATGATAATGCAGAGATGGTTTTCCATATAGGAAATAAACATGTAAAATGTACCACTAATGAAAATCTGTTACATTTCTAAAATGATAAACTATTCGCTATTCTAAATAGGTTTGGTTTGACCTTTCAAAACTAAGCAGCAGATCTGAGTCTCAAGTCATCCTACCTGTGAGGTTCCTGGGGAGGTGTTTGTGTGAACAGGTCGTGGTGGGATGTGTCTAATATACTACAGGTGTTAGACCTCCCTGACATCTAATATCACATGGGAGTGAAACACACATCCATTGCATTAACAAACACACACAGACACAGACACACACACACACACACACACACACACACACACACACACACACACACACACACACACACACACAAGGTTTTGTTAAAAGTGAAAGCCATCAAACATCCACTAAGAGGACTGTGTCAGTGGGGTTTGACATAGATCTCAAAGGTTAACCTGAAAGGGAAATTTCATATTTCTTGGAAACAAATAGGGGATATCTTGAGAATGATTGAGCGTTGTTTTTCAGGGACATATTGTACAGTGTATTCATATCTGTTTTAAATATCATATTGGATTTACAATATAATGGACCCACTTGAATGCAATATTCTTTGATGATTTGCTAATAGTGGAAACAATTAGTATAATTAGTAAATATATATCACTTTTTAATTTACAGTACCAGTCAAATGTTTGGACACACCTACTAATTCAAGGGTTTCTTTATTTTTGCTATTTTCTACTTTGTAGAATAATAGTGGAGACATCAAAACTATTAAATAACACACATGGAATCATGTAGTAACCAAATAAGTGTTAAACAAATCAAAATATATTTGATAGATTCTTCAAAGTAGCCACTCTTTGCCTTGATGACAGCTTTGCACACTCTTGACATTCTCTCAACCAGCTTCACCTGAAAACTTTTCCAACAGTCTTGCAGGAGTTCCCACATATGCTGAGCACTTGTTGGCTGCTTTTCCTTCACTCTGCGGTCCAACTCATCCCAAACCATCTCAATTGGGTTGAGGTCGGGTGATTGTGGTGGCCAGGTCACCTGATGCAGCACTCCATCACTCTCCTTCTTGGTCAAATAGCCCTTACACAGCCTGGAGGTGTGTTGGGTCATTGTCCTGTTGAAAAACAAATGATAGTCCCACTAAGCGCAAACCAGATGGGAGGGCGAATCGGTGCAGAATGCTGTTGTAGCCATGCTGGTTAAGAGTGCCTTGAATTCTAAATAAATCACTGACAGTGTCACCAGCAAAACTCCTCCTCCATGCTTCACGTTGGGAACCACACATGCAGAGATCATCCGTTCACCTACACTTCGTCGCACAAAGACAGCGATTGGAGCCAAAAATCTCAAATTTGCACTCATCAGAAAGGACAGATTTCCACCGGTCTAATGTCCATTGCTTGTGTTTCTTGGCCCAAGCAAGTCTCTTCTTATTGATGTCCTTTGGGAGGGATTTCTTTGCAGCAATTCGACCACGAAGGCCTGATTCACACAGTCTCCTCTGAACAGTTGATGTTGAGATGTGTCTGTTACTTTAACTCTGTGAAGCATTTATTTGGGCTGCAATTTCTGAGGCTGGTAACTCTAATGTAACTCTCCTGTGGTGGTCCTCATGAGAGTCAGCTTCATCATAGCACTTGATGGTTTTTGTGACTGCACTTGAAGAAACGTTCAAAGTTCTTGAGATTTTCCGTATTGACTGACCTTCATGTCTTAAAGCAATGATGGACTGTCATTTCTCTTTGCTTATTTGAGCTGTTCTTGCCATAATATGGACTTGGTCTTTTACCTTCTGTATATCAGCCCAACCTTGTCACAGCACAACTGATTGGCTCAAACATTAAGAAGGTAAGAAATTCCACAAATGTACTTTTAACAAGGCACACCTGTTAGTTAAAATTAATTCCAGATTACTACCCTCATGAATCTGGTTGAGAGAATGCCAAGAGTGTGCAAAGCTGTCATCAAGGCAAAGGGTGGCTACATTATCTAAAATATAAAATCTATTTTGATTTGTTTAACACTTTTTTGGTTACTACATGATTTCCTATGTGTTAGTTCATAGTTTTGATGTCTTCACTACTATTCTACAATGTAGAAAATTGTTCAAGCTTTTTACTGGTACTGTATATATATATTTTTTTAATTGATAGGTTTAGATAATGTGTAGACTATCCGATAATATGAAGTCAATGAGATGATACAGAAAATCTACACGAAATTCTCCTTTGAGCATGGTTTTTCGCCCAGAACTAGGCTTAACCTCTGTCTAGGAAACAGGCCCTTAGAGCGTCACGGGTTGGGCATGTACTAACATTTCGTTACAAAACTTTGTTTTGAACAGGGGTGCGTCTGTTCGATTTTTATGAACAATAATCACCACACAAAACCTATTCATCAAAATGCCATCCAATCCCTGGGGTTCCTTTTGCATTTCTTATCAAACTTCCATCTAAAAGTGAGAAGTTAAGTTTCCATGAGAGACAAAGCTGTCTTTGGGATGTAGAAGAGTGGATTCATGTCTTGAGAATGAAACACTATGAATGCAGGAAATGTGATAACGTAAGCCACAAGGTAAGGAACACACAGAACCAAAAACAGCCAGTGTTAATTTCACTTGCATGTCATCCCTCCATTCTCTTTTGTTCCAAGAGGTACTTTAAAAGTAGCCTTTGCTATAGGCTACAACTGCTACTGTTAAACTGTGAAGGCCTATTGTTCAGAGTGAAATATAGAATGAAAATGACCTGATTATGTTTCTGCCAAAAGCCCCTTGGTGAGAGAAGAGGTTTGTTACACTATACGGATGCATCACTCAGTGGCAGTCTCGTGGTCAGGGCAGGCAGAATGGATCAGAGAGGCGGGCACGGTGTCAGGGCAGGCAAAGGGTCAGAACCAGGAGGACAAGAACGATAGAGACTGGTAACGAGAAGAGCTAGGAAAAACACGCTGGTTCACTTGCTAACAAGACAAACTGGCACAGAGAGAGAAAACACAGGAATAAATACACAGGGGGTGATGAGCGACACCTGGAGGGAGTGGAGACATGAACAAGGACAGGTGAAACAGATCAGGGCGGGACAGGAAAAAAGTTTGGAACCATTTCCCTGTTTGACCGCTAGGTTTTATGGGTATTATGACACCTCCACTGTGGGGCTCTATGGCCATGCAAGGGTCATTGTCTAAATGTTAGGGTACATGGTGTGTCCTTGAGAAGACTCTTGTGTGTTGGATATGTTGGAGTAGAACTAGTATGAAAGTAGAAATAGTGTGATTATTGGTCACTGTCATTGCTTGAATAAGACAACGCAATGATGTTTAAGACATGGTGATGAGTAAAAAAATATTGTTGTAAAAGAAGTAGTCTTTTGCTGTCATCTGCTGGCCAGTGATGGTCGACCAAAGTGAACAAAACATTAGGAACACCTGCTCTTTCCATGACAGACTGACCAGGTGAATCCAGGTGAAAGCTATGATCCCTTATTGATGTCACTTGTTAAATCCGCTTCAATCGGTGTAGATGAAGGGGAGGAGACAGGTTAAAGAAGGATTTTTAAGCCTTGAGACAATTGAGACATGGATTGTGTATGTGTGCCATTCAGAGGGTGAATGGGCCAGAGAAAAGATTGAAGTGCCTTTGAACGGGGTATGATAGTAGGTGTCAGGCGCACCAGTTTGAGTGTGTCAAGAACTGCAACGCTGCTGGGGTTTTCACAGTCAACAGTTTCCCTTCTATATCAAGAATGGTCCACCACCCAAAGGACATCCAGCCAACTTGGCACAACTGTGGAAAGCATTGGAGTCAACATTGGCCAGCATCCGTGTGGAATGCTTTCAACGCCTTGTAGAGTCCATGCCCCAATGAATGGAGGCTGAGTTTTGTACACTCAGTGTATGTTCTTCTTATTATTTGGAAATAAATTAAAATCTGATTATAAAAAATTACCAACATCCAGTCCCAAATCACAGACTTTCAGTAACCTTTCAGTAAGAGCCTATTTAGCGTTTCCCTGTCATAAAATCACTTGATGCCTAGAAGTAAAAAAGGCCAATTCCATTCCTGAGTTACACCAGAGGTGGACCCCCTCACAGAGAGACAGTGCATGCCTTTGCGTGACTTGAGTAACACTACCCTGGCCTCACTCAGATTACGACCGTCTCATGGGGCCAAATCTCGTGCCACTAATAAAGGGACATGATAGAGCATTACATTCCAGGAAGAAGAGTAGTGAACCTCTGGCCCAGAACCAGACAGGACAAAAGGGCCTCACATAAAATGGCTGTGTTGTGGAACACATTCCGGCTTGTCTGAGCTCTTCATTTGCTCCCAGAAAACATGTGTTACAGGGTTTACCATCTGCTGATGACTGATTGAGATTACACGAAGAGAGGCGATGAGTCTCTGTCTTGTGGCTGACTTGTGGCTGAACACTGTGTGTGCTGGGCCAAATAGGATAGTATTTTCTGTTGACATGCTGTCTGCTTCCTGGAAAATCCTTGTATAAAATGTTTTGCTGATTTTGATTTAAAACTGATTTGTTATTTATTTTGCATAAATTCCACTCCATTTGATGATAAAGGCACATGACTCTAGGACCAACCAAAGTCATAAAAAAATTGTGTGAATGTCCACGACTAGCCATGGAAATAAATGTATTTATTTTTTATTACATTTTTGTACTTTCTACCCCTTTCTCTCCCCAATTGGAAGTTACAGTCTTGTCCCATTGCTGCAACTCCCGTACGGACTTAGGAGAGGCGAAGGTCGAGAGCCATGCGTCCTCCAAAACATGACCCGACCAAGCCACACTGCTTCTTGATACACTGCTCGCTTGTCTTGGAAGCCAGCTACACCAATGTGTCGTAGGAAACACTGTACAGCTGGCGACCGAAGTCAGCGTGCATGCGCCTGGCCCGCCACAAGGAGTTGCTAGATCGCGATGGGACAAAGACATCCCAGTCGGCCAAACACTCCCCTAACTCGGACGACACTGGACCAATTGTGCGCCGGCTCATGGGTCTCCCGGTCGCGGCCGACTGCGGCACAGCCCGGGATCTAAACCGGGTCTGTAGTGACGCCTCTAGCACTGCGATGCAGTGCCTTAGACTGCTGCACCACTTGGGAGGCCAGTATTGATTATTTTTATTAAAGAAAAGTTGACTTTTTGGAGATAATAGGTTTTTCCAGGACACAGATAATGATGTTTATGGTATATGAGAACGACGATGGGCCAATTGTGCGCCGCCTCATGGGAATCCCGGTCGCAGCCGGCTGCGACACAGCCCGGGATCGAACCCGGGTCTGTAGTGACGCCTCTAGCACTGCGATGCAGTGCCTTAGACTGCTGCACCACTTGGGAGGCCAGTATTGATTATTTTTATTAAAGAAAAGTTTACTTTTTGGCGATAATAGGTTTTTCCAGGACACAGACAATGATGTTTATGGTATATGAGAAAACATGTGCAATGTCTTCATTCATAGATGATTGTAATCGTTCTTTCCTGATTCTGTTTGGTCATCTCTCAATGACAATATTGCAACAATTATGTTCTGACTACGGTAGGCTATATGTAACTAATATTATTAGTTGAGAGATGAGAATTCAAGTTGCTGCATGGAATGTGTATTATACTGTTATTGATTTCTCTGTTTCAATACTTTTTGAGCCTGTACATTCTTCTTCTTCATATTCTTCATTAGTCCTTTGCACAATTTTGTAAAATAATGTTTTCTATCCCTTTTACCATCAAATAATTGGAAATATACTTATTTTCATTTTTCTAGAGAGAAAAGGGAAATTAGTGGAAGTGCCTGAAAAACAAATGAGAAAAGACAGGCACAGGAAATATGGTGTTGAAAAAACAGCTCTTCCCTTTCCTCTTTTCTGGCTTCCTGTTAGGGGCCAATGCTTTGCACACTCCTCTGAGCCCATGAACTCACTGCGATCAACCCTCCTCTCTAGCAATTCAATCTGAGCCCATTTTCACCGATCCTAGATCAGCACTCCTACACTAAGATGCTTTATGAACACATGCCCTGGACACTAACTGAAAACGGTTCACTATAGGGGTAATTAAGGTTGCCAGGTTTAACATACCTGGCAATCCTCTGCTGTTGGTTGTAGCCTGGGCCACAGCATATAACCAACTGTGTTATCATGGTAGAGTCTGAAGTGACTGATGTTGGCTTTCTGAGACTACCAGATTAGCATCAGCACTCAATCCTCAGATCTGCTCTGGCATAAAAAAGGCTTTTTAATTGACTGACCATGTGTAAATGATGTGTATACAGATTTCTGGGCCATTGTTATCTGTTTATATCACAAACTAACCTCACAAAAAAAAACGTCTCACTACTTGTTCTTCTTGTTGTCTGGAGTTTGCTGCCTGGAACACTTGAACATTTCCCAAAGTCTCACCAAAGTTGTCCATGTAGTAGCTACGATGGATCTTTGCTGGGCAATCTACGAAGAAAAATTACTGCAAAGAACTGGCTAAATTAGCACCCGCCACCCGGTTCTAGAATTTCATTATTTCCTCAAGTGAAAGAACACAATCTTCTCTTCAGACTAATGCTTGACCTTTACATAATTAACTACACATGTTTCTCTCAACTGTTTTATTTCTTATTTCCCACCCTGGTTGACAGATCTTTCCCCGGCACACAGTAGACGTAGGCTATAATAGCAGGAACATTTGTATATGAATGTTAGATATTCAATTAAAGTAGTGTGTGTGTGTGTGTGTGTGTGTGTGTGTGTGTGTGTGTGTGTGTGTGTGTGTGTGTGTGTGTGTGTGCGTGTGCGTGTGTGTGTGTGAAATAGAAAACGTTTGCTATACAGTTGTGCAATCCCATGTACATTTCTCTTGCTCAGTATAGCATACTATACAAAGACATCTATTCATTCCATTAGTCTCTCTTCCATTCTTATCAAATACATGTGACTTTGATTAGATTATTGTGTGGGTGCAGCATGGAGTAGCCTAACTTCATTTTGCCTTTATATGATTGCAAAAAAACAGCAAGATATGACAAGTATTCCTACTTTAAACTTTTATCTTCGATGGACTTACTCAAAATCATGAGCCATTCGCAGTAAGAGGGGTTTAAAAAACGCTTTACCGGATCTTGCAAAAAACACTTCGACCTAATTCTGATTGGACCATATACGACTGTTCCCCTCTCTCTGGCTTTGACGGGCGGCCACGGATTTGCTCGAATTTACGCGAAAGCTTTAGTGAAGATGAAGAAATGGATTTTGTTAAACTGCTCGGGACTGTTCTCGCCGTTTTCTGCCACCCAGGATTCACCCAATGTGAACTCAATGGTGAGTGTTTACAGGAAAAGAATGTCAAACTTGTCAAAGCCCGTTGTCAAAAGGTAACGGTATGATTAACCAAAGGTTATCTAATGCATGGCAACATTGCGCTCTGTTAATTGTGAGAAAAAAAATCTTATTATGTAGTGCCCAACGAAAGAAGAAAGATTTTGGAACGTTAACATGTTTAAGTAGAAACGTAAAATGTCACCCAAAGTCGAGTGCTTTTGTAAGCTAGATGGCAAAAACAGTCACTGCAATATTTTTCTTCAATAGGCCTATACTTTGCCCAGATCAGGCTTTTTGTTTTGGTTTGTGTGTCGGGAACCCATGATTCGTTTTGAGATGGGCCATTGTGCTCAGAAATAGGCTACAGATTTAGAAGACATGTGGTATGTAATAGCCTAAAGGTGGTGCAAAAATCAAGGTGCAAAATCAAGGTGGGCCTATTACTTTAAGCTTATTCACTGTGGTTTGTAACATTACTAATAAAGGACCTACTAATAAAGAAAATAAGACAGTAATACTAAATAAATAATAACATACAGCCTATTCATAGTGTTACATGAAATCACTTGTGAAAAACAATAAAACATTTCTTGAGCGTATGCCAATAGCCTACATAAAATCAAGAGATCTTGCACATAGGCCTATTATCATGTCATTCGTGTAGGCTAATATGTGTGCCTTATGCCCTCACAGCTTACATAACAACTTGCAATGTTATTTCACTTAATTACCATTCTGATTTGACATTATTTATTACTCATGTTTAGATTTGCAATTTTGCATTTTAATTTTCAATTTCATTTTCATTCTTTATTTGCAATTTCTTGTTTTCCAATGCGATGCACTGTTAGGCCAGAGGATCTGCCGGCGTGGCACAGAGCGACCCTGCTACAGGATCAACTACTTCCAGGACCCACGTCGGAGGGTGACCTTCGATGATGCCAGGCAGGCCTGCAGGACAGATGGGGGAGAGCTCCTCAGTATCGACACTGACAATGAGCAGCACCTGGTCGAGAGGTTCATCCAACAGTTGCAGGCCACTGATGGGGACTTCTGGATCGGACTCCACAGAAGCCCACGCCACCGAGTGACCACTATAGGCTGCCCTTCGCAGTACTACTGGCTGGATGGCAGCAAGGCCAGATTCAGGTGTTCTGGTGTTTCACTTTGGCATGGACAGCTGTTGGCATGCAAACCACAGGAAAATACAGGGCCGTAGAGATACCTCACATGACGCACAGTAGTCTGAAAGTCATCAAAGAACATCATGGATTAACATATGTTGGTGTCTACATGCTTTGAGGGTCATTGCTATTTTATCGGTACAATTTTTATTATCATGAATGTTGTGGTATCAGCTGTGTTGGGGAAGCTACCAAGCTACCAATTACTTCACACTGGAAGAAGTTAAGCTACACTAAAGCTATGCTTAAAAAATATAGTTAACTTAACTAAAGTTACTTTAAAAAGTAGTTCACTTCTTCGTGAAAAATTATCATATGTAAATCTGAAATATCATAGACGACAAATTACAAGAACAGATCACTGTAGCCAGATGTTAACATAATGTGTAGTTTATCGTATTAAATCACAAAATAAAATGTTTCAAAAAGAGTAGTGTGTAGTTCCAGTAGTTAGCTACACCACTACATGGCAAAAGTTATTAACTACCGAAAACACTATCTTGATTTTAATTGAGTTACCCTACCATCGAGCTACTGCAAAATGTAGTTCAATTACTAGTTGAACTGCATATAGTTCTCTACTCCCCAACACTGGGTATCAGTAGGATGGGAGTCCATTTTCAGAGGCATGCTGTTGACTATCAGAGGATCTCTGATAAGGTTGTTGACCTATGGAAAACATACTTGTTGCAGAAACTGGCATTGGGACGAGCCATCGTGTGGCAACGAAATGTGTGTGGTGCTGTACCACCAGCCTTCTGCCGCCCCTGACGAAGGAGGGCGCGTCATGTTCCAGTGGAACGATGACAACTGCAACACCAAGAACAATTTCGTCTGCAAGTACTCTGAAGGTGAACTGTACCCTGGACACGTTCTGAGTAGGCGAACGTTGTGGAACATTGCAGATGAATAGAGCAGACATGATTTGTCAGAGAGTTATGTTCGTTCTACATCATGTTTTTCTATCTGAAAATTCCACAACATTGTGCCCAGCTGAACATGGCCCCGGTGTCCTTGTCGTGTCCATATTTAGACATGAACAGATTAAAAGGGTTGTATTTAAAGGACAGCAAATGGAAGTAAAGGGACCGAAACAGGGAGGGACTACCTGAATTTGTCCAATAAGAATCCATTTTTTTTGTTGACAAAACTTGTTACAGATTGCAACAGTGTGACTAATTAATACGACAATGTTACATCGCATTTATCCTGTAGTTTATCTCCGCTGAGATAAACTACAGGAGATAATATTGTATGATATGATTTTGATTGAATACCAGTTCATCAACAAGGAACCATAGAAAATATAATTCACAGTCAATATAGTCCATATTTGCAGCTGATGATTGTCTCTTTCTCTCTCTTACAGAAAAGTTACCAGTGTTTACTGTGGCATGGAATTCAATATACACAGGTAAACCCACTAACATTTAGATTTTTTAAGGTCAAATATGTGAATCCTTGAGATGAGTGATTTGTTTATACCGAGATCAACAGTTTGAATATTGTTATGACGTCGCCATTCTCAATCTCTGAAGTGTCTATGTATAGGATGACATCTAGTGGCCAAGATTTATGAATCACAATATAATATAATAGGATAAAATAGAAAATAAAAACTTTATCATTGTCATTGAACCATTAAGAGGCTATGCATGACACATACAGTAGGCTATAGTACAGTTACAGATTACCAGTGATGCTGCTTGAAATTGTTGCTCTGATAAAGTTTATTCCCAGGGAGTTTATTTCTAGTAGGCTGATAATTAGCATATTAGTCATACTGTACTTGTCTGCACAATACTACATCATACATGCTCAATCTTTCATCTCTGATGAAGACAAATGTTGCTTATTTTTGGTCTGCATACTTATTTGGGCAATATGACGTTTTTTGGATATCAATGAACTTAGAGTGTCTATCTATTTACAAGTTTTGTTCATTATCTATTTTCCAGTTGCCCCAATTCTATCTCTAATGCCAAACCTACCATCAGCTACAGTGAGTGATGAGAAGACAAAAACAGGACTGTCTGAATCATCAGGTAAACAATCTGCACTCCATGTCTATCGAGTTTGATCCTTGGTTATGAAATATTATACATTGTGTACTAAATGCAATAAGTGATCCCCTCATTTATTTTCGAACTTTTCTTTTTTCTCCAAAAGTATTCATAGTGAGGCGCCTACTTAGTGCCATTAGCCTGGTCCCAGAACTGTTTGTGCTATCATGTCAGCTCCATTTCATTGACAATGAGTGACAAGGAGTTGACATGATAGCACAAACAGATCTGGGACCAGGCTATAATGCCATTGTCTTACGTCTGGTGTTTTTTTTTCTCCTTGCAGTATCTCTTTCAGATAATGCCCTGTATGTCTCCTACATTCTATTTGCCACTATCCCTATTCTACTGCTGCTGCTTGTGGCTACAGGAGTCTTCTGCTATAAACGGGCTGCCAAAAGGTAAAACTTGTTCGCTTCATTAAATAATAACAGGTAATAATACATTTTGTACGAAAGGTACCTTTCAAGGTCACCTAACATTATTTAAAAGTATGTAAAACATCTAAGTTAAACAATGACACAGATAAGAGGTGCAAAAAAGAGGAAGCTCGCAAGAGGGCTTGTGAAACATAATCAACATCAGACATCACAAAGCATAAGATGTTTTGTTTTGAGGTTTGTTTTGAGGTAGGTTTGAATACCGTATTTGAAGTACTGATATTGTAACTGTCTTTATGCAGG
Organism: Thymallus thymallus; assembly: GCA_023634145.1. Lineage (NCBI taxonomy): Eukaryota > Metazoa > Chordata > Actinopteri > Salmoniformes > Salmonidae > Thymallus > Thymallus thymallus. The sequence goes on from CM042378.1 coordinate 10,725,499, forward strand.
AGAAAGTCTCAGACAGACAGCTACCCTAAGCAAGAGCAATGGGGTACAATGTCCACTGCAGCCTGCAACATTCAAGGACCCTATGCCTACCAGGACATCACCAAGCTTCAACCAGCCGATCTGGAGAGCATGGCTCCTGAATCAATTAAGAAGATATCCTTCTGTGCCTCCTCTTTTGATTCCCAGTGTGATGATTACGAGAATGTTTCAAACAAGGAGACAGTGACAGAGAGTGGCTTTGTGACCAATGACATCTATGAGGCCTGCCAAGACCAGGGTCGGCACTATCTCAACGAGACTGGATGGGTGGAGAATGAGATCTATGAGTAATGTGCCTCTCTCTTTACCACATGTCCATTGGGCCATCTGGGCATCCTGTGATGCGAGACAGGACGGACAGACCCTGTGTGGTATTATAAAATGTTTGCTTTCGGGTATGCCCACTAACTCTACAAAGATGCCCATGGTGTCATCCCCATTTGAGGCTTCCTGTGTGGAAGCTGATGTCAGGGAACAGGACAATATCTTCGGAAACTCGGATGACAAAGGTCTGACCCCACGATACCTGAGCAATTGTCTCCCCCGCCTGCGAAAGATGATCTTCCCAATTATGTTTACCAAAGCCTCCACTGTTATGACACCAGTTTGAGCTGGCTGGATATAGTATTTAATGTGTCTTTTCATGGCTATACTAAAGTCCTGGTTAAGAGTGTAGCATTTGTTTATTTGCCTACTCCTTTGTCTTCGTCTTATAAACTATTTATCACAACGTTGTGAAGAAAATCAAGAAAATACATGTTTTGCTTACATGGTAGATTCAAGTGGGCCTGACTAGTGTTGTGAAAAAGTAGTCTAACAAGCTAAAGCTGAGTGTTCTTGGAGGATGTCGGACAGGAAATGCCAAAAGCACATCTGGAACTCGCACATCCAGGAAATCTAGCAGTGACAGCAGATGCTTTTGGGGTGCTGCGCGCAACAGTTTTCCATGTAAGGCTGTCACAATAGGTTAATTAGCAAAACATGTACTTGCTGGACCTGTAGGCCTTATTGGGTAATATTTCAAATATCGCGCACCACTCCGGCTACAAATAAATGTGCTTTTATTTTATTTTTTGTAATATGTTTTGTGTACAAGAAGACAGAGAAATATACCATTTATAAGTCGTTAAACCTTTGATAAGATATAGCTTACTTTACTGTACTACTGCAAACTACTTGGACATACTTATGGCTTCCATATTGTTTGTTTGACCAGCAGATGGTGCTGTTTCGTGTAATATTTTAACTGTCTTTCCATTGGTCTCGAACCATCAGCTTCACAAAAATGCTATGTTGATCGCTAGATGTGCAATGGGTATGTTAAAAAAAGGATCATAATGTGCTAATATTTTGTCATATTATTGTATTATTCTCAAACCAATTGATTTGGCATAATAACCTGTATCTAAAATGTATACTTAACAAAAATATACTGAACAAAAATATAAAAGCAACATGCAACAATTACAACAATTTTACTGAGTTACAGTTAATACCATATAAGGAAACCAGTCAATTGAAATAAATAAATTAGGCCCTAATCTATGGATTTCTCATGACTGGGCAGGGGCACAGCCATTGTCCTGGTGGCTTGTCTCAGATGATCCCACAGGTGAAGAAGCAGGATGTGCCGGTCCTGGGCTGGCGTGGTTACACATGGTCTGCGGTTGTAAGGCTGGTTGGAAGTACTGCCAAATTCTCTAAAATGACGATGGAGGCGGCTTATGGTAGAGAAATTAACATTAAATAATTTGGCAACAGCTCTGGTGGACATTCCTGCAGTCAGCATGCCAATTGCATTCTCCCTCAGCTTCTTGATTTGCCACTCCTGTCAGGTGGTTGGATTATTTTGGCAAAGGAGTAATGCTCACTAACAGGGATGTAATCAAATTTGTGTATATGGAACATTTCTGGGATCTTTTATTTCAGCTCATGAAACATGGGACCAACACTTTACATGTTGTGTTTATATTTTTGTTCAGTGTACAAACCAGAATTGCAGAACATCCAGCATAATCCAAATTAATGTTTGCCGTTTTGTGCATAGCTGGGAAACCTGGCAAACATCTCACACTGTCCGTTCTCAAAATGTATGATTATTTTACCACAGCCTTAAAGGGCAATTACAAACAACAAAAGTTATAATAAAATGTATTATTGGTTGCATCACTTGCATGATTTATTTGCTTTGTGCATAAACATGCATATGTTTCATAGTCAGAGCCCAGCTGCACACATACCTTTACATTTCAAAACAACATGCATGCATGGAGTAATTTGCTAGTATAAATGTACATAAATAATTCACCAGTCCAATCCCTGCACTTTGACTCAGAGTAACAAAAGCTTTTTCTGTGCACCTGCAGGCCAAACTTCAAAGTCAACTATCCACCCAGGGCGGCGAGCAAACACATTTCAGAATAGCAATGTTACCGGTTGACGTAAAAGGTGGGTCCGGTTGCCTTGGAAACGAATTGGCACCGCTTCAGTGGCCCGCCCCCTGTACAAATACCCCCATGGCTCTGACGTCAATGTACGTCAACGAGAGAATATGATGCCTCCTGCAACTCAACTCGTGTACTTTAGCTAATAGAGGTAGCTAGCTGAAATATTATAGCTCTATTGTATTGGAGAACGTGGCGTGACAGCCCGTGGCAGTCGTAAATGTCCTCTGTCGTCTCGTTGGTCTGAAGGGTCGTTAACGTTCAAACTGGCTGGGCGACTGAGAATTGTACTTTGTCTATTTTTAATAGACACATTTTAGCGGGCGGTTTGTTTTCCCTTCCTCGTCACCTCAAGTCGCGAGCCCCTACGTCCTCACCCCAAACCCCATTTAATACAGCATGGTCATGGCTGACAATCACCAAAAACCGATGCTCCGTGGTCCTGTCCGAGTGGGCTTCTACGATATCGAACGTACTCTGGGAAAGGGTAATTTCGCCGTTGTGAAGCTGGCTAGACATCGCATTACCAAGACGGAGGTGAGTGCTGAGAACACTACGCTGCTAGCTGTCTGGCTAGCATGCTAGGTCAGTAGGTGTAACAGTGAGCTAAGCGTGTGATTCTCTTGCAAAGCCAAAGGGCACTAACCTTGTCTTTTAACTAACAAGCTAGTTACTTGCCCCCTGTATTGCATCTGTAAGTTAGTTATTTATCTAAAGTTATATTTGCACGTTTTATTCTGCAGTTAACTCATTGTTCACATTTGACATTGACATGTTTAGACCATTTCACACCTAACGTTACCTACTAGTTTACTATGTTGCAAACACAGTAGTCTCTTTTTTTGCTGAACTTTGGACCCGGACATGAAGAAAGTTATAGGCTAGTACCAACTAACGTTATGTAACTTGATAATCAAAACTGTCTGACAATGGTTAGTAAAATTGGATATCACACAGTTTTAAATGTAGCTAACGAAGCTGATTAATTCATGTGTGTTTATGCCATGAGTCACATTATCCCATCACCTCAATGTTGTGCAATACACTGCCTTACTTAGACCATAGATCAATACGTTGCTTCATTGCTCTAACAAAAAATGGTGTGCAGTTTGTATAAAGTTATGTAGAATGTGGTCAACAAGCCACCCCACCGTCCTGCCCCCCACCCCACGTTTTGGTTTTTGCCCTAACACTACACAACTGATTCAAATAACAAACTCATTATCAAACTTTGATTATTTGAATCAGCTGTGGAGTGTTAGGAAAAAAAAAAAACATGCACCCAGGGGGACCCCAGGACAGAGTTTGGGAAACCCTGCCATAGACTGGTGTAAACAACATGGTGTAAACAACCATGTAAATATCTAGGGCATGCAGCATGGGTTAATGCATTGGTTACATAACCCAATAAAAATGTGATTTTGTTGCTTCTTCTTGGGACAATCACTGTGGATCTGGTGTGTACATGCCCTATTCACAGACACTAATAGCCCATGACTCATTTACATTACATTATTGAACCTTTTATTTAACTAGGCAAGTCAGTTAAGAATAAATTGTTATTTACAATGACTGTCTACCTACAGGGTCAGCCCCTGGAGCAAATTAGGGTTAAGTGCCTTGCTCAAGAACACATCGACAGGTTTTTTTCCCACCTTGTCTGCTCGGGTATTTGAACCAGCGACCTTTCGGTTACTGGCCCATTACAAAAGTAATTGGACGAATGCGTCTTCTGTACTGGGGAATTTTGTTAAGAGCGCTGATACTCAATCTGAGCATTAACAATCGTAAGGACCTTTTAACAAAAAACTAAAGGTTACATACCTTGTTAGGGCTAGTGCTCCCACGTGGCCATATCTCCATGTTACCGCGCTTGTTTTACGGAAAACAGACGGAAGACAGAGGCAACCACCTGTGCTAATTAGCTACTATATCTAGCATACTCCGAACACCTGTGTGTAAGCGTAACTCTGGAAATGTAGCAGAAGTGACGTTTCGTCGGATGGAGGCACCCATAGCTGTATGTACAGTCGTGGCCAAAAGTTTTAAGAATGACACAAGTATTGGTCTCCACAAAGTTTGCTGCCTCAGTGTTGATGATGGAAATTTGCATATACTCCAGAATGTCATGAAGATTGATCAGATGAATTGCAATTAATTGCAAAGTCCCTCTTTGCCATGAAAATTAACTTAATCCCCCAAAAACATTTTCCACTGCATTTCAGCCCTGCCACAAAAGGACCAGCTGCCATCATGTCAGTGATTGTCTCGTTAACACAGGTGAGAGTGTTGACGAGGACAAGGCTGGAGATCATGCTGATTGAGTCAGAATAACAGACTGGAAGCTTTAAAAGGAGGGTGGTGCTTGAAATCATTGTTCTTCCTCTGTCAACCATGGTTACCTGCAAGGAAACACGTGCCGTCATCATTGCTTTGCACAAAAAGGGCTTCACAGGCAAGGATATTACTGCTGGTAAGATTGCACCTAAATCAACCATTTATCGGATCATCAAGAACTTCAAGGAGAGGGGTTCAATTGTTGTGAAGAAGGCGCCAGGGCACCCAAGAAAGTCCAGCAAGCGCCAGGACCGTCTCCTAAAGTTGATTCAGATGCGGGATCGGGGCACCACCAGTGCAGAGCTTGCTCAGGAATGGCAGCAGGCAGGTGTGAGTGCATCTGCACGCACAGTGAGGCGAAGACTTTGAGGATGGCCTGGTGTCAAGAAGGGCAGCAAAGAAGCCACTTCTCTCCAGGAAAAACATCATGGACAGACTGATATTCTGCAAAAGGTACAGGGATTGGACTGCTGAGGACTGGGGTAGAGTCATTTTCTCTGATGAATCCCCTTTCCGATTGTTTGGGCCATCCGGAAAACACCTTGTCCGGAGAAGACAAGGTGAGCGCTACCATCAGTCCTGTGTCATGCCAATAGTAAAGCTTCCTGAGACCATTCATGTGTGAGGTTGCTTCTCAGCCAAGGGAGTGGGCTCACTCACAATTTTGCCTAAGAACACAGCCATGAATAAAGAATGGTACCAACATCCTCAGAGAGCAACTTCTCCCATCCATCCACGAACAGTTTGGTGACGACCAATGCCTTTTCCAGCATGATGGAGCACCTTGCCATGAGGCAAAAGTGATAACTAAGTGGCTCGGGGAACAAAACATCAACATTTTGGGTCCATGGCCAGGAAACTCCCCAGACCTTAATCCCATTGAGAACTTGTGGTCGATCCTCAAGAGGCGAGTGGACAAACAAAAACCCACAACTTCTGACAAACTCCAAGCATTGATTATGCAAGAATGGCCTGCCATCAGTCAGGATGTGGCCCAGAAGTTAATTGACAGCATGCCAGGGCGGATTGCAGAGGTGCAAATATTGACTCTTTGCATAAACTGAATGTCATTGTCAACGAAAGCCTTTGACACTAATGGAATACTTGTAATTATAGTTCAGTGTACCATAGTAACTACTGACATAAAGATATAAGAACACTGAAGCAGCAAACTTTGTGGAGACCAATACTTGTTTCATTCTCAACTTTTGACCACTACTGTATATGTGTGCATTTTGCATTTGAGGAAATATTTTGATGTGATTTGAAAGCAGGGGGATTTATGTTTCTAAAACCATACCTCAATTGAGAATCAATTCATGTTTAGATGTATTATTTCCATTTCGCCTTTTAAGGTCCTTGGAATATTAGGAGTAACGTTAGGCTCCTTTAGTCCGTTATGGGGCTATTCTGTACATAGCTGGTAATTGCAAAGCAAATCTGTTAGCCTCTCTTTTAGTGTTTACTGCTTGGAGATGGTATTAGCAGCAGCCCACTGTCCTGGATTCTTGACTTTGCAAGATTTCAAATCTCTCTCGTTACTCATATCATCTGTTATCTTGCGATCAGTAGGTCCTCCGTTCACAAATGCCCCCTGACCTTAATGTTGGGGAGCCAACATTATAGCCGGTGATGCTTCTCGGGTAAATAAGCTGATCAGGAAGGCTAGCTCTGTCCTGGGGATGAGCCTTGACACTCTAGAGGAGGTGGCGGAGAGACGGCTCATGGCCAAACTGCTGGCCATCATGGACAACGTCACACACCCTCTGCATGCCATGGTTATGACGCAGAGGAGCACCTTCAGTCACAGACTGATCCCACCACGGTGTGCTAGAGAGCGCTACAGGAGGTCCTTGCTGCCGGCGGCTATTAGACTATATAATGCCTCACCAGGGTGCCGTGCTGTCGGCAACATAGATCTGGAACTGTTGGGGTGCTAGGCCCTAGTTTAACTATTATGCATCCATCCGTGAGTAACGCTGGTCCATAATCACTCATTCACTCAGGACCTATTTATTCATGCAGGTCTGTATATACATACTCATGTACAGTTGTTATATCATATCAAGTGCAATATTGCAAGTAATTCTTGGACCTAACTTACGTAGTCATTCACTCAGGAATGCATATTAGTATCCTGTCAGCTGCACCTTTTGTCATTGCTTTTAGTATATCGAATGTGCAATACGTGCAGTTGTCTGTAATTCAACCCTGCGCACTAAAGACTGTATTTTAAGGGAATTACTATTATTACCCCAAATTATATCATACACACATTTGGCTATTTAAGTTTCTCTTCCTGTCATTTACCTGTACAGTTTATGTAACCATGCAAGTATTCACTTATCTGTAAATGTAACTGTATATTTACCTGTACAGCTAATTTAACCAGGCAAAATATTCACTTACCTGTTCATTTGGCCAGTCTGTCTATTAAATAAACTATTATTACCCTCGCTCATATCATATGCATTTTTAGCTACTGAAGTATTTCTCTGCCATCGACCGTATAGTATAGTTAACCATCCAACGTATAGTGTACATATTCAGCCAACCACCCATACTATGCAATGTCTTTTTATAGCTTTTTTTGCACTCCAGATATCTTGTATTTCTATACTTTTTCATACTGCCGCTCTATGTATCATGTATCGTGTATCTGTCTTTTGTGTACCTTCGTTGTGGCATTTTGCACCTGCACTGTGTTTTGTTGTAGCTGCTTGACAAAGAAATTTCCCCCTTGGGGATCAATAAAGTATCTACAGTGGGGAGAACAAGTATTTGATACACTGCGCCGATTTTGCAGGTTTTCCTACTTACAAAGCATGTAGAGGTCTGTAATTTTTATCATAGGTACACTTCAACTGTGAGAGACGGAATCTAAAACAAAAATCTAGAAAATCACATTGCATGATTTTTAAATAATTAATTTGCATTTTATTGCATGACATAAGTATTTGATCACCTACCAACCAGTAAGAATTCCGTCTCTCACAGACCTGTTAGTTTTTCTTTAAGAAGCCCTCCTGTTCTCCACTCATTACCTGTATTAACTGCACCTGTTTGAACTCGTTACCTGTATAAAAGACACCTGTCCACACACTCAATCAAACAGACTCCAACCTTTCCACAATGGCCAAGACCAGAGAGCTGTGTAAGGACATCAGGGATAAAATTGTAGACCTGCACAAGGCTGGGATGGGCTACAGGACAATAGGCAAGCAGCTTGGTGAGAAGGCAACAACTGTTGGCGCAATTATTAGAAAATGGAAGAAGTTCAAGATGACGGTCAATCTCCCTCGGTCTGGGGCACCATGCAAGATCTCACCTTGTGGGGCATCAATGATCATGAGGAAGGTGAGGGATTAGCCCAGAACTACACGGCAGGACCTGGTCAATGACCTGAAGAGAGCTGGGACCACAGTCTCAAAGAAAAACATTAGTAACACACTACGCCATCATGGATTAAAATCCTGCAGCGCACGCAAGGTCCCCCTGCTCAAGCCAGCGCATGTCCAGGCCCGTCTGAAGTTTGCCAATGACCATCTGGATGATCCAGAGGAGGAATGGGAGAAGGTCATGTGGTCTGATTAGATCAAAAAGCTCTATTTTTGTCTCAACTCCACTCGCCGTGTTTGTAGGAAGAAGAAGGATGAGTACAACCCCAAGAACACCATCCCAACCGTGAAGCATGGAGGTGGAAACATCATTCTTTGGGGATGCTTTTCTGCAAAGGGGACAGGACGACTGCACCGTATTGAGGGGAGGATGGATGGGGCCATGTATCGCGAGATCTTGGCCAACGACCTCCTTCCCTCCGTAAGAGCATTGAAGATGGGTCGTGGCTGGGTCTTCCAGCATGACAACAACCCGAAACACACAGCCAGGGCAACTAAGGAGTGGCTTCGTAAGAAGCATCTCAAGGTTCTGGAGTGGCCTAGCCAGTCTCCAGACCTGAACCCAATAGAAAATCTTTGGAGGGAGCTGAAAGTCCGTATTGCCCAGCGACAGCCCCGAAACCTGAAGGATCTGGAGAAGGTCTATATGGAGGAGTGGGCCAAAATCCCTGCTGCAGTGTGTGCAAACCTGGTCAAGAACTACAGGAAACGTATGATCTCTGTAATTGCAATCAAAGGATTCTGTACCAAATATTAAGTTCTGCTTTTCTGATGTATCAAATACTTATGTCATGCAATAAAATGCAAATTAATTACTTAAATCATACAATGTGATTTTCTGGATTTTTGTTTTAGATTCAGTCACTCACAGTTGAAGAGTACCTATGATAAAAATTACAGACTTCTACATGCTTTGTAAGTGAGAGAACCTGCAAAATCGGCAGTGTATCAAATACTTGTTCTCCCCACTGTATCTACTTGACCTCCTTGTAGGGGCTGGCAGTAGGCCTAATGCCTCCATCACACTGACAGCGTCTTTGCATTTTGGTACACCAGAAGTACATTCATTTCCAATGGAACGCTGCGTTTGCCTTGCAGCATTGAGTTGCAGAGGAAGTTGCAGTGTGCTCTGTGTGGTGCATAAGTTGGATATATTGAACGTATGCATCAAACTGTATGCATCAAACTGTATGCGTAGACCGCTTGAAATGGAAAAATAAGGTGAATGTTGAACTTTTGTGGCACACATATACAGATGACGCTGCGTACCATTTTGCGTAATGACGCTGTAGGTGTGATCGTGGCGTAAATGTCTTCTGTTTATAACGAAGAGAGAGGGGAGTATTAGTCTAGTGATATGGATCTAATTAAGCATTGTATTGGGTAAGATTAGAATAGAATGATTAAAGGCCTCCCCTCACTCTTGTTTACTCCCAGAGCTTTGCTCGCAGACTTGAGTCCATCCTTGCGAGAGTCCTGGTGATGAAATTCTGTTAGGGAGGGAGAGGGAGAGAAAGAGAGACTTGGGATATTGCATGTTATCATGACATGGGCACTGTTAATCAACTCTCACAAGGATGAAGAAATGTCCTGTTTTCCAGCAGCTTCTGCTAGTGTTTGCCTTCCTTACCTCTCACCAAGTGTGGATGACAGAATATAAAAGCTGTTTATGATTTCCTCCAGCAAACAGTTTTATTGTGCAAAGGAGGGCATTTTAGTTTTTTTGTCTGTGTTCGCCTTGCAAGAACTGAGAGTGCTGTGGAATTATATTATGGAGAGATGGGCTTAATGCTTACCACTTTTGCCTTTGGACTTTCTTAGAATTCTCTGCCTCAGTCTAAACAACACTTGAAAATGCCTACAAAAACATTTTTTTATATTCCTTTACACAAAGAGACCTCAAGGGAATCCTTTTGAATGTTTTGTCCAGGACTGTATTCTGTGTTCCACAGGTTGCCATTAAAATCATAGACAAGAGCCAACTAGATGCTGTAAACCTGGAGAAGATCTACCGGGAGGTACAGATCATGAAAATGTTGGACCACCCGCACATCATCAAGTTGTACCAGGTAAACAGCTCCTCTTAATACATCAGTATACAAAATACATTCCCTTTTTATTTGATCCTCTGGGTTTTTGTATACATTTGTAATGCCTACAGTCATTCAAGACATTTTGTAATGGGTGAGCAAACATCTCCAATCTACCTGGCCTTCACAGTCCTAGACCTTCATAGATATCAGAACTGACGTCTGACGGAGTTAATGACTAACCAACCAACCCTCTGCCTCTCCAAGCAACGTGTCAAGGTGCTTAACTAAATTTAATCCAAACTGCACTGTATGGTTCATCCTCTCGTGTTAATTGCGGGGGAGGGAGGGGGGCGGGCGGGCAGGCATGTTCAGCTGTCAAGCTCTACAATCAGAGGAGGCCCTACTATTCAACCTGAAAAGCCCACCCCAGACTTCACTTTATTACATAAGACTTTAGTTCACTTTGCTCGGAATGTGAATAGCAGTTCATTATTATTATTATTATTATTATTATTATTATTATTATTACACAACCAAATAGCTCGGGTCCAGGCATTGCTGTGTAATCACCATGTATCATTATTTCCAACAGCTCTTCCAGTCAAACAGCATGGGTCAATTAGTCATTTCCTTTCAGGCCTCTTAAACACAGGGCAGCAGGCTCGGCATCGGCTCTCTTCTCGCTCTCTCATCCCCCCCCCCCCCCCCCGTTCAGTTTGTCTTGGGGTCTATGCTTCACAGGATGCCCCTCTGAGGCCCAAGTTTCCCACAGTCACACACACACAGCTTCGACCACTTCACTGTTTCCAACAAACTCCTCATCCCACCTTCATCAATATATGGCCTTTCAAGCGTTCACAACAACACAGAGAAGTTGTAGGCTATGATGTCATTTGCATTGGACGACAATCCATGTAATTTTCCCACTTGCATCGTTGACATGGTACTGTGGCAGAATTTGGATAATAAGTGCCATGTGGTCGGCATATTATGGAAAGCACTGGGAAAAGTGACATTGATTATCCCTACAGGGTTTTTGATAGTCATTTAGACAGGGGCATATTGGTCAGAAAGGGTGCAGAGTAAAGGGTGCAGAGTAAAGGGTGCAGAGTAAAGGGTGCAGAGTAAAGGGTGCAGAGTAAAGGGTGCAGAGTAAAGGGGAAGTTAGTAACCACTCTGTGAGATTTCTATGTGAATGTATCTTATTCATTAATGCATCTCTATTCCTCTCTCAATTTAGCTCTGTTCATCCCTTTTTGGTTTCTTTGGCTAATTCTAGGCTACATCCCAAATGGCTCCCTATGTAGTGCACTACTTCCCATAGGGCCCTTGTCGAAAGAAGTGCACTTCGTAGGGAATAGGGTGTCATTTGGGACATAACCCCGGTGTCCTCCCACACACACCGCTGGCAGTCTCTACTGGGAATAGAGGAGCCGTTCAATCATGGAACAGAACCTTGTTCCCGTTCTCTCATGTGTTCCATATTTGTCATTTTTGTAATTCCCCAAAATAATGTATTATTTTTTTGTTGCTGTGAGCAGACAATATGAGCCTTTACTGTGTAACATTTGCAACATTTACTCTGCTGATCAATGCAATTTTGCCTTCATTAATTTGTTCTTTATGATCCTTTCATTAAGACTGTTCTGCAGTTCTCAGTAGACCCACGTCAGCCAGCGTGGTACTGTTCCAGGAATCTATGCACAAGGATTATCAGATTAATTTACATCTTAACAGCACAAGGTCATTGCTGAGGTTGGTCTTAATCTGTTTTGCTGTGTGCTTTATTGCTTACTCTTTGTTTCCTTCCCTCTTTCACAGGTAATGGAGACCAAGAGCATGCTCTACTTGGTGACAGAGTATGCTAAAAACGGGGAGATTTTCGGTAAGTGACGCCGACGTACGAAGTGAATTTGTACCCGACTGCAAAACAATTTCAGCATAAAGCTCTTTTGTAACGTGTTGTCACCTTCTGTCCTGTGTAATTGCATGCTGTAGCCTAGACACTAAGTGCACAAAACATTAACAACACCTCTTTCCATGACATAGACTGACCAGGTGAATCCAGGTGTAAGCTATGATCCCTTATTGATGCCACTTGTTAAATCTACTTCAATCAGTGTAGATGAAGGGGTGGAGACAGGTTAAAGAAGGATTTTTAAGCCTTGAGACATGGATGTGTGCCATTGAGGGTGAATTAACATGTCAAAATAATTAAGTTCCTTTGAATGGGGTATGGTAATGCAGTGGTTCCCAAACTGTTGCGCACTCGAAGGGAGGGAATGGGGGTTCTTTTTATTTTTTAGAACTCAGTCCGGCTTTCAACTTACTCTTGAAAGTTGTAATGGTAGAATGCACAAGGTGCAAAATTCATCAGTTTTTTTTTTCTTGTCATGTCGGTCATTGCATACATTAGAGATCTATTTATAACTTGTAAGAAATGTCCAGATCAACTAGCCCATGTCAGCTGTGTTTTAGCTATGTTTTTTAGCCCATAGATTTTATTTGTAATGTTTTAGTCACTCAAATATCACATGTATACATGGGGACATTTTATAGAATTGCAAGAAAATGTGCTTTAAAACAGCCAAATGTTCTTTGCAGCCCATGACAAAATGTCTAGAATTGCTTGAAATAGGCTTTAAACCTGCAACATTTCCTCTCCGCCAACAAGAGGGGTGTGAATAGTTTGTGTCATGAACAGTGCTTGGGCCCATATAAATAAATGTGGCAGCATGCAGGGGTGTGGGTGGGGCCGGTGCACGGGATGTTCCCCAATGCTTGAAGGAACTGCAAACTGCTGTGTTTTACACAACCAACAGTTTCCTGTGTGTATGGTCCACCACCCAAAGGACATCCAACCAACTTGACACAACTGTGGGAAGCATTGGAGTCAATATAGGCCAACATCCCTGTGGAATGCTTTCGACATGTTGTAGAGGCCATGCCCTGACAAATTGAGGCTGTTCTGAGGGCAAAAGAGGGAGTGTTATTAATGTTTGGTATACTCTGTGTACAGTGCATTTGGAAAGTATTCAGACCCCTTCCCTTTTTCCACATCTTGTTATGGTACAGCCATAATCTAAAATGAATTATATATATAAAAAAAATATCCTCATCAATCTGCATACAATACCCCATAATGACAAAGTGAAAACAGGTTTTTAGAATTTTTTAAAAATGTATTACAAATACAAAAAACTGGTATCTTATTTACATATGTATTCAGACCCTTTGCTATGAGACTTGAAACACCTGTGGTAAATTAAGTTGATTGGACATGATTTGTAAAGGCACACACCTGTTTTATATAAAGTTCCACAGTTGACAGTGCATGTCAGAGCAAAAACTAAGCCATGAGGTCTGAGACAGGATTGTGTCGAGGCACAGATCTGGGGAAGGGTACCAAAAAATGTCTGCAGCATTGAAGGTCCCCAAGAACACAGTGGCCTCCATCATTCTTAAATGGAAGAAGTTTGGAACCTCCAAGACAGGGAGGTGACCAAGAACCCGATGGCCATTCTGACAGAGCTCTAGAGTTCCTCTGTGGAGATGGGAGAACCTTCCAGAACAATCTCTGCAGCACTCCACCAATCAGGCCTTTTATGGTAGCGTGGCCAGAAGCAAGCCATTCTTCAGTAAATGTCACATGACAGCATGCTTGGAGTTTGCCAAAAGGCACCTAAAGGACTCTGAAAAACAAGATTCTCTGGTCTAATAAAACCAAGATTTAACTATTTGGCCTGAATGCAAATTGCCACGCCTGGAGGAAACCTTGCACCATTCCTACGGTGAAGAATGGTGGTGGCAGCATCATGCTTTAGGGATTTTTCAGTGTCAGGGACTGGGAGACTAGTCAAGATTGAGGGAAAAATGAACTACGCAAAGTGCAGAGATCCTTAATGAAAACCTGCTCCAGAGCGCTGAGGACCACAGACTGGGGCAAAGGTTCACCTTCCAACAGGACGACCCTAAGCACACAGCCAAGACAGTTTCTGAATGTCCTTGAGTGGCCCAGCCAGAGCCCGGACTTTAACCCAATCTAACATCTCTGGAGAGACCTTAAAAATAGCTGTGCAGCGACGCTCCGTATCCAACTTGACAGAGCTTGAGAGGATCGGCAGAGAAGAATGGTAGAAGCTCCTCAAATACAGGTGTGCCAAGCTTGTAGCGCCATACCCAAGGAGACTTGAGGCGGAAATCGCTGCCAAAGGTGCTTCAACAAAGTACTGAGTAAAGGGTCTGAATACTTATGTAAATGTGATATTTACTGAATTTTCTAAAAAAACGGGTTGCTTTGTCATTATGGGGTATTGTGTGTCAATTGACAAGGGAAAAAATTATTTCATCCATTTTCGAATAAGGCTGTAACGTAACAAAATGTGGAAAAAGTCAAGGGGTCTGAATACTTTCCAAATGCACTACATGTTACTGATAGGCTTTTGCTTAATCAAAAACGAAATATTTTGAAGGACAAGGTAGTAAGGCAAAGGAAAGCTGTTGTGAGATGATTTGATTAAATGTTCCCTTGAGTTCCTCACCACTTGCATATCTTGCCCCAAAGCTTACTTTCAGTTAAGATTGATTGTCATAGGTCAGAACCATTCCGTTAAACCCATATAATTAGAGTTCTATGATTGTGAGTCAAGAAGATAGACTAGGAAAACTAAGTTCACTATGTTTTGACTTAATAAGGCTGGTAGTTTGTCCTAATACCGTTGTTTACATTGTTGTGCCACTTTGATGGCATCCACCGGAGCAGGGAGAGGGCAAGAAGGAGGCATGGGTTAATAGCGCTTGTCTGACCTCCATAATCAGTTTAAGAGTCAGTCAAAACAGGCTTTCCTCAATACCCATCTGTGTTCTCTATACCCACCAAATAAGATGGAATCGAAATCTAAGATAATATCATATGATGTAGCTAAATATGTGAATGCTATTTTACCCCAAAGCATGTTAGCAAAGTTAACTTTTGTACTGTACATGGACTTAACAGACAGGCCTCCTTCCTGAGTCAAGCCATTTCCCAATGGTTATGTAAAGTGATTTTGTATTAATGAGTTGTTTTGCAACCTTTGCCCCATAAAAGGTGGAAGACAAACGTTTGGTGGGATTCTACTACTGGACTGGAGTAGTTATTGTTATGAAAATGCGAGAGGTAGGCTAGCTGTGAAGAATGAATAAGAGTGGTCATGAAAGGAGCCATCTTGGTTTTATAAACAGCATTTTCTGGTTTTTGCATTTTTCATGATTGTTTGTATAGAGGGAGTGCTTGCTTGACACATTAAGGATTACATTTCTATACCCGTCAAGTAAAGGGACGCGGGTCAGCAAAGTTGTCTGCCTTATCCATGGCCATTGACGATGCACAGAGTGCAGCATTAGTTTTTTTGCTTGTCCATGATAGAGCTGCAAACATGAGTGCAGGCTGATATTATTGCTATAGAAAGCAGAAGTACAGTGCCTTCAGAAACTATTCCTCCACTTTTTCCACATTTTATTGTTACAAGGTGGGATTAAAATTGATGTAATTCTTGATTACTCGAATATAGATAGATAGATAGATAGATAGATAGATAGATAGATAGATAGATAGATAGATAGGTACTTTATTGATCCCCCGGGGGGGAAATTTCATAGTCCTAAATTTCATTATCCTAAATGAAGTTCGTATTCGAATACCTTTCGTAAAATGTAATATGAAATTAAGTGTTCCATGTGTCATGTATTATAAGAGGTGTGACGTTTTTAAGTTATTTAATAAATAATAAGCAAAAAAGGACGTCCATTCTGCGTTCTGCTGCAGTCTATCGTTTGGCGCTCAAAACCGGAGAAATGGCAAGCAAGCGAAGCGAGGTGTGGAGGTATTTCAATCATGTTGACAACCAAACAAACATTAAATGTAAAATATGCAATGTCAAGCTAGTGTACCACAAGTCGACCACTTCAATGCAAAACCACATGAGGTTGAAGCATAAAGAAACAACTTTGTCACAGGACAAACGGCTTTAATCTGTCGTTGTGCGCCGTAGCCTCTATAAGATCCCAGTTCCAAGGATTGATCTCTGCAAATTAATAGGTTATAATTCTACATGTGTATATTTCGTTTTTATAATGGATATTAAAGGATAGCCTACATAATGTGTTTAATTTTCTTCAATGTACGTTTTAACTTTTTATTTAACTCAATCGTAGGCTATTGCACTACGTTTAAGAGCCTACTTCTTAAGACCAGCATTTTTCAAGTTCAATGTCTTTTCGTCATGTTCAATAAATGTATCTTGCATTTGTGTTGTTTATTTAACTCTTATTTATTCTAATAGCTTAACAATCACAATTCTTGTCACTGAATGCGTTGCGTCATGTCAGGCTAATTACATAATGGAACGGCAGCAGCATTAAAACATTTTCGAATATTCCAAAAAATATTAGATATTATTTGAATAGTGGAATCATTTCAAATTCCCATCCCTACAGTGCATTCATAAAGTATTCAGACCCCTTCACATTTTTCAAATTTTCTTACGTTACAGCCTTATTCTAAAATGTATTAAATAGTTTTTTCCTTCATCAATCTACGTACAATACCCCATAATGACAAAGCAAACAGTATTTTATTTTTATTTTTTTGCAAATGTATATGTATATTTTTTAAAAGATCTGGTTTCTATAAGTATTCAGACCCTTTACTCAGTACTTTGTTGAAGCGCCTTTGCCAGCAATTTCAGCCTTGAGTCTTCGTGTGTATGACGCTACAAGCTTGTCACACCTGTTTTTGGGGAGTTTCTTCTCTGCAGATCCTCTCAAGCTCTGTCAGGTTGGATGGGGAGCATCGCTGCACAGCTATTTTCAGGTCTCCAGAGATGTTTGATTGGGTTCAAACATCTCTGTTTGAACCCAATCAAGGACTTTTAGAGACCTGTCCCGAAGCCAGCCTTGCGTTGGCTGTGTGTCTAGGGTGAACCATCACCCCAGTCTGAGGTCCTGAGAGCTCTGGAGAAGGTTTTCATCAAGGATCTCTCTGTACTTTGCTCCGTTCTTCTTTGCCTCGATCCTGACTAGTATCCCTGCCACTGAAAAAACATACCCACAGAATGATGCTGCCACCATCATGCTTCACCGTAGGGGGTATTGTGTATAGGCCAGTGACACAATCTCAATATAATACATTTTAAATTCAGGCTGTAACTCAACAAAATGTGGACAAAGTCCAGTGGTGTGAATACTTTCTGAAGGCACTGTATGTGACAAGTATTTTTTGTGTTCCATTTGTTTTGTTCTTACACACACATTCCTTGTGTGATTTTACAGTAATGCATGTTTACAGAGGGTAAGGAGGAGGAAAATGTGGCAGTGATTCTGTGGTTGCTGTGTCATCTCTGTGGTTGCTGTTTTGGATGGTCATCGCGCGCGCATGTGTGCGCACAAGCATCGATACCGCACTAAATAAACAGACTGTGTGTTTGACGCTCTGCATCTCCCTGTGCCTGGGTTATGCCAGTGCCAAGCTCAGACCTGACACTTGTTGATTTGGTACTCTTTCCGGGGCTGTATTGGCTTCTGTGGCGCCTGGAAGATTTGCAATCAGTCCACTAAAAGTGAATTATGATAGATATAGACTGGGCTTGATAGAAGCGCTCCCAACGGTACCCAACTGAAGGGCGGACAGTACATTGGGTAACCTCATTTCAGAGAATCCTTAGATTGCTTCGCAGATCATGTCTATGTATTACAGAACCATTTTGGCCCCACTTATTGTGCTTTTAAGACCTGATTGCGCAATGTAATATGGTTACATAATGCATTTATATGCCGTCTCCATCAGCATCTCTGAGATTGACAGACACCAGCAAGCAGCACAATACCTGACGTAGGTAAACAGGATTATAATGTTCTGTTTTCTTCCACTATAAACAGACATCCCTTCTACTTAACATCAATCTAAAGAACCACCCAGCTACATTTTGTGGAACTTTACTGAGTAGCTGGCTATCAAGTAGCGTCTTTTTTGTGGCTTTATGAAGCCACAGTTCTTTACCCAATCACCAGAAAGCACTTCACCCATCTATCTGTTGTCATCACTTAAAGTCCTTTTTATAAGCCTGCTGCTCTCGGTCCGTGTCCATCCAGCTTTGTCCTAGACTCCGTGTCAGCTAGTTAGTTGTCTGGGTGCAGATCTAGTCTGGCAATCCATGTCCCTTAGAATTAGAATTACTAGAATGGACATTCTTATACGGATGTCAATGACTTACAGTTCCAATAGGTCTATTTCTACAATCCATTCATCCCAGCCCTGTGGAGTTTGAGTCTGGCAGGGTGGTGGGCCGGACACAGTGAAAGCAGCCATGCCAACCTGTCTGCTGGCTCGTCAGCCTCACCCACCCACCCGGCGCTGCAGGAGTGGATCAAACCTGGAGAAATTGGGTCAACCACAAATAATGAGGAGGAGCGGCAGAACAGAACCGCCAGGCAGAGGAGGGGGGGGGGAGTAAGGGGATGTCAATTTGAATTTGGAAAAGGGGGTGAAAAAATGTAGGCCATGCATATTAAGAAAAAAAGCACTGCCGGAGAGTGGGTGGGTGGGTTTTATTGAGTAGGTCTGAACACATCTGTCTTCTTGAGAGTGCCCCGGCGAGATTCATTTTGCCTGTCAACCTCTATTGTCCGCTGCAGTAGTTGGGTCTATAATATTTTTTATTCTGTTACTCAGTAGTCTGCTGAAAAGGCTTGGCTACACTGTTGACTCACCTAGCTGACACTAGTTAATATCTCTTTGTTGGCTGATTGACCTGGGGAATGCGAAGGACAAGGTAGTTGAATTGTGTAGCCAATGGGTAAGTTTTACTTTCAGGAAAATACATTTGGAGCTGAGACGTTGAAGGAGAGAGAGTGAGAGTCGTTATTGCCCTTGTTCAGTGGGCAGGCTCCGCCTGGCTTGGCTGTCTGGATGCTGGCCAGCGCAGAAATTTACGGATGCCGGTCCTGCTCCTGCTTGGCTCTCCAATCTCTTCAAAACCTGAGCAGCTGTTAAGAGATGACACATCTCCCCAACAGAACTGGAACACTGTGTTCTTCTGAGCTTTTTCCTCATTGTTTTTAACACCCTGTGATTCATCATCCTTCTCCCAGAATGCAACACTTCTTTGACTGAGTTCACTTGACTGTGCTGCCATGTTGTCGGTTCTCCTCCTTGTCCCTTCTGACGTTGAAGCAGTGCATTACTCATCCATCCACTGGTGTGACGGTAGCTGCTGTGACGAGCAGGATTTTTTTTGTGTGTCATTAGCCCTTAGTGGAAGCACTCTGGAGCCACCAGACACTGTTGCTAGTGTGTGAAAGGAACAGCTTAGGCTAACAGTGAAGCTCAAGGTCTTGTTTGCCAGGGCTGGTTTACCTTCCGGCTAGTACAGTGCCTATAGAAAGTTTACACCCCCTTGAACTTTTTGTCACGTTTTGTTGCGTTACAAAGTGGGATTCAAATGTATTTAATTGTAATTTTTTGTCAACGATCCACACAAAATATTCTGTCAAAGTGGAAGAACTCTGTAGCTGTTTTAAAATCACCAATGGCCTCATGGTGACATCCCTAAGCAATTTCCTTCCTGTCCTGCAGCTCAGTTCAGAAGGATGACTATCTTTGTGTCTGGGTGGTTTAATACATAATCCACAGCATAATTATTAACTTGACCATGCTTAGAGATTGAATGTCTGATTTTGTTATTGTTCCCTATCTACCAATCACTGCCCTTCTTTGAGGCTTTCGAAAAGATCCCTGGTCTTTGTTGAATGTGTTTTGAAATTCAATTCTTGACGTATGTATGTATGCATGTATGTGGGACAGAGTATTTGTATTTCTCGTAATGTCTATTTCAATGCAATAGAAATAGCATGTAGCACAGTGAACAACACTTCTATTGTCCAATGTCATAGTGTCAGCTAATTCCAGCCAAACAGTTATCCACGATCCAAAGTCCAGACTTTCTCTAGCGTGGGATTGGTTAGGTACTATAGGGCAAGAGGCCGCAGTAGGCCTACTACTCGGTGTATGCAGAGAGGTTTATCGTATAGCTGGTTTGTGTAGCTGCAGAAGCCTTTCATGCTTTTCTCAATTCCTCTGAAGTTAACCAAATGTCAGTTTCCTGGAACTTTAGTTGTGTGCAATCCCATTGGCATGATGTACTCTGTATATGAGTGAATTCAGATTAATACTTGCTATTGCCCTTGTTTCATCTTTCATTTATATCCAGCCCTCTCGTTTGAGCACAGGATGGTTGACAGTGTTATTGTGAGGAACATCGGCCCGCTTAAATTACTTGAAATGACTCAGACTCTAAAAACTCAAACTCTGTTTGGTCACCTGAAACGTTTTGTATCGTTGAAATGTCTTGAATGTCATTTGGTTTGGTACGGGTGCTCATTCCTCGCTGTCTCTCTCCCTCCATGCTATGTGAGGGTGTGAAATACAGAGCTGCATACATGGCTGCCTGCTGGTTGGAGGTGTGAAGAGGCCGCCATGACACGTGTTCCCCAGAGGCTGTTGATGAGGCTTGATGGGAAAAGATGAATTAGGAATTATTAATTCTCTCCCCCGTTATATCCGTTCATGGGCCTGCATGATTAGAAGGTTGTAATTGGCGGGAGGAAGTTGTAACAAGTTTTATTTGATTTGGCATTTGCGGATGGTTGCAAAAAAAATTATGATCATAATTTGTCACATGCACTGAATAAAACGGGTGTAGACCTTACCCTTTGAACTGTTCAGCAGTCTTATGGCTTGGGGGTAGAAGCTGTTAAGGATCCTTTTGGTCCCAGACTTAGTGCCCCGCAACTGCTTGGATAAGAATTTCACTGTGGATTATACAGCGTTGAGAATTTTTCGAGTTGCTGTGTGTGTTTGTGTTATTAGCATCACTAAATACTGATTTTAAAGAAATATCAACCAAATCCAGCCACGATGGCTCCATGATCTTTAGAGACGGACGGGGGAGTTGTTTTATTTGTTATTATTTTTATTATTTTTATTTAATGTAGACTTCTTGTTGTTTCACTCTTAGTCAACGAAAACAAAATAAAGCAAGCCAGAAATAGTTTCTAAATGTTTGCATTTGTCTCAGGAAAGGGTCCGTGGCCCAAATTGTTTTTCCCTCAGAGAGGCAACGTAGGGGTCAGAACAGAATAGTGTGATACAGCTCTTTGCACGACATTGCAGCTGCAAGGGACGTTGGGAGTTAGGTCATCTTGCCTCTTTCTGCCTCGCTCCTTTCCTCCCTCCCTCCCCCTCTTATGTGCTTATGCACAAACAACAGGCCGGTTCTGAGTAACCTCCCTCCTAGTTCCTCCTTGAGTTCATTGATGAGGAAAGAATTGGCCAATCCCTTCATTTTCAATGTATTCTGTTTTCTGTGTATTACAGTAGGTATAGGCTATAATGTTTTTGTCACTGCCTAAAGGAGCGGTGCGTTAGTTGGACCTGTTGGGGCTGGGTCTGTGGGTTTGGCTGGCCGAGGGCCAGGGGGCTGACCCAGCACTCCTGGGTGTGGTGACTGACCGCATGATTACGTCCATGTGGGGGGATGTTTACTCTGCTGACCCAACCACAGAATCACAGTCCAGGCTCCTTATTGTGGCTCATCACTGTCCTCTCGGCTGGCTGGCTGGCTGGCCGGGGAAAGGGTGGTTACTGTAAGAGTAGTTGAGAGAGCTGAGGTGTTCCATGCCACTATGTGATTGTACTCTACAAACATGGATATGGCAAAACAAACCTAAATGGAATTGTACTAGCATATTTCTGTTCAGGCAGAAATATGGATTCCATTAGTCATGCAGATGGATTTGGTCTAATGTGTAGTCAAGCTAGCCTTAGCAATGAAGAAGACTTGGAGCACACACAGGCCTACATGTTTGAGGCCTATGCATCCTAGCCACCCCTGTTTTGAATGTAAGCTAGCTGCATGTGTATACAGTCAACTCCAGATATATTGGCACCCCTCAAAGTGAGCAAAAACATTAATATAATAAGGACAATACATATAATGATTCAAATTTTCCTCAAATGTTTGGAGAAATCACTGACTTCTAATAAAAACCCTTCCTGCAAAAGTGTTGTTTTATCTTCTGAAAAGGTTATTCTGTCAAAAACATGTGGCAAAATGATTGGCACCCTTGAAGAATACTACAGTCGTGGCCAAAAGGTTTGAGAATGACAAGTATTGGTCTCCACAAAGTTTGCTGCCTCAGTGTTGATGATGGCAATTTGCATATACTCCAGAATGTCATGAAGAGTGATCAGATGAATTGCAATTAATTGCAAAGTCCGTCTTTGCCATGAAAATTAACTTAATACCGAAAAAACATCTTCCACTGCATTTCAGCCCTGCCACAAAAGGACCAGCTGCCATCATGTCAGTGATTGTCTCATTAACACAGGTGAGAGGGTTGACGAGGACAAGGCTGGGGATCACTGTCATGCTGATTGAGTCAGAATAACAGACTGGAAGCTTTAGGAGGGTGGTGCTTGAAATAATTGTTCTTCCTCTGTCAACCATGGTTACCTGCAAGGAAACACGTGCCGTCATCATTGCTTTGCACAAAAAGGACTTCACAGGCAAGGATATTGCTGCTGGTAAGATTGCACCTAAATCAACCATTTATCGGATCATCAAGAACTTCAAGGAGAGAGGTTCAATTGTTGTGAAGAAAGCGTCAGTGCGCCCAAGAAAGTCCAGCAAGCACCAGGACCATCTCCTAAAGTTGATTCAGCTGCGGGATCGGGGCACCTCCAGTGCAGAATTTGCTCAGGCATGGCAGCAGGCAGGTGTGAGTGCATCTGCACGCACAGTGAGGCAAAGACTTATGGATGGCCTGGTGTCACGAAGGGCATCACAGAAGCCACTTCTCTCCAGGAAAAACATCAGCGACAATCCCCTTTCCGATTGTTTGGGCCATCCGGAAAACACCTTGTCCGGAGAAGACAAGGTGAGCGCTACCATCAGTCCTGTGTCATGCCAACAGTAAAGCAGACCACTCATCTGTGGGGTTGCTTCTCAGCCAAGGGAGTGGGCTCACTCACAATTTTGCCTAAGAACACAGCCATGAATAAAGAATGGTACCAACACATCCTCCGAGAGCAACTTCTCCAAACCATCCAAGAACAGTTTGGTGACGACCAATGCCTTTTCCAGCATGATGGAGCACCTTGCCCTAAGGCAAAAGTGATAACTAAGTGGCTCGGGGAACAAAACATCGACATTTTGGGTCCATGGTCAGGAAACTCCCCAGACCTTAATCCCATTGAACTTGTGGTCGATCCTCAAGAGGCAAGTGGACAAACAAAAACCCACAACATCTGACAAACTCCAAGCATTGATTATGCAAGAATGGCCTGCCACCAGTCAGGATGTGGTCCAGAAGATAATTGACAGCATGCCAGGGCGGATTGCAGAGGTCTTGAAAAAGAAGCGTCAACACTGCAAATATTGACTCTCTGTATAAACTGAATGTCATTGTCAATGAAAGCCTTTGACACTTATGGAATACTTGTAATTATACTTCAGTGTAACATAGTAACTACTGACATAAAGATCTAAGAACACTGAAGCAGCAAACTTTGTGGAGACCAATACTTGTGTTATACACGACTGTATAAATAAAACCAAATGAATTTGCGTCTTTGGGGAAAAAATGTTTCTTGATATTGCTTTTTGTGTCTAGGAACTTTCTTTCTTGTCTATGACCATTTCCTGTTTCACTGGGGTATAAATATGAGGTAACACACAGGTAATATCCTTTTGTCGTCCATCAACATGGGTAAAAACAAAGAGCTCTCAACTCATAGTTGTTGAGCTGCATAGATTGGGGAATGGCTACAAAAAAATAGGTAGTCAGTTGAAATTACCAGCAAGCACAATCGGGGCCATAGTAAAGAAATTTGAAATGCATGGAACTGCATATTGCCACACGCACAGTGAGGAGGATAAGAGAGGCAAAGAGGAGGCCAAAGATCACAGTTTCAAAATCAAAGGTCAGTTGAATCTTGGGGTTTCAAAATCAACAGTGAGACGCCACCTCTATGACCAGAAGCTTTTTGTACGAGTTCCACGAAAGAAGCCCTTCCTGAGACCAAGACACAAATCCCAGCGTCTGAACTTTGCCAAGCAACATTGGAGTTACAACTGGAATCGTGTGTTGTGGTCAGATGAGACACAAATTTAGGTTTTTGGCCACGCACACCATCATGTTTGGTGACAAAAGGGGACTGTATACAAAGAACGGCACCTCATACCCACAGTAAAATTTGGTGGTGGCTCTGATGCTTTGGGGCTGTTTTGCTGCCATTGGTCCAGGGGCTCTTGTTATAAGGTCAGTGGCATAATTAATTCCATTCAATACCAGAACATTTTAGCACAAAATCTGGTTGCCTCTGCCAGAAGGCTGAAACTGGGCCACAGTTGGGTCTTCCAACAAGTCAATGACCCGAAGCACACATCAAAATCGACAGAAATGGTTGCAGCAACACAAAGTCAAGGTTTTGCAATGGCCCTCTGTCTCCAGACTTGAACCCAATTGAAAATCTGTGGTCACGAGAAAACAAGAGGGCGGTTCACAAGAGAAAACCGAAGAATCTCAATGAATTGGAAATGTTCTGCATGGAAGAGTGGTCCAAGATCCCTCCACAAGTGTTCTCCAACTTTGTTAAACAGTACAGAAAGAGGCTGATATTTTTTTAATCTGCATTTTTACTGAGGAAAAAGGAAAACTTTTTATTTTGTTCCAAAAATCTCTTTGAAAATAAAAGCATTTTATTTATTTATTTCACCTTTTATTTAACCAGGTAGGTCAGTTGAGAACAAGTTCTCATTTGCAACTGCGACCTGGCCAAGACAAGGCAAGGCAGTGCGACAAAAAACAACACAGAGTTACACATGGGAAATAAACAAACATACAGTCAATAACACAATAGAAAATCTATATACAGAGTGCAAATGTAGTGCAAAATGCAGTAAGGTTAGGAAGACAAATAGGCCATAGTGGCGAAATATATTACAGATTAGCATTATCACTGGAATGTGCAAATGATGATGAAAAGCATGAGGCTTACACATTTGTTTAAGCCCAAAATATTACTCATTGCATGTGGTTCTTTTTATATATTAATTTTAGCTCATTTTCATGAAGTGTGTCAATAATTCTGGAGTTGACTGTATAACACTAACCCTCTCCCCTCTCTAGACTACCTGGCCAAACATGGGCGACTGAGCGAGCTGGAAGCACGGCGCAAGTTCTGGCAGATCCTGTCAGCGGTGGAGTACTGCCACAACCGCAACATAGTCCACCGAGACCTGAAGGCTGAGAACCTGCTGCTTGACGGACACATGAACATCAAGATAGCAGGTAGGCGGTCAGTGCAGTAAAGCCAGAAGTTTAGTTTTTTCCTGACCCCATAACCTGTGGAGTTTTGGTAAAAGCTACCTGAATTTTGCAACCCTACTCTTAGTGTTTCAGGGTAACCTTAGAATAATCTTGTAATTGCCAGTGGAATGGCCTGTATGAGAAGACCTTGTGTAGAGTGTTTCAGGTTCACGAAGTCGTAAATAACCTGTAAATCGACATAGTTTCAAGGCCTATGTCGATTCATATTGCAGTGAGAACAACTTCACAACTTGTTTTGATCAGAACATTGCTGTTTGATTATATGGCCAGGAGCAATGACCTCAGCGACGATTCAGTTCTGAAATGTCTAACTACCAGAGCAGGCCATTTGCACTGTTTTGAGAGGTGACCAAAGTCCCCTAGCTAGATGAGGGAAGCAGGAGCTGAAGCTAGGCTGTACTGCACAGAGCCCTAGGCTGTTGTTGCATTATCAGGAAGATGGCATTTTGAGTGGGCCGGTGAAAATGTCATCGAGCATCTGGGAGAGGGCTGGGCATGAAGGAGTGTTCTGAGATGTTTGTCATACACTGTGACATGATGTGCGCATGCCCACTGAGTCCCCGCATTCCTGCTCCGGGGGGTATTAGATCTAGGCTAGTCCGGACAGTGACTGATGGAGAGAGAGAGAGACTTGGCTGGGGCTTCCTAAGAAGCCTGTCTTCTCTTCCCTTGGCCATGTTCATTAGGGCAGGAATGCAAAACGTTTCCAAAGGTTTTTCAACTGAAAATGAGTCCCTGTAGTCCCTCCTTGGTTTTAGTCCGTTTTTGATCCGTTTGATGTCTAATGAACACGACACAGTTTAATGACCTGTTGTTGAGTGGTGGCGGGTGGTTGTTGTTGTTATTACCAAAGGCATTATTGCCGCCACCATAACTTGGATCCAGAAAGGCACCCTTTTTTTGGGCAACGGACCAGTGAAACTACATTAACCTAGAATTATAAAATCAGGCAGGCACTTAAGGACATTGGTACATCCTGTGCTTTGCTTGGCTTAGTTGAGGTTTGTCATTTTGTTCTAGTTTCTCTGGACTAAAAAGAGACGTGCTACACAGATAAATAATCCTCCTTCGGTGAGATTTACCTCATTGTGTGGTTCATGTTTCATCCTTAAATAAGAGGATGCACTGCTACACTAGTAGCCCTTTTTAAAGGTCTCCTTTTGTATACCCAGAACTGCCTGGGTGGTCAGTCTCTCAGAATCTTTGTAGTGCTGTGGTGGTTGTGGTCAGTCAAGGAAAGGTCACCCAAGTGCCAGGCAGCGGGGGGTGTTGCCTTTATGTTTCCACTTCAAAGAGCTTGTGTGTGTGTGTGAGAGAGGGTGAGCGAGCTCAGCACGTTCTGAGAAGCGGCCAGATCATGCACTTATCAGGAAGCCTATAAAGTGGATTGGTTCTGCTGCTGCAGCAAACATTTGATCACAGTGGTACACTGCTTGCCACCACCCACCTCTTCACCCATAATATTACACTATGTCTTGTTTTATTGTTCATGGACCAAGCTGAAAGGCTACCCGCTACACAGAATAACATGTTCAAGGTGCCGGTTTTATATCATCATTCAGCCACCCCCTTCATTCATCCTCCCCCCTCACCCCCCCAGTGGTGAAAGCCATTTGATATGGCCAACATGCATGCCTTTGTACCTCAGACAGGGTGATACTCAACCACACACACTGTCCCCCATAGTAAGCTTAGCTCTTTAAGCACTTGTGTCGACTTGCACAAGGACACATCGCATTATCCCTCATTATAAACACACAACCACTGTTGGCTACTAGCTAGCTTTGAGCCCCCCCCCCTGTGTGAGTAGACGTGTTAGGCTAATATTTCGAACAGGAAGTAGTCTTATCTAGTGTCTACATCTCAAATGACACTTTATTGTTAATGTAGTGCACTACTTTTGACCAGAGTCCTTCTCAAAAGTACTGCACTTAATAGGGAATAGGGTTCCATTTGGGCCACGAGTGAACGGTGCTGGTCTCGTCGCGGTGTTGCGCAGCCCACCCTCCACACATAGCGAGCCCCTGGGCTGTTGGGAGCATTGACGTCAGCCAGCCGCACTGCTCAGTATGCAGCCTGCAAAGTGGGTCAGCTCCTCTAAGCCCTCACTCCTTCCTTACTCTGCCTTAGCGTGCCTTGCCGTGACTCACCGTCATATCATTATTTTGTCTAGTCTATCTACAATTTAGATATTGGCTTAAGAGGTTTAGGATTGACCTTCTTTTGTCTCTAGTTCAAATGTAGCCTAAAGCCTAGGCTAAATCTAGATGTGTACCGTGCCTTCACCTCTTAACATTTCACATTTTGACCAGGTTGCAATTGCATTGCCAGAGCCAGTTTTTAAGGTGATTTATACAACAGAAAATTCAGTATCATTCAGTAAACCCAGATTCACATTGTTACTAGAATATAATCCAGACGTGCATGGGATGGGTTTGTGTACATTTTAAATGACTGTTATGAAACCTTGTGTTTATAGCTAGGCTGGTCAATGGCACTGCTGCTGTTGAGTGTGTGCTGTGAGGTCTGTGGTACACGTCACACAAGGTTTCCTTTAGCTGGCAGCAAGGCGGTTTAAATAAATCTGTTGCTGGCCAAAATGACTGGGAGAAAAATAATGCTGTTTATTCATTGATGGAAATACATTTGACCGCCATGCTTTTCGGTCTATAGGTAATTTGCATAATTTATTGAAATTAAATTGCCCTGTGTATTTTCGTTAGTCAATGTAGGCCTATCTTATTTATCCAGCAAAACTATGTGACGTGCACAGCATACAGAGACAATTTTGAGTAGGATTTCTCCTGCAGCTCCCAGCTGATTGCTGCTGGACTAAAGCATGTGCATAAGCCCATTCATTGCGCAACAATTCTAAATGCAACCACATGTTAACTGTTTTGGTGCACGATTAAAATTAACCATTTTTATTTCTCAACTGTTCAGTGAAGCACGACTCCCATTCACCATTCAAGTGCAGGCAACAGGCTATCAGCGTGTTACCCGCCACTTTACAATGTGAGCTGGAGGCAGTATGCACTTTGAAAACATACGTAGTTGTTTGAAACTTTAATGTTTTATTTCATATTATGAGACATGTCTTACCTTGCTCCAAAGTAGCCTATAGGCAAAGTCCGACTATGGATGTCAAGGCAATTATTTTATAAAGGCTTCATAGGCGGTGCATGAGTTTCAAGTTTTAGGAAGCTTACAATTTATTCTACCGTTCTGCGTGCCAGTTATGATTTTCATATGCACATTTTCTTGGAACAGTTTTCATTTCAATAATGTGTTTTTTTAAATAGCTTACTGTGAGGAACTATAGTTTTAATATATTGTCATTTGCAATGGAGGTTAAACACTTTCCTACATTCCCGAGCAGCAGGCAAGGTACTTCTATGTGTGCTCAGGCTCCCTAATCATTATCAGGAAAGAGAAACCAGACACATGCTCATTGCGCACATGGAGCACTCAAAACAAAAGACAATTAAAAAATGTACAGATCTCGTAAATTATGGTTATGAAATAAACCAAAACGTATTTCTCACAAGTGTAGCAGATTTTGAACTCTACAAACAATGTTTCCACTCCAAGAATGAGAACACTAAATTACTGTAATTTATATATGCTTTAACATAGATGTAATCAAATGACACACATTAACGATACATTTAATACTGGTGACGTATGTAATGGCGAATTGATTAAAAAGAACAATTCACACAATGAAACAATGAATCCTCAAGAATTGGAGGGAGACAGCTGAGCCATTCTGGAGAGCGACTCACCTATGTCTTCGCCCACACACCCTCCCCCTTCTTCTTGTCTCAACATTTATTGTACTATTAAATTATACTCAAGACACATTATCTTCACACCAGTGACGGTCACTGCCGTGTAAGATGAGGGAGGAGGATTTTTTTTTTTTCATAAGCATAGCCTTATTTCTATTACAGCATATTGGATTACTGTCATTCATATTCCATTCACCCAGCTCAACATAAGCTCGATAGGTTTAGGCTACTTGATACTCTAATTTTCCCTGTACCATCATGAGTTTGCTACAACCTAGCCTATGAATGAAAATTTACAACGTAGGTGCACAGGTCGAGAGAATTTTGAGTAATCAAGGTGACTGTGACAAATTCAATACTGCCTTGCACACTCTTGAATGCATCTAATTGATAATCATTAGTCTAACAGTTTCAATTGGACAAATTCAGGTATGTTTATCCCCGTTGTGCTCCGTTTAACAAACGTTTTTCAACAGAATTGGCGGAATGAATACAGCCCTGATCACATGCAAACACAGTTCACTTTCGTAACAGCCACATAAAAACATCACTTTGCTCATTGTATATATCATTTCTTCTAGCAACAATCATCGTGCTCTCACCTTTTCCCTTTGTTTGTGGACTTTAGTGCACAACACATCAGCTGTCTGTGACCAGGAGGCAACATACTATAACTATTTAGTAAACCCGCTGCAATTATGCAGTACAGTATACAGGCAGAAAGCAGTTTAGTAGTTACACTGGTGGTAATAAATTAATAAAACCAAACGTTTACCTTGACTTGGAAGAGTTCCAGTGTTGGATAGCCAGCTAGCTAACATAGCATCCCTCTCTGTTTGAGCCGGGTGTGAGTACGCTAAACTAGCTAGTTGCATTCACTAACTAAGTGAAAGTAAAAAAAAAAACAATTACAATCAAATATGGCTAGCGCTCGCTCTCTCTCGCTCGCTCCTCCTTAATATTGGAAGACATTTGTTCAAAACTGTTTCTTTCTCTCTCCAAGTCATACTCACCATTTTATGGTGTCAGTTCATGCTGCAAGAGCTCTGATAGGTTGGAGGACGTCATCTGGAATTTTTCATAATTACTGTGTAAGTCTATGGAAAGGGGTAAGAACCATGAGTCCCCTAGTTTTGTATTGAAGTCAATGTATCCAGAGGAGGACAGAAGCTACTGTAGCTGTCCTCCGGCTAGACCATGGTGCTACCCTACAAAGTGCTGCTGAGGCTACTGTAGATCTTCATTGCAAAACAGTGTGTTTTAATCAACAATTTAGTGACGTGAATATATTTAGTATAGTTTTTTTTAAATGGAATTCACTGAGGAGGATGGCCCTCCCCTTCCTCCTCTGATAAGCCTCCATTGCTAAACTCATATTTTGTTATGCGTTTCACTGGCAGCCGCAACTCCATAATCGGCTAGGTCTATTGCCACGAGCGCTGCCCAAATTGCGGGCTTCTGAAATAGGCATAGGCCTAGAAGCTTGTGAAACAATCCTACAGCTATTGATTTGAAACAATCCTACAGCTATTGATTCTTGATTCCTCCTAAGTCATGCTTTCTGGTGAAGTATTTTCAATTTTCCATTTACTTCCCTATTGGACCTGCTATGCCATTTCTCTCATGTTTTATTGGTTTTTATATCAACTTTCTTTCATTGTCCAGAAATCAACGGCACAATCCTAGTCATACTAGCAACCCATCCTAGTTGTTGCATCTTTATATCCCCCCCCCCCCCCCCTTCTAAGTTTCTAACAAAGATTTTTCATTGCTGTCATGTATGTAAATGTAACTGTGTACATTTTTAAGAGTTCTTAACACATTTTTGGCTTTGCTTTTCCTTACGGTGCTTTTTAGTTGTTCAGTTTGTCATTTATTTAGTTTTTTAATCTTATGTTTGTTGTGTGAAATGTTCTGTATAAATAAAGCTTGATTTGATGATCAATCCTTGATGAAAACCTGTTCCAGAACCTCAGACTGGGGCAAAGGTTCACCTTCCAACAGGACAACAACCCTGAGCACACAGCCAAGACAACGCAGGAGTGGCTTTGGGACAAGTCTCTGAATATCCTTGAGTGGCCCAGCCGGCGCCCGGTCTTGAACACGATCGCACATCTCTGGATTGGCCTGAAAATAGCTGTGCTGCAATTGTCCCTGATAGAGCTTGAGAGGATCTGCAGAGAAGATTGGGAGAAGCTCCTCAAATACAGGTGTGCCAAGCTTGTCAGGTTGTACCCAAGAAGACTCAAGGCTGTAATCGCTGCCAAAGGTGCATCAACAAAGTACTGAGTAAAGGGTCTTATGTAAATGTAATATTTCAGTTTTTTTTATTTTATACATTTGCCCAAAAATTATCCTGTTTTTGCTTTGTCATTATGGGGTATTGTGTGTAGATTGATGAGGAAAAAACCTATTTGATCAATTTTAGAATAAGACTATAAAAAGTCAAGGGGTCTGAACACTTTCTGAAGGCACTGTATGTGATGAGTCAAGAGTTAGTGAAGAAACAGTCAATGCAGATAGTCCGGGTAGCTATTTGTTAACTATTTAGCAGTCTCTTGGCATTGGGGTAGAAGCTGCTCAGGGTCCTGTTGGTTCCAGACTTGGTGCGTCGGTACCGCTTATCGTGCTGGTATCTTTGACAAATGGTGGCTGGAGTCTTTGAACATTTTTAGGGCTTTCCTCTGACACCGCCTGGTATAGAGATCCTGGATGGCAGAGAGCTCGGCCCCAGTAATGTACTGGGCCATACGCACGGCACTACCCTCTGTAGCGCCTTGTGGTAGGATGCCAAACAGTTGCCATGTCAAGTGGGGATGCAACTAGTCAAGTGCAGCATTTGGCCGGAGCACTGAAGAGGCTAAATCAATTTGCTGAGCTGCTGAACACTGCTTTGTGCCACACAGTCCAACACTACCTGCCCCCATTATGTAAGGCGTTTGTTTTTGTCGCGACGCATCTTCTTCCCTCGGCTTTATTTAACGATGATGATGATGATGATGATGATGATGATGATGATGATGATGATGATGATTTTTTTTTTAAACTGAAAAATACAAAAAATTGTTATTCATCTGATAGTTATTGTTACATCAGAGTCCCTTAACACCGTCAGTCTCCACAGATAATGATATCTCCATTCTCACACTGGAGGGCAACGATGCTGAAGTTTATTCAAACGGGGAAGGGGTAGCAATTTGAAAGAGAACGAGCAACTTCATACTGGTAATATTTGGCAACCCGTCTTTTTTTGTTATGATTAAGATCAAGTGTAAGTTTGGCTCACTCACTCACTCACTCACTCACTCACTCACTCACTCACTCACTCACTCACTCACTCACTCACTCACTCACTCACTCACTCACTCACTCACTCACTCACTCACTCACACTCTCTCTCTCTCACACTATGAGCTCATGTCAGTCTCCTGGGAGATAACCTCATGAAGGACCAGCTAGCCCACCAATATGTGCATTACATATCGCATTGGCTAAAAAAAAACCTGCAAGTTGTTTTACTGTGCGTCCCAAATAACACCCTATTCTCTATATACTGTGCAATACTTTTGACCAGAGGCCCTGGTCAATGTTCCGCCCTTTTTCCTATTGCATTTTGCATTATTTCGCATTCACTAACTCTTGTCAAAAGATACAGTGCCTTCAGAAAGTATTCACACCCCTTGACTTTTTCCACACAATACCCCATAATGTGAAAGTGGATTTATGTTTTTAGAAATGTTTACAAAAATATAAAATTGAAAGCTGAAATATTGAGTGAATAATTATTCAATCCCTTCGTTATGGCATGCCTAACAGTTCAGGAGTAAAAATGTGCTTAACAAGTCACGTAATAAGTTTCATGGAATCACTCTTCATGCAATATTAGTGTTTATGATTTTTGAATGACTACCTCATCTTTGTACCCCACCCATACAATTATATAACCACAAAGACCAGGGATGTTTTCCAAGAAGGGCACCTATATTGGTAGATGGATACAAATAAAAATACATTGAATATCCCTTTGAGCATGATTAAGTTATTAATGACACTTTGGTTTGTGTATCAATACACCCAGTCACTAGAAAGGTACAGGCATACTTCTCAACTCAGTTACTGTAGAGGAAGAAAACCGCTCAGGGATTTTTCCATGAGGCCAATGGTGACTTTTTAAACAGAGTTTAATGGCAATGATACAAGAAAACTGAGGATGTATCAACAACATTGTAGGTAGGTAGGTAGATACTTTATTGATCCCTGAGGGGAAATTTCTTTTTTTCAGCAGGTCAAATAACCTTAAACACAAGGCCAGATAGTTGCTTACCAAGATGACTGAGTGTTTGAGTAGCCTAGTTACAGTTTTGACTAAATTGGCTTGAAAATCTATAGCAAGACTTTAAAATGATCAACAACTAACTTGACAGAGCTTGAAGAAATGTTATAAATATTGTACAATCCCAGTGTGCAAAGCTCTGAGACTTACCCATAAAGACTGCTGTAATCACTCCCAAAGGTGATTCTAACATGTAGTGTCTCAGGGGTGTGAAATACAATAAAATAGATATTTATGTATTTAATTTACAATACATTTGCAAAAATGTGTAAAAACATGTTTTCACTTTGTCATTATGTGTAGATGGGTAAACAAAACAAAATGTTGAATAATTCAAGGCGTATCAATACTTTCTGAATGCACTGAATCTCCCCTTCCTATTAAACAAGTTAAAGCTGTTGTTTTAATCCATGATAGTTTAAAAAGCAAAGGGCCTATATAGTGTTCTTAGCATGAACATTTTTTTTAAATTTGGACAAAGCAACCTACAGTGGGGAGAACAAGTATTTGATACACTGCCGAATTTGCAGATTTTCTCGCGATACATGACCCCATCCATCCTCCCCTCAATACGGTGCAGTCGTCCTGTCCCCTTTGCAGAAAAGCATCCCCAAAGAATGATCTTTCCACCTCCATGCTTCACGGTTGGGATGGTATTCTTGGGGTTGTTCTCATCCTTCTTCTTCCTCCAAACACGGCGAGTGGAGTTTAGATCTCATCAGACCACATGACATTCTCCCATTCCTCCTCTGGATCATCCAGATGGTCATTGGCAAACTTCAGACGGGCCTGGACATGCGCTGGCTTGAGCAGGGGGACCTTGCGTGCACTGCAGGATTTTAATCCATGACGGCGTAGTGTGTTACTAATGGTTTTCTTTGAGACTGTGGTCCCAGCTCTCTTCAGGTCATTGACCAGGTCCTGCCGTGTAGTTCTGGGCTGATCCCTCACCTTCCTCATGATCATTGATGCCCCACGAGGTAAGATCTTGCATGGTGCCCCAGACCGAGGGAGATTGACCGTCATATTGAACTTCTTCCATTTTCTAATAATTGCGCCAACAGTTGTTGCCTTCTCACCAAGCTGCTTGCCTATTGTCCTGTAGCCCATCCCAGCCTTGTGCAGGTCTACAATTTTATCCCTGATGTCCTTACACAGCTCTCTGGTCTTGGCCATTGTGGAGAGGTTGGAGTCTGTTTGAGTGTGTGGACAGGTGACTTTTATACAGGTAACGAGTTCAAACAGGTGCAGTTAATACAGGTAATGAGTGGAGAACAGGAGGGCTTCTTAAAGAAAAACTAACAGGTCTGTGAGAGCCGGAATTCTTACTGGTTGGTAGGTGATCAAATACTTGTGTCATGCAATAAAATGCAAATTATTTATTTAAAAATCATACAATGTGATTTTCTGAATTTTTGTTTTAGATTCCGTCTCTCACAGTTGAAGTGTACCTATGATAAAAATTACAGACCTCTACATGCTTTGTAAGTAGGAAAACCTGCAAAATCGGCAGTGTATCAAATACTTGTTCTCCCCACTGTATCTCCAGTTTCATTTGCGCCATACAGGTTGCAAAATAAATGGGAAGAGATTTTCGATGTACCAATTCCATGGCACATGGTTTATGAACTTGTACAAAAAATACTTGCTTCAACACTTGAAGTTTTTCTATTAAAATTATTATACAAAATTCTTGCCACCAACAGTATGCTATATACTGTATATATGGGGCATACAACAATCTCAGCTCTGTAGATGTTGATGCGAAGAGACAGAATCACTAGATCATTTATTCTGGTGTTGCCCCTATGTAGATTGTTTCTGGTCACAGGTTCAGGAATGGTTAAAACCTTACAAATAGCAGTGTTATTTGGAACGCTGTAGTCAGTCAATAAATATAATAATAATAATCGTAGGAAAAGTTTAGCTCACAATCTGTGCATACTATATGATTTAGAAAGGTTTGAAATGTATGTAAAACATCACAGCACAATTGAAAAATATTGGCTGAGGGGTGGGATTGAAGATCTCATGTTTGGTAATGTATTATTGTTATGTGATTGCTTCATATAAAAGTACCATGCATGTGAAATGTATGTATATGTAGCAGAAAAGTAAAAAAAACTAAACAAAGATAGTAGTCAGTGTGTCTTGACTTCCTGTGAATCAGCCACCTTCTGACCCGTCTTCTCTCTCTCTCTCTCTCTGTCTGTCTGTTCTGATTCGTTCCGTTCCCTCACCTTTTATCACTAACTCATTCAGTCAGCCAGCCAAATGTGCCCAGGCAGAACCCTCCATACAGTCTATGGGCAGAAGAACTCAAGGTGAAGGTGGGTAATAATATTAAGTTAACCACGTCATTCTCCCCTTTGTTAGATTTTGGCTTTGGGAACTTCTTCCAGCCTGGGGAGCCCCTGGCCACGTGGTGCGGCAGCCCCCCCTACGCCGCTCCGGAGGTCTTCGAGGGTCAACAGTACGAGGGGCCTCAGCTGGACATCTGGGTAAGACAATGATCATGTTTGCGTCCAAAATGGCATCCCTATCCCCCCAATAGTGCCTTATTGGCCTTGCTCCAAAGTAGTGCACTATGTAAGGAGTAGGGTGCCATTTGGGACGCAACCCTGCTCTGCGATGAGTCGCATATACTGCTACTAGTCTCTGTGTTACACACTGACACTGGACATACTGTAATCATGGACATTAGAAGCAATAGTGAGGGCAACCAATGTGCTTCAGACCAGATTAAACAAAGAGAAAACCAGGCCAAAGTGCTGCGTCCCAAATGGCACCCCACATAGTGCACTACCCTAGCCCTATCAAAAGCATTGCACTATATAGGGAATAAGTTGCCATTTGGGATGCAGCCAAGGTGCTGAGAGAAGGATCCAGAAGATACTGGATGTGATTGCGTTGGGGATCTGATTGTGAATCATCAACCCTAGTAAGCTGATCAACTGTTTGCTTTCCCTCAAAGCCTGTGTATGAGAATTACATCTTGCCATAAACCAAATAGCCCTACCTACCCTCTTTTTCAAAGGTGAATACATTGTGAGAGCATAACATTTCCCAACCTCTTTTTATAGCCCTTCCTCTATTACGGCATATTGCGTACATCTGGGTGCCTTTGTACCTGATTGATCTAATTATGTGAGTGTAATGATTTTTCCCACAGCAGCCCCTGACCTAGTGTGTGTGTCTGTCCGTCTGTCTGTACTGGTGTGCGCATGCGTGGTTGTATGTCTAATGTAGAGTATGGGGGTGGTGCTGTACGTGCTGGTGTGTGGCGCCCTGCCCTTCGACGGCCCCACACTGCCCGTGCTCCGACAGCGCGTCTTGGAGGGTCGCTTCCGCATCCCCTACTTCATGACAGAAGGTGAGACTCAATAACATAGTGCTTACACCCCAAAAAAGTCTGAAGTGACACCATCCACAGCAAAACAGCAGTCTGTGTTGTTGTTGGAATGGGGCTTATTCACTGCTGAATACCAGCAGAGGACATTAAAGGGGCAATCCGGGATATGAAAAATAATAAAGTGGTCACCCCACTTGTTTTTGTAAATGGCTGAGGGATGGAGCTCGTCAAATGAATGGCTATATATTGTTCATTTTAAAAGTCCCAAAAAATGTATGTACCAATCCCGGATTAGCCCTTTAACTGGCTGCTTGGAGCTCTTCAGAATCTTCTCTCTTGTGTCTCACCACTGCACAGGGGTCTTGCATGCAGGGAAAGCATAGACTGCTTTTGAAGTGAGGCTCAACTGCCCAGCATGGCATAAATACCTGTTCAAAACACTTGTCCAAAATAGAACCCATTTACTACTAGGGAAGGAATTTTGTTATGATTATAATTTTTTTTAAAGGATAGATCAGCTTTAATATTGCATATAGATTGTAGCATCCATCAATGTAATTGTCTGCATCATTTCCGATTCAACCACCTATACCATTTATATAGGTGGTTGAATCATGCGGTCCTCTGAGTATATCAAAAAAGGTTTGGTATACTTCCACTGGTAAGCCATCCAGCCCTGGAGTTTTCCCGGACTTAATGGCTTTAATTGCATCAAGAAGTTCCTCCTCTGTAATGCTATATTATCACAATACTTAGGCGCTATTGTGATATGTATTGCAATTCTCACGATCCTATATGTATAGCGATTCGATACTGTGATTTGTTCCAAACATGTTGTTCACCATATGTCTGCTGAAGAGAGACAAGAGAGAGCTGCCGCCACCACCAAACGGAGTACTGTTAGGATCAGTGCTCATATTCATAAAGCATCTCAGAGTAGGAGTGCTGATCTAGGATCAGGTCCCCTCTGGCCATACATATTATCAATTTTTATCTAAAAGGCTAAACTGACCCTAGATCAGTACACCTACTCTGAGACGCTTTATGAATACGGGCACAGATTCTAACGGTGCTCCGTTTGGTGGTGGTGGCGGCGCTTCAACGCTAGAGAAGTCAACATGTCAAGTTAGAGCTAACACTATACGCTACCCTGGTGAGCTTAACTCTAGTCAGAGAGAGCCAGAGCCAGTGAAGACTTCCAGCAGGGCTTTGGCAGACCCCCCTTTAGGGGTGTGGGTGGGGGGGGGTGCTGGGTTGTGGCGTCAACAGGCTTTGTTCAGGGAACTATTTAGTTCATGTTGAGAATGGTGGAGTGTTACTTTAGCCCCCTCGCCTGCCTGCCTGCAGCCCCTGGTCCGCTCTGGTGCTGTTCCCTCCTTTCGCTTCAGACCAGAGGAACAGTGTGCCGTTTCCTCCCCACATGTTCTCACTTTCTGCCACACACACACACACACACACTGTACTGTACTGTACAGTACAGAGGCTCTCTATAACAAATCAGGTAGCTCTGTACTGGTAGTACACTACTTTGTTTTACCTCCAGTACTGTACATTCTTTGATGTCCGTATCGAAGTGGCCCTTGGGTATTTGGTGTAACAGAAATCCGAGATGAAGAAAGCGGGGGGGGGGGGGGGGACAAAAGAAAGGATGTGTTAACTGTCCGGCCCTGAATATTTCCGTGATAGTGTCATGTTCTTAATGTGGATTGCATAGTTTCTCTCTCTTGCTCATATCTCCTCTCTCTCTCTCTCTCTCTCTCTCTCGTTCTCTGCCAGAGAAGTGTTCATTCGGCAGCAGAGCAATCATCATAAATAAGACCATAGATTGCAGGATGAGTAGGTAGCTCGGGCTGAAGAGGTGAAAAGAGGAGAAAGTCAGACAGAAGCTTGATACAAACAAACACAAAAAAACACAGCCTCAGCCCAGTGTGCAGTAGTCCTATTAAGACCCAGCGGTTGGTGACGTCAAGCTCATTTAGCCGCTGTAGGTTGAGGCCTCTCCATCCTCCTCCGAGAGATGAGAGGGAAAAGGGCAGAGGGAGAGGAGAGCTAGAGGGATGGATTAAAGAAGGCAGAGAGAGAGTAAGAATGAGATGGGGATAGAAGGAGAACAAGAGAGGGGGGGGCTAAAGAAAGAAAAGGGGAAGATCCCACTGTGCATTCCTGCCTGAGATAATCTGTTTTGCTTAGCGCGAGTAGTGGAGGCGCTCCTTCGCACCTTCCCTGTGGCCGGCCCTGCTTCAATAGAACCACTTTGTTCCCCCGACGTAACGTTTCAGCTGGAGCTCTCTCTTCACTCAAACGGGGGTATTCTTCCCTCTGTACTCTCGGTACGTGGTACACTCAGTACCACTGTCCCGGGCTGCGTGTTGTTGTGTATGGTCCAATGTGTCAGGGGCAAATGTGTAAAGTCAGACGTGACAAGAGAACACTCTCCTCTCTGTCAATAGACAGTATCAAGTGAGGGCTCTCTGTTATGGTTCTGTGTACCAGGGATTGTACATAGATTTCTTTCTTTCCCTTTCTCTCTGTTTCCATCATTATTCTTCTTTCTCTGCCTCCCCCTCTCTCGTCCTCCCTCTCCCAGACTGCGAGCACCTGATTCGGAGGATGCTGGTGCTGGACCCATCCAAGCGTCTGTCGGTGGCTCAGATCAAGGAGCACAAG
Organism: Thymallus thymallus; assembly: GCA_023634145.1. Taxonomy (NCBI): domain Eukaryota; kingdom Metazoa; phylum Chordata; class Actinopteri; order Salmoniformes; family Salmonidae; genus Thymallus; species Thymallus thymallus. Next base: position 10,765,322 of record CM042378.1, read on the forward strand.
TGGATGGCACTGGACGTGCCGGTGCAGAGGCCCATGCTATACCAGCAGGAGGGCGACTTGGGTGTGGGCGAGTACAGCGAGCAGGTTCTGCGGCTCATGCACAGCCTGGGCATCGACCAACACAAGACAATCGAGGTGAGAGATGAGTGCGAGATGGTGCCTTGTTCCTTATATAGGGCACTGTAAAGAGAATAGGGGTGCCATTTGGGGCGCAGACTATCTACGCTAGTAGGGCAACATTAGCCTTTTGGTGGCCCTAAACAAGATTTGGTTGGACGGCCCCTCACCTTGTGGCAAAACAACACAATTTTGAGTCCCAGACTGAGTTCCTTTTTTGGTCGCTTATATCGCTTATGCATGGAACCGGCCCTGTACACTAGCATACTGATTAGAATGAAGCAATGTGTTTTGCATCAAATCAAACTTTATTTGTCACATGCGCCGTGAAATGCTTACTTACAAGCACTTAACCAACAATGCAGTTCAAGAAAATATGTAATATTTACCAAAAAACTAAAGTAAAAAATTATCAAATGTAACACAATAAAATAACAATAACGAGGCTATGTACAAAGGGTACCGGTACCGAGTCAATATGCGGGGGTACATGTTAGTCGAGGTAATTTGCATAGATAATAGACAGCGGGTAGCAGTAGTGTAAAAACAAGGGGGGGGGGGGGGTGTCAATGTAAATAGTCCCGGTGGCCATTTGATTAATTGTTCAGCAGTCTTACGGCTTGTGGTTAGAAGCTGTTAAGGAGCCTTTTGGTCCTAGACTTGGTGCTCCGGTACCGTTTGCCATGCGGTAGCAGAGAGAACAGTCTGACTTTAGTGACTGGAGTCTTTGACAATTTTTTGGGCTTTCCTCTTGACGCCGCCTAGTATATAGGTCCTGGATCGCAGGAAGCTTGGCCCCAGTGATCTACTGGGCTGTATGCACTACCCTCTGTAGCGCCTTACGGTCAGATGCAGAGCAGTTGCCATACCAGGGGTGGTGATGCAACCAGTCAAGATTTCCTCGATGGTGCAGCTGTAGAACCTTTTGAGGATCTGGGGACCCATGCCAAATGTTCAGTCTCCTGACGTGGAAAAGGTATTGTCGTGTCCTCTTCACGACTGTCTTGAACGCTGAGCTGTAGTCAATGAACAGCATTCTCACATAGGTGTTCCTTTTGTCCTGGTGGGAAAGGGCAGTGTGGAGTGCGATTTCTGTGGATCTGTTGGGGCGGTATGCGAATTTGAGTGGGTCTAGGATATCCGGGATGATGCTGTTGATGTGAGCCATGACCAGCCTTTCAACGCACTTCATGGCTACCGACATGAGTGCTACAGGGCGGTAATAATTTAGGCAGGTTACCTTTGCTTCCTTGGGCACAGGGACTATGGTGGTCTGCTTGAAACATGTAGATATTAGACTCGGTCAGGGAGAGGTTGAAAATGTCAGTGAAGACACTTGCCAGTTTGTCCACGCATGCTTTGAGTACACATCCTGGTAATCCGTCTGGCCCCGCGGCTTTGTGAATGTTGACCTGTTTAAAGGTCTTGCTACCGAGAGTGTTATCACACAGTCGTCCGGAACAGCTGGTGCTCTCATGCAAGCATGAAAGGCATTTAGCTCGTCTGGTAGGCTCGCATCACTGGGCAGCTCGCGGCTGGATCTCCCTTTTGTAGTCCGTAATTAAGCCCTGCCACATCCGACGAGCGTCAGGATTCAATCTTAATCCTGTATTGACGCTTTGCCTGAGCGAGTCACAGGTCCTGCTTTAGTTTTTGCTTTTATGCAGGAATCAGGAGAATAGAATTATGGTCAGATTTGCCAAATGGAGGGCAATGGAGAGCTTTGTATGCCTCTCTGTGTGTGGAGTAAAGCTGGTCTAGAGTTTTTTTTTGAGTTTTTTTTTAGTTTTTTTTGTGTGACATGCTGGTAGAAATTGGGTAAAACTGATTTAAGTTTGTCCCCGGCCACTAGGAGCGCCGCTTCTGGATGAGCATTTTCTTGTTTGCTTATGGCCTTATACAGCTTGTTGAGTGCGGTCTTAGTTCCAGCATCGGTTTGTGGCGTTAAAAGCATAAAGGAGGGCGGCTTTGCAGACTTCGGCGGCGAGCTAGCAGTGAGGCAAATGCGATAGCATTCTGGTCTAGGGGAAGTACCCCAAAAATAGCAGTGAACGGGTTGGGGCTAACAGTCGTATTACACGTATGTGAGAATGTTTCAAAAATTGAGTCCCAGAAGCTACTCAAAGATTGGCATGACCAATACATGTGCCCCACAGTCGCTGGACTCTGGTGGCATCTCAAACACTTGGGATCAACATTTGGGGATATTTTTGCCAATCTGTCATTTGAGTAATGGAGACGGTGCAAACTATAAACTGAGTGAGCCCATGCATTATACAAAATTGAGGTTTGGATACGCTCAATACTTTGTTGCCATATATCATCGGGTAGCTCGCCACCCATGTCTTGCTCCCATACAGATTTTGTATTTGCCAAGGAAGGCGGATTAATGTTCTGTATTATATCGTATAATCTGGAGATTGTGCCCTTCAGATACGGGTTAAGATCTATGCACTTCTCTACTGGATACTTATTGGGCCAGAGTGGAAATGTTTTTTGGCAAAGCTGCGAGTTTGCAGGTATCTAAAAATATTATGGTCAACACTCGAATGAGACCAATGTGTTATCAACAAATGGGTCACAAAAAACACCAGACCATTCCTATGTCAGAACTGGAATGCCGTGTCAATTTGTGATGCTGTGAAGAGATGATTAGATGCTATTTATTTTCTCATTCGTGGATTTGACTTATTCCAAATGAAGTTGGAAATGTAGCTGTCCAGTTGTTTGAACATCGACTTTGGCAAAAAAATGAGAATCATTTGGAATAAGTACAAAAACCTAGGTAGTACAGTCATCTTAACAGAATTAATGCGACCTGCTAGTGAAATGGGAAGAGACGACCACCTTATGAAATCCTGCTTAGTGCGCTCCAGGTGTTTTTTGAAGTTATGTTTAAACAGAGCCTTAAATGAGCGTGTGACCTTTATCCCCAAATAAGTAAAGACCTGATGCTCCACCTTAAATGGGAAATGTCCCTTGTAGCATGTCCGAGATAGGGTATAGACTCCACAGGGTTAGATATGTATAAAAGAAGATTGTCTGCATATAAGGACACCTTGTGAGTTATGCTGCCCCTTAGTATTCGCTTAATCCTCTCCTCCGCCCGCAGGGCGATAGCAAGTGGCTCAATAGCCATATCAAATAGGAAAGGGGATTAACAACAACCCTGCCTGGCCCACCTGTGTAGAGTGAAGTAACAGGAGGTAACATTGTTGGTATGCACAGAAGCCACTGGGGACGAGTAAAAAATCTTAATCTAGGAAAGGCATGACTGGCCAAACCAAAATCTGTAGTATTTTAAATGGATATTCCCACTCAACCCGGTCGAAAGCCTTTTCAGCATCAAGAGAGTTGACAACCTCTGGCTGTTGAGTTGAGTGGGCAGAAAAAATAACATTAAATAGCTTATAGAAAGATTGCCTACCTGAGATAAATACGTTTTGGTCAGAGTTAATTATATTAGGCATCACTGTCTCTAAAAGCTGTGAGAGGACCTTTAGTGAGAATTTTATATCGCAGCATAAAAGGCTTATAGGGCGGTATGAGCCACAGTCTAGAGGATTCTTGTTCTTTTTAAGAAAAACGGAAATAGTGGCCTGGGTAAGAGTCTGTGGCAGTTTCTGGCTAGAAAGCATTTCATTGTACATTGAGCTGAGGATAGGGGATAGTTTAGAGGAGAATGCTTTATAAAATTCAATAGGGAAGCCATCAGGCCCAGGAGCTTTACCGCTCTGCATGGACTAAATTGCCAGAGTTGCTTCATCACTTATTGAGGCATCCATGTTGGTTTGTTCATCTGAATTGAGACAGGGGATGTCCAGATTGTCTAGAAATACATGCATACGAGATGTGTCAGGAGGAGCCTCTGACAAGTAAAGAGCAGAGTAGAATTGCTTGAATTGATTTCTTTGGGATTGGTAGAAGTTAAATTAGCTGCAAAGCTGGTGAGAACGTGCCAGCTTTCTGCCTCGACTTAAACAGAAGCTGCTCCGTTTGTTTAGTGGAAAGATTGTCAAATTCCGATTGGTGTAGCAGTCTCTTTGTAGAGTTCAGGAGTCTGAGAAGAGGCATATTTGTTGTCCACATCTAGAATGAGTTGAGACGCTGTGTATGAAATTATTTGGCCCCTTAGATATGTTTTTAATGACTCCCACACAGTAGAGTGAGACATGTCAGGGGTGCAGTTGATCTGTAAAAAGACATCAATTTGAGTTGATTTGCATTTTTTAAAGGCACTACAGGATAGTAGTAGTGGGTCAAGTCGCCAAGCGCATTATGACACAGTACTGTCCGGAAAGCTGATATCAAGCTGGACAGGGCTATGGTCTGAGATAACGAAGCTGTGATACTGGCTATTAGTTATAAAAGGAAGAATTCTATTGTCCAGCAGGAAAAAGTCGATCCCAGAGTGGACTGGAGAAAAGAAAGGAGTACTGTTTAGCAGTGGGATTGCTCCTGCTCCATGGATCAGACAAATAATAGGATTCTAGAAATGAGTTGATTACTACGCCTGATTTTGACATTACATTGTGGGCCAGAGAGAAATTGAGCATCATCCCAATTAGGACCATAGAGGTCAGCTAGATAATCTGTGTGCTAAAGAATTTCCCCATCACTATAATATATCTGTCATTAGTATCTGAAATTACTTTGGAGGAGACAAACAGGGTGCCTTTTCTGTTAAGGATGGCTGCCCCTCTGGTCTTAGCACCAAAGTTGGAATGAAATATTTGGTCTACCCACCTCTCTTTAGTTTATTATGGTCGCTGGAACGGAGGTGGGTCTCTTGGAGAAAAACAATGTCCGGATTTAAAGACTTAAGATGAGCATACACTCGGCAATGCTTGACCACCTGGTTAATTCCTTTTGAGGTTCCAGCTTAAAAAGCAAGTGGAGCCCAGAGTATGTGAATTAGGCATAGTCATAGTAATTAGAAATGAATGTCAGTACGATCACATGGCCAATGTGCTGAAAGGTCAGAGTAATAAAATATATAAAAAAAGACAGCTGAAAACAACAAAATACTCAGAAGAAAAACTTGGACCCCTACGCTGGCCTAGACTAGAGCAAAATGCTACCATGTTAAATTGAACCTCAGTAGAGCTCTGAGGGCGGCAGGTAGCCAAGTAGTTAGTGTTGGGCCTGTAACTGAAAGGTTGCCGGATCGAATCCCCGAGCTGACAAGGTCATTGTAAATAAGAATTAGTTCTTAACTGACTTGCCTAGTAAAATAAAGGTTAAATAAAATAAAATAAAATCCAAGGCAAACATAATAAAGTTAACACCTAGGGAAGGGATTCTGGAGGGAACCACCTCAGATCTCTAATGTATCTTATGCAATATTGCATATTTGAAGGATAGTAAAACAATATATAAAAAAGGAGGTAAAACTATAGTTTGTTAACATGAAATCTGTGGAGTGGTTGAAAAATGTGTTTAATGACTTCAACCTAAACTTCCAACTGTATATATTTTAAGTAAATAGGAAAACAAACACAGTAAAATTCAACATTTGTATAATTAATACCCGTCCTGCAGTGTTTGCTCGGCTATACAACCTGCGGTCCCGTACCAGCCGCCACCAAGCACCAGGGCGGACCAACCAGTCAAATAGTAAAGAATAATACACGTGGTCCTTTGGGAGTATATACAGTTGAAGTCAGAAGTTTACATACACCTTAGCCAAATGCATTTAAACTCAGTTTTTCACAATTCCTGATTCCCTGTTTTAGGTCAGTTAGGATCACCACTTTATTTTAAGAATGTGAAATGTCAGAATAATAGGAGAGAGAATTATTTATTTCTGCTTTTATTTATTTCATTACATTCCCAGTGGGTCAGAAGATTACATACACTCAATTAGTATTTGGTAGCATTGCCTTTAAATTGTTTAACTTGGGTCAAACGTTTCGAGTAGCCTTCAACAAGCTTCCCACAATAAGTTGCCATTCCTCCTGACAGAACTGGTGTAACTGAGTCAGGTTTGTAGGCCTCCTTGCTCGCATACGCTTTTTCAGTTCTGTCCACAAATCTTCTATAGGTTTGAGGTCAGGGCTTTGTGATGGCCACTCCAATAGCTTGACTTTGTTGTCCTTAAGCCATTTTGCCACAACTTTGGAAGTATGCTTGGGGTCATAGTCCATTTGGAAGACCCATTTGCGACCAAGCTTTAACTTCCTGACTGACTGATTTGCTTCAATATATCCACATAATTGTCCTTCCTCATGATGCCATCTACAGTGGGGAGAACAAGTATTTGATACACTGCCGATTTTGCAGGTTTTCCCACTTACAAAGCAGATTTTCCCACTTACAAAGCATGTAGAAGTCTGTAATTTTTATCATAGGTACTCTTCAACTGTGAGTGACGGAATCCAGAAAATCACATTGTATGATTTTTAAATAATTATTTTGCATTTTATTGCATGACATAAGTATTTGATACATCAGAAAAGCAGAACTTAATATTTGGTACAGAAACCTTTGTTTGCAATTACAGAGATCATACGTTTCCTATAGTTCTTGACCAGGTTTGCACACACTGCAGCAGGGATTTTGGCCCACTCCTCCATCCAGATCCTTCAGGTTTGGACTTTCAGCTCCCTCCAAAGATTTTCTATTGGGTTCAGGTCTGGAGACTGGCTAGGCCACTCCAGGACCTTGAGATGCTTCTTACGGAGCCACTCCTTAGTTGCCCTTGCTGTGTGTTTCGGGTCGTTGTCATGCTGGAAGACCCAGCCACGACCCATCTTCAATGCTCTTACTGAGGGAAGGAGGTTGTTGGCCAAGATCTTGCGATACATGGCCCCATCCATCCTCCCCTCAATACGGTGCAGTCATCCTGTCCCCTTTTCAGAAAAGCATCCCCAAAGAATGATGTTTCCACCTCCATGCTTCACGGTTGAGATGGTGTTCTTGGGGTTGTACTCATCCTTCTTCTTCCTCCAAACACGGCGAGTGGAGTTTAGACCAAAAAGCTCTAGTTTTGTCTCATCAGACCACATGACCTTCTCCCATTCCTCCTCTGGATCATCCAGATGGTCATTGGCAAACTTCAGACAGGCCTGGACATGCGCTGGCTTGAGCAGGGGGACCTTGAGTGCGCTGCGGGATTTTAATCCATGACGGCGTAGTGTGTTACTAATGGTTTTCTTTGAGACTCTGGTCCCAGCTCTCTTCAGGTCATTGACCAGGTCCTGCCGTGTAGTTCTGGGCTGATCCCTCACCTTCCTCATGATTATTGATGCCCCACGAGGTGAGATCTTGCATGGTGCCCTAGACCGAGCGAGATTGACCGTCATCTTGAACTTCTTCCATTTTCTAATAATTGCGCCAACAGTTGTTGCCTTCTCACCAAGCTGCTTGCCTATTGTCCTGTAGCCCATCCCAGCCTTGTGCAGGTCTACAATTTTATCCCTGATGTCCTTACACAGCTCTCTGGTCTTGGCCATTGTGGAGAGGTTGGAGTCTGTTTGATTGAGTGTGTGGACAGGTAACGAGTTCAAACAGGTGCAGTTAATACAGGTAATGAGTGGAGAACAGGAGGGCTTCTTAAAGAAAAACTAACAGGTCTGTGAGAGCCGGAATTCTTACTGGTTGGTAGGTGATCAAATACTTATGTCATGCAATAAAATGCTAATTAATTATTTAAAAATCATACAATGTGATTTTCTGGATTTTTGTTTTAGATTCCGTCTCTCACAGTTGAAGTGTACCTATGATAAAATTACAGACCTCTACAGGCTTTGCAAGTAGGAAAACCTGCAAAATTGGCAGTGTATCAAATACTTGTTCTCCCCACTGTATTTTGTGAAGTGCACCAGTCCCTCCTGCAGCAAAGCACCCCCACAACATGATGCTGCCACCCCGTGCTTTTCCTCCAAACATAACGATGGTCATTATGGCCGAAAAGTTATATTTTTGTTTTATCAGACCAGAGGACATTTCTCCAAAAAGTACGATCTTTGTCCCCATGTGCAGTTGCTGTAGTCTGGATTTATTATGGCGGTTTTGGAGCAGTGGCTTCTTCCTTTCTGAGCGGCCTTTCGGGTTATGTCGATATAGGACTCGTTTTACTGTGTATATAGATACTTTTGTACCCGTTTTCCTCCAGCATCTTCACAAGGTCCTTTGCTGTTCTGGGATTGATTTACACTTTTTGCACCAAAGTACGTTCATCTCTAGGAGACAGAATGCGTCTCCTTCCTGAGCTGTATGATGGGTGCATGGTCCCATGGTGTTTATACTTGCATATTATTGTTTGTACAGATGAACGTGGTACTTTCAGGTGTTTGGAAATTGCTCCCAAGGATGAACCAGACTTGTGGAGGTCTACAATTTTTATTCTGAGGTCTTGGCTGATTTTCTTTTGATTTTCCTGTGATGTCGATCAAAGAGGCAGTTTGAAGGTAGTCCTTGAAATACATCCACAGGTACACCTCCACTGGAATTGTGATATAGTGAATTATAAGTGAAATAATCTGACTGTAAACAATTGTTGAAAGAATTACTAGTGTCATGCACAAAATAGATGTCCTTTCCGACTTGCCAAAACTATAGTTTGTTAACATGAAATCTGGAGTGGTTGAAAAATGAGTTTTAATGACTTTGATGAAGTGTATGTGAACTTCCGACTTCAACTGTACGTGTAGGTATTAAACATGCTCACAGTATGTTAGTAGGGTATACTATTAAGGCAGTATCACCACTTTGTCGGAGTAAGTATTTGCGCCATCTTCCAGCCTTTTCAGGCAGGTGTCATGCTTCGCCAAATCTTCTTTAACGGAGTCGATGTTTGAGTTGACCTCCGTGGCGAGAATGGCTATTTGTACTGATAGGTCAGTGGATAGCGACTCCACCTTAGCCAGCACAGTCTGTTCAGACTTACTGATAACTGCCATTACCATGGCTAGATCCGGGGGATCAGAGTCCGTGTCCGATGAGCCAGAGGCTTTATTAGAAGCCTGCTCTTTTGTGACTCGCCGGCCGTTGTTGTTTCGACATTTTACGATGAAATGTCAGAAGAAATTGCCATATTAGTAAATTGGGTTTGATTCCAAATTAAATGTTACTAAATTAACACGGTAGGGAGGTGTTGGTCAAGTATTAATAATAAATTGTTCGCCCTGGACAGGAGCACATAGAAAACGCGTCTTCATGTTGCTGCTAGCCAGCGTCCCCCCACCCCCCACCTTAAGACTTCTTTAATATTAGACATTGCGCACCAGCTGTTATTGACAAATAGACACCCCCCGCCCCTTACCAGACGTAGCTTCTCTGTCCTGCCGATGCAGGGAAAATCCCACCAGCTCTATATTATCCGTGTCGTCGTTCAGCCATGACTTGGTGAAAAACTAAGATATTATAGTTTTTAATGTCCCGTTGGTAAGATATTACAGTTTTTAATGTCCCGTTGGTAAGATATTCTTGATCATAGATCATCCCATTTGTTTTGCAATGATTGCACGTTGGCCAATAGAACGAATGGTAGTGGGGGGTTTACTCACTCGCTTACGAATTTTCACAAGGCTTTTCTTCACACAAATGATGGGTATTTGGGCCCGCTCCCGAGAAAGCAGTATATCCTTTGCGTCGGACTCGTAAAAAAAAAAAAAAAAAACTTTTCTTTTCTGATGTCTTGAAGTTATTCTCGGTCATAAGTGACGGTAGCAGCAACATTATGTACACAAACAACGCAAAAAAAAACAACTAAGTAGCACAGTTGTTTAGGAGCCCGTAAAACGGCAGTCATCCCCTCCGGCGCAATTTACAACCCATGGATTCAAAGTAGTGTGCTAGAGTGGATATTGGCTATATCTCTAATGACACCCTATTAGGAGTATTGATGTTAGTACAGCTGTGGTCCTCTGTAGCTCATGCAATGCCAGGATAGTGGGTTCGATTCCCGGGGCCACCTTTACCTTAAATGTATGCATGCATGCATGAATGTAAGTCACTTTGGGTGACAAATTCAGTCATAGATACTCTAGGCATCACTCTGGACCCAGACAGTGAACTATTAATGTTTTAGTTGTTTTAATTCCACGATTGCTCCTATTACTTCCATTGATCATTAGCTAAAGTTTGTAATAATAAAATAATACTCCGCCATTTCTTTGTTGCAAAAATTGTAATAGTTTGCCTTATTTCAGATTGTGACAAAACAAGCAAGTATAATGTAGAGAATCATTGTACCGTCTAAACCAGTGGTTCCCAACCTTTTTCGGTGACTGTACCACTCAACCTTTTTCGGTGACTGTACCACCACCTGAATTTTGCTCTGTCGAGAATACCCCTTAAGTAGCGCCTCGTGCATTTTACCAGCAGGCCTATGATCTCATGAGTTTTCTCAAGTAACCCTTGTGGATAGGCAAAGAACCCCTGGTTGGGAGCCACTGATCTAAAACGCTGTGAAATATATTTTCCATAACAAAAAATATTGTATTTTCAGCCATTATGAAGCTGGAGTACAAAACCAAAAGTAAAAGACAAAAACTAAACTCAAGAATAGGAAGTATAGAAATGGTGCACATAGAACAGATCTACAGCTTCTTAGACTTGCTTCCATTGAGAATGACAGATCTATAACTAAATTTCTATGTGTATTTGTGTTGGTCGGGTCGCCAAAAGAAGTACATATTGCAGCTTTAACATGTTGTGTCCCTACCTATGTCCAGTCTCTCCAGAACAAGAGTTACAACCACTTTGGTGCTATCTACTACCTGCTGGTGGAGCGTCTCAAGGCCCACCGCTGCAGTTTCCCTGTGGAGCAGCGGCTTGACGTACACCAGCGCCGGTCCAGCACCATCGCCGAGCAGACTGTCGTCAAGGTAACCCCATCTGTCTTGATCCCTGGACTCCGGTTTTCGGTGCCACTAAACAGATCTGTCTGTGTGGTGCATTAGTATGGGTGTCTGTGGTTGTAATGATCAAAGACATTTACTTTCACACACCTGGCTGTTCAAAGAACATGTATTTATTTATTAATGAAGCGTCATTTCTCTTCCTTTCACTGCCCTCTTTTTTTTCTTCTCATTCTATTCATTCAACTTCCTTTCTTCCTTTTTTTTCTCTTTCTCTCTGTTACCTTTCACCCTCTTTCTTTTATTCTCTCTCTATACAACTTTTTTCCTCCTATCTCTTTCTCTCGTCTCTTTTCTTATCCTCCCTCATTTTCTCTCGCTCTCTCTGTATCCCTCCATCCATCTCCCCTACAGCCGAGCGAGCCGAGCGTTGGCTCACCTCAGGTGGGTCTCTTGCCCCAGGGGGTACGGGGTCTCCTTCGCTCCCCGGCCCTGCCCCAAGCCTCTGCCGATGCCTTCAACTTCCCACAGTCGCCGCTTCTGCCCGAGCACAGCTTCATGGTCGAGGACGTCGCCACTCCTAAAGTAAGTCACGACGCCAAACAACATGTCATCTAAGGTTACAAGCGGTTCTGAACCAAAGCACCCTGTTCTGTAGAAGCCCACTATGTGGAATGTCCAGTTTTACAGCTGAATTAAGCGTTTTGATATATAAAATATGTAGGATAACTATGTACGCGTATTTGGGAAGTCCAAAGAAAACCATAAAGGAGAGTGTCATCAAATATATTGGCATCATTGACTCAATTCTGATATCCATACTAATTGTGATTATGTTTGCACAGAAACACACAAGTGGTCAGTGTCATGTGGGAACAGATCTGGGTCGTGCTCATTAGGGGACAAATCGATGTTCGTACCTCCCGTTTGAAAACGTTTCAAAACCTTTTCTCCAACTGAACACGACCCTGTTGAGCACTTATTGTAACTGGACAGTGGTGACGCTACAGAGGATCGATCCTCCCCTCAGGAGACCGTAACCCCGACTGGCCACTGCAGTTGAGTTATACAAGAGGGGACTCTTGTCTGTCTATTTCGTTTAGTTTAGCCCACTCATGCTGCCTCTTCCTTTCCCCCTCCTTCACTCCCCAGGGGGCTCTTTGTTCAAGGCTGTCCCCAACTCCCAACAGCCAGGCACCGAGCAAAAGGAGCGTTGCCATTTGGGCACTCAATAGATCAACAACACAAAATCAGCAGAGGAGTGACACAGTCCAGCCCCAGTCCCCTCTTACCCCCTTTTATACATTGTGTGGGAACTTCTAGCCAGTTCCGACTGAGACTGCATCCTAAATGAAACCCTACTCCCTATTTAGTAGTGCACTGCTTTTGACCTTGGCCCTGTTCAGAAGTGGTACACTATGAAGGGAATATGGTGCCATTATAGTGCACTACCTTTTAAAGCTCTGGTCAAAAGAAGTGCACCATATAGGGAATAGGGTGCCATTTGGGATGCAGCCTGAGTGATGGATGGTGGCGTTTGCGTCACAGCTATGTTATAAAAGAGCTCTGACTCACGTTTCACTGAGGATGGGGCTCGACAGTAGAGTACATAAGCTGGGAACATGACAGTGTGTCTGTGTTAACCTTGTTTAAAGCCCCTGTCCTATTCTGACCCCTCCTGACCTGCACCTGCTGCTAATGCTTTTTGGCTGGCCCCCTTTCTCTCCTCTGCATCCCAAATGGCACTCTAGCCCTAGCCACAGCCTGGTTATCAGAGTGGGAATGGAGGGATGTGTCTTGCCCTGTAAGTAGCTCCCCAGTGCCCTTAAGGCTGAGGCACTGGGCTGGCTGGGTCTAACCGCACGGCCAGCTGCCCCTCGCTAGTTTACGTAAGCCACTCTACTCAGCCCCATCCATCCCCTCTATCTGGGGCCACACATCTGACATGACAGCTGCCAATTCTCTACAGCTCAGGCACAGTTAGAGACCTCTTTCACTCTCACACAAACACACACACACTAGGAGCACACGCACACTTAGCTTTGGACCATGTGACATCTGCTATACTCTTGCCCTTGCAGGTCTGGATCCAGACTCTCTCACTTACTCCCCTCCTCCCTCTCTGCTAAGTGTCTGTCTTTATCTGTACCAGACTGTGACCTTTTCTTCCAGCCTGGCCAGGCTTTAGCGTTCGACTTCACTCCTGACGTCAGCACTCTAGGTTGAGCAACCTACCATTCCCCTGCTTGCTGCTGTGTGTTGAACAGCTGCCTTATACGCACAGACCCTATACTAGTTTTATTTGGACCACTTTTAAAACCTATCATTTTTTTCTTTACTGACCAACTATACTTCAAATATATATTAACCCTCGTAGAAAATGCTGTGTAACCAGCAGGCTTGCAAGAGATTAAATCAAAGCAACGCTTGAGTGTTATCTCAGTGTTCACGGTGTGGCCCTTCAAGAACAAGGAACTAGCATGATCTCAGCAGCAGGAGCACCAGCAGGACACATGACCAGGATGCTGAATGTTGAGGCCGTTCCCTCTGCCCTCCCTCACTCCTGATGATCCCCTGCTGACTCTAGGCACTAGGAATGAATTCCAAATGACAACCTGTTACCTATTTACCTATTTGACTTTTGGCCAAACTAGTTCACTAAATAGGGAATAGTGTGCACACTAGGCACTAGGGCATTGTGCAGTAATAGCCTGGTGTGGCCTGGGTTCGAGCAGCCAGCCCCTCTCCCTCCCCAGTGTGTTGAGTAACAGGCAGCATTCCTGGCCTAGCACGCTTCAGGAGACTGGGATCACGAATTGTACAAAGCAGCTCTGACTGGAGGAGCCCAGGGTTCTGGTTTCCCTGGCAACTCGTCCAGATGATCCGTGTCAGTGAGGGGTGTGTGAGAGACAGACCGACAGTGTGTGTGCGTGAGGGTGCGAGAGAGATTTGTGTCGGAGGGAGACGTGTGTGTGTGTGTGAGAGAGACACTGTGAGCGTGTGTGCGTTTTTGATGAGCGAGCATGATTGTGTCTGTGTGTCTGTCTGGGAGAGTCTCTCGCTGCGCTTTCGGCCAAAGCACACTTCCTGTGCATGCATTCCAGACTTTCTCCCCTCTGTGTCTGAGCAACAGGGGGAAAAGGGAGGGAGGGATAGAAAGAGAGGGAGAAATAGAAATGGCAGACACATTTTGTTTACCCATCCAGTGCCCAAACCTTGCTTAGATTGTATGTTTCTGTAGGTCCAGAGCTGTCCACTCCAATAACACAAGCAAAGAGGACCCTCTGGATGTGTACCTTAGGGGGAAGCTGCCTGGTCAAAAATTAACCCAGAGGATTTCCTTAGGCTGTGTGTGTGACAGAGGAGGTCATCCCATTCACATCCAGATTCTCACGCTGCCCTGTTGCAATGTAGCTAAATGGGGAGAGCAAAGTGTATTGGAGGTGTTTAGGTGAGACCCTCTCGCATGATGAGTAACCTTGCCTGGGTGCTGGAAACTCGTGTTCGCTCCCCAGAGGTAATGCCCTGAGAGTCTGGGTTGGTAACCCAGTTTGATCCCCAACTCTATAGCGAGTTCCCAGGGACTATGGATTTGAAATTACCTATTTTGCTGACACCTGGCACTTGAGCATTGATGTGGAAAGGGAAATAATGATTCATGTGCAATGTCCCAGTGAAATACATTTCATAAATGGATTGCTCCAGCAAGTAACTCACCGTGCCTCTCCCTGTTTTTGCCTTTAGGTGAATGGCTGCATGCTGGACCCCCTGCCCCCCACAGTGCTGCGCAAGTCAAGCGTGTCGTCACCCAGTAACATGATGGAGACGTCCATCGACGAGGGCATAGAGACGGAAGAGCCCGACGCCGAGGATGACCCCGCCCACCTCTTCTCCGCCTTCCAGACAGCCCGCTTTGGCCAGCGCCGACACACCCTGTCCGAGGTCACTAACCAGCTGGGCCCCGTCATCAACCAAGGTCAGAACTGAACCAAGGCTCTGGGACATTAGAGAATCATATAGGTCATTGGCTAGATAGGGGACATTGGGCTGTGTTCATACAATGGGTTGTTGATTTGCTAAGCCATCAAGTATTGCGTTTGTGAATGGTTAAAATGTGCGCTTCCAGTGCAAATTGTTATTTTAAAGGCACCACTTTTTTTTTTTTTTTTTTTAAACCTTTATTTAAAGATCAGCTGATGAGTGCATGGACTCGTTTTATTTATTGATTTATTATGTCTAGCTGAGGCCAGAGGGGTACACTACAAAGCAGGATCAACGAGTTAGCCAGCTAACTTTGACACAAAACAGAAATAACTTGATTTTCTGGTTCCTTTTAAGAAAGCTAAACTTAGTGTGTTTTGGTTGTTGAGGCATTTAAACCATGCCTATTTCATGCTTATCTTCTTAAAAAATTGTTATTTCAGAATATTCTGGGAAGTTAACTGGCTAAGTCCATGATCTTGCTTTCTAGTATACCCCTCAAATCTTTCCTGACCAGCACTCATTACCCGGAAAACGGGCTGTGACGATTATGGAATTTGGGGTAACGATTAATTGTCATGCAAATGGCCACTGTTATATTCATAATTGTCATACTTTTTAAAAAATATTTTTTCGCTTATAATGCATATTTGAAAATTAGCTATCACATACCTAATTAATTAGTGGCACCCTTGTCTCAATAACTAAACTGTTTTGACAGCTTTGAACTTTTGGAAATGAAGGGCCTCCTCCCAACCATGCTGCTCGTAATTGCAAACTTTACCCACTTCATCTAAAAATGAAAAAATCCTATTGGGTAAAACTACAGGGCAAGAAAAAGTATGTGAACTTTGGAATTACCTGGATTTCCTCATAAATTGGTCTTCAAATTTTATCTGATCATCATCTAATCACAACAATAGACAAACACAGTCTGCTTAAACTAATAACACACAAACAATACCTTTTGGCAGCAATAACCTCAACCAAACGGTTTCTGTAGTTGCGGATCAGATCTGCACAACGGTCAGGAAGAATTTTGGACCATTCCTCTTTACAAAACTGTTTCAGTTAAGCATTATTCTTGGGATATCTGGTGTGATCTTCTCTCTTGAGGTCATGCTACAGCATCATAATCGGGTTGTCGTCACGACTCTGACTGGGCCACTCCAGAAGGCATATTTTCTGCTGTTGAAGCCATTCTGTTGTTGATTTACTTCTGTGTTTTGGGTCGTTGTCTTGTTGCATCGCCCAACTTCTGTTGAGCTTCAATTGGCGGACAGATAGCCTTACATTCTCCTGCAAAATGTCTTGATAAACTTGAGAATACATTTTTCCGTCGATGATTGCAAGCTGTCCATGCCCAGAATCAGCAAAGCAGCCCCAAACCATGATACTCCCTCCACCAAACTTTACAGTTGGGATGAGGTTTTGATGTTGGAAGGCTGCCTTTTTTTTATACACACATAGTGTGTGTGTTCCTTCCAAACAAACTTTAGTTTCATCTGTCCACAGAATATTTTGCCAGTAGCGCTGTGGAACATCGAGGTGCTCTTTTGTGAATTTCAGACGTGCAGCAATGTTTTTTTGGACAGCAGTGGCTTCTTCCGTGTGGTCCTCCCATGAACACTTTTCTTGTTTAGTATTTTACATATTGTAGACTTGTCAACAGAGATGTTAGCATGTTTCAGAGATTTCTGTCTTTAGCTGACACTAGTATTCTTCCTAACCTCATTGAGCATTCTGCGCTGTGCTCTTGCAGTCATCTTTGCAGGACGGCCACTGCTAGGGAGAGTAGCAACAGTGCTGAACTTGCTCAATTTATGGACAATTTGTCTTACCGTGGACTGATGAACATCAAGGCTTTTAGAGATACTTTTGTAACCCTTTCCAACTTTATACAATTCTTAAACTTTGGTCTTCTGAGATTTTTTTGTCCGAGGCAAGATTCACATCAGGAAATGCTTCTTGTGAAGAGCAAACTCAAATTTTGTGATTTTTTTTTTTATTGGGCAGGGCAGCTCTAACCAATCTCGTCTCATTGATTGGACTCCAGGTTAGCTGACTCCTGACTCCATTTAGCTTTTGGAGAAGTCATTAGCCTAGGGGTTCATACTTTTTCCAACCTACATTGTGAATGTTTAAATTCTGTATTCAATATAGGCAATACAAATAAAATTGTTTGTGTTATTAGTTTAAGCAGACTGTGCTTGTCTATTGTTGTTGTGACCAATTTATGCAGAAATCCAGGTAATTCCAAATGATTCACATACTTTTTCTTGCCAATCTATAGTGGGGAGAACAAGTATTTGATACACTGCCGATTTTTGCAGGTTTTCCCACTTACAAAGCATGTAGAAGTCTGTAATTTTTATCATAGGTACTCTTCAACTGTGAGTGACGGAATCTAAAACAAAAATCCAGAAAATCACATTGTATGATTTTTAAGTAATTAATTTGCATTTTATTGCATGACATAAGTATTTGATACATCAGAAAAGTAGAACTTAATATTTGGTACAGAAACCTTTGTTTGCAATTACAGAGATCATACGTTTCCTGTAGTTCTTGACCAGGTTTGCACACACTGCAGCAGGGATTTTGGCCAATCCTCCATACAGACCTTCTCCAGATACTTCAGGTTTCGGGGCTGTCGCTGGGCAATACGGACTTTCAGCTCCCTCCAAAGATTTTCTATTGGGTTCAGGTCTGGAGACTGGCTAGACCACTCCAGGACCTTGAGATGCTTCTTACGGAGCCACTCCTTAGTTCCCCTGGCTGTGTGTTTCGGGTCGTTGTCATGCTGGAAGACCCAGCCACGACCCATCTTCAATGCTCTTACTGAGGGAAGGAGGTTGTTGGCCAAGATCTCGCGATACATGGCCCCATCCATCCTCCCCTCAATACGGTGCAGTCGTCCTGTCCCCTTTGCAGAAAAGCATCCCCAAAGAATGATGTTTCCACCTCCATGCTTCACGGTTGGGATGGTGTTCTTGGGGTTGTACTCATCCTTCTTCTTCCTCCAAACACGGCGAGTGGAGTTTAGACAAAAAAGCTCTATTTTTGTCTCATCAGACCACATGACCTTCTCCCATTCCTCCTCTGGATCATCCAGATGGTCATTGGCAAACTTCAGACGGGCCTGTACATGCGCTGGCTTGAGCAAGGTGACCTTGCGTGCGCTGCAGGATTTTAATCCATGACGGCGTAGTGTGTTACTAATGGTTTTCTTTGAGACTGTGGTCCCAGCTCACTTCAGGTCATTGACTAGTTCCTGCCGTGTAGTTCTGGGCTGAGATCTTGCATGGTGCCCCAGACCGAGGGAGATTGACCGTCATCTTGAACTTCTTCCATTTTCTAATAATTGCACCAACAGTTGTTGCCTTCTCACCAAGCTGCTTGCCTATTGTCCTGTAGCCCATCCCAGCCTTGTGCAGGTCTACAATTTTATCCCTGATGTCCTTACACAGCTCTCTGGTCTTGGCCATTGTGGAGAGGTTGGAGTCTGTTTGATTGAGTGTGTGGACAGGTGTCTTTTTTATACAGGTAACGAGTTCAAACAGGTGCAGTTAATACAGGTAATGAGTGGAGAACAGGAGGGCTTCTTAAAGAAAAACTAACAGGTCTGTGAGAGCCGGAATTCTTACTGGTTGGTAGGTGATCAAATACTTATGTCATGCAATAAAATGCAAATTAATTATTTAAAAATCATACAATGTGATTTTCGTTTTAGATTCCGTCTCTCACAGTTGAAGTGTACCTATGATAAAATTTACAGACCTCTACATGCTTTGTAAGTAGGAAAACCTGCAAAATCGGCGCAGTGTATCAAATACTTGTTCTCCCCACTGTATATCTACTTGAATATAAAGTTGAATCCCCTCTTATCATAACATGAATGTATGAAAACGATTATGACAACAACAAAATATTTTTTTGTTCCATTATTATAGTGTCTGTTACACGTTTTATATGATAATTGTGCCAGCCCTACACGGAAAAATCTGTGACCCTAATTATAGCAATATCCAATCCACCAGTAGTACTGTCAATGAAACCTTGCTTTCCTGTATTGCTGTGAACCAACAGGTAAACTGTTAACCATGGGCCACAACCCGTCCCTGGGCAGCGTGGACTCTGACATGGGCTACGACATGGGCTCATTGCACAGTGACCTGGGTCTTCTGGAGGACGCCCCCTCTCTCAGCGAGGTGGTTCTGGCCAACACTCACAACTCGGGGCCCCACGTGACCCAGGGCCCCTTCATGAGCCAGCGGCCCCCCAACCCCACCATGCAGGCCCTGAGTTCCCAGAGGAGGGAGGCCCACAACCGCTCGCCCATCAGCTTCAGGGAGGGCCGCCGCGCCTCCGACACCTCCCTCACACAAGGTGAGATCCACTGGTTGTCTCTTTCTCGATCTTTACTTGTCTCAATCATGTCTCTTTCACTTCTTCTTTCCCTCTAAATTTCTCAATCTCTCTCTCCATTGTCAGCCTGCGTCTCTTAAGACACCCGGTGTGACTCTGCCCCAAAGTAGTGCACTATATACCAGGGAATAGGGTGTCATTTGCTAAATTAAAAAAATTATTGACATCAGGTCTCCACCTGAGCATGTTCTTCTCCCTCTACCCCTGAGCATTAGGACCCTGAGAGACGCCATCATCAAGGTCTCTAATCATCGCACAGACGTCACGACACCCCTGTGAACCGCAGCTTATTCACACCCCTGCACACTGTCTTTCGCTCACTCTGATGATTCATTTTGTGAATCAGACTGCGCTTTGAAGGGTTGGCCCAAATAGCTCTGTTTTAATGTTTCATCTCGTAGCAGCAGCAGATGCACCCTGTAAAGTAACTTAATTAATAGAGAGCTTAAAATGTATATACAAGAGATTGTGTGTGTGTGTGTGTGTTTTTTTTTCCCCCCAGCTGCCTCTTCAGTCTGCACACACACACACACACAGCAAGAGCTAAGAGTCACCAGAGCCCCAGTTCTTTCTAATGGCTGTTTTGAAACGTCTCTGAATCAGCGGCTGGGTTCTGTGTGCCGCTGCAAGGGAGAGACATGGAGAAGCTTCTCAAATCTTTATATAGCCTTATCATTAGGATGAGTCAGGTCCCATGGTTCATGCAGTCAGGAACAGTCACCCAGCCTTTTAGGAGCCGGAGATGGGTTTTTTATTACAACCACCATTACACACACACACACACACACACACACACGTTACCACCCACACACACACACTTATGACGTACATACTCTCCCTGCAGGCGGTGGAGGAAGTAGGCTAGAAGTGATAGCTATGTAATTTCAGTCGGATAGATGCAAGAGAACCGGCTTATAACGATTAGTTTGGATGCTAAAATCCCCTGACTCCCAACTCTGTTGTCAGGTCTGGTTGCGTTCCGGCAGCATCTCCAGAACCTGGCGAGGACCAAAGGCATCCTGGAGCTGAACAAACAGATGTACAAGCAGATGGGCTCCGGGGAGGACCCGTCCTCCATGAGGACCCAAGGGCCCCATGCAAACATGCAGAACCTGCTGGACCCCATGCTGCAGGTCAGTACTGGCTCCACAGTGTCGGGAGAGGATCAGACACAGACCGACACAGACCGACACAGACCGACACAGACCGACACAGACCGACACAGACCGACACAGACCGACACAGACCGACACAGACCGAGAGACAGACCGACACAGACCGACACAGACCGACACAGACCGAGAGACAGACCGACACAGACCGAGAGACAGACCGACACAGACAGAGACAGACAGACCGACCGACCGAGAGACAGACCGACCGACCGAGAGACAGACAGACCGACCGACCGAGAGACAGACAGACCGACCGACCGAGAGACAGACCGACCGACCGAGAGACAGACCGACCGACCGAGAGACAGACCGACCGACCGAGAGACAGACCGACCGACCGAGAGACAGACCGACCGACCGAGAGACAGACCGACCGACCGAGAGACAGACCGACCGACCGAGAGACAGACCGACCGACCGACCGACCGAGAGACAGACCGACCGACCGACCGACCGAGAGACAGACCGACCGACCGACCGACCGAGAGACAGACCGACCGACCGACCGACCGAGAGACCGACCGACCGACCGAGAGACAGACCGACCGACCGACCGAGAGACAGACCGACCGACCGACCGAGAGACAGACCGACCGACCGAGAGACAGACCGACCGACCGAGAGACAGACCGACCGACCGAGAGACAGACCGACCGACCGAGAGACAGACCGACCGACCGAGAGACAGACCGACCGACCGAGAGACAGACCGACCGACCGAGAGACAGACCGACCGACCGAGAGACAGACCGACCGACCGAGAGACAGACCGACCGACCGAGAGACAGACCGACCGACCGAGAGACAGACCGACCGACCGAGAGACCCAGACAGAGCGAGAGACCCAGACAGAGCGAGAGACCCAGACAGAGCGAGAGACCCAGACAGAGCGAGAGACCCAGGCAGAGCGAGAGACCCAGGCAGAGCGAGAGACCCAGGCAGAGCGAGAGACCCAGGCAGAGCGAGAGACCCAGGCAGAGCGAGAGACCCAGGCAGAGCGAGAGACCCAGGCAGAGCGAGAGACCCAGGCAGAGCGAGAGACCCAGGCAGAGCGAGAGACCCAGGCAGAGCGAGAGACCCAGGCAGAGCGAGAGACCCAGGCAGAGCGAGAGACCCAGGCAGAGCGAGAGACCCAGGCAGAGCGAGAGACCCAGGCAGAGCGAGAGACCCAGACGCAGGCAGGCAGAGACCCAGACGCAGGCAGGCAGAGAGACAGACGCAGGCAGGCAGAGAGACAGACGCAGGCAGGCAGAGAGACAGACGCAGGCAGGCAGAGAGACAGACGCAGGCAGGCAGAGAGACAGACGCAGGCAGGCAGAGAGACAGACGCAGGCAGGCAGAGAGACAGACGCAGGCAGGCAGAGAGACAGACGCAGGCAGGCAGAGAGACAGACGCAGGCAGGCAGAGAGACAGACGCAGGCAGGCAGAGAGACAGACGCAGGCAGGCAGAGAGACAGACGCAGGGAGACAGAGACGCAGACAGACACAGACACAGACGCAGACAGACGCAGACAGACGCAGACAGACGCAGACAGACGCAGACAGACGCAGACAGACGCAGACAGACGCAGACAGACACAGACGCAGACGCAGACAGACACAGACAGACGCAGACGCAGACAGACACAGACAGACGCAGACAGACAGACACAGACAGACAGACACAGACAGACAGACACAGACAGACAGACACAGACAGACAGACACAGACAGACAGACACAGACAGACAGACACAGACAGACAGACACAGACAGACACAGACGCAGACACAGACGCAGACACAGACGCAGACACAGACGCAGACAGACACAGACGCAGACACAGACGCAGACAGACACAGACAGACACAGACGCAGACACAGACGCAGACAGACACAGACAGACACAGACAGACACAGACAGACACAGACAGACACAGACAGACACAGACAGACACAGACAGACACAGACAGACACAGACAGACACAGACAGACACAGACAGACACAGACGCAGACAGAGACGCAGACAGAGACGCAGACAGACACAGACAGACACAGACGCAGACAGAGACGCAGACAGACGCAGACAGAGACGCAGACAGACGCAGACAGAGACGCAGACAGAGACGCAGACAGAGACGCAGACAGACGCAGACAGACACAGACAGACGCAGACAGACACAGACAGACGCAGACAGACACAGACAGACACAGACAGACACAGACAGACACAGACAGACGCAGACAGACGCAGACAGACACAGACAGACACAGACGCAGACAGAGACGCAGACAGACGCAGACAGAGACGCAGACAGACGCAGACAGACACAGACAGACACAGACAGACACAGACAGACACAGACAGACACAGACAGACACAGACAGACGCAGACAGACACGGACAGAGACGCAGACAGACGCAGACAGAGACAGACAGACACAGACGCAGACACAGACAGAGACGCAGACAGAGACGCAGACAGACACAGACAGACACAGACGCAGACACAGACGCAGACGCAGACGCAGACGCAGACAGAGACGCAGACAGAGACGCAGACAGAGACGCAGACAGAGACGCAGACAGACACAGACAGACACAGACAGACACAGACAGACACAGACAGACACAGACAGACACAGACAGACACAGACAGACACAGACAGACACAGACAGACACAGACAGACACAGACAGACACAGACAGACACAGACAGACACAGACAGACACGCAGACAGACGCAGACAGAGACAGACAGACACAGACGCAGACAGACAGAGACACAGACAGACACAGACAGACACAGACAGACGCAGACAGACGCAGACAGACGCAGACAGACACAGACAGAGACGCAGACAGACGCAGACAGACACAGACAGAGACGCAGACAGACAGAGACGCAGACAGACACAGACAGACACAGACAGACACAGACAGAGACGCAGACAGACAGACACAGACAGAGACGCAGACAGACAGAGACGCAGACGCAGACAGACACAGACAGAGACGCAGACAGACAGAGACGCAGACGCAGACAGACAGAGACGCAGACGCAGACAGACACAGACAGAGACGCAGACAGACAGAGACGCAGACGCAGACGCAGACAGACACAGACAGAGACGCAGACAGACAGAGACGCAGACGCAGACAGACACAGACAGAGACGCAGACAGACAGAGACGCAGACAGAGACGCAGACAGACAGACGCAGACAGACAGACAGACAGAGACGCAGACAGGCAGACAGACAGAGACGCAGACAGACCGACGCAGACAGAGACGCAGACAGGCAGACAGACAGAGACGCAGACAGACAGACAGACAGACGCAGACAGACGCAGACAGACAGAGACGCAGACAGACAGACAGACAGAGACGCAGACAGACAGACAGACAGAGACGCAGACAGACAGACAGACAGAGACGCAGACAGACAGACAGACAGAGACGCAGACAGACAGAGACGCAGACAGACAGAGACGCAGACAGACAGAGACGCAGACAGACAGAGACGCAGACAGACAGAGACGCAGACAGACAGAGACGCAGACAGACAGAGACGCAGACAGACAGAGACGCAGACAGACAGAGACGCAGACAGACAGACAGAGACGCAGACAGACAGACAGAGACGCAGACAGACAGACAGAGACGCAGACAGACAGACAGACAGAGACGCAGACAGACAGACAGACAGAGACGCAGACAGACAGACAGACAGAGACGCAGACAGACAGAGACGCAGACGCAGACGCAGACAGACAGAGACGCAGACGCAGACGCAGACAGACAGAGACGCAGACGCAGACGCAGACAGACAGAGACGCAGACAGACAGAGACGCAGACAGACAGAGACGCAGACAGACAGAGACGCAGACGCAGACAGACACAGAGACGCAGACGCAGACAGACACAGACAGAGACGCAGACAGACACAGACAGAGACGCAGACAGACACAGACAGAGACGCAGACAGACAGAGACGCAGACAGAGACGCAGACAGACAGACGCAGACAGAGACGCAGACAGGCAGACAGACAGAGACGCAGACAGACCGACGCAGACAGAGACGCAGACAGGCAGACAGACAGAGACGCAGACAGACAGACAGACAGACAGACAGACAGACGCAGACAGACGCAGACAGACAGACAGACAGAGACGCAGACAGACAGACAGACAGAGACGCAGACAGACAGACAGACAGAGACGCAGACAGACAGAGACGCAGACAGACAGAGACGCAGACAGACAGAGACGCAGACAGACAGAGACGCAGACAGACAGAGACGCAGACAGACAGAGACGCAGACAGACAGAGACGCAGACAGACAGAGACGCAGACAGACAGAGACGCAGACAGACAGAGACGCAGACAGACAGACAGAGACGCAGACAGACAGACAGAGACGCAGACAGACAGACAGAGACGCAGACAGACAGACAGAGACGCAGACAGACAGACAGAGACGCAGACAGACAGACAGAGACGCAGACAGACAGACAGAGACGCAGACAGACAGACAGAGACGCAGACAGACAGACAGAGACGCAGACGCAGACAGACAGACAGACACGCAGACAGACAGACAGACACGCAGACAGACAGACAGACAGAGACGCAGACAGACAGACAGACAGAGACGCAGACAGACAGACAGACAGACACGCAGACAGACAGACAGACAGAGACGCAGACAGACAGACAGACAGAGACGCAGACAGACAGACAGACAGAGACGCAGACAGACAGACAGACAGAGACGCAGACAGACAGACAGACAGAGACGCAGACAGACAGACAGAGACGCAGACAGACAGACAGAGACGCAGACAGACAGACAGAGACGCAGACAGACAGACAGAGACGCAGACAGACAGAGACGCAGACAGACAGACAGACAGAGACGCAGACAGACAGACAGACAGAGACGCAGACAGACAGACAGACAGAGACGCGCTGACTGACTGAGAGACGCGCTGACTGACTGAGAGACGCGCTGACTGACTGAGAGACGCGCTGACTGACTGAGAGACGCGCTGACTGACTGAGAGACGCGCTGACTGACTGAGAGACGGACTGACTGACTGAGAGACGGACTGACTGACTGAGAGACGGACTGACTGACTGAGAGACGGACTGACTGACTGAGAGACGGACTGACTGACTGAGAGACGGACTGACTGACTGAGAGACGGACTGACTGACTGAGAGACGGACTGACTGACTGAGAGACGGACTGACTGACTGAGAGACACGGACTGACTGAGAGACACGGACAGACTGAGAGACACGGACAGACTGAGAGACACGGACAGACTGAGAGACACGGACAGACTGAGAGACACGGACAGACTGAGCGACACGGACAGACTGAGAGACACGGACAGACTGAGAGACACGGACAGACTGAGAGACACGGACAGACTGAGAGACACGGACAGACTGAGAGACACGGACAGACTGAGAGACACGGACAGACTGAGAGACACGGACAGACTGAGAGACACGGACAGACTGAGAGACACGGACAGACTGAGAGACACGGACAGACTGAGAGACACGGACAGACTGAGAGACTGAGAGACACAGACAGACAGAGACCCACCCAGCAGCACCTCTCCTGACCTCACCAGTGATTAGTTAGCCAGCCAGCCGGTGAATCACAGACAAGGCTGGTTATATAATAGTCCATCCGGACAAAGAGGCAGCCAATTGTCTCCTTGTTGACTGTCAGTTAGCCCTTGGTGCTGCACAGAGTGAATGCAGACATTGTTGATGAGGTAATACTGGGGGGGGGACTTTAATGTTACTGACTGAAATGCCATTCTGGGAAGTAGAATGTACCTGCTGCTGCTTGTAACAGGCAACAACAAGGAGTCAATTCAATGGCCCCTAAGACAGAGAGAGATGGCATGGTCAATCTGTGAATCAGTGCATCTCTAGAACATCCTGTGGCTGCTGCGTGTCAACACAAGGCCTGTTACACAGTCTTAGTTTGCGTCCCAATTTAGTGCACTACTTTTGACCAGAGCCCTGGGCGAAAATAGTGGACTATATAGGGTGCCAGTATGTCTGCTTACCACACAATCACTATACACAGTCAGCAACAATACTACAACAACGTTTCTTAGGCACGACACAATATACTACAAACCCCAGAGGTGCCTTATTGCTATTAGAAACTGCTTACCAACGTAATTAGATATACCACGGCTGTCAGCCAATCAGCATTCAGGGCTCGAACCATCCAGTTTATTATACAACAACCACAACACACTGGCGCTGTATACAAGAGTGGCAATGTTTGTTTGTGTGTGTGTGCCTCCACTACAGTGATTGTGTTAGTTGTGTTGTTGGCTTACTCCTCTTACTGAGTGCTACTCAGTGGAGCTGTGTGTGTGTGTGTGCCTCCACTTCAGTGATTGTGTTAGCTGGGTTGTTGGCTTACTCCTCTGAACAACAGTGTCCTGATGAAAGAGCACTGTTGGCTAGAGCGTAGGCGCAATATTTGTTTTATGATCTATTTGGCAATGTTCAATTAATTCTCACAAAACGTATAAACAAAAGCATTCACTGTGAAAGTTCATACATGTAGGCCCTTCATATATAGGCTATTAGGATGCAACAACTAGGATAGGTTACTAAAATGACCAGGATGCAACAACTAGGATAGGTTACTAAAATGACCAGAATGCAACAACTAGGATGGGTTACTAATATGACCAGGATGCAACAACTAGGATGGGTTACTAATATGACCAGGAGGAAACAACTAGGATGGGTTACTAATATGACCAGGATGCAACAACTAGGATGGGTTACTTACAGTGGGGAGAACAAGTATTTGATACACTGCCGATTTTGCAGGTTTACCTACTTACAAAGCATGTTAAGGTCTGTAATTTGTATCATAGGTACACTTCAACTGTGAGAGACGGAATCAAAAACAAAAATCCAGAAAATCACATTGTATGATTTTTAAATAATTAATTTGCATTTTATTGCATGACATAAGTATTTGATCACCTACCAACCAGTAAGAATTCCGGCTCTCACAGACCTGTTAGTTTTTCTTTAAGAAGCCCTCCTGTTCTCCACTCATTACCTGTATTAACTGCACCTGTTTGAACTCGTTACCTGTATAAAAGACACCTGTCCACACACTCAATCAAACAGACTCCAACCTCTCCACAATGGGCAAGACCAGAGAGCTGTGTAAGGACATCAGGGATAAATTGTAGACCTGCACAAGGCTGGGATGGGCTACAGGACAATAGGCAAGCAGCTTGGTGAGAAAGGCAACAACTGTTGGCGCAATTATTAGAAGATGGAAGAAGTTCAAGATGACGGTCAATCTCCCTCGGTCTGGGGCACCATGCAAGATCTCACCTCGTGGGGCATCAGTGATCATGAGGAAGGTGAGGGATCAGCCCAGAACTACACGGCAGGACCTGGTCAATGACCTGAAGAGAGCTGGGACCACAGTCTCAAAGAAAACCATTAGTAACACACTACGCCGTCAAGGATTAAAATCCTGCAGCGCACGCAAGGTCCCCCTGCTCAAGCCAGCGCATGTCCAGGCCCGTCTGAAGTTTGCCAATGACCATCTGGATGATCCAGAGGAGGAATGGGAGAAGGTCATGTGGTCTGATGAGACAAAAATAGAGCTTTTTGGTCTAAACTCCACTCGCCGTGTTTGGAGGAAGAAGAAGGATGAGTACAACCCCAAGAACACCATCCCAACCGTGAAGCATGGAGGTGGAAACATCATTCTTTGGGGATGCTTTTCTGCTAAGGGGACAGGACGACTGCACTGTATTGAGGGGAGGATGGATGGGCCATGTATCGCGAGATCTTGGCCAACAACCTCCTTCCCTCAGTAAGAGCAATGAAGATGGGTCGTGGCTGGGTCTTCCAGCATGACAACGACTCGAAACACACATCCAGGGCAAGTAAGGAGTGGCTCCGTAAGAAGCATCTCAAGTTCCTGGAATGGCCTAGCCAGTCTCCAGACCTGAACCCAATAGAAAATCTTTTGAGGGAGCTGAAAGTCCGTATTGCCCAGCGACAGCCCCGAAACCTGAAGGATCTCTATGGAGGAGTGGGCCAAAATCCCTGCTGCAGTGTGTGCAAACCTGGTCAAGAACTACAGGAAATGTATGATCTCTAACTGCAAACAAAGGTTTCTGTACCAAATATTAAGTTCTGCTTTTCTGATGTATCAAATACTTATGTCATGCAATAAAATGCAAATTAATTACTTAAAAATCATACAATGTGATTTTCTGGATTTTTGTTTTATATTCCGTCACTCACAGTTGAAGAGTACCTATGATAAAAATTACAGACTGCTACATGCTTTGTAAGTGGGAAAACCTGCAAAATCGGCAGTGTATCAAATACTTGTTCTCCCCACTGTATATGACCAGGATGCAACAACTAGGATGGGTTACTAATATGACCAGGATGCAACAACTAGGATGGGTTACTAATATGGCCAGGATGCAACAACTAGGATGGGTTACTAATATGACCAGGATGCAACAACTAGGATGGGTTACTAATATGACCAGGATGCAACAACTAGGATGGGTTACTAATATGACCTGGATGCAACAACTAGGATGGGTTACTAATATGACCTGGATGCAACAACTAGGATGGGTTACTAATATGGCCAGGATGCAACAACTAGGATGGGTTACTAATATGGCCAGGATGCAACAACTAGGATGGGTTACTAATATGACCTGGATGCAGCAACTAGGATGGGTTACTAATATGACCTGGATGCAACAACTAGGATGGGTTACTAATATGACCAGGATGCAACAACTAGGATGGGTTACTAATATGACCAGGATGCAACAACTAGGATGGGTTACTAATATGACCAGGATGCAACAACTAGGATGGGTTACTAATATGACCTGGATGCAACAACTAGGATGGGTTACTAATATGACCAGGATGCAACAACTAGGATGGGTTACTAATATGACCTGTATGCAACAACTAGGATGGGTTACTAATATGACCTGTATGCAACAACTAGGATGGGTTACTAATATGACCAGGATGCAACAACTAGGATGTGTTACTAATATGACCTGTATGCAACAACTAGGATGGGTTACTAATATGACCTGGATTGTGGCTTTGGCTTTTGGACAACAAAAGAAAAGTTGATATGAAAACCAATACAACAGGAGAGAATTGTTGATTTCAATGGCATATGAGGAAGTCTTTATAAAATAATTATCTCCACGTTTCTATGGTCAGATTTTGCCTATAGGCTACTTCGAAGCAAAGTAAGACATGCCTCATAATATGACATAAAACATTTAGGTTTCAAACAATGAAGTATATGTTTTCACATTGCAAAGTGGTGCGTGATGTGCTGAAAGCCTGCCTACCATTGCGTATGCACTTGAATGGCGAATTGGAGGCACGCTTCAATTACCATTTGAGAAATAAAAATAGTAGCTCTTTTTAATCATCGTGGTGATCAACACTGTTTTTAACTCGTGATTGCATTTAGAATTTTTGCGAAAAGACTGTGCTTATAAAAGCATGTTTCACTCCAGCAGCTCTAGCGCTGTCTGACAAGTGATATTCCGCTCAAAATAGGCTCTGTATGCTGTGCTCGTGTGATAAATAAGATCCATGACGACTAACGACAATATACACGCCCCAATTTAATTCCACAAAATGTTCATAATTAACTTACAGGCTGATAATCATGAAGGTCAAGTGTATTTCCATCAACTGATATTTCCTTCAATTAATAAAATTCATTATTTTGCAATGGGACACGTCGACAGAGAGCAAGAAAGACCCCACCCAGTAGCACCTCTCCAGACCTCACCAGTGGTTAGCCAGCCAGCCGGTAAATCACAGACGAGTCTGGTTGTATAATGGTGCGTCCGTCCGGATGAAGACTGTCAGTCAGCCTCTGGTGCTGCTCAGAGTGAATGCAGGCATTGTTGAGGTAATACTGCTGCCCACAGTAACGACTGGTGCCCACTGTGCCTTCACTCG
Organism: Thymallus thymallus; assembly: GCA_023634145.1. NCBI lineage: Eukaryota > Metazoa > Chordata > Actinopteri > Salmoniformes > Salmonidae > Thymallus > Thymallus thymallus. The sequence goes on from CM042378.1 coordinate 10,795,870, forward strand.
CTCAGGGACAGACAAATGGGGAGAGAGAGAAAGAGTGTGAAAGAGGGTGTGAGAGTGAGGTTAGAGGGAAAGTGTGTGCGTGCCTGTGCGAGAGAAAGGCAATAGTTATCTTAGAAGTAACTGTGTGACTGCCTGAACTGAATCACCAATCTGGGAAGTAGAATGTACCGGCTGCTGCTTGTAAACAGGCAACAACAAGGACTCAATTCAATGGCCGCTACAACACACAAAGAGAGAGAGAGCATTATCAATCTGTGAATCAGGACATCCATCTCCCTTGCCCTAGAACAGTGCGTCCTGTGGTTGCTGTGTGTCAACACAAGGTGTGTGTGTGTGTGTGTGTGTGTGTGTGTGTGTGTGTGTGTGGGGGTGTGTGTGTGTGTGTGTGTGTGTATGCAGTGGGGGTGTGGGGGTTGGTTGGTTGGTGGGTTGGTTGGTGGGTTGGTTGGTTGTACATACAGAAGCTTAGGCTGTGACCCAAATGGCACCCTAGTCCCTATTTAGTGCACTACATTTTACCATGGCTCTGGGAGAAAATAGTTCACTATATAGGGATTGGGAATTTGTGCCATTTGGGACAAAGCCCTGGTGGTCTAAGGGATGATTGGCAGCATGCCTGTCTGTCCACAAGGTCCCTATAGTTGCTTACCACACAATCACTATAGCAACACCACCACACTGGCCCTGTATACAAGAGTGGCTATGACTTCATTACTCAGTGGAGCTGTGTGAGCATATGCTTTCATGTGTGTGCGCCTCTGCGTCAGGGTTTCCGTTAGGAAAATGCAGTGGCGGACAACGTGACCGGAAGATTTGTATTTACCAGCCATTTGAGAAATGTATTGGGTGCCTAACCAATTAGGGCGTCCACCCACCGAGATCAGAATGACAGAAATCAAGTTTATATTATGATAATTAATCTTCACAGAACATGCAACTCCTAATGAAATAATTTTCAAATATTTGGACAATTAACAACATTAAACAGCGTACCTGATGCGAGCGGTTCCATATGTGACAGTGATGAAAATCTCAGTTAGGAACTTAGAATGAGGGGGAATCTAAAGATGCAACAACTAGGATGTGTTGCTAATATGACTAGGATTGTGCCTTTGGCTTCTGGACAACGAAAGAATGTGTATATGAAATCCAATAAAACAGGAGAGAAATGCTGGTTTCAATGGCATATCAAATAATTGCCTCCACGTTTCTATGGTCAGATTTTCCCTAGGCTACTTTGAAGCAAAGGAAGACATGCCTCTTAACGTAAAACATTCAGGTTTCAAACAATGAAGTATATGTTTTCAAAATGCATACTGCCTCAGCTCACATTGCAAAGTGGTGGGTGATGCGCTGAAAGCCTGCCTACCGTTGCCTATGCACTTGAATGGCGAATTGGAGGCGTGCTTCAATTACCAGTTAAGAAATAAAAATAGTAGTTCTTTTTAATCATGGCGATCAAAACTGTTTTTAACAAGCGATTGCATTTAGAATTATTGTGCCATGACAGCTTATAAAAAATGTTGTTCACTGCAGCAGCAACAGGCTTGAGGAACTGCAGGCAGCAACTCTAGCGCTGTCTGACAAGTGATATTCCGGTCAAAATAGGCTGTTTTCTGTGCTTGTTTGATAAATAACGACTAACGAAATACACACACACACACACACACACACACACACACACACACAATTTAATTCCCCTACATTTAGCTTAATTAACCTACAGACCGATAAGCATGACGGTCAAATGTATTTCCATTGACTGATATTTCCATTAATGAATAAAAAGCATTATTTTTTTAATGGGATTGTTTTTTTACCCCCGATTTTAAATTTAGCTGCCAACAATTTGATCAGCTTTTCATCTGTAACCTAGTAACCGCTGAATTCTTCTGTGTGTGTTGTGTGTTTTCAGGGGGAGGCATCCAAGCACGAGGATAACTTGGCTTTATACCAGGGTGGCGCCCAACCTCTACTGTCCCGAAGACAGAGCCTAGAGACCCAATATCTTGCACACAGACTACAGGTACTAATACACCACTCAATCTGTCTTATACTGTATGTATAGAAATATTTATGGGCCTCCCGAGTGGCGCAGCGGTCACTACAGATCCTGGTTCGACCCATGAGGCGGCGCACAATTGGACCAGCATCATCCGGGTTAGGGCAGGGTTTGGCCGGCCGGGATGTCCTTGACCCATCGCACCCTAGCGACTCCTGTGGGGGACAGGGCGCATGCACGCTGACACGGTCGCCAGGTGTACAGTGTTTCCTCCGACACATTGGTGCGGCTGGCTTCCGGGTTAAGCAGGCATTGTTTCAAGAAGCAGTGCGGCTTGGCGGGGTTGTGTTTCGGGAGACGGACGGTTCTCGACCTTCCCCTCTCCCGAGTCCGTACGGGAGTTGCAGCGATGAGACAAGACTTAAACTGCCAGTTGGATACTACGAAAAAGGGGATTAAAAAAAAAAAATGTATATATATATATATATATATATATATATATATATATATATATATATATATATATATATATATATATATATATATATATATATATATATATACACACACACACACAGTGGGGAGAACAAGTATTTGATACACTGCCGATTTTGCAGGTTTTCCTACTTACAAAACATGTAGAGGTCTGTAATTTTTATCATAGGTACACTTCAACTGTGAGAGACGGAATCTAAAACAAAAATTCAGAAAATCACATTGTATGATTTTTAAATAATTAATTTGCATTTTATTGCATGACATAAGTATTTGATCACCTACCAACCAGTAAGAATTCCGGCTCTCACAGACCTGTTAGTTTTTCTTTAAGAAGCCCTCCTGTTCTCCACTCATTACCTGTATTAACTGCACCTGTTTGAACTCGTTACCTGTATAAAAGACACCTGTCCACACACTCAATCAAACAGACTCCAACCTCTCCACAATGGCCAAGGCCAGAGAGCTGTGTAAGGACATCAGGGATAAAATTGTAGACCTGCACAAGGCTGGGATGGGCTACAGGACAATAGGCAAGCAGCTTGGTGAGAAGGCAACAACTGTTGGCGCAATTATTAGAAAATGGAAGAAGTTAAAGATGACGGTCAATCTCCCTCGGTCTGGGGCACCATGCAAGATCTCACCTCGTGAGGCATCAATGATTATGAGGAAGGTGAGGGATCAGCCCAGAACTACACGGCAGGACCTGGTCAATGACCTGAAGAGAGCTGGGACCACAGTCTCAAAGAAAACCGTTAGTAACACACTACGCCGTCATGGATTAAAATCCTGCAGCGCACGCAAGGTCCCCCTGCTCAAGCCAGCGCATGTCCAGGCCCGTCTGAAGTTTGCCAATGACCATCTGGATTATGCAGAGGAGGAATAGAAGGTCATGTGGTCTGATGAGACAAAAATAGAGCTTTTTGGTCTAAACTCCACTCGCCGTGTTTGGAGGAAGAAGAAGGATGAGTACAACCCCAAGAACACCATCCCAACCGTGAAGCACGGAGGTGGAAAGATCATTCTTTGGGGATGCTTTTCTGCAAAGGGGACAGGACGACTGCACCGTATTGAGGGGAGGATGTATGGGCCCGTGTATCGCGAGATCTTGGCCAACAACTTCCTTCCCTCAGTAAGAGCATTGAAGATGGGTCGTGGCTGGGTCTTCCAGCATGACAACGACCCGAAACACACAGCCAGGGCAACTAAGGAGTGGCTCCGTAAGAAGCATCTCAAGGTCCTGGAGTGGCCTAGCTAGTCTCCAGACCTGAACCCAATAGAAAATCTTTGGAGGGAGCTGAAAGTTTGTTTTGCCCAGCGACAGCCCCGAAACCTGAAGGATCTGGAGAAGGTCTGAATGGAGGAGTGGGCCAAAATCCCTGCTGCAGTGTGTGCAAACTTGGTCAAGAACTACAGGAATGATCTCTGTAATTGCAAACAAAGGTTTCTGTACCAAATATTAAGTTCTGCTTTTCTGATGTATCAAATACTTATGTCATCCAATAAAATGCAAATTAATTACTTAAATATCATACAATGTGATTTTCTGGATTTTTTTCTGGATTCATTAACTCACAGTTGAAGAGTACCTATGATAAAAATTACAGACTTCTACATGCTTTGTAAGTGGGAAAACCTGCAAAATCGGCAGTGTATCAAATACTTGTTCTCCCCACTGTATGTGTATATATATATATATATATATTAAACGAGTAATCAATTACAATAAAACGATGACTAATATGTTATTAGTTTGTATGAATTGCGGTAAGGTTTGATCTCATTTTCAGTGTCATTTTATACCTATCAGTGTTTATGGATGGCACATTTGAGACTGGTCAGATATAGTTATTGAATCCCTTATATTCCCCTCTCTCCTTTACAGAAAGCTAGTGTTATGGCTAATGTGAGTCCTGCTAGCTGCCAGCTCTTCTGTAAGGAGAATCCTCGGAGTCTAGAGCAACAGCTGCAGGAGCATAGGTACATTATTATATTCACACTATTCAAACAGATCCCACCTCCATCTTATTTTCCTGGTTGTTGCTATAACCTATATCACTATAACTTCAGGTTGCACCAGAAGAGGATGTACCTCCAGAAGCAGACCCACCTCCAAACCTACTTCAACCAGATGCAAATAGTGGAGGGTTCCTATCCAGGGGACCCAGGGGCCCCTCCACAGCAGCAGGGTGCCATGGCCGGGGCCCAACAGCAGCAGGGCAGCTCCCAGGCCTCCCCTCCCTACACCCAGGCCCTCAGCCCCCTCATGGAGCCCAGCGCCAACCTGGTCTACGACCCCTACCTGGCCCAGCACTACCCTCACTCCCACCTCAGCCCAGTACTCATGCCCCCCGGCCTGGCCGGCCAGCTGCAGAACCAGCACTCCGAGGCCCTGGGCTACAGCTACCAGCTGTGTGACCAGCAGGGCCATTTCCACTCCCCCCAAGAATCACTTTATCCAGAGCAATACGAGTTCCCCCTGGACCCCGGGCAGCCGCACCCGCCTGGCCCAGGAGAGGCCCCTGTGGCCGGGTACGAAGGGCTGGCGCTCCCCGCCGGGCTTCAGGACTCCTTTCTGGACAGTGAGATGATGGAGACTGTAGACTCGCAGCACGGCTTCGTACTGGTGAACTGAAGCCGGTAGAACTATGGGGAGAAAGCAGTATTACCGACAGTTGAAAACCTACACAGCATTATGTCTAGATGTGATGGAGTGGAGTTGGGTGTCAAGGTACAGGGAAAAGGTAAAGTGTTTTGTATCAATGAATTTTTTTTTTTTTTTTTTTACCAACCTCAGAAACGTTCTACCAAAATCCTCCCCATCTCCCTTCTTCCCACTCCTCTGTTCCCATCAGCCCTATGCTACAACCCAGACCTGGTGGTTGCCTGGGTGATGAGGGTGTGCCAGCATGGCTGGGTATATGTGGATGGATGGATGTTGCCATGATGGGGGTGTCACGTGTGAAGTGATATCGCTCCAAAGGAACACAATTGCCTCAAAGCTGACTGCAGCCGCAGCGGCCTCGTCGAGAAGAAGAGCTGGACAATGCAAGAAGACTTAGCACAGTTTGGTCGTTTGGTAGTTTTTGGAAGACGTGCACAACGGAACTTGGCTTACCGAAAGCACAATCCAAACGACAACAATGCTATTTTGTATTGAAATAGGACAAGAACTCTAAAAAACACGTTGCGTGTTTGACATAGTAAAACAAAAAAACGAACAAGAGACAAAGTAATTAATTAATACGCGCTTGATAAGTGCAGTTTCCGTCAATATTTTATCGTGGCAATATTGAAGCAATATATCCATCTGACCCTGGGGAGCCACACTGGCTTCTTCCTCACCAGAAAGTCGTACTTTTTAATGTGACGTTTTTGGGAGAATTCCAGTATGATGACTCACAGCCAACATATCCACAGTGACAGCTCATCACAGCGTAGACCGTGATGATGTAATCTGGAGATAATCCCCCCACCAATCCTATCGCAGCAGATAAAAGAGAGGAAAAAATACAAAAATAGTACTCAAATCAATATTTAATGAAGAGACATGATTTGTGTTCATGTTTCTTATAAATCGGGTAGTTATTTCGAACAAACTACTCAAATCAGTTTTTGAGGCCCTTTGCTTCACAAGGAGCTAAAATTAATAAGTCAAGTTAAGTCCAATCAAATTAGTTTGCTGCACTAGTGTTGAGTTAGGTGAGGGTTTTATCTCCAGATTGTGTCCTTATACCTCCTGTGGTATGCAGCTGATGTGGGCCTAACAGTGTTGATATATAAAACGTCTAATCATGATTCTGTGATGGAATAGCCCTAAATAACTAATGGGTTTCTGAAGGAATGTATTTCTCTAACCTAAAGGTTGCTGTAAAAAAAATATAAAAAAGACAAATGTAAGAACAGAACGTTAGTCACCTGACACTGGATTAATTTTGTCAAGTTTCACCATGCCTCTCATACAACAAGCTTAGAATGAACACTTAACTTTTGAATCTACTTGAAGCATACAGATCTCTGACAGACATAAAACTCGACTTTTCATTAAATTGGATGAAAAACAGAAGTGGTTGAGGTCAGAGGCAAAGGCTGCTTCTCAAAATGCAGCCTATTCCCTACATAGTACACTACTTTTGGCTCTGGTCAAAGTAGTGCACTATATAGGTAACGGGTGCCATTTGGGACACAGCCATAGACTACTACAGGATTGTCTGTGGAAGTTGAATTACTGGAGCACTTTTACGAGGTAAAAAATAAATGTAGCGAAAGTGAGGTGGTGATGGTATAGTAGTCGGAATGGTGTTTAGCCTAGTCTGCTGCTTCCCCTGGAGACTAAAACAAAAGCGAGGGACCCATTCGCTCTCTTTTATCCCAATAAATGGACACAAAACATTTGGTTCTTTCAAAGAAAGACTAGAGAATAACACTATTGGTTGTTCATTGTGCTTTGTACAAATTAGGGGTTTAGAGACTTGAGTGCTCTCAAGATGTGACAAATATTGTGTTGAGCGTGAATAGTGTTCAGTGTGCCTTTTACTTTCTTGAATATTTTAGCGTTTATTTGTGGTTTTAATTCCGTTCTGTTTTTAATTTGGGGTATCCTTTCCGGAAATAAGTAGACCCAGGTTTTACAAAGGTACAAAACCAAAGTACCCTCAGAAGTTTCCCTGTCCAACCCCACCATGTGGAGTTAGGAGCTTCTTGGTTTTAGCTTCTTGACAGTGCTTTTTTGGTCCATCAGTATATGCCATTTAAAAAGTATTATAGCAATATTTCTAAGTAATAGTTGAAGATGTAAAGAAAATAATGAAGATTAGGAGTGGATGTGTTTCAGTATCATAATTGCACCTCCTGCTGACAAACACCTGTCTTTAGAAAATCACATTTTATATTTACCTTCATTGATGTTGACCACACATAAGCTAATTTGCTGTTGAGATTAAAAAGGTTTATCGAACAACTTGTGTATGAGTATTTCTTGTTCTACTTTTTTTTCAAATAATCGGACTACGTACTCTTGTGTTAATTCCAATGATGAATATATTTATGTCCATGGTTGAATTGTAGGCACTGTCATTCCCCAAAACACAGCTCACTATTTGAGATTCCTTTACAACAGCCCGAATAGGGACATCAGCTGATCTTCTATTGTACCAGTATAACATGTGTAGGTGTAAAGTAATGAACTGGAAGGGTGAATCACACTTTATAATAAGCAGTTGAGTCACAGTATGTGAGCCTGAAATTGTTTCAGCTAAAATATCCAAGGTCTCACAAGGGCCATCCATTGTCAGTTGTTATTATTAGCACTGTATTACACAAACTCTGTTCAACGTCCAAATTGATTGGTAATGTGGCATGGGTTTTGTAAAAACACTCAAACAGATGGTTATGTGGCATCACTGTGTTGATAAATATGTTCAGGGTTCTTATTAACACCATTGACTCAGTCCTAGTTATGTGAGTAATTAATGGCATAATTGGACCAGACTTAATGGTCTAAACGTATGGAGTGAAATGTCACCCCTCACAAGCACGGTACCCCTGACCATATCATATTCACAGGGATGCAAACTAGTCACCTTTCGGAGAAATTCTTTAATCCAAAATAGGTGACCTACGTACCCAAGGCTCGGACAATCATTCACGCGACTGAAGAGTTACAACCAATTAGCTAGTTAGAGCTTTCTCTGTGGAAAGAGCGCACGCTCTGGACAGCAGAGTAGAATGTCAGTTTGCCAGTTAGAGCGCCGCGTGCCCTGGACGATAACTAAGAGGTAGGTGAGAAGCCTGACCACGGAGACGGGGGTGAGAAGGTGCTGAAGCGTACTTAACGAGCTGTAACCGAAAAACAACTGGCTTTTGGAAAGTTTGAGGTGAGGGAGAAAGTGGTGGAACAAGTATTATTAGGGTTGTTAAGTATCTTGCCCACTGGATCGAATTCTCCGTTAGCTAGCCAGAGAAATGTTGAGCAACATTAGCCAACTTAAAGAATCAAGTAATTGAGTTTATGGTGTGAAAATTAGCTGGCTAATAAAGTCAGACAGCTAACGTTACAACATCAGATGAGCTATCTAGCCAATTCACTATGGGGTTAACTGGTAACGTTACGACTCCTTGCCGGGTATGCCAGGTGTACTCTGCCTGAAAGAGATCAATTATGCCAACAAAGGGTATCATGCTATGCTGGCACAATGTAGAACTGGAGTCCACGGGCAGAAAGTGTACAAGTGTAGCCCAAATATATTGCTTTTGTTGTGTTGAACTTGACAGTTACAATTGTGTGTGGGTGAGGGGGGGATTATCGGTGAACATCATTTTTGCACACATGTAGCCTTGTGCACGTGATCACAAGTGCAATATGTTCACAAGCGTTCTATTATAAAGGCTGTCATGACTAACTGCAATATTAGTGTATCGTTTTTTTCTCAAAACTTGAGTTGCAGTAAAGTTTCTGCAACAAATAACGTTGGATTGCTTTCTTTCCTTTTTTATAGCTGTGAGTTATGTTCACATCAACCACTTTATTTTACACACAGAGACTGATCATGTAGATTATATGCTTTGTTTTTTAATTAGTTAACCTGCATTTCCCCCTAGCAGGGATTTTTTGCCTTTTTGGGCTTTCACTAGTTTGCATCCCTGTCTAAAAGGCCAAACGTATCCTGGATCAGCGCTCTTACTCTAAGAAATGGGTTTGAATAGATACACTATCTCAGACTGAGTGAAATGTTCCACTTTTCCAAAGGCCTCTACATGACTGTAGTCTGTATCCCTCTTGTTTGTAATTACATCAGGATGTTCCACTTTTCCAAAGGCATCTACATGACTGTAGTCTGTATCCCTCTTGTTTGTAATTAAATCAGGATCTTCCACTTTTCCAAAGGCCTATACGTGACTGTAGCCTGTATCCCTCTTGGTTCTCTTGTTTGTAATTACATCAGGATCCCCTACAGGAGTTCTACTTATAACTAGACCAGTTCCCGTTCCCATCGGTGTCTGTCTAGATTCTACTTATAACTAGACCAGTTCCCGTCCCCTTCAGTGTCTGTCTAGGTTCTACTTATATCTAGACCAGTTCCCGTTCCCATCGGTGTCTGTCTAGGTTGCTAACTGGATTGTTGTCAACACAAACATGGCCCACAAACAAGCAGCATCGCGTCAGAGGATATTATTTGATTAGTTCAAGCATTGCTCCCCTTTCTCGGCAGATGCCCTTGCTAATCGTTATCTGGGTATGGATTAACAAATGATGCACCCCGGCAGCTGAACTGAGTGAACCACTTTCAGTCTAGCTGTCTCATTGTCCCTAGTAAAACTTGAGCAGGAATACAGTTAATCCAATCAGGCCTGTAATCCCATTCAGACTAGTTACAGTTTCAGGTAACTGACAAAATAAAGGAAACACCAGCATAGTGTGTTGGGCCATCACGAGCCAGAACAGCTTCAATGTGCCTTGGCATAGATTATACAAGTGTCTGGAACTCTATTGGAGGGATGTGACACTATTTTTCCGCAAGAAATTACATAATTTGGTGTTTTGTTGATGATGGTGGAAAACGCTGTCTCAGGCGCCACTCCAGGATCACCCATAAATGTTCAGTTGGGTTGAGATCTGGTGACTGAGACAATTCCCCCATGCACAAAGCGAGGTCCATACAGAAATGGTTTGTCAAGATCAGTGTGGAAGAACTTTGGCCTGCACAGAGCCCTGACCTCAACCTCATCGAACACCCCTCTAGTGCAAATCCTTCCCAGAAGAGTAGAGGCTGTTATAGCAGCAAAGGGGGACCAATCATATTAATGATTATGGAATGAGACGTTTGACGAGCAGGTGTCCACATACTTTTGGTAATGTAGTGTATCCATCATTTACGCACGTGTTTCCATTATTTTGGCAGTTACTTGTAGTTAAGATGTACAGAAACCCTGTGCCACCTGTAGGACCACACAGAATGTCCTAAGGTGTTCAAGGAATATGAGATCCATCAGGTGTTCCTGGACACAATCCATATGCACGCTAGATGAGCCTAAGCCAATGCTATTCTGTAAAAGCACACTTGAAACTCAGTGAATATACCTATTTTACCTTCTGCAAATAGATTACATTCCAAACACACTACTCCATTCACTGATGTAAGTGTAAGCTACACTGTAAGCTGTTGCAATTATAAAAACTCAACAGATAAAAGTAGGTCCCCTGAAAAGGTACTCTGTCTCACGACACAATGTCCATTATAATGTTTTTTGTTTTTTTAAGCCATCAACAAGATTAGAATCTGTGACCTTCTGGTCCCTTTCTCAGTGTGTAGTCCACTGCGCTAGCAGGGGGGAAGGAACCAATTTTTTTCTTTCACTTATATAAAGCTGTCCTGTTAGTCAGTCGTTTAGAATGTCAATAGAAATGTGATTTGTTAAGTATGTTGGGTAAGGTTTGAAAGCTAAAGCAGCATTAGCATTCGAACTGGTGACCTTGTCTGTCGCAACCCGCGTTTAATGCTCTCTTTCCACCTCCAACGTACCTCCCTGCTACCCTTTTCTTTATTTGACTCTAACCTGTAAACTCTACCCACTGAACTGTCACTGTCTGCCCACTGAGCTTTCATAACCAATCAATTCTTACCTGAAATATTATCACAATCATTTATTTTAATCGTCTATACTGGTAAAAGAAATGTGGGCACTATCAGAACAGGGACAAGATGACACAGGACACGTGTTAGCACCAGGTATAATTCTACCCTCTGATTATTCTGGTAGAACTCAAATCAATGGTTGCCATGACGACAAGTGAAGGACCACAGCATACTTCTGCTCTCCGGCTGAGGTCAGAGTACTCATCAGTTTATCCCTCTGGGGTCAGTTGAAGCTACACTGAGCAACGTGAACTAGTCCTGGGTCGTGTTCATTATGCACCAAAGAAAAGACTACCTGGACATAATAGTTTTCCGTTGCAAAACATAACGTTGTCTGTCACGTGCCATAGTGAACACGACCCTGATGGAGGATGGCTTCAGCTGACAATGAAAAAGAGGAAAACTACATGAGAAGGTAGTTGATCAAAAATACCTGTCTAGCCTGACCCAGATCCCTTTAGCCTGACCTACTACTGGTACAGTATGCCTGTTATAGAGTGACAGACGTACCATGCAAGGTTGTTAATTCTAGGTCATGTGCATGCCGGGATTAGGGTTGAACAACACCTTAAGACAGACGGAGACCTACACTTGACTGCTGGCCATCAATTACGCAAGATCCTTCGTACATGGAAGAGGTCTGTGTCTTCTTTACATGGAGTTCGAGCATATGCTTGGCCATGACTTATGTAATAAAACTGTAGTCTATAAATGATAAGAAGAAACACTTCAGAAGCGTCATGCCTATTGATCAGGGCGCCCTTTAATAGATACAGTTGTAGGATTAAGCAATAAGGCCCTAAGAGGTGTGGTATATGGCCAATATACCACGGCTAAGGGCTGTTCTTATGCACAATGCAACGCGGAGTGCCTGGACACAGCCCTTAGCCGTGGTATATTGGTCATATACGGCAAACCCTCGAGGTGCCTTATTGCTATTATATACTGGTTACCAACGTAATTAGAGCAGTAAAAATACATGTTTTGCCATATCCGTGGTATGTGGTCTGATATACCATGGCTGTCAGCCAATCAGCATTCAGGGCTCGAACCACCCAGTTTATAATAAAATATATTGTATAGTAAATATTGTATGGTTTATTTCACACAGAACTAACTAAGATATTACATTTGTCCATCAGTGACCCCACAGAGGCAAGACACTTCTGCTTGTGATGGTTGAGCATGCAGAATAGACAGACTAACCTACTCAAGCCAGTGTGAGAGAGAGAAAGGACAGATTGAGGGCAGGGTGACTTTAGTTAAAATAAACTTGTTTCCCTGGCTCTTCTACGTTTGTCATTTGTCACTGTGAGAGAAACCAACCGGAGGGCATCTCTACTGAAGTACCTTTGCTGAATCCTGTCATCATTACTTTATCTAGTTTCAGAGGAGCCAGCAACATTTGTTTTAATTTTCTCAGTTTGCAGCAGTTCTTACTGTTTGATGGCTTCAAATACTAGTATCCAAGAGATAATAGAATCCAAAACTCCTCAATTCAGTACCGCTGGGCTTCCTGTATGAATCATGGCTAATAATATTAAATCAAAACAACCATACTTTTAAAAAGGTATTTTATAACTTATTTATACAAGCACAGTAAATCTTGACATAAGTCTATGTTTGGCAATCCAATGCTGTGGATTATTGCATGAACCTCAACGTCCAGCTGTGACCTCTTTGCTCCAGGCTCCATATCATGCCATTAAACCAACACTCCCTGTGTATTAGTACAGTACTGTTATGTGACCATGTGACGTAAAGACTAACCTTTGCATAACGTGTAGGTCTATAACAGCGATGAGCTATAATCGGGGGTGGGCCATGGCTTGGGTTGGTTATGTATGCTGATGGAGATTTTGAGAGATTAAAAAGCATTCCCATTCTAATGATGATCTCTCATGCGATGGCTCTGTTTAGTGTTTATATGCCTCAGTGCTCTTTTTATAACAACGGAAGTGGTGTTTTGTGATGTGCTGCCTAGGTCTTTCTTTGTGTATCCCTTCAGTGTTACAACCAAGTGAAAGTGGTAAATAAATAAAAAATCTACTTCAAAATTAATTTGCTAACTGCTCAATATGAAGGCCAACTTGAAACGTAATTCACTATGCTGCTGCACTGTCAAAAAGCACAGTGATCACTACAAAATAGCATTTGTACAACTCCTATATTAACACTGTCTACTCCTTTCATCCAAGCCATGCTGTTGTACAAATTTGGAAATTCTAAGTGAAGTTGTAATAAGTCAAAATAAACCCTCTTTCATCCCTACATTTACATTGAGGTGATCTTCACTACAACTGTTTTGCAACAGAGATTCTTATTGGGCAAATTCAGTTACATTCCTCCCTGTTTTGTACAGTTTGCTTCAGTTTGGTTCCTAATGAATACACCCGTTGGGCCAGTTCAGGATCAGCAACAGCACAGAACATTCAGACAGATGTAAAAATCTGTAAAGAACACAATGAGTGTTGAGAAGAAGTAGAGATGTAAGGGGGAAGCAAGTATAAGACTTCTGTTGTTTGGAGTAATTAAGATTTTATTTGTTCTGCACTTTATCCTATAGTGGCTGCCATTGTGTGGGAAAAAAATTCAAAGGTGAAATGCTGGTTATCAACAAATACATGTTTTAGTTGAATGTGCAATATTTACAATTTTTGTGTAACATTTATAATCATATTTCAATTATTATTTAGTGATTGCTTTTATGATAATTATTCTGTGGTTTGTCAATTTATATGCTGGATATCAGTAAATAATGTTCTGTTGATTACAGAAAAGTCCTATTACTTTCTTATTGGAATTGTTTTATTTTTTATTATTATAACTTTATTTATTTAACTTAACAGTTGTTATTTCAATTAAAATGTTTTAATAAATACATGTTGGAAGCAATTCATATCTTTTAAGTTCATGATTGCATTAGAATATATAGAGCAGTTCATATTAGGATGGTATCATGTGGTAATGCTCAATCACGTTTTAAATCTACTACACAGTGAATATTGAACTGAAGCTTGACTTGCAAATCAAATCGCAATCGAAATATCTGTCAGAAATCGCAATTAGATATTTTCCCCAAATCGTTCAGGCTAATGTCAAGTTGTCAACTAATGTGAATTCAATATGAAAACAACAACAAAAATTACCATGTTGGATTTACGTAAAAAGAAAGAAATACAAAAATTCCCAAGAAATGTATGACTTTTTGCAAATCCAATCCGTTTTCCACATTGATTCAGTTCAACGTCATCAAATAATATTTTTTGTTGAAATTACTTGGAAACAACGTTGATGCAACCAGTGGGTAGGGTCTACATCAGAGTTGACACAAGGTGTATGTAACATTAGGCTCCAGTTCCTCCTCTCTGCATGATTCCCTGTTGCCAAAACAACCTACCGGTTATTTATATTTAATCTCCAGGGCAGCTGCCATTCCATAATGCTGAAACACGAGTAGGAACATCTGTAAACAATTGACCGCAATGCGTCTCCATGGATGGACCGGAGGCAGCTGGGCTGATCACAGAGAGAGCTGTGCAAACACACTTTGAAGCACTGACACATGTGGATAGATAGGCCACCAGGTCTGCACATGGCCCAGGCATGGATGGACCTCTGTGGAGAGGAGGGCAGGGAAGTACCTGGCTTGACTCTTACTGCCATTAAGAGGGCCAGCATCCCATCTGGTCATCCATCTTAACCATTAGGCCAGAGGGTGATTCAATTCCTGGCCTGCTGGTTTTCATTCTTTCCTTCTAATAAGGGACTGATTCAGACCTGGTGGCAAGTGAACTATCTGGCCAATCAATTACATTTTTTGATTAATTGATCATTTCATTAACCAGTAGCCCTTAAGGCCCATAACTGAATAGCCCCGCATTGAACGTTAGATTAGAACTTGTTATTGAGTTGGTTACTTGTTAGTGAACGTTAGATTAAACTTGTTATTGAGCTCTGGTTGCATTAGTCAGCAGCAATTACCACTATTATACAAACACTGTCTGCATCCCAAATGGCACTCTATGCCCTATAGTGCACCACTTTTGACCTGTGCCCATAGGGCTCTGGGTGAATCTACAGAATTGTCTCCAAGACATTTATTTACATGATGCTAAATTCTAATTAATTCCAAGACAATAACACACATTGTTAACACTTCCTAACCACATGTAACATATGGATTTGCATTAGTACATAAAACCAATCAGAATTTAGAAAATGCCAGTCATGTTGGAAAAACATTTTCTGGGGTGTGGTGTAATAAAGAACCTGCATGCCAGCCTATTCCCGTTAATGTAAACTACAGAAATAACTTCAAATGTATAACTTAAATTAAACCAAATTATTCAGCCAACTTACAAGCAAATACTTTATGAATTACTTTATTGTTACAAATCAACTTACAAGGTTGCTAGCCAACTAGCCAGCTAACCTTAGCCCTACTAGCCTGCTTAATGTTAGCCCTACCAGCCTGCTAACGTTACATTAGCACTGAATGAGTCAGCCAGTTGCTATCAACAACTAGCTTACAGCTACAGTCCCTTCAGAAAGTATTAATATCCCTTGATGTGTTCAACATTTTGTTGTGTTACAGACTGAATTCAAAATGGATTAAATTAAAAATATATATATTCTCACAAATCTACTCACAATTCCCCATAATGACAGTGAAAACATGTTTTTTGAAATGTTTGTAAATGTATTGAAAATGAAATACAGAAATATCTCATTTACATAAGTATTCACACCCCTTTGCTATGACACTCCAAATTGAGCTCGGGTGCATACAATTTCCTTTGATCATCCTTGAGATGACACTACAACTTGGCTGAAGTCCATCTGTGGTCAATTCAATTGTTTGGACATGAATTAGAAAGAAACAAGGAAAGCGGTCATTGGGCAGAAACTATACCATAAAGTCCAAGGAACTGTCTGTAGATCTCCGAGATAGAGTTGTGGTGAGGCATATATCTGGGGAAGGGTATAAAACAATTTCTAGAGTATTGAACGTTTCCAAGAGCACAGTGGTCTCCATCATTGGAAATTGAAAAAATATGGAACTACCCGACCAACCTGAGCAACCGGGCAAGAAGGACCTTGGTCAGGGAGGTGACCAAGATCCCACTCTGACAGAACTACAGAGCCTCTTGGCTGAGATGGGAGAACCTGCCAGAAGGACAACAGTCTCAACAGTACTTCACCAATCTTGGCTTTATGGGAGACTGGCCAGACAGAAGCTACTCCTGATTAAAAGGCACATGACAGCATGCCTGGAGTTTGCAAAAAGGCATGTGAAAGACTCTCTGAGAGCATAAGGCAAAAGATTCTGTGGTCTGATGAGACAAAAAGTTTACTATTTGGCCTGAATGCAAGCGCTATGTCTGGAGAAAACAGGCACAGCTCATCGCCCCTCTAACACCATCCCTAAAGTGAAGAATGGTGGTGGGCAATGTTCCCTCTAAACTGTGCCTGGACACGCAGCTCGCCTCGGACTGCCATGCAGAAGAAATATCAGCGCTCGCAGAGAAGCACGAGAATTAACTTCACTCAACTTTCCCTGTTAGTTAACACTATCAACATTTCCCTTTACTGTGAGAATTGTGATCAAATCAACGCACTATTAGCCACTTAGTATGCAAAACTAACTATACAAGAGATTTTGTTGTAGGCAGAACGCATTGGATTAGGCTTCTATTGCATTGACAGGCACGACTCAGGCACCTACCCTACACAGACCGGTGCACCATAACCAATCAGAGCTGCAGTAAGGCCTATATGCAAATAGATCATTGCCATATATGGATCTGTGCCATTCACTTTGCATTACATTTACATATAAAGTTTTTTTTTTTATGGGGTGGGGGGAAGGTGGTCAGTAACTCCGCTGTCCTGGAGTCGTGGGGGAGCTTGTTCCACCATTGGGGTGCCAAAGCAGTGAATAGCTTTGACTGGGATGAGCCCGAACTATGCTTCCGTAGAGGTAGGGGGGCTAGCAGGCCAGAGGTGGATGAACGTAGTGTCCTCGTTTGGGTGTAGGGTCTGATCAGAGCCTGGAGGTAAGGAGGTGCCGTTCCCCTCACAGCTCCGTAGGCAAGCACCATGGTTTTGTAGTAGATGTGAGCTTCAACTGGACTGTTTTTTCAGCATCAGCGGGCGTAGTACATTAGTACATTTATCTAAAGCCATGTCTTTAAATGTAATTTAATTAGAATTTCCTCGACAGAATCACTAGAATATATGGAGAGAACGGTTCAAAATGTTAGGGATCAATGAAAGAAAGCCGTCTAATACATGCATATTAGTCTCCTTTTCGGCACCAATTGGTAGATTTAAAATCTTGTATATTAATTAGAGTTAGGAAAGTACAGTGCATTCAGAAAGTATTGTTTCTGGACATTTTAAGACTGTAATCGAACCCACAAATGCTGATGCTCCAGATACTCAACTAGTCTATTGAGGCCAGTTTTATTGCTTCTTTAATCAGCACAACAGTTTTCAGCTGTGCTAACATAATTGCAAAAGGGTTTTCTAATGATCAATTAGCCTTTTAAAATGATAAACTTGGATTTGCTAACAACGTGCCATTGGAACACAGGAGTGATGGTTTCTGATAATGAGCATCTGTACGCCTATGTAGATATTCCATAAAAAATCTGCCGTTTTCAGCTACAATAGTAATTTACATTAACAATGTCTACACTGTATTTATGATCAATTTGATGTTATTTTAATGGACAAAACATTAGCTTTTCTTTTAAAAAACAAGGACATTTCTAAGTGACCCCAAACTTTTGAATGGTAGTGTACATAACACCATGTAACCAAATATCAAAGAATGTTAGCTATATGCAGTTATCTTAGCCGGCAACCTAGCCATCCAGCTAAATAATAATAATACAGATTTTTAAAAGTAGCCAGCCAGCTAATGTTTGCTATTAGCTTAGCCAGCCTAGCCAATCAGCATGGCTATGGTAGAGCCCAACTACTGGGCTAACCGCACCAACCTCTGGACAGCCCTGCAATTGCGGACTGTGCAATTGCCGTACCAGGCGGTGATACAGCCAGACAGGATGCTCTCAATGGTGCATCTGTAGAAGGGTCTTAGGGGCATATATTTGTTCAGCCTCCTGAGGTCGCCTTCTTCACCACACTGTCTGTGTGAATGGACCATTTCAGGTTGTCAGTGATTTGCACGCAGAGGAACTTGAAGCTTTTCACCCTCTCCACTGCATCGATGTGGATGACACCACTCCACCAGGGCACTCGCCTCCTCCCTGTAGGTTGTCTCGTCGTTGTTTGTAATAAGGCCTACCACTGTTGTATCGTCAGCAAACTTGATGATACAGTTGGAGACGTGCATGGCCACGCAGTAATGGGTGAACAGGGGGTACAGGAGAGGGCTGAGCACACACCATTGTGGGGTCCCCGCGATGAGGATTTTTTTAAATTAATGGTACACCGTGTTTTATGAGATGGCTTAAGATAAATGTACTATTGAATGAAAACTCCACAAGAAAATCTGTTGGCCAGCAGGTGGGAGGGTTTTCAGCGATTGAATTAAATGTATTCAGCGTGCGCAAGGGAGCCATGCTTGCAAAGCCTGGTATGCACCTGTATAAGGTAAGTCTGAATACCAACTACTGAGAAGTGCGTAGGAAACATTTCCTAACTCGGAATCGGGCCCCTGCTGAAAATCCTCCCACTTGCTGGCCATGGAGGGTTTTTAGTACATTTATCTAAAGCCATGTCTTTAAATTTGGTGTACCTTTAATTAGAATTTCCTCGACAGAATCACTAGAATATATGGAGAGAACGGTTCAAAATGTTAGGGATCAATGAAAGAAAGCCGTCTAATACATGCATATTAGTCTCCTTTTCGGCACCAATTGGTAGATTTAAAATCTTGTATATTATTTAGAGTTAGGAAAGTACAGTGCATTCAGAAAGTATTCAGACCCTTTGACTTTTTCCACATTTTGTTACATTACAGCCTTATTCTAAAATTTATTAAATCGTTTTCCCCCCTCATCAATCTACACACAATACCCCATAATGACAAAGCAAAAACAGGTTTTTAGACATACTTCAGAAATAACACATTTACATAAGTATTCAAACCCTTTACACAGTACTTTGTTTTAGCACCTTTGGCAGCGATTACAGCCTCAAGTCTTCTTGGGTATGACGCAACAAGCTTGGCACACCTGTATTTGGGGAGTTTCTCCCATTCTTCTCTGCAGATCCTCTCAAGCTCTGTCAGGTTGGATTTTCAGGTCTCTACAGAGATCTTCGATCGGGTTCAAGTCTGGGCTCTGGCTGGGCCACTCAAGGACATTCAGAGACTTGTCCGGAAGCCACTCCTGCGTTGTCTTAGCCACTCCTGCGTTGTCTTGGCTGTGTGTTTAGGGTCGTTGTCCTGTTGGAAGGAGACCTTCGCCCAGTCTGAGGTCCTGAGCGTTCTGGAGCAGGTTTTCATCAAGGATCTCTCTGTAGTTTGCTCGTTCATCTTTCCCTCAATCCTGACTAGTCTCCCAGTCCCTGCCGCTGAAAAACATCCCCACAGCATGATGCTGCAACCACCATGCTTCACCGTAGGGATGGTATTGGCCAAGTGATGAGTGGTGCCTGGTTTCCTCTAGATGTGACCCATGGCATTCAGGCCAAAGAGTTAAATCTTGGTTTCATCAGACCAGAGAATCTTGTTTCTCGTGGTCTGAGAGTCCTTTAGGTGGCTTTTGGCAAACTCTAAGCGGGATGTCATGTGTCTTTTACTCAGGAGTGGCTTTGGTCTGACCACTCTACCATCAAGGCCTGATTGGTAGAGTGCTGCAGAGATGGTTGTCCTTCTGGAACTGTTCTCCCATCTCCACAGAGATCTGTCAGTGACCATTGGGTTCTTGGTCACCTCCCTGATCAAGGCCCTTCTCCCCCAATTGCTCAGTTTAGCCGGGCGGCCAGCTCTAGGAGGAGTATTGGTGGTTCCAAACTTTTTCCATTTAAGAATGATGGAGGCCACTGTGTTCTTGGAGACCTTCAATGCTGCAGAAATGTTTTGGTACCCTTCTCCAGATCTGTGCCTCGACACAATCCTGTCTTGGAGCTCTACAGACATTTCCTTCGACCTCATGGCTTGGTTTTTGCTCTGACCTGCACTGTCAACTGTGGGACCTTATATAGACAGGTGTGTGCCTTTGCAAATAATTTCCAATCAATTGAATTGACAACAGTTGGACTTGAATCAAGTTGTAGAAACATCTCAAAGATGATCAATGGAAAAGGGTCTGAATACTTATGTACATAAGGTATGTTTTCTATTTTTATAAATTATCAAATATGTTTAAAATGTCATTATGGGGTATTGTGTGTAGATTGTTGAGGAAAACAAATAATTTAATACATTTTTAAATAAGGCTGTACACTGAGGGCCAAACGTTTGGGTTTTTCTTTATTTGCTAAATTTTTTACATTGTAGAATAAAAGTGAAGACATCAAAACTATGACATAACACTGGAATAATGCAACCAAAAAAAGTGTTAAACAAATCTAAATATATTTTATATTTGAGATTCTTCAAATAGCCACCCTTTGCCTTGATGACAGCTTTGCACTCTTGGCATTCTCTCAACCAGCTTCCCCTGGAATGCTTTTCCATCAGTCTTGAAGGAGTTCCTACATATGCTGAGCACTTGTTGGCTGCTTTTCCTTCACTGCGGTCCGACTCATCCCAAACCATCTAAATTTGGTTGAGGTTGGAACCAAAAATCTCAAATTTGGCCTCTAGACCAAAGGACACATTTCCACCGGTCTAATGTCCATTGCTTGTGTTTCTTGGTCCAAGCAAGTCTCTTCTTCTTATTGGTGTCCTTTAGTAGTGGTTTCTTTGTAGCAATTAGACCATGAAGGCCTGGTTCACACGGTCTCCTCTGAACAGTTGATGTTGAGATGGGTCTGTTACTTGAACTCTGTGAAGCATTTATTTGGGCTGCAATCTGAGGCTGGTAACTCTAACTTATCCTCTGCAGCAGAGGTATTTCTGGGTCTTTCATTCCTGTGGCGGTCCTCATGAAGCTGGTTGAGAGAATGCCATGAGTGTGCAAAACTGTCATCAAGGCAAAGGGTGGCTACTTTGAAGAATCTCAAATATAAGTTGAGACATGGATTGTGTATGTGTGCCATTCAGAGTGTGAATGGGCAAGACACAATATTTAAGTGCCTTTGAACGGGGTATGGTAGTAGGTGCTAGGCAGGGCCGGCCCGCCCATTAGGCAAGTTTCGGCGATCACCTAGGGCGGCACTTGAATTGGAGGCGGCATTTTGACAATTGGCTGCCACCCTCCGGCACCCCTGATCGGCTACTACACCGCCGGCGGCACTCCAGCTGCCAGCTCATACAAATTGTAAAAAGAATAGTGAAAAGTCCAGGCATATAACGAAAACATTCTAGAAATCATAAATCAACTCGGTAGGTCTGGCGCTGTACTGTCATTTACGCATGGATACAGAAGCCTATAGCTTGGGTCTCCAAATTTCATCGCAAGTAATAAGGCCAGCATTTCATCAACTTTACTGTGGAAAAGGTGATATGCTTTAGTTTACTGCCATATGACTGGTTTCACATCTCCAGTGATCTTAAGGTAACATTTACAATCCCTTTCTCCAAACAGCTTACTCATTTACCTAGCTCTTACACATTTGGAAATTAGTTCATGGAGAAAAAATATATATATTAAGAAAAAATAAGTCAAGGTTCAAATACAACGTATCTGTAGACACACCACCACTTCATTTATTTGATCTCCATCCCCAACGAACAGCATATTCTCATCCTTAAATTCAACTTCAGAATACATGAATTACACCCATTTAAACACGCTTAACTCGGGTTGGAATTAGGAGCGTTGGTGTGCCAGGCTAAACTTCCCTTCTGTTTTGGTCCGGTGGCTATCACAGAGCCTGAAGCGAACAGGTGCACATGAGCAGATACTGTGTGTGACAGAGCAGTCTAACTAGCTTTAAGGCAACAAAATCTGTAAATTTAAGGGAGTGCAGACAACTTAAGTTACAACACTAAATGCAAAATGTTTATATTGTAGGTTTCTAGAGTAAAACAATCTTTATCTTACTTTATTCAGTTAAGTACATCACAACTGTGGAGAGAATTCAATAAAAACCAAAGCAGGGTCTTCATGATATGAGACAAACAGGGTTTATTTATTTAAGAGATGGGGAGGGAGACAGTTTGAGGGAAAGGGGAGTTTCTTTTGACTGTAATTGGCCAAATCATTCACACCCCCTCATTCCCATCCCATAAAACATTTTACAGCCATCCACACAGAGCCCCGCTGTTCTCAGTGTTCCCGTCCTTTTAGCTACGGTGGTCAGCCTGGTTCAACTGACAATGACAACCCGTGAGGAGTGATGCCTTGTCTTTAGAGAACACAAAACATAATTTTTACATAAAATTAGGACAATCAAGAGTTAAACCTTACAACAACAAAAAAAGCCATTGCTAATCAGTAATTGGCACAAAGATTAAGCGCAATATAGCAAGAGAGATTGTGAACAATTACTCCCACCCCGCATCAAACAAAAGGACTCAGTGAAAAAGCCAGTGATGAACTGAATACATAAACTAATCTATAATGACAAATCAAATGATAGGCAACACTAATGGTGGTCCCCATTATTTAAAGGGATACTTCGGGATTTGGGAAATGAGGCCCGTTATCTACTTCCCCAGAGTCAGATGAACATGTGGATACCATTTTTATGGCTCTTCATGCAGTTTGAAGGACGTTACTAACTAGTGCTAGCGTCATTGCTAACTAGTGTTAGTTAACAAATGGCTCAAGAAACTACCTCTAACTTCCTTTATACTGGACAGAGACATAAAAATGGTATCCACATGCTCATCTGACTGGGGAAGTAGATAACGGTCCTCACTGCCAAAATCCCAAAGTATCCCTTTATGTTTCGATAGAACACTGGGTGTGTATTACTCATTTCTCATACAAATTCAACCGTAATTCATTGTACACACACAGAACACCTGCACAGGACTGAGAGGATGGGGTGCTGCGCAACAGCTTTTATAAATACATGAGAAACGTCCCCGAGAGGGAGCAGTACATGTAAACAAATCTGCGGATGCCTTTGCCTTGCAGTTCTTCACAAGCAAATAAAACAGCCTTCCTCACCATCTGCTGCAGCAATAGCATGTGTCTAGCACTTGGACATGCAACCAAGAGCTGGCTCGCGTGTTCTGGGTGTTTCGTACAGAGAAATGCGGCAGTGAACGGGGCCGTGCTAATAGTAACATTATAGTCAGTGGCTATGTATGTAGGGGACAAATGTGTGGGTCAAACCAGCAATGCTACTTATGCACAGTGGTCGGCATGCAGTGTTTAAATGCATGTTTCATCACACTTGGAGAAGCAAACGATTTACAGCAAGGGGAAATTAGAAGCCTGCAATTTTCCTGGACATTTTGTTATCACAGAGTAAAGAAGAAATAAAAAATAGGTGTTAGCAGGCTCCATTAATTCTCCATACATCACCAGTTGCTCTTGAACATCAATAAATATATTGTGAAAAGTGTTTGCAATGTCGTGACATCTTGGGTTGTTATTTCCTCTGGATAGCCAAGCTTGGGTTGGTTTATGCCAGGGCCAGAACTATGGGGGGAAATGCAAGGAATCAGAATGACAAGATGGACTACCGTTCACATTGGGCAACGCATTCAGTAGGGCACAACATTGTGGAAAGCTCAGATAGAAATAGCCTATATTATGTATAACAAACAAGCTTCTTTGACGTTGCACAAGGACTAACGGCAGCTCTATTCAGAACATTTCTATCTGCAACATTCCACAACATGTGCCTTACTGAACGTGACCCTAGTGAGGTGACTTCATACAAGAAGAATATGGACAGAGTACTATACTTACCACTTATAGCTTCCTGGGCAAAGTACTTAACATCCATATCTGTGTCTGTGTCTAGTTTCTCCAGGACAGGTTTCACCTCTGTCTGCAGAGCACTGAGAACAACAAAACAGTAAGCTTGGACATGGAGATCTGAGTCGTGTTCAGTAGATGCAAAACATACTGACGGAATAACTCAAATGAGCATCCTTAGTGGACCAGTTCAAGCAAGAGCCTGAGTCATAATATTTGCTCCCGTTTTGTGCCTACTGAACACAACCCTGATGTAGACTGTGGTCAATTCATTGGACATGGTTGTTTAGGTAGGCCTGAACGATATGAAAGAGGGCTTTTGTGGTGGACGAGGAGGACCTACTTGCTGTCAAGGACGGGTCCGATCTTCTGGAGGGACTTGGCCACATTGAAGCGCACATTGGCCACCTGGTCATTGGACATCTTGAGGACCACAGGCAGCATCTGCTTAGTGGTGATGTCCTGGCCACAGACCTCAGACAGAGCCTGGGGTGGATGACACGGAAACCAACAACGCATAAGCAAATGATCGTTAGACACTATTCACTAAGTTGATCAGGATAAGAGCATCTGATAAATGCCTATAATATCAGATGTAAAATAAATAAATGATAAATGACAAGAATAACTGACTGGGACAGAAAGGTTCCTGATATTTAAAAAAAGTATGATCCCTATACTACGAATCAGGTTTGAAGAGTAAGCAAGGTAACTTTGGTCAATTCAGAGCTCATCTCGGGATAACCGGTCATACGAAAGTGTCTCACCTTTTAGCCAGGTACATTTCTATGGCAACAAATCTTTCATAAATAACCTGCTCCAGGGCAGGCCACTAACTCCACTTACCCTGAATGAAATGACTGAGCAGCGAGGTGAGGACCAATGAAATCAGATTCCCCCCTTCGCAAAGATTGCGTCATCATCCACTTCATTTGAGGAAGTTAAATATTTTATGAATCAAATGTGTTAAAAATCAGTGTTGCAAACTGGCGAGGGCCCAAAAATGTGACACTTTTTTTTGCACTGAAACATACAAAAGAAATCCCTGCTGGGGGAAATGCAGGTTTTAACTAATTAAACAAAGAATATGATCTACATGATCAGTCCCGGTGTATTTGTCAAGTGCGCCGAATACAACAGGTGTAGACCTTACAGTGAAATACTTTTTCAAGCATTGTTGGTTAAGGGCTTGTAGGTAAGAATTTTCTTTAAAATAAAAGTAACAAATTATTAAAACAGCAGCAGTAAAATAACAGTAGCGAGGCTTTATACAGAGGTACCGGTACAGAGTCAATGTGCGGGGGCACCGGTTAGTCAAGGTAATATGTACATGTAGGTAGAGTTAAAGTGACTATGCATAGATAATAAACAGAAAGTAGCAGCAGGGTAAAAGAGGGGTCTGGTTATTTTTGCACACAAAATAAAGAGGTTAATGTGAACCTAAAAAACGTAAAGAAAGCAATCCAATGTTATTTGTTGCAGAAACTTTACTGCAAATGACACTCAAGTCTTCAGAAAAAAAAACAATACACTAATATTGCAGTTAGCCATGACAGCCTTTATAATAGAACGCTTCTGACCACACACACATCGAAATATTGCACTTGGGAGGGGGGAAAAAAAAGTAGAAAGTCTGAAACAAACAGGTATCCTATTTTTGTTCTAATATATTGGCCACTATAGTAGACACCGATCACGTGCACAAGGCTACATGTGTGCAAAAATAACATCACAACAAAAGCAATATCTTTGGGCTACAGTGCACATTATTACATTGTACACTTTCTACCTGTGGACATCTGTTCCATACATTGTGCCAGCATAGCATGATACCCTTTGTTGGCATAATTGATCTCTTTCAGGCAGAGTACACCTGGCATACCCCTTTTTATTCACTGTATTGAACAAGTGAGAAAGAGGGAAAGTGTGTGGTGTTCCTTTTACCTCTATAGTGGCATTCAGCTTAAGCCAGGCCTCACTCCAGCTACACCAGAATCCACTTGTTTAACAAGCAACCCCTAATTTTCACCTAATTCTCTCATTCTAAAAATTAACCACATACTGTAGAGGGAAAACATTTGTTCACAGATAGTAGTTAGCTAGTTAACATTTCACACAGATTGCCAGGGTCCAGTAAGCAACTAACGCGTTAGAACTTGAGGAACGTATGTTACAAGTTAATGCTATAGCGAATTGGTTAGGTTACTAATGTTAGCTCATCTAATGTTGTAACATTAGCTGTCTGACTTTATTAGCCAGCTAATTTTCACACCATAAACTCAATTATTTGATTCTTTAAGTTGGCTAATGTTGCTCAACATTTCTCTGGCTAGCTAACGGAGAATTAGATCCAGCTAACGTTAGCAAGATACTTAACAACCCTAATAATACTTGTTCCACCACACTTTCTCACTCACCTCAAACTTTCCAAAAGCCAGTTGTTTTTCGGTTACAGCTCGTTAAGTACGCTTCAGCACCTTCTCACCCCCGTCTCCGTGGTCAGGCTTCTCACCTACCTCTTAGTTATCGTCCAGGGCACGCGGCACTAACTGGCAAACTGACATTCTACTCTGCTGTCCAGAGCGTGCGCTCTTTCCACAGAGAAAGCTCTAACTAGCTAATTGGTTGTAACTCTTCAGTCGCGTGCTGCTTTCTGTTGCTACGTGAACGATTGACTGAACCTTGGATACAGCCAGTATTGACAGTAGTGATCAAAGCAAACTTTCCTCATCAGATCTTCACGAATCACGTAGGTCACCTATTTTGGATTCAAAAACGGCAAATTTCGCCAAAAAGGTGACTAGTTTGCATCCCTGAATTTTTTTATTTTTAAATATCAATCACATAAAAAATGTTGTAATGACCGCATGCATTTGAAAGTTCACGCATAGTAAAACTTTTGTATGATATAATATCATTATTTTATCGTGGGGAGGACGCTGTTTGGTGTGCATTGAAAAGCACACCAAAGACTGCATTAATGACACGTAATAAAATACGCACACCACAGCTAGCTAAATTTGCAAGAACTTCTATTTCATGTGGATTTCGGCAAAAATGAAAATGTGGCACTGACTCGCCCATGGATTGATGGTTTAGCATCAACTCAATGAATAGTTTGGCTTTCAACTAGCTATCTGCGACATGCACGCGAAGTTACAAGCCTGCTTGAGTTAGCGGCAGCAACATGATCAATACCCACCTTCCTAATATGACTAGCTTTATAAAAACCTGAGTAGATCTAGCTTCCATCGTAGCAGAGGGTTTGAAGATTTGTGTGTGGTGTGCTTGTCAGGAGGACTCACGTTAATGCAGAAGAGCGTGGTCATCCTGTGCAGATAGTTGGGGTCGTTGGCCATACCCAGCACCTTGGGCACAATAGTGTTCTGGGCCCACTCGGCTCCAAACTTCTCCACCAGCTTCATCAGGTTACAGGTGGCTGCCTCGCGGATAGCGTATACTGTTGAAAACACACACGCACGCTTAGAGACCTTGGCCTGTAGAGCTAGATAGAATTAGGCCTAGTATTTTCTTTTTAGTCATAAAAAGGTTTTCCTTTACAAAACTATAATATTAATAGAACTAGGTGGACATATTGACTAGCGTTACTCAAATGAAATGGAGATCTAGAAGAAACTGCATACAAAACTCAATTACAGAGATCAAAGTTCAATATGGACATATGTAAACTCTACAAGCGAGTAGGCCGCCAGTACACTACTCAGGAAAAACCTAAAAGTACCCGGCGCTCAGAAACATTTGCCAGGACTATTAGTTATTTGGAGTGTTTTTCTATCAATTCCAGTTTGGCAGCAGTTTTAGGCAGTTTGTTTGCCATGTAACAAATAAATAAAGTGGAAAACCTCCCATTTCCATGGAAAACATGTCCATCAGTAATGGACAGAACTGCAGAACTGCTCAAAACACTAAATTGTTCCCAGAATACAGTGACATAACATCTGGTTACACACAAGCCTGATTTCCTGATATTCAATACTAGCTTTTGGACAGAGAGAGGGAGACCAAAGGGCCTGGGTACAACATTTCTAACCCACTGACTAACCTAGCCCTATCTGGCCCGTTTGCTCCTAATACAGCCATAAAAAGACTACTAGAGCCAAGCTGGGGCTAGAATAACAATGCCATTAGCCTGTGGGATATTAAAATCTGTGTGTGACACTGGTGGTGTCAGAAATCTGTCTTGGCAACTTACTAAAATTACATACGGTGTACTAATCAACCTACTTTGAACATACTGTTTAGTATAAATGTATGCAGTAAGCAACAAGTAACATACTAGGAACACCCATCCTGAGTATATGTAATCTAATGCTTAGATGAAGCCAAAATGAGGACATCCTGGCATTTAAAAGCTCTTTTATTTTTATAAAGCTTTCTATACTGAACAAAAATATGTAAACGCAACATGTAAAGTGTTGGTCCCAGGTTTCATGAGCTGAAATAAAAGAACCACAAAATTTTCCATACGCACATAAAGCTTATTCTTCTTCAATTTTGTGCACAAATTTGTTTACATCCCTGTTAGTAGGGATGCAAAGGGTCGGAAACTTTCCAGAATATTTCCAGAGTTGAGCCCTGGCATTTGGGGAATTTTGCTTAGTTTTGATTACAATACTGGGTGGGGTGAATATATTTTATGACATAAATTATTTTTTGATAACTAGTAAATAGTAGCCTACAGCAAAGTGTGTCTAAATCATTTCTAACTTGTTAACAATTTCTGCTAATTTGTTTGTTACCATGTGGGTTTTAGCTTGCATGAGCCTGCTAACTGAGGAGTGTTAATTAACCTGTTTCCATACATGTTTACTTTTAAAACATTTATCTTACAAAGGAGTTGTTTAATCTAATCTAACTGCTTAACTACCTGTACATGGAATTGTTTTTTTGGTTTTTTTTCTAATCTTTACAGGAAAATGTCACGGGCACTATCTGATGTGTGGAGACATTTCACTGCAGCTAATGTAGAAGGAAAAGATGTGTACATTTGCAAATACTGTGCCAAATCATATGTGAAGAATGCAACAAAGATGCAGAATCATCTGGCCAAGTGCATAAAGTTCCCTCAGCGCTCACAACAAGCAACCTCTGACAAAAGTCCCTCTATTTCTATTCAAGGTGAAACAAGATGAGGGTTTGATTCCCATGGGGGACCAGTACGAAAACAATCATGAAAATGTATGCATTCACTACTGTAAGTCACTCTGGATAAGTGTGTCTGCTAAATGACTAAAATGTAAACGTTTTTTTGTTTTAGAGTACTTAAGCATCTCTACAGACCCAGCCTGGCACCCTCCACCTCTATGCTAGAACACAGAGGTGTGTCATTGAGATCACCAACAGTGGCTCCCATTTGTTCACATGTTCAAAAGGAGAGTAGAAACCCCCGCGCACTGCTAACTTGCTAGCCGTTTCACAACGGTTACACATAACCAATTCCATGTTTGTGGGCTAGAAGAACCATCCTCACCTTTTTATCAAATGCCACATCTCCCCTGGAGCGCTCCTGCAAGCCTGGAGGAAGTGTAAACCCTCCTCCTAAACGCATCACCCCTTCACAGTGTGCACATTCTATCATGACAGAATCTCAACTAATTTGCGCTGCTCCCGGCTCCCTCCTAGTTACCTGTACTGACACTGCCTCGATAGGCTGATCAACTGCTTTTCTCGCATTGGCTAGCTGAGATTGCCTATTTTTATTCACATACTGTAGGTATATTTTCTTTACATGGATTCTTCGCAGGATATATTTTCAAACAAGGAAGTGCTGCGAGGCACGTTAGGCATTTTAACCAATCAGGTTGCCGAAAAGGGCCTTTAAATGCCAGTAGCCAATCGGATGCCAGGAAATTACTCAGTGTTCCAGCTCAGCTAACTTTCTAAATAGCGATTTTCGTAAATTAACTTTATGGCCAAAAAATAAGCACAATCGTTTGTCTCTACATTAACTAACATATTCCTCTCAACTGTACATTTTTTTCTTTACTCGTTATGATTTGCTTCCACCGTAATGTTTTTGTCAGCCATCTTTGCTTTACAAAGGCACCAGCTGTCCCCATAGCGTCAAATTCATCATTGGAACCACTCGATATAATTGGTCATATAAAAACTTTGGGACCCAAATGCATAAAGAGTGCTCTAACTCCCCCTTGAGGTGGTCTGGAGCAATGAAGCCGTGATGCTGGGTCCCTCTAAATCCCGCGGCAAAAGCTCAACTTTTAAAGGAGGAACCACTGTAGCTAGCTAGCTAAACAATGGACCATAATCACAACTCATGACGTTACTACCCTGCATGAATCTGCACGTAGCTAACCAACCAGGTTCAATGGCTATAACTAGTCAAGCAAATGTGTATGAGATGAAGAATAAGATCATAAACATAACGTTAGCTAGCGACACAGCCAGCTAATGGTAGCTTGCTAACAGTACACTTGAAATGAAACCACTTTCTGTCAAAATTAGAAACATGTAACATCTGACAATGTAGCTAGCTAGACTATCTTACCCAATGCATGGTTGTCCTTAGTTTGAAGATGTAATCCAGACAGGTGTTTTTTCTCCTTAGCTATCATACTCGAAGTCCACTGATTTAAAAACTAGGTCCCCCAGAAAGTGGAGAGCATACACATAACATTAGCAAGTGAGCCAGCCATCTAATGTTAGTCATTGTACACTTTAACTTGACATTAGTCTGTGGCTGAACAGACTAGGCTCGTAATTTAACAACTTTATTCGTATTTACAGATGGCATACATTTGTTATTTTGATAAAAAAACGAATTGTTTACCTTCAAAAGGCTCTCCTGTGAAGTTGGGACTTGCGACATACGCCTAGCTTCCTAAATCGGGTCACAAATGGCTAGGTATGTGAAGGGTCATCAAGTTAGAGCAGCAATCTACCTCACCAAGCAAAGTGAGAAGAATAAGAGCACCACATTGAAGCTGCCCAGCAACACCCGTTGGGGTGGTGTTGTAATCATGTTTGACAGTCTCCTGGAGGGGAAGGAGTCTCTCCATGAAAAGGGGCATATATGGACAGCCCCATGAAGAGGATCCTCCTGGATGATGTATTTTGGGAGAGTGGTAAGCAGCCTGAAATCTATAGCAGGAGCCAATGCACAGATTGAGGGAGACAATGCCATCCTGTCTGATGTTCAAACTTTGCTTGCAGATGTAAGACAAGAAATACGTACTGCCCTGCCCATTTCACTGTTGCTCCAAGCAGAGGAAACTGCAGTTCTGAAATACATCAAAAGGCGTGAAGACTTCTGCCTGAAGCCCATACAAGCCGCAGAGTACATGTTGGACCCCAGGTATGCTGGCAAGAGCATCCTGTCTGGTGCAGAGATCAACAAGGCCTATGGTGTAATCACTACAGTGTCTCACCACCTTGGCCTGGATGAGGGCAAGGTTCTTGGCAGTCTGGCGAAGTACACTTCCAAGCAAGGGCTTTGGGATGGAGATGCAATATGGCAGTCATGCCAACATATCTCATCAGCCACCTGGTGGAAGGGACTTTGTGGAGGAAACCAGAAACCATCCCTACGGTGAAGCACGGTTTTGGCAGAATCATGCTGTGGGGATTTTTTTCAGCAGCAGGGACTGGGAGACGAGTTGGGATCAAGAGAAAGATGAACGGAGTACATAGAAATACTTGATGAAAACCTGCTCCAGAGTGCTAAGGACCCCAGAATGGGGCAAAAGTTCATCCTCCAACAGGACAATGACCCTAAGCACACAGCCAAGACAACGCAGGAGTGGCTTTGAGACAATGTTCTTGAGTGGCCCAGCCAGAGTCCGGACTTGAACCCGATCTAAACATCTCTGGAGAGACCTGAAAATAGTTGTGCAGTGACGCTCCCCATCCTACCTGACAGAGCTTGAGAGGATCTGCAGAGAAGAATGGGAGAAACTCCCCTAATGCAGGTGTGCCAAACTTGTAGCCTCATACCCAAGAAGACTTGTAATCGCTGCCAAGGGTGCTCCAACAAGTACTGAGTAAAGGGTCTTAATACTTATGTAAATGTGTTATTTCAGTTTAATACATTTAAATGTCCAAAAACCTGTTTTTGCTTTGTAAAAAAAGTCAAGGAGTCTGAATACTTTCCAAATGCAATTTATATGTATGTTTTCTGTCTGAAATGGGTATTTGGAGTCACTAACAGCATAAGAACAGGGTATAAGCAATGGCCAAGAATTTGCTTTAAAATTGCAAATTGTCTCTCAGCCGCTAGCTAGCTAACCAACTAACAATGTTTTGAGAGTGCTCATTGTGCAAATGTATTTATGTTTCAATAAACATTTGGAGACTCAATATAGTCTACATGTTGTCAAGAGTCAACTCATCCTGTCAGTTTTTTTCCGTAGTTGCACAAGTGCAGGTTTTGTGCTTAACAACCAACCCGTCTGTAGGACCATCTAAAATGGGAGCAGGTATATGTTTTTTCTGGCGACATTAAAGACAGACCGAAGAGACGTCGCCAACAAGGTGTCCATATGACATGCAAATCAAACCAGTGCATTCAAAACACATAAAAAAACTCTAAACTGCAAGAAGATTAGCCTTTTTTCAGAGTAGGGTTGTCACAATAGCAACATTTTACTAGCAATGACATAACAGACCAAGTATCACAATACCGAGTAGTACCTTGATACCACAAGGTTCTGCCGCCGCCCCCACCAATTCCCGTTTGCTATACATTCCACTGTCCCTGATATTCACATCTCTACTCAATACAACATTGAATTTAACTTCACACTTTATACAGTATAATAGAAAAGGCTATTGCAGAAAATAGATGATTTGCTCATGTCCAAATGCCTACCTGTGTTTGTGTATTACAGTATAGTTCGCATCCTAAATGCCACCCCATTCTCTATATAGTGCACTACTTTTTACTAGAGCCCTATGGACATTGGTTAAAAGTGGTGCACAATACAGGGATAGGGTGCCATTTGGGATGTAGACTGTATTACAGTATGTTTTTCATTATATCCAGCTCAGCTAGAGAGGAGGAGAGAAATTAAGGAGAGCACATTTCCCTGTCCTCTCTTTTAGTCCAAGCCACTGGGTTCTTATCAGACCTTTGTCATTGGCACAGCCGTGAGGCTGAGAGAGCTGCAGCCTGACACGTCTCCCTCTCTCCCACCAAACCACAGAGGATGCAGGGCAGGAGGGAAGCTGGAGAAGAACTGCTAGCTTAGAGAGCAGCATGGGATGTTACCCCCACCTCTGTCCAATGTTAGTGTCCTTCTACTCCCACTGACTCATCTCACTGTGTGGACACAGAGGTCAAATGCATTGAACAGAGTGGTGTGTAATAGGGGGTGGGGGGGGTTCTTACCGTGGTCAATGAGCCATGCCATGCAGAGGGTGTTCAGCTTCTCATCAAAGAACTCCACTCCCTGGAGAAGTGAGATCAGAAGAGAATACTTTTCCAAACAAATTTAATCCAAACATTACACTGCAAGCAACACTATTACTGAATAGTAATTGGGGGTATGCCACTTTCTACTCAGAAAGCTAGCTGAATTACTTGTACATAGCATAGCCATTCTTTACAATGAAATTGGTGACCTGCACTTGCCACTATTAACTGTGGCACATACGCATGGCACAATACAGATGTAGGCAACAGACAGGTGTGTGATTATGGGGAAGGGAAGACGGGAGAGACAGATGTCTTTGAGGTGGGACTGGAGGGTTGAGTCCCAAATGGTACACTATTAGAGCTTTGATCAAAAGTAGTGCACTATATAGGGAATAGGGTGCCGTTTGGGACGCATCCAATGACTCACCAGCTGTCCAGCCAACAGGGGCATATACTCGATGATGGCCAGGCGGACCCTCCACTTGGCATCCTCGGCCAGCTCCACGATAGCAGGCAGCAGCGACTGGGAGAGCTGGCGGATGCCGATCACCTCGTTGACACAGTCCAGGTTGGAGATGATGTTGAGGCGCACTTCAGGGCACTGCAACGAGAAAGAGAGGAAAGGAGAAAAAAAAGAGCAAGAGAGGGAGAGCATGTAAGACTTCAGTGAGAGGGATCTCTTGTATAAGTCGCGGGGATAGAGTATTCAAACCCTTTGACTTTCCACATTTTGTCACGTTAAATCCTTCGTTAAATCTTTTTTTTTTTTGTTATATATATATATATATATATATATATATATTTAAAAAAAGATTCCTCAGCGCAATCTATACACAATACCCCATAATGACAAAGCAAAAACAGGTTTAGAAATTTTAGCAAATATAAATATATATAAAATGTTCTGTAAACGCAGCTAGCACTAAGAAGCAGTGCCTTAGACAGCTGCGGCACTCGGGAGGCCCACCTCCATCATTCTTAAATGGAAGAGTTTGGAACCACCAAGACTCTTCCTAAACTGAGCAATCGGTGGAGAAGGGCCTTGGTCAGGGAGGTGACCTGGAACCCAATGGTTACTCTGACAGAGCTCGAGAGTACCTTCCAGAAGGACAACCATCTCTGCAGTACTCTACCAATCTGGCCTTTATGGTAGAGTGGCCAGACGGAAGCCACTCCTCAGTAAAAGGCAACTGACAGCCCGCTTGGAGTTTGCCAAAAGGTAGCTAAAGATTCTCTGGTCTGTTGAAACCAAGATTGAACGCGCTGGCCTGAATGCCAAGCGTCACATCTGGAAGAAACCTGGCACCATCCCTACGGTGAAGCATGGTGGTGGCAGCATCATTCTGTGGGGATGTTGTTCAGCAGCAGGGACAGGGAGACTAGTCAGGATCAAAGCAAATATGAACGGCGCAAAGTACAGAGAGATCCTTGATGACCAGGCGTGGCTTCGGGACAAGTCTCGGAATGTCCTTGTAGCCCAGCCAGAGCCCGGACTTGAATCTGATCAAACATCTTTGGAGACCTGAAAATAGCTGTGCAGCGACGCTCAACATCCAACCTGACAGAGCTTGAGAGGATCTGCAGAGAAGAATGGGAGAAACTCTCCAAATACAGGTGTGCCAAGCTTGTAGCGTCATACCCAAGAAAACTCTAGGCTGTAATCGCTGCCAAAGGTGCTTCAACAAAGTAAAGGGTCTGAATATTTATGAAAATGTAATATTTCAGTTGGACATTTTTAATAAATTAGCAAAAATGTCTAAACCCGTTTTTATGGGGTATTGTGTGTCTGAATACTTTACAAAAGGCACTTTAATTACATTAGGGAACATTACATTTCATGTCCTTTAAGAATGAATTACATTTTATTTCAAGCGTGCTTATGGGGTAAAAATCATTCGGACAGAAAATCTGAGATATTGCTTATGCATTCCCATCTGCTTGTAATGATGCCTTTCTTGGCTCCAATCTCAACATGACATTAGCAACAATGGCTAAAAGAATTGCCAAAGACCTTCCGCTCGTCCCCAACTCATGCTGCC
Organism: Thymallus thymallus; assembly: GCA_023634145.1. Lineage (NCBI taxonomy): Eukaryota > Metazoa > Chordata > Actinopteri > Salmoniformes > Salmonidae > Thymallus > Thymallus thymallus. The sequence goes on from CM042378.1 coordinate 10,831,392, forward strand.
AGTCCCAGACCCTTGATTCTATGCCTCCGAATGTACAGACAGATTTCACATCAAGCTTTTTGTGAACCAAATAGAATACGACAGAGATGGCAGCCAGCTGAAGGACAATACACAATCCAAGGACTAAATATTTGGAGAAGAAATATTGAAAAATACAGAGTTTTTATATCCGTGAGTCATTCGCGGTGTTTTGCACCTCGGATTGTCCGTTTTGACTGCAATCCTTTATGACACAAACAGTGTCAACTCAGCGTTGGCTGCAGGGCAAACTAGAACATCTTTTAATAGTAAGGCTGTTATAGGATGACAGCCAATCGTGTCTCAGTGTATTTGTGCACCTTGAATTTTTTGCAGGGCAATTTGCATCATCTACCCAAACCAAATACACAGTGCCTTTGGAAAGTATTCAGACCCCTTAACTTTTTCCACATTTTCTACATTACAGCCTTAATCTAAAATGGATTAAATAAAAACAAATTCTCCAATCTACACACAATAGAAATTTTGCCAAATGTATAAAAAATAAAAAACAGAAATACCATATTTTCATAAGTATTCAGACCCTTTGCTATGAGACTCGAAATTGAGCTCAGGTGCATCCTGTTCCCATTGATCATTCTTGAGATGTTTCTACAACTTGATTGGAGTCTAAATTAAATTGATTGGACATGATTTGAAAAGGCAACCACCTGTCTACATAAGGTCCAACAGTCGACAGTGCATGTCAGAGCAAAACCAAGTCAGGATTGAGGCAAAGATGAACGGGGCAAAGAGAGATCCTTGATGAAAACCTGCTCCAGAGCACTCAGGAACTCAGTCTGGGGCGAAGGCTCACCTTCCAACAGAAACACGCCCCTAACACACAGCCAAGACAACTCAGGAGTGGCTTTGGGACAATGTTCTTGAGTGGCCCAGCCAGAGCCCGGACTTGAACCCGATCCAAGATCTCTGGAGAGACCTGAAAATAGCTGTGCAGCAACGCTCCCCATCCAACCTGACAGAGCTTGAGAGGATCTGCAGAGAAAAATGGGAGAAAATCCCCAAATACAGCGTCATACCCAAGAAGACTCAAGGCTGTAATCGCTGACAAAGGTGCTTCAACAAAGTACTGCGTAAAGGGTCTGAATACTTATGTAAATGTCATAATTCCATTACATTTTTTATAAATTAGCAAAAATGTCTAAAAACCTGTTTTTGCTTTGTCATCATGGGGTATTGTGTGTAGATTGAGGGGGAAAAAATAATTTTATCAATATTAGAATAAGGCTGTAACCTAACAAAATGTGGAAAAGGTCAAGGAGTCTGAATACTTTCCGAAGGAACTGTATGTAAATGTAGTCAGCAAGCGCCGACATCTTACTTAATCTGGATTTTTAGGAAGGATATGTCAAAATGAAACCACACAGAATGAAAACCTTGTCAGCCTACTACCACTAGAACAGGAAAAGGGTTCAAACCCTATAAGGGTCATCCCTAGGTTTATACTCCGGTAGGGAGCCAGTCAGGAACATCTGACCCTGAACTAGGCCAATAGCGAGGGTGATCAGATCAAACTGGAAATGGGCAACATTTCTCCAAGTCCAGGCAGTCCCTCCCAATTTCAGCCTATTTTCTGCCATTTGGTGCCTAATGAATATGAGCAGTGGTGACTGTTGTTCACCTCGTCCTTGAGCTGGGCTAGGAAAAGAGGCAGCAGGTGCTCCACTGTGTTGTCTTTCCCCAGGATGGTGGACAGGCCCATGATGACAGAGGCCAGGGCAGACTTCACATGTTGGTTGGTGTCAGACACCAGTTCCTGTCAGGAGAGAAAGAGAGTCAGACATTGCAGTGGACAGGGACAGCAAATAGGGCAATATTATTGCTACAAAAAAAAGTTAGAAGCACTATTACAACGATCCTCAAGAGGCGATTAAGGCCACAAGTCAACATCCTGCCCATAGAATACGGTGCGGTTGTAGACAAGGTAAGCAGAAACAAGCCTCTGTGTTGATATGAACCTGTTTACGTAAGCTGACCCGGCGCTTAGACTAGACATTTAAAATAAAAATATATATACAGTTGAAGTTGGATGTTTACATACACCTTAGCCAAATACATTTAAAACTGAAGTTTCACAATTCCTGACATTTAATCCTAGAAAAAATCCCCTGTTTTAGGTCAGTTAGGATCACCACGTTACGTTATTTTAAAATGTGAAATGTCAGAATAATTATTTCTTTCAGCTTTTATTTCTTTCATCACATTCTCAGTGTCAGAAGTTTACATACAACTCAATTAGTATTTGGTAGCATTGCCTTTAAATTGTTTAATTTAAGTAAAACGTTTCAGGTAGCCTTCCACAAGCTTCCCACAATAAGCTGGGTGAATTTTAGCCCATTCCTCCTGACAGAACTAGTGTAACTGAGTCAGGTTTGTAGGCCTCCTTGCTCACACACGCTTTTTCAGTTCTGCCCACACATTTTCTATAGGATTGAGGTCAGGGCTTTGTGATGGCCACTCCAATACCTTGACTTTGTTGTCCTTTAGCCATTTTGCCACAACTTTGGAAGTATGCTTGGGGTCATAGTCCATTTGGAAGACCCATTTGCGACCAAGCTTTAACTTCCTGACTGAATGATTTGCTTCAATATATCCACATAATTTTCCTTCCTCATGATGACATCTATTTTGTGAAGTGCACCAGTCCCTCCTGCAGCAAAGCACCCCCACAACATGATGCTACCACCCCCGTGCTTCACGGTTGGGATGGTGTTCCTCGGCTTGCAAGCGTCCCCCTTTTTCCTCCAAACATAACGATAGTCATTATGGCCAAAGTTCTATTTTTGTTTCATCAGACCAGAGGACATTTCTCCAAAAAGTACGATCTTTGTCCCCATGTGCAGTTGCTGTAGTCTGGCTTTTTTAAGGCGGTTTTGGAGCAGTGGCTTCTTCCTTGCTGAGCAGCCTTTCAGGTTATGTCAATATAGGACTTGTTTTACTGTAGATATAGATACTTTTGTACCCATTTCCTCCAGCATCTTCACAAGGTCCTTTGCTGTTGTTCTGGGATTAATTTGCACTTTTCGCACCAAAGTACGTTGATCTCTAGGAGACAGGACGCGTCTCCTTCCTGAGTGGTATGATGGCTGTTTGGTCCAACGGTGTTTATACTTGCGTGTTATTGTTTGTACAGATGAACGTGGTACCTTCAGGCGTTTGGAAATTGCTCCCAAGGATGAACCAGACTTGTGGAGGTCTACAAAAAATGTTCTGAGGTCTTGGCTGATGTCTTTTGATTTTCCCATGATGTCGCGCAAAGAGGCACGGAGTTTAAAGGTAGGCCTTGAAATACATCCACAGGTACACCTCCAATTGACTCAAATTATGTCAATTAGCCTCTCAGAAGCCTCTAAAGCCATGACGTCATTTTCTCAAATTTTCCAAGCTGTTTAAAGGCACAGTCAACTTGCATGTAAACTTCTGACCCACCGGAATTGTGATATAGTGAATTATAAGTGAAATAATCTGTCTGTAAACAATTGTTGGAAGAATTACTTGTGTCATGCACAAAGTAGATGTCCTAACAAACTTGCCAAAACTATAGTTTGTTAACATGAAATATGTGGAGTGGTTGAAAAATGAGTTAATGACTTCAACCTAAGTGTATGTAAACTTAGACTACAACTGTATATATATATACACACACACACACACACACACACACAGTATGTGGACACCACTTCAAATTTTGTAGATTTGGCTATTTCAGCCACATCCGTTGCTGACAGGTGTATAAAATCGAGCACAACCGGCATGCAATCTCCATAGACAAACATTGGCAGTAGAATGCCCTTACTGAAGAGCTGTGACCTTCAACGTGGCACCATCATAGGATGCCACCTTCCCAGCCAGTCAGTTCGTCAGATTTCTGTCCTAGTAGAGCTGCCCCGGTCAACTGTAAGAGCTGTTCTTGTGAAGTGGAATTTTCTAGGAGCAACAACGGCTCAGCCGCAAAGTGGTAGGTCACTCAAGCTCACAGAACGGGACAGCAGAAGCGCATAAAAATAGTCTGTGCTCAGAACACTACCTGCCCAAATGCATAGTGGCAACTGTAAAGTTTGGTGGAGGAGGAATAATGTTCTGTGGCTGTTTTATGGTTCGGGCTAGGCACCTTAGTTCCAGTGAAGGGAAATCTTAACCCTACAGCATACAATGACATTCTAGACAATTCTGTGCTTTCAACTTTGTGGCAACAGTTTGGGGAAGGCCCTTTCCTGTTTCAGCATGACAATGCCCCATTGCACAAAGCAAGGTCCATGCAGAAATGGTTTGTCTATATCGTTGTGGAAGAACTTGACTGGCCTGCTCAGAGCCCTAACCTCAACCCCATCGAACACATTTGAGATTAATTGGAACTCGGACTGCGAGTATGCCTAATCGCCCAACATCAGTGCCCTACCTCACTAATGCTTGTGGCTGAAAGGAAGCAAGTCCCTGCAGCAATGTTCCAACATCTAATGGAAAGCCTTCCCAGATGAGTGGAGGCTGTTATAGAAGCAAAGCGGGTGACCAACTTCATATTAATGCCCATGATTTTGGAATGAGATGTTTGACGAGCAGGTGTCCATATACTTTTGGTAATTTTGTATTTACGCAGGTTCTTATTTTCTTAAATGCTTTCATGGAAACAGTTTTCAATTGATCCGACATGTGTTAATAATAGCAGCACCTAGCTCATATACTGTATTGCAGTCATATTTGGACCAGCTTTGAATAACATATTTGAGGACTTGGGATTTGACTAAAGATGGTATAGGCTATATTTGTACTTATGTATTTAGGTTCCTGGAAGAGATGTTAATTCGCAAATATATATTTCCAAAACCAAAAAGGGCCGTCTTTAAACTCCAACCAGTGAGTTCTAACACATCAACAGCGAATAGGAGTTGTGTGGTCAATTGGTAGACATTTTAAATACAACATTGCCCCCTGCTGTCCAAAGGCTATACTGAGCTCAAGTCCTCATTAGGTGCCAACCTACAAAGCATAATATCCACCTGGCTCACGTATAGAAAGCACTGTCAAAAACAACAGGTTAATCAGTTTAATACTCATGCTAGAAATTGATTTGTGGGTGTTTAAAAATATCCACTGCTGGGGCATTTGCACTTCTGAACACGATAATTTGCTTAACTCTAGTTATTTGTTGAGACTTCAGAACACGACTGTTCACCTATTTTTTTTTTTAAAGATAAATGCTTTTTTTGCCCCTTCGTGAGTCATGGTACTAGGAGTTTCACTTATTTTCAAGTGAGAAATTGACAGGTCAAAGAAACCAGAGCACGTAAGTTAGCAGGAAAAAAAGGGATGAAAATAAACAGTTTTTTATATACCTTGACACAGGGCAGAATGTGAGTCATGATGATGGTCTCTCTACTGTCTTCTGGAAGGTTCTCGCAGAACTCTGAGGACAGAAATGGGGTTTGTAAATACTGTAGTCTACTAGACAGTAAAAGCTGCTCATTCAAACCCTTATTTTTTATTTCAATAGAGGCTTTCTATGACTGGTGGATAGCATCCAGACACTCACCCTTGACCTTGTTGGCGGCGGCGGCTCGAACCTCAGCCTCGCAGTCCTTGAGCAGGTTCTGGAAGGCTGGGACCAGGTCGTTCTTGGTGATCTCTGGGCCCACCGCTTTCTGGAGCTGTGGAATAAGTGAGACGTCAATTAACATCCACCACTAAACTTTTGTGTGAGACTCTATGACAAACACACTCAACTGATGGGATTCAGGTTGGGAACACATCGGCTACAAAGTCCATGGTAGCAAGGGGGAAAGTACACAAAACTATTTTCCACTGCCAGGTTTGAATTTTTGTGGAAGTTTCCTGCAAACTGTTAAATTGGCTGAGGGAATTTCTACTCCTACCACAGATTATGGACATAGCAATTAACATCCAGTAGAGATCTCCATCTATGGCTCTGACATGATCCCACCTTCAAACCTTGTTCTGAGATTTGCTGATCAACACACTAAACTAATTGGATTTTGGGTTGGTGCTCTAACCACTCGGCTACCTGAACTTCTACAACATATTATGGAACAGTGGCAATATTACCCATTTTATACTAAATGACAGAAGGTTATATGGGTTAGAAATCAATGGGTTGGTGTAGTGAATGTAAGTGGCAATGAGGACATTAAGAATGTTCTATGCTGGGGGACTAAGAACATTACAAGCCCCCATAACTGTCCTGCTACCCATGTCCACTCTGCTTTCACCTTGAAGCATTGCATTACTTAAGATCCATACAGTAAAGGAACTGAAAATATAACTTCTCCGACTAAACTACAATTATAGCTAAATGTGTGCAAATGCCTATGACAAATTTGAAAAATCTCTTTCTCAATTTGCCACAAAATTGTTACGGATAGCCACCCTTTTAAAGTGACCATCTATGAAGCATTGAATGTCGGCCCCCATTGCTTCCATTCCAGGTTCAGTAAAGCAGCAAATACTTTAGAGGCATTATGGCTACATGAAGCATATCAATGTTTCTACATGTTCACCTCAGAGAACTTGTCAGCCACCATGTAGCGGACCCTCCAGGACTTGTCCTCGGCGGCCTGGCGCAGGGTGGGCATCACCAGGGTCTCCAGGTCCTCCTGGGGCAGCAGCGTGGCGATGCTCACACAGGCTTCCACGGCCAGCAGGCGCACTGAGTCCTAAAGGTAGGGAGACCGTGGGATTATTTCTCATTCCCATGGGACGGATTTCACAGTGTAACTGATGAGCTGTTGGGTTAACAATAGCTAGACCCGGCTGAGTCCCAGTTGGGGCTGCCTACTGAATTCGCTGAAATATGATTGTTCAATTTCATTCAATATTCATCCATCCCCATTTTAAAACATTAATGTGTATGGCCATGTTATTTCCATTGGCCAGTTGAATTGGGAATTGGCTGGTAGAATTCCAGTCACTTCCCACCGCAATGTCACAGAATGCCCCTTGTGTGTGTGTATAGAGTACATGTCAGTGATGCAAACTGGCGAGGGCCCAAAAAGGTGTCACTTTTTTTTGCACTGAAACATGCAAAAAATCCCTGCTGGGGGAAATGCAGGTTTTAACTAATTAAAGAATGAATATGATCTACATGATCAGTCTCTGTGTGTAAAATAAAGTGGTTAATGTGAACATAACTCACAGCTAAAACATTTAAAGAAAGCAATCCAATGTTATTTGTTGCCTAGATTTTACTGCAAATGACGTTCAAGTCTTGAGAAAAAAACTATACACTAAGCCATGACAGCCTTTATGATAGAACACTTGTGAACACACATCTAAATATTGCAAACAGAATTAAACAAAATAGGCATTCTATTTTTGTTCTACTATATTGGCCAATATAGTAGACATTGATCAAGTGCACAAGGCTACATGAGCAAAACTTACTGAGAAAAAAATATCATAATCCCCCCCTCACTCACAAGTGTTAGTGTCAAGTTCAACACAACAAAAGCAATATCTTTGGGTTACACTGCACATTATTACATTGTACACTTTCTGCCTGTTCTACATTGTGCCAGCATAGCATGATACCCTTTGTTGGCATAATTGATCTCTTTCAGTCAGAGTACACCTGGCATAGCCCTTTTTATCCACTGTATTGAAAAAGTGAGAAAGAGGGAAAGTGTGTGGTGTTCCTTTCACCTCTATAGTGGCATTCAGCTTAAGCCAGGCCTAGCTCCAGCTACACTTCATCCCTGAATCCACTTGTTTAACAAGCAACGCCTCATTTTCACCTAATTATCTAATTCTAAAAATTAACCACATACTGTAGAGGGAAAACATTGGTTCAAAGATAGCAGTTAGTTCGTTAGGTAGTTAACATTTCACAGATTGCCAGGGTCCAGTAAGCAACTAACGCGTTAGAACTTACCGAACGGCAAGGAGTCGTAACGTTACCAGTTAATACTATAGTGAATTGGTTAGGTTACTAATGTTAGCTCATCTGATGTTGTAACGTTAGCTAGCTAACATTAGCTGTCTGACTTTATTAGCCAGCTAATTTTCACACCATAAACTCAATTAGTTGATCCGTTAAATTGGCTAATGTTGCTCAACATTTCTCTGGCTAGCTAACGTAGAATTCGATCCAGCAAGAAAGATACTTAACAATGCTAATAATACTTGTTCCACCACACTTTCTCCCTCACCAAATGCCCGTTGTTTTTCGGTTACAGCTCGTTAAGTATGCTTCATCATCTTCTCACCCCCGTCTCCGTGGTCAGGCTTCTCACCTACCTCTGTTATTGTTCAGGGGACGCAGTGCTGTAACTGGCAAACTGCCTTCTACTCTCTGCTGTCCAGAGCGTGCACTCTTTCCAGAGAGAAAGCTGTAACTAGCTAATTGGTTGTAACTTCTCTCTTCAGTCGCATGCTGCATTCTGTTGTTATGTGAACATTTGGCTGAGCTTTGGATACAGCCAGTATCGCTCCAAACGCGCATCACTCGTTCGCTTACAGACAGCAGTGATCCAAAGCCCGCCCCCACCCCAAAAAAAAACCTTTTCTCATCGGATCTACACAAATCACGTAGATCACCTAGTTTGCATCCCTGACATGCATGTACCTGCTCATCGGAGGCCAGTGCAGTGAAGAGGGAGATGATGTCACTCTTGACATAGTCCAGCTCCAGAACCTTGGCGAATTCCCCAAGCTTGGAGGCGGCGGCGCGGCGCACCATGGGAGTGTCATCTGAGCACAGAGTGCGGAAATGCCTGTAGAGAGAACATGCCACCCACTGTCAGACCATAACTCCACTGCATCGCCTCTACAGAAAAAGTGTCGCTAATCATACCGATATGATTGACTTGGGACTGCAAGGCTAGTATGTGTGGCTACAGGAGGTGGGGGCATGGTACCCCTGATACGAGAAAGTAATGTCCGCAACTCTAATATTATGCTCCTAGTAATTATTGGGGGACACACATAATAGACCATATTTCAATCCCCCTGGGATCTTCGCTAATCCGCTCTAAGCGGTATCTCTCCTGATATAGCTACTCACTGGCGAATTTCAGCCTTGACGGTGCTGGACACGCGAGGGTAGCAGACGCTGAACAGGCCACAGGCGGAAGTGCGGGAGGTGAACCAGTCACCACTGGCCAGCCTCTTCACCAGGGGCTCAAAGTGAACCTCCAGGTCCACAGGAGAGTGCTCCTGGGAGATCTTACGCAGAGACTCCACCGCCTTGTCTCGCACCACCGTTTCCTCCACGGTAGCCAGGCTCTCCAGCGGCGGCTGCGGAGAAAGACAGGGACATAAGTATGTGTATGTAGCATAGCTGACTGGATATGTTGAGAACCCATGCATGTACACCTAACTCTGTAAAATTCTGTTGTAAGGTCTATATTTTGAATATCTGTATGCATCTTATATGCTCAATGACAGATTTTGTTTTTAACAGATACATACCAGCAGACAGTGAACATATTCAGGGCCTCCCACCAGCATGGTGAAGTTGCCCAGCTGCTCAGCCAAGGCAAGAAGCACCTCATCCTCATCATAGATGGTGTCTACAAGAAATCATGTAGGCATGACAACACAATTAGATAGATTAATTCTACTGGCTTCGATGCATGCTCTCAAAACTATTTCCAGCAAAGTGCCAATGTTGATGCTGGTTGTGTAATGTCTTATGAATCTCTCTAAAGAGTGTTGACTCAGTCACAATTATTAGCCTTTCACAAGTATTGACTCATGTTGATGGCTGTAACTGGGGTCTTAAGGTGAGAACATACCTGTAAGGAAGGGAAGGAGTTCAGTGCGGGTCCTCTCCACTCCAAGGGCCAGTGCTATGGTAGACAGCTTCTTGATGCTGTTCAGTCGCAGCTTGGAAAGTAAACAATGCCAGGTGATGTTATTACATGAAACTTACAAGAGAGGCCACCATTATCCATAAAAATATTCTTAGCATTTCAGTGAGGCCAACGATAGACTATTTCAGATGTGAGTATTTCAGAGATGAACAATGTATTTCAATTTAGGTGCCTAAATTGAACACAATACAACTTTTTTCTAGAGTATTGAACCTTTGTGTGTTTTTGATTTCAGAGACACCAAATAAATATGCAGATATAGTACACAATTAACCATGACAGTAGTTACCTAGTTAACTAACTAGTTACAACATGAACATTATGATAATCTCACTACCATTACCAGGGTGGAGCTGTTGACCGGCGCGTACAACAAGGAAGGCAGTTATGTAGTTAGCAACTATATACATATGAGGTCATCATACAGTAACGTTGTGTGCATTGTACATTTTGATATTTCAACAACAAAACAAGTACCTAGGTTAATATGCAAATTAACATGGGAATTTGAGATAGTTAGATAGGTAACGTGTATTAGATAGTTCGCTACTAGCATAGATAGCCGGGACACTAGCTAGCTAACCAAGATACCTAGTAAATAGTGTTAGAACCAGTTACTTTTACACCAGCAAATAACTAGTTAGCTAACTATACATTTTTGGCAGTAACTAAATACGATATGAAACTATTCTGTTTGATATTTATCACACCAAGTAACGAACGTAACACGCTAGCCAGCTAGTTAGCCAGACTGGGTGCGCCGGGCTGAGACTTCAGGCCAAGAGAGGCCTTGGGATGTTAGCTAACTCTCCTTTTTGAAATCAGACATGTTTAAGTAAAACAAATATCCCCAATATAATATCCCATATGAACGTCTTATGAACAGAGCATCGGTGATTACCTGCACATCCTCATTACGAAGCTCGTCAATGAGCACAGCAATGGGGTAGAGAGAATCGTCTCCATCAGCTCCTGCCATTTTGGATTTGTGTTGCATTAAGCGAGATGCGATTCACTACGGGGTTTCTTACAAACAACCACCAGGGGCCTCCTTTCTCTACGGAATGTTGTCGTCGTCACTAGTTACCACAGTCACAGAGTCATAAACCCCGCCCATTTCTACTTTATGGCTAACCCTAAACTTTCATTTTGAGGTTTTCAGTCATTTTTACGATATAGACACTTTTTACTGTGTGGCTTGGAATGCGCGTGAGTATGATACCGGTAGTTGATGTTCTCGCTGGATTTAACCAGTATATTCAGAGAGGAAGAGGCGAAAGGGATAACTGTGCTAGTAATCTGTCTTCTCCAGCAGGTGGTGTTTTGAGTTTTTTCCCTTACCTAGCGAGGAGTTATTGTCTGGTGGTCTTTTAGAGTGTTGAATAGAGCCCAACGGTTGAGGTGTCATAATACCCATAACACCTAGCGGTCAAACAGGGAAATGGTTCCAATCTTTATACAGGCAAATATATTGATAAAAGTGACCTTGTCCTATAGAGATTTATAAAAACGTCATGCCAGGGTAAGCCATCACGAAACACAGACGTTATTTTAAGTGTTTCTAAAATCTCATATGGGGAAAATGAATGGTGGAAAAACATTTAGAACCATTTCCCAGTTTGACTACTAGGCTTTATGGGTATTATGACTCATACTGTTACTCTATGTGGTTAACAGAAAATGTTATGGTTTATTTGATAAATAATGCTTATGTGTTAAGAGTGTACTAATATAAGTAGGTCATCCAGGCAACTTTGAGAAAAAACACTATATCTGAGTTGTTCACACACATATCTGCCCTCTCGTTGGATAGAATGGTGCCACCTGCTCTTGCCTCCTGACTGCCTTCCATTTTTTAAGACGTTTATTTTCATTGTTAGAGCAGCCACTTGAGCATCTAGTCACTAAAATGGATGAGCTGTGGTATGTTTTTCACTTGTAGCAAATATATTTAGTCATAAACGCTGGAAATAAGTTACCTCTGGTTCTTTCAGCCATCCCTAGTTTTTCTTTATTTAACTAGGCAAATTCTTATTTACAATGACGGCCTACCCCGGCCAAACCCTCCTCTAACCCGGAAGACGCTGGGTCAATTGTGCGCAGCCCTATGGGGAAAATGAATGGGGAAGAATAAGGTCTGAGGTTAACACAGAGATCTTATACGCTTTGTTCTATTAGATAGTATGACCTTTATGAATTATGAAGCCTTTGTGATTTGTGTATTTATCATTACAAATTATTTTTTTTAAATCACAAACTGTTTAGTTACCTGATGATTATATCATAGAACAGATCTCCTAAACCTGTGTTTACCACATACCTTATTTTCGGCATTTATCCCATAACCCTACAAAAACGCCTTGATGTTCCTATGAACCATGGCGGAATTAGTGCCCACAAAAAGTCTCCATTACTATTAATCTTTGGGGTTCAAGTTTCAGTTTTCACCCCACCCTGTAGGTGGCGGCAATAAACCATGAAAGGATGAAGTCCCCCGTAAAACCTCCCCGAAGAAGTTGTTTGCCAAAATGGCTGCACAGCAACAACCCGGTGGATCAATTCCCCAAATTGGAATGCAGCAAGCTGCTACACTTCAACAACAGCAGTTGAGTCAACAGCAAGATTTCGACCCTGTTCATCGATTCAAAATGCTTATTCCACAATTAAAAGAGAGCCTCCAGGTATTCCACTTTTTTTTTTAACACGAGCTGTAAACAATGGCTGATCAGTCTGGTCTCGTCACTGCCACACAGAGGGGAAAATGTGCATGTTCGACCAACCTTTACTTGGCGATCCTTCCAGTAATCCAACAATGTGTACGCTGCCATCTGTCTATTATATATATTCTCATTGATTGAGACGGGTGAGTGTCATTCAACCAGTGTCTTGGGGGGGCGTCTCTAGTTCTGGGGCACTCAGCCAAGGTTTTAGCCAGATTACTATCTCTAGTGAACTCAAGCCTTATTTCTCAGACAATCCCGCATTAACAGTTGGATCAATTAACTACAATACTGACGCGCTGTTGGAACGTTACTAATCCTGCTTGTGATAAGTTTTGGAAAACTTTGGAACGTAACCTTAACATCAGCGAGAAAAAATCTTGCAAATATAAACTTACTGTAGGCAGATTAGCAAAGTTTCGACGTTGCTCCCGGACAAATTTAACAACACTGGACAAACCAAGGTAAGAAACTTCCTCCTCATTTAAACTCCCAGTGACGAGGGGGGGGGGAAGTGTAGTCTCGGGTTAGCCGTTAGGCTGTGCAAACAGGAAGCAACTTTGTTAAACTACATACAGTAAGGTTATATTTTGTCTTGCATGTTATGTATTGCTTAAATGAATGTTCAATTACACATGTTTCCAAAACTGTAACACGTGTGAGGTGTTGGCCGGGCCCTATAGACCTATTTTAGTTCAGATAGAGCTTTGGCGCTCCGTCAACCATCGTTGCATTGTCCCTCTGGTAATCTTAACGGAAATTGAATGCCTCCAATGCATCAATTGGTGTCATGAGAAGGGCTAGTAAGTAACCCGTGTTTGATTCAGTTCAGATATCCACTAATATGTTCAACGCCATTGGCCTAATCCATTTTGCTGTTTAAAAACTCTGACTTTAAAATGGTCCAACTGGCAAATTTTTAGGAGTTGAGAAATGTAAGTATAATATAAATATGTGATCCTGCTCTTTTAACAGTGGAAATTAACCTGCTTTCATGTTGTGCAATGACTGGGCATGCATGTTTTTCTCCCTGTGCCACTCGCAATTTGAAAGCGCCCAAAGGAGTATTACTTTCTCCTACAGAATGCAACAAGCTCACCAATTGAATAGGTAAACTATTCTACTATGGTGTTGTCGACTGTTGATTACTTGTGTTGTTGACTGAGGAAATATTAAATGTGGACAAAACATTTTCATTATATAATTCAAAATGAGCATTACCAAAGGTGCCGTAGCCCCCTAGGACCCGGCTCAATTCAAGATTTCTGAGTCGCACTCATGACATGAAGAACTTTGGGGTGGATTCCTACCTGTCTCAAGAAGATATATGAAATAGACATGATGGCAGCGTACACATTGTTGGATTACTTAATGGAGGAAAACATTTATTTAATTTAATAACAGAGCATTTTCTCAAATTCAAATGAACCATTGGCAACTAGCAATGCATTGTCTTCCATATCGGGAATTAAGAAAGTATCGACAAGTAAAGGTTGGTCGAAAATTCTCTGTGCTACACTTTACACTACCTAAATAATAACACCCATCTGCCAGCTGGAACAGTAGTAATGGTATGACTAGACAATTTTTTTTAATGGTTAGCTTTTTTGTTGACCTGCAAATAGTGGTCAGAAAGATAACGGGGATAATGCTTTTTAATGGAATATAATAAGTATGCATAGTAACAAAATATTATGCATATAGCTATGCACAAGTATTGCAAAATGTAACTACACCAAATATACGATAACTAAGCATTATTTTCTGTCTAGAATGTCATGAAGATTGCCTCTTTAAATTTGGGACATAATACATCAATTGACAATGGCATGTAAGTACCCTTTTTCCCTAACTCTCAATGACACATACACAGCCTATAATTGTGTATTTTCTGAAAGTGGAGATGCACAACTTTCCTTTGTGTTTCAGAAAGAGCAGTGATGCCAGTGTACAGCGGTTTGACAAGAGTCTGGAAGAGTTTTATGCCCTGTGTGATCAGCTGGAACTATGCTTAGTGAGACACACACACACACAACCTGCTTGTATTTTCATGCTCCAGTGAAATTATGTCCCAAATTGAAATTGTTCACCACCTCTTTTATTAATACACAAATGTCCTATTTCTATTTGGCTTTTAGAGTGCCTAGCATCATTCGTCATAACATATAGTTTATGAATCGATAAAGATGGCAGCCTGTTCATCCGCTCACTATTACGCCTCTTTTTTCCCCCATAGCGGCTTGCCTACGAATGCTTATCCCAGAGCATTGACAGTGCCAAGCATTCTCCTAACCTGGTCCCAACAGCCACCAAGCCTGACACTGTACAGACAGAGTCCCTGTCCTACTCACAGTACCTCAGCATGATCAAGTCACAGATCTCCTGTGCCAAAGACATTCACAACGCTCTATTGGAGTGCTCCAAGAAAATCGCAGGAAAGGGCCAGCCACCAGGAATCCTGTAGAAATAGGCATTTCATTATACCATCACATTATTGTTATTTTTTCTAAAGTTATTTGTATTTTTTTGTAATGATTGATAAGGACATTAAGTTGATTAATGGATGCCCCTCTTCACCCCCCGAAAAAAAATCTGAAAAGTAGCAAAAATAATGTCCTCAAGTAACGAGATTCACAACTTCCTCAGATTATGGAAAACGAACTGTGCTTCAGACCTGGCCAGTCATGTTTTCAACAACGCTATCCCACTTTTGTCACCAATGGGGTTTTGACGAGGTCACTAAGGTTGCTATATTATTTTTACAAGCTGGTGCACGTTTTTTATTTTGTTCGCTCGCATCACAAAAATAAAACAATGAAACCCGTTAAACACTTAAAGCTGCAGTCCCCAATGGGGGAGTTACTGACATACAGTATGTTTTTTTTTTTCCACCCTCGGACATCATTGCATGCCTGACAGAAAAGCACAACATCAATATGTATAGCATTTTTTTTAACCATGCTGTTCCATGCTCCTGAGCTTGGCCACAAAATGAAATAACCAAGGTGGAATGGCTGTGGGGCCGTTTCCCGCTACTGTGGCCAAAATGATCCAATTTGCGTTAATTTCTCTAAGTCGGAGCGGTGCTTTGCCAGAATGTGGACCGTTTTCGTCAGCATGCTAGGCTAGCTAATGCTATAGCAGCCCATTAGATTCTATGAAAATACGACGGTTAGCGTTGGGGGGAATTCAACAACCGTTGTGTAATAGGTTGCTCTATCATTAGCTAACCTAGCATGCTGACAAAGGGCAGTTTTAATTAAAAACAGTATTCACTATTTCAATCTTCTCGATTAATCATTACGAATTCAAGAGAGAAATTAACGAGTCGGATCATTTTCACTACCGCGGAGTAGAGCATTAATCAAGTTTGTATGGCCGGAGGTGTACATTTTATTTTGTTTTGTCACAAGTAGTGCACATTACCTAATATGACCACCAGAGGGGTGACTGAGTCATGAGTTGAGAATTCCGTACCAGCGCTGTCCGAAACCAGCTACTATTCAACCAATCTGCAAAGTTAAATAAAAATAAAAAAGCAAAACCGCTGTGGCAGAGTAGCTTTGTCTTAATTATAATAAACATTTTTACTCACTTGAATTTGTCTCTTACTTTTACGTACATTTTCTCTCTCTCTATATATATATATATATATATGCACACAGAGTACAGTTGTGGCCAAAAGTTTTGAGAATGACAAGTATTGGTCCCCACAAAGTTTGCTGCCTCAGTGTTGATGATGGCAATTTGCATATACTCCAGAATGTCATGAAGAGTGATCAGATGAATTGCAATTAATTGCAAAGTCCCTCTTTGCCATGAAAATGAACTTAATCCCCAAAAAACATTTCCACTGCATTTCAGCCCTGCAACAAAAGGACCAGCTGCCATCATGTCAGTGATTGTCTCATTAACACAGGTGAGAGTGTTGACGAGGACAAGGCTGGAGATCACTCTGTCATGCTTATTGAGTCAGAATAACAGACTGGAAGCTTTAAATGGAGGGTGGTGCTTGAAATCATTGTTCTTCCTCTGTCAACCATGGTTACCTGCAAGGAAACACGTGCCGTCATAATTGCTTTTCACAAAAAGGGCTTCACAGGCAAGGATATTGCTGCTGGTAAGATTGCACCTAAATCAACCATTTATCGGATCATCAACAACTTCAAGGAGAGGGGTTCAATTGTTGTGAAGAAGGCGTCAGGGCACCCAAGAAAGTCCAGCAAGCGCCAGGACCGTCTCCTAAAGTTGATTCAGCTGCGGGATCAGGGCACCACCAGTGCAGAGCTTGCTCAGGAATGGCAGCAGGCAGGTGTGAGTGCATCTGCACGCACAGTGAGGCGAAGACTTTTGGAGGATGGCCTGGTGTCAAGAAGGGCAGCAAAGAAGCCACTTCTCTCCAGGAAAAACATCAGGGACAGACTGATATTCTGCAAAGGGTAGAGGGATTGGACTGCTGAGGACTGGGGTAGAGTCATTTTCTCTGATGAATCCCCTTTCCGATTGTTTGGGCCATCCGGAAAACACCTTGTCCGGAGAAGACAAGATGAGCGCTACCATCAGTCCTGTATCATGCCAACAGTAAAGCATCCTGAGACCATTCATGTGTGGGGTTGCTTCTCAGCCAAGGGAGTGGGCTCACTCACAATTTTGCCTAAAAACACAGCCATGAATAAAGAATGGTACCAACACATCCTCCGAGAGCAACTTCTCCCAACGATCCAAGAACATTTTGGTGACGACCAATGCCTTTTCCAGCATGATGGAGCACCTTGCCATAAGGTAAAAGTCATAACTAAGTGGCTCGGGGAATAAAACAACATTTTGGGTCCATGGCCAGGAAACTCCCCAGACCTTAATCCCATTGAGAACTTGTGGTCGATCCTCGAGAGGCGAGTGGACAAACAAAAACCCACAACTTCTGACAAACTCCAAACATTGATTATGCAAGAATGGCCTGCCATCAGTCAGGATGTGGCCCAGAAGTTAATTGACAGCATGCCAGGGCAGATTGCAGAGGTCTTGAAAAAGAAGGGTCGACACTGCAATTATTGACTCTTTGCATAAACTGAATGTCATTGTCAATGAAAGCCTTTGACACTTATGGAATACTTGTAATTATACTTCAGTGTACCATAGTAACTACTGACAAAGATCTAAGAACACTGAAGCAGCAAACTTTGTGGAGACCAATACTTGTGTCATTCTCAAAACTTTTGACCACGACTGTACAGGGTCAGCCCCTGGAGCAAATTAGGGTTAAGTGCCTTGCTCAAGGCCACAGACCTGTTTTTTTTTCTTTCACCTTGTCGGCTCGGGTATTCGAACCAGGGACCTTTCGGTTACAGTTCTAATGAACTTATCCTCTGCAGCAGAGGAAACTCTGGGTCTTCCTTTCCTGTGGCGGTCCTCATGAGAGCCAGTTTCATCATAGCACTTCATGGTTTTTGCTACTGCACTTGAAGAATCTTTAAAAGTTCTTGAAATGTTCCGGATTGACTTACCTTCATGTCTTAAAGTAATGATGGACTGTCATTTCCTCTTTGCTTATTTGAGCTATTCTTGCCATAATATGGACTTTTACCAAATAGGGCTATATTCTGTATACCCCCCTACCTTGTCACATCACAACTGATTGGCTCAAACGCATTAAGAAGGAAAGAAATTCCACAAATTCACTTTTAACAAGGCACACCTGTTAATTGAAATGCATTCCAGGTGACTACCTCATGAAGCTGGTTTAGAGAATGCCAAAAGTGTGCAAAGCTGTCATCAAGGCAAAGGGTGGCTATTTGAAGAATCTCAAATATAAAATATATTTAGATTGTTTAACACTTTTTTGGTTACTACATGATTCCATGTGTTATTTCATAGTTTTGATGCCTTCACTATTATTCTACAATGTACAATGAGTAGGTGTTCTAAAACGTTTGACCGGTAGTGTGTGTGTGTGTGTGTGTGTGTGTGTGTGTGTGTGAATATATACAGTGGGGAGAACAAGTATTTGATACACTCCCGATTTTGCAGGTTTTCCGACTTACAAAGCATGTAGAAGTCTGTAATTTTGATAATAGGTACTCTTCAACTGTGAGTGACGGAATCTAAAACAAAAATCCAGAAAATCACATTGTATGATTTTTAAGTAATTAATTAGCATCTTATTGCATGACATAAGTATTTGATACATCAGAAAAGCAGAACTTAATATTTGGTACAGAAACCTTTGTTTGAAATTACAGAGATCATACGTTTCCTGTAGTTCTTGACCAGGTTTGCACACACTGCAGCAGGGATTTTGGCCCACTCCTCCATACAGACCTTCTCCAGATCCTTCAGGTTTCAGGGCTGTCGCTGGGCAAAACGGACTTTCAGCTCCCTCCAAAGATTTTCTATTGGGTTCAGGTCTGGAGACTGGCTAGGCCACTCCAGGACCTTGAGATGCTTCTTACGGAGCCACTCCTTAGTTGCCCTGGCTGTGTGTTTCGGGTCGTTGTCATGCTGGAAGACCCAGCCACGACCCATCTTCAATGCTCTTACTGAGGGAAGGAGGTTGTTGGCCAAGATCTCGCGATACATGGCCCCATCCATCCTCCCCTCAATACGGTGCAGTCGTCCTGTCCCCTTTGCAGAAAAGCATCCCCAAAGAATGATGTTTCCACCTCCATGCTTCACGGTTGGGATGGTGTTCTTGGGGTTGTACTCATCCTTCTTCTTCCTCCAAACACGGCGAGTGGAGTTTAGACCAAAAAGCTCTATTTTTGTCTCATCAGACCACATTACCTTCTCCCATTCCTCTTCTGGATCATCCAGATGGTCATTGGCAAACTTCAGACGGGCCTGGACATGCACTGGCTTGAGCAGGGGGACCTTGCGTGCGCTGCAGGATTTTAGTCCATGACGGCGTAGTGTGTTACTAATGGTTTTCTTTGAGACTGTGGTCCCAGCTCTCTTCAGGTCATTGACCAGGTCCTGCCGTGTAGTTCTGGGCTGATCCCTCACCTTCCTCATGATCATTGATGCCCCACGAGGTGAGATCTTGCATGGTGCCCCAGACCGAGGGAGAGTGACCGTCATCTTGAACTTCTTCCATTTTCTGTTGAAGAATACCTATGATAAAAATTACAGACTTCTACATGCTTTGTAAGTGGGAAAACCTGCAAAATTCTCCCCACTGTATATATACACACACACACATACAGTGAATTCGGAAAGTATTCAGACCCCTTGACCTTTTCCACATTTTGTTACGTTACAGCGTTTTTGGCTCATCAATCTACACACAATACTCCATAATGACAACGCAAAAACTGATTTTTTGCAAAAGTATATAAAAATTGGTAGTGATTACAGCCTCAAGTGTTCTTGGGTAGGACGCTACAAGCTTGGCACACCTGTATTTGGGGAGATGGTTGTCCTTCTGGAAGGGTCTCCCATCTCCACAGAGGAACTCTAGAGATCTGTCAGAGTGACCATCGGGTTGTTGGACACCACCCTGACCAAGGCCCTTCTCCCTTGATTGCTCAGTTTTGCCGGGCGGGCAGATCTAGGAAGAGTCTTGGTGGTTCCAAACTTTTTCCATTTAAGAATGATGGAGCCCACTGTGATTTGTTGGAGACTTTCAATGCTGCAGAATGTTTTTGGTACCCTTCCCCAGAACTGTGCCTCGACACAATCCTGTCTCTGAGCTCTACGGACAATTCCTTCGGCCTCATGGCTTTGTTTTTGCACTAACATGCACTGTCAACTGTGAGACATTATATAGACAGGTGTGTACCTTTCCAAATCATGTCCAATCAATTGAATTCACCACAGGTGAACTCCAATCAAGTTGTAGAAACATCTCAAGGATGATCAATGGAAACAGGATGCACCTGAGCTCAATTTCGAGTCTCATAGCAAAGGGTGGAAAAAGTTAGCTCAGGTGCATCCCGTTTCCATTGATCATCCTTGAGCTGTTTCTACAACTTGATTGGAGTCTACCTGTGGTAAATTCAATTGATTGGACATGATTTGTAAAGGCACACAACTGTCTATATAAGGTCAGAGCAAAAACCAAGTGATTAAGTCGAAGGAATTGTCCGTAGAGCTCCCAGATGTCTTCAGCATTGAAGGTCCCCAAGAACACAGTGGCCTCCATCCTTCTTAACTGAAAGAAGTTTGGAACCACCTAGATTAATCCTAGAGCTGGCCGCCCGGCCAAACTGAGCAATCGGGGGAGAAGGTTCTTGATCGGGTTGGTGACTTAGAACCCGATGGTCAATCTGACAGATCTCTAGAGTTCCTCTGTGGAGATGGGAGAACCTTCCAGAAGGACAACCATCTCTGCAGCACTCTACCAATCAGGCCTTTATGGTAGAATGACCAGACGGAAGTACATGAAAGCCTGCTTGGAGTTTGCCAAAAGGCACCTAAAGACTCTCAGACCATGAGAAACAAGATTCTCTGTTCTGATGAAACCAATATTGAACTCTTTGGCCTGAATGCCAAGTGTCACATCTGGAGGAAACCTGGAACCATCCCTACGGTGAAGCATGGTGGTGGCAGCATCATGCTGTGGGGATGTTTATCAGCGGCAGGGACTGGGAGACCAGTCAGGATCGAGGAAAAGACTAACTGAGCAAAGTACAGAGAGATCCTTGATGAAAACATGCTCCAGAGCGCTCAGGACCTCAGACTGGGGCGAAGGTTCACCTTCCAACAGGACAACGACCCTAAGCACACAGCCAAGACAACACAGGAGCGGCTTCAGGACAAGTGTCTGAATGTCCTTGAGTGGTCGAGCCAGAGCCCGACTTGAACCTGAAAATAGCTGTGCAGCAACGCTCCCCATCCAGCCTGACAGAGCTTGAGAGGATCTGAGAGAAGAATGTGAGAAACTCCCCAAATACAGGTGTGCCAAGCTTGTAGTTTCATACCCAAAAATACTCAAAGCTGTAATCGCTACCAAAGGGGCTTCAACAGAGTATAAATGGTCTGAATACTTATGTAAATGTGATATTTCATTTTTTCCTTTGTAATACTTTAGCAAAAAATATCTAAAAACCTGTTTTTGCCTTGTCATTATGGAGTATTGTGTATAGATTGATGAGGAAAAAAATGATTGAATACATTTTAGAGTAAGGCTGTAAACTTTTATTTAACCTTTATTTAACTAGGCAAGTCAGTTAAGAACAACTTCTTATTTACAATGCCGGCCTACCTCGGCCAAACCAGGACGATGCTGGGCCAATTGTGTGCCGCCCTATGGGACTCACAATCACGGGCGGGTTGTCTCAAGCACTAACATGCACTGCCTTAGACCGCTGCCCCACTCGGGAACCTAATAAAATGTGGAAAAAGTGAAGGGGTCTGAACTTTCCGAAGGTGCTGTATGTGTCACAGAAGAACAAATGAACATGTTTGAGGCAAGGTAGCCTCAGACACCCAGGTTTCGACGAGATATGGAAGGATGGCCCAGCGAGACCCAAGTGTCTCCTTTCCTTCATCTGTCCTGAGGTGATGGAACTGGTCAGAGGAAAGCAAATTCCCGGTAGGCATCCATGAGCCATCATTTTAATCTCTTATCTATCATGTATTGTCACAGTCAGATCAGTGCAAATCGAGGAGAGGAAGCCACTTCACACATTCCCTCTGAATCCTAATACCCAGATGATATTACTGACTTGGCAAATTTCTACATCCCTGTTAAGCTAGATGGGCCATTTACTTTGTTACATAAACACACTGAAGAGTTATGCCACTTTGTCCTGTGAAACCTGAGACAAGAGGCCACCCCTGTGAGCCAACCGCTCCCCTGCCTCTTAACTTCTAATTGAGAAGCTGCATATATGGACATTTGTTGAGTTAACGTCATAGGTGATTCCTTAATATATTTTCACACTTGATATAAATGTGACGAGACATAAATAAATACAAGTTCAACTAAATCAGAAGCACCTGATGGGGCACGTGATGCGAGAGAGCGCTGGTTTCATAACAGCTGTGTGCGACCGCTCAGACATCTCTGAGTCACTGACAGGTCTGTTCCAAAAATACCCTGCTAGATGTATTTGCCACACAGGCACAGCCAGCAGCGCTCCCACACAGTATCACACACTCTGAACAGTGATAAACACACTGCTTGATGACTAGTCAAATACAAGGACGTTTTGGAACCTTCAAAATTCACACTCAGTTTTAAGAATAGACTATGCTACCATTCACTTTTGATATTAAATATTTATTTTCAAATTGAGGATCTTATGAGGTCAATCTATAAGAATCCCATGATAAGAATATTTCAGAATTAACCGGACACATTCATCCCAATCATAAATTCAGTGTTTTGTGGGATAAATTAATAGCATGGTGAAAAACAAGAGAAACCCATGTCAAATAACAATATAAAAAGGGTATTATACTTTTTTACAAAGATTACAGCAGGTAAAATACATTAATAAAACAATGGCCACTACACAAAAAAGCACTTATGGACTTCAAATGTCTAACTACATAAATATATACGTTTGTTTCCTTTTGATGCAATCTATACAATGTGAACATGTCATTTCCAAAAGCAGAAATAGTGTTTCTGAGACAACATTGATCTGATGCCCAATGATAGACCTACAGTATATATTGTTTTATCTAATTGTGACAAATTATGTCTGCTCTCATGTCATGATTCTGAAATTATATATCACTTGCTAGTAGCTTATGGTGTCCCTGTCTTAATGTTACTTCCACAGGAGTCCTGAGCTTTTTGGAAGAAGCTTGTGTGGATCTACTCTGACAGAATAAATGCCTGACTTCATTGACAAGTGTTCTTTACTTGGTAGTGTGAGAATGAATAGGGTAAAAAGCATATCAACAACTGGGTTATTCTGATTTTCTATTAGACAAAATACCTGGAAACCAAGCTTGTCTTGGAGACAGGTAAAAGCATCAAAGAGTTGTTGCCTGACATAGCTTTATTCACTAGACATTTCTACTGCTTCGTCATGCCTGAGCCTTTGACGTTGAGATCGTCGATGTGTATTTTCCTTCCTTCAGGTTTTGGGTTTGGTTTGTCCCTGAGGGGGAAAACGACAAAGCAGGCATAAATCATTAATCCATCAACCTTAATATAAATAAATTGTTGATCAACTATAGTATAATACTTAACATTCCAATCGTAGCCTAAATTCAAAGTGATGTAGCATCCAGAAATGGTTTGTTTTGGTTTATGGGCACTCCTCATCGAGCAGACCTGTACTACGTGTCATTATATGACCTATGATGCTTGATGACTGACCTCCGTCCCTGGTCGGGGCCGGTGGCGGTGGTGAGGGCTGCCCGGGGCACCGCTCTGGGCTTGGGGGCCTCCAGACGGGACATGGGGGCAAATGGTCGGAATTTAGACACCTCTTCCTGCCACTCTTCGTCAAAGGACTGGGCCTCGGCTTTGAGGGTCAAGGGCAGAGGTTAGGGGTTAGGAACAGTTTATGTATCACTCTGTGGGATGCTGTGATGAGCATGCGAGGGGCAGTTCCTTGGAATCTGAATACCTTATTTTTTTCTGAGATAGGAACATAACTGTGGTCTATGGAATGTCTCAAGTCTCCAAACAGAGCTGGGAGAGGAGAGTCCTCTGATAGTAAATTATATGTCTTTGTTTATCACTATTAATTGAACACTGATTATAGCCTACATGCCTTAAAAGAATGATCAAAGCATCATACATTTTTGGTAACACTTAAGCATTTATGCACCTTTGTAATGTTTTACTATAATATGTTATGTCTCTTTTTGTAGGACATTTTCAACAGACTCAAGTAAGGATCATTATGAGATGATAAGACATAAGGGGGTGATACATTCTTAGAACATGTCTTAAAATTCATTATAACCACATCATAATGCATTTTACCTGCAGGGTTAAAGTAAAGTGTTACCCTTTGTTTTTTTTGGGGGGGGGTGCTGATCCCCTTACACTACAACTGGCTTACATTCATCCAGATTCTGGAAGTCCTGGTTGAGCTCCCGTTCCCCTGTCTTCTTGTTGTGTTTTTTCACCACCACGTGTCCTCGGTCCTGGATGTGGTGTCCAATGGACATCTTCTCCAGGCCGCTCTCTGAGTCCTTCAGGGACTGCCGAGTCTCCTTAATCTAGACACGGAGACAGCCAATCAGAATGAGTTACCAAAGAGGCAACGACCAATAAGGACTGAGAAAGCCAGCGTCAGAAACTCTTGCTGTGTCAGGCATGTAGTTTGGCCAGATGCTATTTTACGGTAAATGCTTGAAAAAAAAATGAAACCAAAAGGCCTAAATCTATATGAAGAGTTAATTTCCAAAACACATCTGAAATGATTGCTTACGGGTACCTTCATGTGTGTGAAGATTTTTATATGTGCAAGAAAAATATCTCCAAAAACGCTATACACTGAGTATACAAAACATTATGACACCTGCTTTTTCCATCCAGTTGAAAGCTATAATCACTTATTTATGTCACTTGTTAAATCCACTTAAATCAGTGTAGATGAAGGGGAGGAGACAGGTTAGCCTTGAGACAATTGTGACACGGATTATGTATGTGTGCCATTCAGAGGGTGAATGGGCAAGACAAAATATTTAAGTGCCTTTGAACGGGGTATGGTAGTAGGTCCTAGGCGCACCAGTTTGAGTGTGCCAAGAACTGCAATGCTGCTGAGTTTTTCACGCTCAACAGTATTACATTTGGAAGGTGTTCTTAATGTTTTGTACACTCAGCTGGAATGGAATGTTCATATCCTGTATATTTGGCTGTGATATGTGGTTGTCTCACCTAGCTATCTTCAGATGAATGCACTTACCTTTAAGTTGGTCTGGATGAGAGAATCTGCTAAATGACTAAAATGTATTTAAAAAATATGAATGTCACATATTTCTAATTTGTATAGTTCTTCATAAAAACATTTGTTGTTGTTACATTTAACTGTGTAAAACCTAGCAGTACTACCTATTTCTCTGAGAGAAATATATAGCATCTTTCAAAAAAATGTATCTGAAATGAAACCATCAAGTGATAGATTTTAAACAAATACATGTCTGTCATTGAACAACCCCATGCCATGATTAGATAGTGAAAAAACACACATCATTTCTTTAAATAATAAAAGCTAATTAACCAACATTACTGAAAATGGATACAGTATATAGAGTTCTTTGAATTAAACTCTTCATATACTCTCTATACGGCTCTGAGCTCTTGCAGATCTCGTAAACAACCTCTCCCGTAGTGTTCAGTGCAGTATCAGCTTGGAGAGACCTCCCCTAGCCTCTCAGCAGTAACTCTGGCCATACTTGAGTGTACGTACCCCGCCGGGGCCACGCCGTGTCTGGGAAGAGGCCTGGAACACCTTGGGAGGTTCTTCTCCAACTTTGGAGTAGGTCATCACTGAGGAGGAACTGAATGAGTGGGCATTGGCGTTCGAGTCTAAGGATAGATTCTCCTGGAAAACACACACACACACACACACACACAGATTGACGTGAGTATAAAGCCATGTAGAACACACATGCTAAAACAATAATGAACAAAGTCTGCCATAGAAATATAATTAATGAATACTATGCCCCTTCTAGTAATTCTATTTGCATGGGCTGTGTGGGTTATTAGAAGAGACACAACGTGACTCACAAAGTTTCTGTGCATGTCCTCCATCCTGTTCCTCACGCCGAACATCATGCTGTCCAACATACTGAATGGGTTCCTCGACGCCATGTCCTGCAGAGAGAACAAGGTCAATGGGCCTTTATGGTCCATACCACCATTACAACATACATCCATATACTATACTATAGAAAACCTCCATCCACGCTGTTCCATCATAGGGGCAAAACCTCCACTTAAGTTGAATTTTCACTTATTTTCCCATTGACATCAATGCATGACTGGGTGAAATCTTGACTTAAGCTAAGGTAAGGAGTCACCCCATGCTGCACTATCATAACAATTATATAATAATCTAGTTTGTTGAAATCTATTTAGAATTTTAGGCTAACTGTACTGGACATTTTTCAAAAATCCATTCTTCAGAGATACACTAAACTCTAAATTTTCCTTGTTTACTTTCTATTGACATGTTGTCACTTTAGTGGGCAGATATGTTTAAGTAACATGCAATAGTTGGGCATATTCAACCTTTGTCATGTGGGAAAAAAAACATCACAACCGCAAAAATCAAACTGATACGATACTGTACCTTTAAGGGCACCCTATCCCTTTTATAGTGCAGAACCTTTTACCAGGGCCAATAGGGCTTTAAATAAACATCATGTGCATGTAATTGGCTAAATAGAGTTCTTTGACTGTTTTACAAGACTCGACCCAACCACATGATCCTAGTCTCTCGTAGTGGAGTGTAAGTTACAGTAACTAACCACAAGTCTCCTAGGACTGCTAGAGTGAGCTAGAGTGCTAGACTGAGCCACCATGGGTACCAGCCAGCAGAATTGATCTGGCCTGCTGTGGGTGCCAGCTGGCTGGGGTAATATTCGACTCAACACCCTCGGCGGGAGGGGTCAACCAGCTCGTAAAACAACCAGGCCACTGATACTGATCGCACGCACGTAGCTTAGTAAGCCTACACATACACTTGGGATGGGGTAAACACATGCATACTCTCACATCTTACCAATTTGACATGGCGCATGTGCACTTTGAATGTGGCCTTTGCTCAGATTCACAATCAAAACAGATATTATGGTATTACGATAAATTCAGCTAGTTCACTTGCTATGTGTGTCTATAAAGACATAGTGTAAGTGGGGGGGTTAGTACGTGCCAATGGTCAGTTTGGGGATGAAACAAGCAATCATGCTGCATCATAGCATTTGAACAGTCTGCTGTACTAACCGTGCTATCAACACTGCCGAAAGGCGAAAGCGACTGGCTCATCCCCTGAAAAGCAGTACAATACAGAATGAACATAGCGCGCAGAGCAGCAGCAACACGCACGCACGGGACTATAGACTACATACTTAGAACAAGCTGAATACATTTGTAAAGACGAACACTATTTGATGTTTATGAGCCTGCCTGCCTCAGTGGGGCTTTGTGCTTTCTCAGGCTTCTTCGAGGCCTTGAACCTGCTAAATGTGCAAATTAGGAGAAAGACTCCCTCTAGCCGCTGCTCCCCTGACTCTCTACCCCAGGGTGTTTATAACCCCTGGAGGCCTGGGCAGGCATCCCAAACACCCCAACCCAGGCAAGGGGCACCGTATGTGGACACAGACACCAGAGAGATGGAGAGAGGTTGGGCTGAAGGCTGGTGTTGAGAGAGCTCTGCTCTCCATGTAATTGGGACCTGTTGCCATGGATTACAGGGGTTTAACACTGAAAACAGATCCTCGTTCTGAGAAGCCCTGCAAGGACCCAACGGGCGGGCGGGGTGAGAAGAGTCTGGGTCTATCTCGGCTGCTCGCTCAGCTCTTTTCCAAAGGTCACGGTGATGTAAAACACTCCTCACTGCCCCGGACAGACATGTACGTAGCACGACGGGCCAATTATATCTCTGAATGGCATCTATGAACAAATAAATGCCTGTTACACTCCCGTGGCGGGCATATTTTTAGACGGCCGTAGAGGTTGATGTAGAGCATGGACTCGGAGGGGCTTTAACACATGATTTTGGGAACGGCTGTGCTACTGCTCGATTATTTGAGCTCATGGTCCCTTTTCCCTCCTCCCAGCCTGTCATGGCATCGCGTCTTACACTATTTCCCCCTCTCGCTGTTCAAGGGGGAGATATGAGTCACACTGAGGCCAGGGCATTGGGCTTTTATTTCAGCTCTCAGGGATAGGAGGGATAGGCGAGCTGGGAAGGCATGGCTTCTAGGAACTGTTAGTGACCACTGGGGAAGCTAAAGATGCCACCCCCCCAAAATAAAAACTGGTCAGCAGATTAATGATACAGAGAGCAGGCCTAACTTAAGTGCCCATTTCCTTTTATAACCAAAACACATAAATAAAGTGAACTGAAATGAAACAAACTCCTCTGAATCCAATGTATTTTATGAAAGGTGATATTAAGTAAGCAAGTAGTTGAGTATGATGGAAGGGAAGGAAATGTGATAGTTCCAAACAGCATTTGAGAGGGAAGATGGAACATATTCACAGGCTGGGGAGATCGAATGCTCAGCAAACCGCCAAAAGAAGCAGCAGCTTTCCTTCAACGACGCTGTGAATGTGTGTGTGGTCGTGGGTGTGTGTGTGCTGCTCATGTGTGTTTGTGTGTGTGTGTGTGTGTGTTTGTGTGTGTGTTTGTGCGCGTGAATGCATTCATGCATGTGCTGATGTGTGTGTGCTCGTGTATGCATGTATCTGATACAGGGGGCGGATTCACTAAAGAATGCGTGATACTTGAGATCGGTAGGGGAGCAATAATATCTGTCATAGCTGATAAACCTTCTGCAGTGGGTGCCAGAGAACGCTTGCCAAGCAGATGGAAGCGCAAAAGGAACAACACATCCACCCAGGGCCGGTTTAATGAAGGGGATTACCAGGGCTGCAGCCCCTGGGCCCAGGCCGTGGGGGCCCAAGAAGAAGCAATACATTTTTCTAAATATATATATTATAAAGGAATGATATATTGTATATATTATACACTGCTCAAAAAAATAAAGGGAACACTTAAACAACACAATGTAACTCCAAGTCAATCACACTTCTGTGAAATCAAACTGTCCACTTAGGAAGCAACACTGATTGACAATACATTTCACATGCTGTTGTGCAAATGGAATAGACAACAGGTGGAAATTATAGGCAATTAGCAAGACACCCCCAATAAAGGAGTGGTTCTGCAGGTGGTGACCACAGACCACTTCTCAGTTCCTATGCTTCCTGGCTGATGTTTTGGTCACTTTTGAATGCTGGCGGTGCTTTCACTCTAGTGGTAGCATGAGACGGAGTCTACAATCCACACAAGTGGCTCAGGTAGTGCAGCTCATCCAGGATGGCACATCAATGCGAGCTGTGGCAAGAAGGTTTGCTGTGTCTGTCAGCGTAGTGTCCAGAGCATGGAGGCGCTACCAGGAGACAGGCCAGTACATCAGGAGACGTGGAGGAGGCCGTAGAAGGGCAACAACTCAGCAGCAGGACCGCTACCTCCGCCTTTGTGCAAGGAGGAGCAGGAAGAGCACTGCCAGAGCCCTGCAAAATGACCTCCAGCAGGCCACAAATGTGCATGTGCCTGCTCAAACGGTCAGAAACAGACTCCATGAGGGTGGTATGAGGGTCCGACGTCCACAGGTGGGGGTTGTGCTTACAGCCCAACACCGTGCAGGACGTTTGGCATTTGCCAGAGAACACCAAGATTGGCAAATTCGCCACTGGCGCCGGCAGCAGAATGTTGCAGGCAGCAGAACGTTCTCCACGGCGTCTCCAGACTCTGTCACGTCTGTCACGTGCTCAGTGTGAACCTGCTTTCATCTGTGAAGAGCACAGGGCGCCAGTGGCGAATTTGCCAATCTTGGTGTTCTCTGGCAAATGCCAAACGTCCTGCACGGTGGACAGTTTGATTTCACAGAAGTGTGATTGACTTGGAGTTACATTGTGTTGTTTAAGTGTTCCCTTTATTTTTTTGAGTAGTGTATATACTGTATACAGTGGGGAGAACAAGTATTTGATACACTGCCGATTTTGCAGGTTTTCCTACTTACAAAGCATGTAGAAGTCTGTAATTTTTATCATAGGTACTCTTCAACTGTGAGAGACGGAATCTAAAACAAAAATCCAGAAAATCACATTGTATGATTTTTAAGTAATTAATTTGCATTTTATTGCATGACATAAGTATTTGATACATCAGAAAAGCAGAACTTAATATTTGGTACAGAAACCTTTGTTTGCAATTACAGAGATCATACGTTTCCTGTAGTTCTTGACCAGGTTTTCACACACTGCAGCAGGGATTTTGGCCCATTCCTCCATACAGATCCTTCAGGTTTCGGGGCTGTCGCTGGGCAATACGGACTTTCAGCTCCCTCCAAAGATTTTCTATTGGGTTCAGGTCTGGAGACTGACTAGGCCACTCCAGGACCTTGAGATGCTTCTTACGGAGCCACTCCTTAGTTGCCCTGGCTGTGTGTTTCGGGTCGTTGTCATGCTGGAAGACCCAGCCACGACCCATCTTCAATGCTCTTACTGAGGGAAGGAGGTTGTTGGCCAAGATCTCGCGATACATGGCCCCATCCATCCTCCCCTCAATACGGTGCAGTCGTCCTGTCCCCTTTGCAGAAAAGCATCCCCAAAGAATGATGTTTCCACCTCCATGCTTCACGGTTGGGATGGTGTTCTTGGGGTTGTACTCATCCTTCTTCTTCCTCCAAACACGGCGAGTGGAGTTTAGACCAAAAAGCTCTATTTTTGTCTCATCAGACCACATGACCTTCTCCCATTCCTCCTCTGGATCATCCAGATGGTCATTGGCAAACTTCAGATGGGCCTGGACATGCGCTGGCTTGAGCAGGGGGACCTTGCGTGCGCTGCAGGATTTTAATCCATTACGGCGTAGTGTGTTACTAATGGTTTTCTTTGAGACTGTGGTCCCAGCTCTCTTCAGGTCATTGACCAGGTCCTGCCGTGTAGTTCTGGGCTGATCCTTCACCTTCCTCATGATCATTGATGCCCCACGAGGTGAGATCTTGCATGGTGCCCCAGACCGAGGGAGATTGACCGTCATCTTGAACTTCTTCCATTTTCTAATAATTGCGCCAACAGTTGTTGCCTTCTCACCAAGCTGCTTGCCTATTGTCCTGTAGCCCATCCCAGCCTTGTGCAGGTCTACAATTTTATCCCTGATGTCCTTACACAGCTCTCTGGTCTTGGCCATTGTGGAGAGGTTGGTTGAGTGTGTGTGGACAGGTGTCTTTTATACAGGTAAAGAGTTCAAACAGGTGCAGTTAATACAGGTAATGAGTGGAAAACAGGAGGGCTTCTTAAAGAAAAAAGAACAGGTCTGTGAGAGACGGAATTCTTACTGGTTGGAAGGTGATCAAATACTTATGTCATGCAATAAAATGCAAATGAATTATTAAAAAATCATACAATGTGATTTTCTGGATTTTTGTTTTAGATTCCGTCACTCACAGTTGAAGAGTACCTATGATAAAAATTACAGACCTCTACATGCTTTGTAAGTAGGAAAACCTTCAAAATCGGCAGTGTATCAAATACTTGTTCTCCCCACTGTATATTATATGTAGTATATACTGTATATATATATACACACTACCTGTCAAAAGTTTTAGAACACCTACTCATTCAAGGGTTTTTCTTTATTTTTACTATTTTCTACATTGCAGAATAATAGTCAAGTCATCAAAACTATGAAATAACACATATGGAATCATGTAGTAACCAAAAAAGTGTTAAACAAATCAAAATATATTTTTTATTTGAGATTCTTCAAATAGCCACCCTTTGCCTTGATGACAGCTTTGCACACTCTTGACATTCTCTCAACCAGCTTCACCTGGAATGCTTTTCCAAAGGTCTTGAAGGAGTTCCCACATATGCTGAGCACTGCTTTTCCTTCACTCTGCAGTCCGACTCATCTCAAAACATCTCAATTTGTTTGAGGTCGGGGGATTGTGGAGGCCAGGTCATCTGATGCAGCACTCCATCACTCTACTTCTTGGTATAATATCCCTTACACAGCCTGGAGGTGTGTTGGGTCATTGTCCTGTTGAAAAACAAATGATAGTCCTCCAGACCAAATTGGACTCCAGACCAAAGGACAAATTTCCACCGGTCTAATGTCCAGTGCTCGTGTTTCTTGGCCCAAGTAAGTCTCTTCTTCTTATTGGTGTCCTTTAGTAGTGGTTTCTGTGCAGCAATTCGACCATGAAGGCCTGATTCACACAGTCTCCTCTGAACAGTTGATGTTGAAATGTGTCTGTTACTTGAACTCTGTGAAGCATTAATTTGGTCTGCAATTTCTGAGGCTGGTAACTCCAATGAACTTATCCTCTGCAGCAGAGGTAACTCTGGGTCTTCCTTTCTTGTGGCGGTCCTCATGAGAGCCAGTTTCATCACAGCGCTTGATGATTTTTGTGTCTGTTCTTGACATTTTCCGGATTGACTGCCCTTAAAGTAATAATGGACTGTCGTTTCTCTTTGCATATTTTCTCTGTACTTGCCATAATATGGACTTGGTCTTTTACCAAATAGGGCTATTTTCTGTATACCCCCCCTACCTTGTCACAACACAACTGATTGGCTCAAACGCATTAAGAAGGAAAGAAATTCCACAAATTCACTTTTAACAAGGCACACCTGTTAATTGAAATGCATTCCAGGTGACTACCTCATGAAGCTGGTTGAGAGAATGCCAAGAGTGTGCAAAGCTGTCATCAAGGCAAAGGGTGGCTATTTGAAGAATCTCAAATATAACATATATTTTGATTTGTTTAACTCTTCTTTGGTTACTGTGATTCCATATGTGTTATGTCATAGTTTTGATGTTTTCACTATTATTCTACAATGTAGAAAACAGTAAAAATAAAGAAAAACCCTTGAATGAGTAGGTGTTCTAAATCTTTTGACAGGAAGTATATACAGTCGGAAGTTTACATACACTTAGGTTGAAGTCATTAAAACTAATTTTTCAACCACCCCACAGATTTCATGTTAACAAACTATAGTTTTAGCAAGTCGGTTAGGACATCTACTTTGTGCATGACACAAGTCATTCTTCCAACAATTGTTTGCAGACAGATTATTTCACTTATAATTCACTATATCACAATTCCAGTGGGTCAGAAGTTTACATACACTAAGTTGACTGTGCCTTTAAATTCCAGAAAATTTGGTCATAGCTTTAGAAGCTTCTGGTTAATTGACATAATTTTAGTCAATTGGAGGTGTACCTGTGGATGTATTTCAAGGCCTACCTTCAAACTCAGTGCCTCTTTGCTTGACATCATGGGAAAATCAAAAGAAATCAGCCAAGACCTCAGGAAAAAAATAGTAGACCTCCACAAGTCTGGCTCATCCTTGGGAGCAATTTCCAAATGCCTGAAGGTACCACGTTCATACAAACAATAGCACGCAAGTATAAACACCATTGGACCAAGCAGCCGTCATACCGCTCAGGAAGGAGACGCGTTCTGTCTCCTAGAGATGAACGTACTTTGGTGCGAAAAGTGCAAATCAATCCCAGAACAACAGCAAAGGACCTTGTGAAGATGCTGGAGTAAACAGGTACAAAAGTATCTATATCCACAGTAAAACTAGTCCTATATCGACATAACCTGAAAGGCCGCTCAGCAAGGAAGAAGCGACTGCTCCAAAACCAGACTACAGTTAGCAACTGCAAATGGGGACAAAGATCATACTTTTTGGAGAAATGTCCTCTGGTCTGATGAAACAAAAATAGAACTGTTTGGCCATAATGACCATCATTATGTTTGGAGGAAAAAGGGGGAGGCTTGCAAGCCATAGAACACCATCCCAACCATGAAGCACAGGGGTGGCAGCATCATGTTGTGGGGGTGGACTGGTGCACTTCACAAAATAGATGGCATCATGAGGTAGGAAAATTATGTGGATATATTGAAGCAACATCTCAGGACATCAGTCAGGAAGTTAAAGCTTGGTCGCAAATGGGTCTTCCAAACGGACAATGACCCCAAGCATACTTCCAAAGTTGTGGCAAAATGGCTTAAGGACAACAAAGTCAAGGTATTGGAGTGGCCATCACAAAGCCCTGACCTCAATCCTATAGAAAATTTGTGGGCAGAACTGAAAAAGCGTGTGCGAGCAAGGAGGCCTACAAACCTGACTAAGTTACACCAGTTCTGTCAGGAGGAATGGGCCAAAATTCACCTAAATTATTGTGGGAAGCTTGTGGAAGGCTACCTGAAACGTTTGACCCAAGTTAAACAATTTAAAGGCAATGCTACCAAATACTAATTGAGTGTATGTAAACTTCTGACCCACTGGGATTGTGATGAAATAAATAAAAGCTGAAATAAATCATTCTCTCTACTATTATTCTGACATTTCACATTCTTAAAATAAAGTGGTGATCCTAACTGACCTAAGATAGAGAATTTTTACTAGGATTAAATGTCAGGAATTGTGAAAAACTGAATTGAAATGTATTTGGCTAAGGTGCATGTAAACTGGTTTAAATAAATGGTTTAAATAAATGTTTTTCCTCATCAATCTACACACAATACCCCATAATGACAAAGCGATAACAGGCTTTTAGACATTTTTGCAAATGTATTTTAAAACAATATATCGAAATACCTTATTTACAAGTATTAAGACACTTTGCTATGACACTCTAAAATGAGCTTGGGTGCATCCTATTTTCATTGGTCATCTTTGAGATGTTTCTACAATTTGATTGAAAGGAAAGGAAAGGAAAGGAAAAGGGTGATACTAGTCAGTTGTACAACTGAATGCATTCAACTGAAATGTGTCTTCCACATTCAACCCAACCCCTCTGATTGGAGTCCAGCTGTGGTAAATTCAAATGATTGGACGTGATTTGGAAAGGCACACACCTGTCTATATAAGGTCCCACAGTTGACAGTGCATGTCAGAACAAAAACCAGGAATTGTCCATAGAGTACCGAGACAGGTGTGTGTCAAGGCACAGATCTGGGGAAGGGTACCAAAAAATGTCTGCAGCATTGAAGGTCCCCAAGAACATAGTGGCCTCCATCATTCTTAAATGGAAGAAGTTTGGAACCACCAAGACTCTTCCTAGAATTGGCGGCCCGGCAAAACTGAGAAATTGGGGGTGAGGGGCCTTGGTCAGGGAGGTGACCAAGAACCCAACAGTCATTCTGACAGAGATCCAGAGTTCCTCTGTGGAGATGGGAGAGTCTTCCAGAAGGACAACCATCTCTGCAGCACTTCACCAATCAGGCCTTTATGGTAGTGGCCAGACGGAAGCCAATCTTCAGGAAAAGGCACATCACAGCACACGTGGAGTTTGCTAAAAGGCACCTAAAGAACTCTCAGACCACGAGAAACAAGATTCTCTGGTCTGATGAAACCAAGATTGAACTCTTTGACCTGAATGCCAAGCGTCAAGTCTGGAGGATACCTGGCACCATCCCTACGGTGAAGCATGGTGATGGCAGCATCATGCTGTGGGGATGTTTTTCAGTGGCAGGGACTGGGAGACTAGTCAAGATCGAGGGAAAGATGAACAGAGTAAAGCACAGAGAGATCCTTGATGAAAACCTGCTCATGAGGGTTCACCTTGCAACAGGACAACGACCCTAAGCACACAGCCACGACAACACAGGAGTGGTCTCTGAATGTCCTTGAGTGGCCCAGCCAGAGCCCACGATTGAACATCTCAGCAATGCTCCCCATCCAACCTGACAGAGCTTGAGAGGATCTGCAGAGAAGAGTGGGAGAAACTCCCCAAATACAGGTGTGCCAAGCTTATATAGCGTCATACCCAAGAAGACTCGGCTGTAGTCGCTGCCAAAGGTGCTTCAAAAAAGTACTGAGTAAACGTTCTGAATACTTATGTAAATGTGATATTTTTTTATTTTAAAACTGTTTTTGCTTTGTTATTATGGGGTATTGTGTGTAGATTGATGAGGGGGAAAAAACAATAGAAACAGTTTTAGAATAAGGCTGTAATGTAATAAAATGTGGAAAAAGTCCAAGGGTCCGAATACTTTCCGAATGCGCTGTATATACAGTATATATATATTTTTTATTTAACCGCCAACCACAGGAGGAATCAGGAGCCCGCTCTCAATGAGTGTAAACAGCCTGCTGCCGCTCTGCTAATCATCAGATGGGGAGAGGAGAGGAGGCAGGGGGCCCACGTGGGTAACTGGGGGGCCCTGCCTGGATTGGGTTACTGATTAAATAAATAAAAAACTGCATATTAAATAAATGTGACTGGTCAGGGCTCTGCACAATTTTTATTATTTTTTTATCCAACCACACTAGCCCACTCTCAATATTTTAAATATACGAGAAAGCATAATTTAGCCACAGAGGATCAATAGTTTGTAAAAAATAACTCTGGGTTAAGTTTTATCACAAGCGCATACAGGTCTTAAAAGGGTGTTGGGCCACCACGAGCTGCCAGAACAGTTCCAATGCGCCTTGGCATAGATTCTACAAGAGGACCTAAACCATGCCAAGAAAATGCACCCCGCACCATAACATATACTTTGTATCTCTCATTTACTCAAGTGTTTCCTTTATTTTGCCAGTTACAGGTATGCCTAACCTCTTACCCTGGCAATTTGACTGTTAAACGCATGGGTACACTAGCAATGGATGCCAGTCCTGACTTGAATGGGAACTGCCATCTATGGATTATATTTCTATGGTTGGTTGCGGCTGTTGCTTTGCCTTTTGCAGATTTTAAAATACAATCGCAGGAAAAATGTACAGTTTGGAAAGCAAATGCCTACTGCTGAAAAGAGAAGACTAATCTGTCTGTAGAACCAATAGAAACCCTTTAAAAAAAAACAAAAAAACAAAGCCCCGGGGCCTATGATTTCTTAATCCGGCCCTGCATCCACCAGTAGCTTTTCAAAGATCCCTACAACAGCCCACTGCTACAGAACTAGCCACTGCTGTGCACAGTGCACCACACACACACTCTTACTAATGACAGCTTCAACTGTGATCTAGCTAGTTACAGTAGCGCTCTTTAAAGCTGTCTAAAAGAGTGCCTGAGTCCCAAATGGCACCCTATTCCTAATGTAGTGCTTATGACATATGTAGTGCACTATTTTAGGGAAACACACAGCACACAGTTTCTCTGTGCTGTACTCAATGAGAGGCCACTCGACGTGCTTGCCTCTGTGAGGATAGAGAGAGAGAGGAGAGGACTAATGAAAAGGAACAGGGTCGCAAGCTGCGAGAGAGAGATGAGGATGGCATCCGTTGAAAGTAATTACCAGGGATAAATATACTGGGCACACGGGTAGGGGCAAAGGATTAGCGAGGGACACGGGGACTAAGTTTAGCACCTCAGGGCTTCTAGAGCAGGGCAGCTGCAGGGGGCCGATGTGGGCAAATGCCCATTAGACAGACTCTGGGTCATGTTCATTAGGCACCAAACGGAGGAAAACGGACTGAAAAGGGTGAGATAACTTGGACTCATTTTCGGAATCTGTTGTAAAGCGTTTTAAAACTGTTTCATGTCCTAATGAATATGACCTTTAGACTAGTGGCCAATCCTCAAAAAGGGCTTGAGATTTTGAACAGTCGGTGCAGTTTAAAGTTGCAAATGGAGGGTATATTACTGGAAACTTTCTAGGTTTACCAGTAAACTACCATCATTTTGGTATCTTTTCAATAATTTTATGTAATATATCACAAGACATCTAGTGGCCATTTTGGGTACCTCCGGTTTTTACAGGTGTCTGTGATTATCTCTGGCACTCTCTCTGGTCTTATCACATGTAAAACATACAAAATAATTAAATAAGTTGATATAAACAATCAACTTAGTGAATACCATTGGTGTTTCATGAGGGTTTCATCGAAAGATTTGTATTTGTTTTACACAGTTTTTTTATTTATACAGTATGCATTTGTAGTTAAAGTTTTTGCATTAAAATGGTGGCAGCAATTGTGAAAAAAGTAAATATTAGAAGAGTTGCAGAGTTAATTGAAAATAATGCCATTGTTGATTAGATGCTTTTTTCATTAATTAGGCTATTTTCTCTTGAACCATATGTTCTATCTACTAGAAACGTATGGACAATAGGGACACAGATATGAAAAATGAATACTATATATGAATATATATTTTTTAAGTTATTCAAGTATAAATTACCAAAGTTACGATAGATTGCCATAGACCAAAATGACTGAAGATTCCGGTAACTTTGGTAAACTACAGGTAGCTCTGCAACCCTAGTGCTGTTTAAGATTAGGGAGGACGATTTATTTTAATGAGCATGGCCTTATTTCTATTACAGCATATTGGATGACTGTCATTCATATTCCATTCACCCAGCTCAATATAACATCGATAGTTTTAGGCTAGTAGCCTACTACATGCTACTCGAATTTGCCCTATACCCAGCATGAGGTTGCTACAACCTAGCCTGTAGGTGCACAGGTCAAGAGACACATTTAAGTAATCAAGGTGACAGACAGTGACACATTCAATACTGCCTTGCACACTCTTGCCTCCATCTAGCTGATCTGGGGTGTGTAATCATTAGTCCAAACAGTTGTACCTCCAGAGGTGCTGACCTGTTGCACTCTCTATAACCACTGTGATTATTATTTGACCTGGCTGTTCATCTATGAATGTTTGAACATTTTGAAGAACGATCTGGCCTTAATGACCATGTACTCTTATAATCTTCACCCGGCACAACCAGAAGAGGACTGGCCAACCCCCAGAGCCTCTCTAGGTTTCTTACTAGATTCCAGCCTTTCTAGGGAGTTTTTCCTAGCCACCATGTGCTTCTACATCTGCATTGCTTGCTCTCTGGGGTTTTAGGCTCGGTTTCTGTATAAGCACTTTGTGGCAAATGCTGTTGTAAAAAGGGCTTTATAGATACATTTGATTGATTGATTGATGGTTTGCAACTAAAACAAGAGTTTCTATTGGACAAATGTAGGTATGTCCCTCCCCGTTTAGTTCCGTTTGCTTCCGTTTAAGAAACGTTTTGCAACAGAATCAGTACAATGAATACACCTCTGATTAACCGTACACACAGTTCACTTTCATAACAGCCACATACAGCATCCTCACTTTGCTCATTCTACAATGTTTTCTCGCATCCACACGCTTTCCTCCTCTCACTTTTTCCCTTCGCTTGTGGACTCCATTGCAGAACACAATAGCTGTCTGTGACAAGGCGCAAAAACCTCTCCAAGCCAAACCTTCATATCATAACCACTAAACGCTACAAAGCCTACATCATTGTCACCATATTCATGTTATGGTCAACAAACTAGAACTAACACGTTAGTAAACCCACAATACATATGTACCATCAGGCAGTACAGAGTACAGTGTACAGCATGCAGTTTAGCAGTTAAACAGCTAACATAAATGGCAT
Source organism: Thymallus thymallus (assembly GCA_023634145.1). Lineage (NCBI taxonomy): Eukaryota > Metazoa > Chordata > Actinopteri > Salmoniformes > Salmonidae > Thymallus > Thymallus thymallus. Next base: position 10,871,008 of record CM042378.1, read on the forward strand.
TCCAAGTAAGTGAAAGGTAAACTAAGAAGAAGAAAAAAGTACAATGAAATATAGCTAGTGCTCTCTCTTTGCTGCTTCTCTTAATTTTTTTTCAAAACTGTTCGACAGTCTTTCTTACTCTTTAATTAAACTACTCACCAAACTTTATGCACTGCAGTGCTAGCTGTAGCTTATGCTTTCATTTCTAGATTCGTTCTCTGATCCTTTGATCGGATGGACAACATGTCAGTTCATACTGCAAGAGCTCTGATAGGTTAGAGGACATCTTCCAGAAGTCATCAGAATTACTATGTCTATGGAAGGGATTGAGAACCATGAGCCTCCTTGGTTTTGTATTAAAGTCAATATACCCAGAGTAGGCCAGAAAATAGCTGTCTTCAGGCTACACCATGGTGCTATCCTACAGGGTGCTGTTGGGGTCAATGTAGACCTTCACTGCAAAACAGTGTACTTTAATCAGTTATTTGGTGACATGTGAATATATTTAGCATAGTTTTATCTAAAAATGCTACCTTTTTTTTATGGTCCTCCCCATCCTCCTCTGAGGAGACTTCACTGTACCCCTACCTGAGGTAAAACAACCATGTTTTCTTATGAAATGCATGATTTTGTAAAAATATTTTACAGCAATTGTGGTTAAATTGATAGATATTGTGACACACACCCTAAACTCAAAAAGTGCAGAAAATGCCTGGCTGGAGGGGTGTTGGGCCACATAAGCTCATGTAACCTAATATTGCAAGCTCTGATAATGCGAAGACTTTGAATACAAGTAGAAGTAGTTGTCTGCACTACATACACAAACAAACAGCATTAGTATATCTTAATGCATCTTGGAAATATAGACCTGTAAACACAGAGATACAATATGCGGGAATATCAACTACAGTGCCTTTTTCCCGATTTTGTTGCATTTAAAATGGATTCAATAAAAAAAAAATTCACTGGCCTACACACAATACCCCATAATGTCAAAGTGGAATAATGTTTTTCGAAATAAGTTCAGGAGTAAACATTTGCTTAACAAGTCACCTAATAAGTTGCGTGTTCAATAATAGTGTTTAACATGATTTTTCAATGACTACCTCAAAGACCAGGGAGGTTTAAAAATGGCCCCTATTGGTAGATAGGTTAAAATGTAAAAAGCAAACATTGAATATCCCTTTGAGCATGGTGAAGTTATTAATTACACTTTGGATGGTGTATCAAGATACCCAGTCACTACAAAGATACAGGCGTCCTTCCTATCTCAGTTTCCAGAGAGGAAGGGAAGGCCAATGACTTTAAAATAGTTACAGAGTTTAGCCAATCAGCGGCGAGCTCAAATGTGAATGGCGCACCAAAAAAAAAAGAGTCAAGGGAAGCCAGCTTGGATTTTGGCATCACTACTATCAAATCCCATTGAGAGCATACATCATTGACAGAAAAACTTGAATTGTTGCATCTCATTGTGTTGTTGTCCTCCAGTGGCTAGCTAACTAAAATGGTCCCTTTCCTAAATTAGCCATGGATGGAGATACGGATTTGGACTTGTGGTCTTACATAATTCTCCGTACTGGCCAATGATTATAACGGCGATTCTGATCCAACCATTCATTCATACGTTGGCCTGAGAGGATGGAAGTTCAATATGTAGCTAGATGTAGAAGGCTAATGTTAACTAGCTAACGTTGCCCATGAATGAAAGTTAACTTAGCGAGCAAGCATTTTAGCCAGGTAGCCTAGGACAACAAAAAATAAAAGTGTACTGTATGACAGAGTGATAGACCATTTCGTCAACATGAAAGGCATTGGCGTGGGGTGAGTCAACACGTTTTTCTACTTGCACGAACGTGCATGGCACACACACACACACACACACACACACACACACACACACACACACACACACACACACACACACACACACACACACACACACACACACACACACACACACACACACACACACACACACACACACACGCACACACACGCACGCACAGAAATCAGAACCACGGACAGTCACATCATATTTAGCTTAAGTTGATTGGACAAAATAGTTTTTGTTATCTTTAAGTTGTCACTGTATTAGACTAAGCTGAGGTGATTTGATGATGTTGAAATGTTGAAGTTGAAATGGTGCTGGAATTTTTCAATGACTACCTCAAAGACCAGGGAGGTTTTCCAATGACACGCAAAGAAGGGCCCCTATTGGTAGATAGGTTAAGTGGAGGCAGCTCCTGTTTTCTTTGTGACTTGCGGTAATTCTCCGTGATTTTAAATCAATAGTTTAAAAAGGTCTGAAAATGTTGGAAACATTAACTTGCTTGACAATGCTGTAGGTCATGTAACTGTCTGTTACTGTACATGCAATGTGCTTTGTGGACTTCACTAGACAAAGGTTGCTATCCGGTTTTGTGATAAAAGGTGTGGTTGAATTTATTCTGCCACTGTCTTCTTATTGTCTTGGCCTTTAGGCCTATATATCACGGTCACAAGGCATATGAATTAACAGGTTATAGAGCAGCCAACGCAATTATCACAACACATGGGGAGGGGTTACTATCTGGCAATCCAGGTGTGCAAAGCTCTTAGAGACTCACAGCTGTAATTTCTGCCAAAGGTGATTCTAAGTATTGACTCAGGGGTGTGAATTATATATTTGTGTATTTTGTTTTCAATAAATAAGCTTAAATATCTAAAAACATGTTTTCACTTTGTCATCATGGGGTTTTGTGTGTAGATGGGTGAGAGAGAATTTTGAATTCAGGCTGTAACACAACAACATTTTGAAGGCACTGTATGTATATTTATGAAATGTAAGTTTTACTTTTTGGTAGCTGATTAATAGACAACTTTAATCTCATTCAGTGTTGTATGGTCCTGCCTGTATGGTGTTGTGGCTATTGTAATCTCATCGGCTCTAAGGAAAACAATTGGGCACTGAAAACTCTCAATGTTTTTGGTCAAAGGTTCTTCTGTGGATTTATTTGTTCAGCCCTTACGTTAGCTCCAACAACCTGACACTGATTGACAAGAAATGGCATCAACTTAGTGGGCCTTCGCATGTCATAGGAATTGCAACTCTCCAATGTCAATGCCATCCTGAATCTCCCAGTCTGCCCTGCAGTTGCCATACATGTTGACATGGTGACATTATGGTATATGGGGAGGATATAACCACATACACTAACGGTCAAAAGTTTTAGAACACCTACTCATTCAAGGGTTTTTCTTTATTTTTACTAGTAGTGAAGACATCAAAACTATGAAATAACACATATGGAATTGTAGTAACCCAAAAAAGTGTTCAACAAATAAAAATATATATTATATTTGAGATTCCATTCCAAGCCACCCTTTGCCTTGATGACAGCTTTGCACACTCTTGGCATTCAACCAAATTCATGAGGTAGTCACCTGGAATGCATTTCAAATACAAACAGTTGTACTTAGTTAAAAGTTAATTTGTGGAATTTCTTTACATCTTAATGCGTTTGAGCCAATCAGTTGTGTTGTGACAAGGTAGGGGGGTATACAGAAGATAGCCCTGTTTGGTAAAAGACCAAGTCCATATTATGGCAAGCTCAAAACAGCTCAAATAAGCAAAGAGAAACGACAGTCCATCATTACTTTAAGACAAAAATCAAAAACCATCAAGCGCTATGAGAAAACTGGCTCTCATGAGGACTGCCACAGGAATGGAAGATCCAGAGTTACCTCTGCTGCAGAGGATACGTTCATTAGAGTTACCAGCCTCAGAAATTGCAGCCCAAATAAATGCTTCACAGAGTTCAAGTAACAGACACATCTCAACATCAAGCGGAGACTGTGTGAATCAGGCCTTCATGGTCAAAGTTCTGCAAAGAAACCACTACTAAAGGACATCAATAAGAAGAAGAGACTTGCTTGGGCCAAGAAACACGAGCAATGGATATTAGACCGGTAGAAATTTGTCCATTGTTCTGGAGTCCAAGTCTTTGTGAGACGCAGTATGGGTGAACGGATGATCTCTGCATGTGTATTTCCCACCGTAAAGCATGGAGGAGGAGGTGTTATGGTGTGGGGGTGCTGTGCTGGTGACACTGTCTATTTTACTAAGAAGGAGAGTGATGGATTGCTGCATCAGATGACCTGGCCTCCACAATCCCCCGACCTCAACCAAATTGAGATGGTTTGGGATGAGTCGGACCGCAGAATGAAGGAAAAGCAGCCAACAAGTGCTCAACATATGTGGGAACTCCTTCAAGATGGTTGGAAAAGCATTCCAGTGTAAGAACCGACGCTGGAGACGAGTAGCAGGTACGGGGAGTTAAACATTTAATTGTACAGACATGGAACAGGACAGGAACAGCGCCAGAAACGGGTAAACAAAACGACAAACAATAATCAATGCTGAAGCGGGGAATGGAGCCGGGGAACAGACAGATATAAGGGAGGTAATAAACAGGTGATTGAGTCCAGGTGAGTCCAATAATCGCTGATGCGCGTGACGAGGGAAGCAGGTGTGTGTAATGATGGTGGCAGGAGTGTGTAGTGCAGGGAGGGAAAGCGGGAGCAGGCGTGAGAGCCTGACGGGCCAGCCGAGGCACGGGCGCTGGACAACCCGGCTGGGATTAAATTCCTGACGTACCGGCAGAGGTGTGGGAGCCTGGCGAGCCGGCTGAGGCGTGGAAGCCTAACGATCCGGCTGAGGCGTGAAAGCCTGTCGGTCCCGCTGAGGCGTGAGAGCCCGATGAGCCGGCTGAGGCATAGAAGCCTGACGAGCCGGCTAAGGCATAAAAACCCTGGCGATCTGGCTGTGGCCTGACGTGTGATGGGCGCCTGCCGAGCAAACCGGGGCAACAGAAGCGTCTCGAGCCAGCTTGGTCATGACAGCCCGACAAGCTGGCTTAAGCACCCCCGGTTTCATCGGCGGTGCCCCCCGGACAAGACGTAGATGTGCTTCGTAGATGTGCTTCAGCATTCTGTAAGGACCGATGCTGGAGATGAGAAGCAGGTACGGAGAGTTAAACATTTAATTGTACAGACATGGAACAGGACATGAGTAGGTGTTCTAAAATATTTAACCGGTAGTGTATGATGACAAGCTCATAAGGCAGGTGTTCACCACATTGAACCAACACGACCTGACACTCATTGAGAAAAAATGCCATCAACTTACTGGGCTTTCACATATGTCAATGCCATCCTGAATCTCCCAGAACTGTCCTCCATAGCTACACTCCACCATCAGTCCTCCTCTCGGGCAGTTACTACAGACACAATGGAATTGGACTGCCACATGTCAGTAGGCCATTCAACAGCCAAAATGCCTCCTGGAAAGATACACCACATAACCAATAGTATGTGGACACCTGCTCGTTCCAAAACATCTCATTCCAAAATCATTGGTCCCCCCTTTGCCATCTCCCTCAATAACTTTAAGCATCAGCTGTCAGAGCAGCTTACCGATCACTGCACCTGTATATAGCCCATCTGTAAATAGCCCACCCTCATTGGGGTGAAAACAAACATGTCTGTTTTGACTTGTCTTTTCAACAGCTCAGGGCAGCGTGGTGCTCAAAAGGGCCGTTGGTGTGTTTGAGTGAGAAAGCAGTGTGTCAGTGGAACAATGCTCTAAATATACCCTCCTCAGGCCAAAGATAGCTGTCCAGAAAGGCTAGGGGGTTGCCCTTCTACAACCCAACACGCTCTCCAGTGCCCAAGCAGAGCAGCAGCAGGTTCAATAAGCAGTACAGCATCGCTGGCCTGACCCGGCAAGAGGGGGGATCCGGTTACACGTCCATGGCCATTTTCCATCATAACCCCAGTGAACCAAAGCCCTTTCCTTTTTTTTCTCTTTCGGCTGTTCTTGTTTGTTGTTCTTGTTTGTTTGAATGCTGGGCGCTGAAATTAAGGGGGTGGGTGGTGCGGGGCGAGTTGTGGTGCAGATGTTTGGATTCTTTCACTCACTGACCCAGATGAAGAGGACAGTACAACTAGCTGACCGACCCCTGGGACAGGGATATGATTCCACACCTTCACCAAGAGAGTACAACTGAATGGGGATAATCTAGAATGCACTGGATTGCACCCCAGGGAAAAGTTTGATATTCCAGACGAGTTGAAAAGGCGACTACTGCATACCTTCTACCAGTCTTTTTTGCAGTGGTGTGCTGGGGCGCCAACATAAAGGCTGGTGATGCTTCCTGGGTAAATAAGATGATCAGGAAGGCTAGCTTTGTTCCGGGGATTAGCCTTGACACTCTAGAGGAGGTGGTGGAGAGACGGATCCTGGCCAAACTGCTGGCCATCATGGACAACGTCACCCACCCTCTGCATGCCATGGTTATGACGCAGAGGAGCACATTCAGTCACAGATTGATCCCACCACGGTGTGCCAGAGAGCGCTACAGGAGGTCCATCTATTTAATGCCTCACCAGGGTGTCGTGCCGTCGGCAACATAGACCTGGAACTGTTGGGGTGTTAGGACCTAGTTTAACAATTATGCATCCATCTGTGAGTAACTCTGGTCTGTAATCACTCATTCACTCAGGACTTATTTATTCATTCAGGTCTGTATATACATATTCATGTACAGTTGTTATATCATATCACATGCAATATTGTAAGTCATTCTTGAACTGAATTTACATAGTCATTCACTCAGGAATGCATAATAGTATCCTGTCAGTTGTATCTTTTTTTCTTTGCTTTTAGTATATCGAATGTGCAATACGTGCATTTATCTGTAATTAAACCCTGCGCACTAAGGACTGTATTTTAAGGGAATTACTATTATTACCCTAAATTATATCAAACACACATTTAGCTATTTAAGTATCTCTTCCTGTCATTTACCTGTACAGTTAACGTAACAATGCAAAATATTCACTTACCTGTTCATTTAAGCAGACTGTATATTAAGTAAACTATTATTACCCTCACTTATATCATACGCACAATTAGCTATTTAAGTATTTCTCTGCCATCGACCTGTATAGTAGTCGTGACCAAAGGTTTTGAGAATGACACAAGTATTGGTCTCCACAAAGTTTGCTGCCTCAGTGTTGATGATGCCAATTTGCATATACTCCAGAATGTCATGAAGAGTGATCAGATGAATTGCAATTAATTGCAAAGTCCCTCTTTGCCATGAAAATGAACTTAATCCCCCAAAATCATTTCCACTGCATTTCAGCCCTGCCACAAAAGGAACAGCTGCCATCATGTCAGTGATTGTCTCGTTAACACAGAGTGTTGACGAGGACAAGGCTGGAGATCACTCTGTCATGCTGATTGAGTTAGAATAACAGACTGGAAGCTTTAAAAGGAGGGTGTTGCTTGAAATCATTGTTCTTCCTCTGTCAACCATGGTTACCTGCAAGGAAACACATGCCATCATCATTGCTTTGCACAAAAAGGGCTTCACAGGCAAGGATATTGCTGCTGGTAAGATTGTACCTAAATCAACCATTTATCGGATCATCAACAACTTCAAGGAGAGAGGTTCAATTGTTGTGAAGAAGGCGTCAGGGCGCCCAAGAAAGTCCAGCAAGCGCCAGGACCGTCTCCTAAAGTTGATTCAGCTGCGGGATCGGGGCACCACCAGTATAGAGCTTGCTCAGGAATGGCAGCAGGCAGGTGTTTGGGCCATCCGGAAAACACCTTGTCCGGAGAAGACAAGGTGAGCGCTACCATCAGTCCTGTGTCATGCCAACAGTAAAGCATCCTCAGACCATTCATGTGTGTGGTTGCTTCTCAGCCAAGGGAGTGGGCTCACTCACAATTTTGCCTAAGAACATAGCCATGAATAAAGAATGGTACCAACACATCCTCCGAGAGCAACTTCTCCCAGCCATCCAAGAACAGTGGCTCGGGGAACAAAACATCGACATTTTGGGTCCATGGCCAGGAAACTCCCCAGACCTTAATCCCATTGAGAACTTGTGGTCAATCCTCAAGAGGTGGCTGGACAAACAAAAACCCACAACTTCTGACAAACTTGATTATGCAAGAATGGACTGCCATCAGTCAGGATGTGGCCTAGAAGTTAATTGACAGCATGCCTGGGCAGATTGCAGAGGTCTTGAAAATGAAGGGTCAACACTGCAAATATTGACTCTTTGCATAAACTGAATGTCATTGTCAATGAAAGCCTTTGACACTTACGGAGTAGTTGTAATTATACTGTAATTGTACCATAGTAACTACTGACATAAAGATCTAAGAACACTGAAGCAGCAAAATTTGTGGAGACCAATACTTCTGTCATTCTCAAAACTTTTGGCCACGACTGTATAGTTAACCACGCAAATACTCCTTATTTATCTATATCAACTTGCACTATTTTTTTATCTTCATCTAACACTCCATAGTGTACATATTCAGCCATTCACCCATACTATGCAATGTCTTTTTATAGCTTTTTGCACTCCAGACTTCTTGTATTTTTATACTTTTTCATACTGCCGCTCTATGTATCTGTCTTTTGTGTGTTTTCGTTCTGGCATTTTGCACCTGCATTGTGTTTTTTCGTAGCTGCTTGACAAAGAAATTTCCCCTTGGGGATCAATAAAGTATCTCTCTCTCTCTCTATGTACTGGTCAGGATCTGTATGTGTTTAGCCAATATCGATACTCCAAGGCTACTCGTGTCATGTGCATTGAGTGTTGGAAATGCACTTTACAAATGAAATATTATTGTTATTATGTGTGGGAACCTGGGTCAGCATAACAACACATTGGCCCTAGTCACCCTACCCCAGTCAGTGTGTCCCTGTCAGAGCATCAGTCCTCACCCTGTGGTCCTCCCGTAGCGCCATGCTAGTGTTGGGTTGGCCCCCGGCTATGCGGCCCCTGTCATACCCGCCTGTCAGACTGGGCATGAAGTCCCGACCGAAAGGCTCTGAGAAACTCCGCATCATCTGTTGTACATGCGTGTTGTGTGCCTGGAATGGATCCCTGTGGAGAAGAGGAAGAAGAAATGGAATCAGCCTCTATGTTCCCAGAGATTCTGGAATTCTTTGTAGATTTGATGACTGTGCTGATGAGTGAAAAACAAATGGTCCTACCTTGATGAGCTGTAGATTGGAAAATGGGAAAGTGGAGGGAGAGAAAGGAAGGAAGGAAGGAAGGAAGGAAGGAAGGAAGGAAGGAAGGAAGGAAGGAAGGAAGGAAGGAAGGAAGGGAACTTGTTAGCACCAGGTATTCACCATTTCATAATTTACTGTCTGTTATACAATCAAATTCACAATTCATATGAGTAGGCCTAGTTATATTAGTTTTCAATTAGTGGAACACCTTCTGAGTCCCTATACACTTCAATGGAGGAGGCAGTGTAGCTCCTCCTTATTTCTCAGGTCAAATAAGTGCTAGGCATTTTTTTTCTGTGTGAAAATATAAAACATTTTCATAGCTAGATGTAGGGTGGATGGGTGGAGCTCCGGGGACAACCAGAGGGTTTGGGGTGTTTGGAGCGACTTCACTTCGGTGTAGAATGTATGTTTTAAAATAAAAAATAATAATAATAAAAAATAAAAATATATATATATACAGTATATTCTAAATAGTCAGAGCAAGAACATTCAACCGGGCATTGCGAGGGAAGGGCTGGTTTGCGGACTGAAGATGGGTAACAATTATCTGATTTTAGGGCAGGCCTAAGAGTATGGCCAAAAGTATGTGGACACCCCTTCAAATTAGTGGATTCAGCTATTTCAGCCACACCCAATGCTCACAGGTGTATAAAATCAACCACACCGCCATGCAATCTCCATAGACAAACATTGGCAGTAGAAAGGCCCTGGAGAGCTCAGTGACTTTCAACGTGCCACCTTTCCAACAAGTCAGTTTGTAAAATTTCTGCCCTGCTAGAGCTGCCCCGGTCAACTGTAAATGCTGTTATTGTGAAGTGGAAACGTCTAGAAGCAACAACGGCTCAGCCACGAAGTGGTAGATCACACAAGCTCACAGAACGGGACCGCCGAGTACTGAAGCGGGTCCTAATACCTAGTGCCAACTGTAAAGTTTGGTGGAGGAGGAATAATGGTTTAGGGCTGTTTTTCTTGGTTCGGGCTAGGCCCCTTAGTTCCAGTGAAGGGAAATCTTAATGCTACAGCATATAATGACATTCTAGACGATTCTGTGCTTCCAACTTTGTAGCAACAGTTTGGGTAAGGTCCTTTCCTGTTTCAGCATGACAATGCCCCTGTGCACAAAGCGAGGCCCATGCAGAAATGGTTTGTCTATATCGTTGTGGAAGAATTTGACTGGCCTGCTCAGAGCCCTAACCTCAACCCTATCGAACACCTTTGGGATGAATTGGAACGGCGACTACGAGCCAGGCCCAACATCTGTGCCCTGACCTCACTAATGCTCTTCCACTGAATGGAAGCAAGTCCCCGCAGCAAAGCCTTCCCAGAAGAGTGGAGGCTGTTATAGCAGCAAAGGGGGGTACCACTCCAAATTAATGCCCATGATTTTGGAATGAGATGTTCGACGAGCAGGTGTCCACATACTTTTGGTTATAGATATTACATTCTCTGGGGAATGCCTACACTTACTCACAGCATATATTCACCAATGAAAAATATTAACCAATGTTTTGCTGACACTATGCCTTGAGTAGTAAGTACCATGCTATTACTGTAGGTTACATGTCAACCAGTAGCTATTAACACACATCAAACATGGGTTTTACTGTACCTTAATTGTCATTGAAATTTAGTAATATCTCAGTAGAATTTCTAGCAAATACAACACATATACACAAATAATAAAACATCTAAACAAGAAATCAAGAAATGACAGAACGAGTCCAATTAACAATCCAGCGGTAGATGTATTAGAGTGAGCAGTGTCAGAATCCAGAATATAAAAAAAGACCCAGGTAAATGGTATGTACAGTAGTAGCTAGGTATATTAGGATGAGCTATTTCAAGTATACAGTATATACACACACAGGGAGTAAACAACAGTATATTAACAGAATATGAGGTGACCAGTGGCTCTATATATACATAACTGGGCACACAATTGACCCATAATAATATCTGCAACCTATTGATTGTGAATGTGGCTCTTAAAATATAACATAATTGACAATAGCCTACAGACTGTCATTGTAGACAAGGGTTGGGTAGCACACATTCGTAATTGTCCATTATTTGAAACAATGTGTCATGTTCAAAGTGGTGTTGACTGGTATTTAAAATAAACGTTATTTTTCTAGAAAAATCTCCAGACAGTCGAATTAATGGCAGAATAAAATATTGATACTACTTACGAGAAGAAAGGGTCTTCTTCAAATTCCCTGTGAAGACTGTTAAACATTTCCAAGGGTGTTTGAGAGGGAAAGTGAAGTATGAAATATCTATTTTCTGTTTTGCGTTATGAAGCGACTCCTACGACCCAGTGTGTGACAGCCAACTGAACACGGTGTCAATGAAGTTACTATAGAAACTTGCTACATTTGAGAAAGTTGGGCTTTATGACCCAGAAGCCACATGACCCCATTCGAGACATCTGATTGGCTGGCTATTCACAGCTCGAGCATGATCGATCTCATAAGAACGTTATGTTGTCAGTAGCTGTCATGACAACACAGTTCGCTACGGAAAAACATATTCGATGTTTTGCCATATTTTATCAGCGTGTGCCACAAGAATATACAATTCTCAATTTTCGTTTTCTTGAAAATCTGTGAGTGCTGTTATATGATACAATATGAGTACTTGTTGCGTTTACAACTTGTCTAAGTCCTATCATTAACTGATTTCAGCCAGAGTATGGCTGTGGATTGACTGCATTGTTTGAATGGAATGTTAGCATATTGTCAAGTTATTGAAAAATGTATGTGACGCATTCCTCTCGAATACTGGATGGCTAGCTAGCTAAAAATATACAGTGCAGATACATCCTTCATATTCATTATTTTACACAATCTTTTCACAGCACTGGCAAACGAAGTTATTGATAATAGCCTACACTACAGACTGTCATTATAGACAGGGGTGGGTAGCATACAGTCGTTATTGTCCATTATCTGAAACAATATGTCATGTTCAAAGTGGTGTTGACTATTAAATATATATTTTCTGTTTCGAGATATGAAGCGAAACCTGCGACCCAGTGTGTGACCGTGACTGCCCCCCGCGCACGGTGGCAATGAAGCTTGCTACATTTTAGAAAGTTGGGCTGATGAACCAAGAGCCACATGACCTCCGTCGAGCCCTCTGATTGGCTGGCTATTCACAGCTCGAGCTGGATCTATCACAATAACGTTATGTTGTCAACAGCGGTCATAACAACGCATTTTATATTCGATGTTTTGCCATAATTTACCAGCGTGTCCCACTTGAGCAACGACATGCTGTAAAAAATGTGCAGGCTAACGGCGTTTGTTGTTGAATTTTGAAATGTAAATACGAGGAACTATATTACTTTTCATTGGGCCTACATGTATATAGTATTATTTGCAGTTGTCACTATGACAATGAACACACCCTGAAAGCACTGAACGGTCTGAACCAGTATCTGTGCGTTAGCGACCTCATGAATGGTCTTGTGTTAACACCTTATTACAGTTTTTCTAAATCACTTTGACTCAATTCTATAATGAGAATTATTGTTTTCAAAACAATAAGTTCAAATCTCTGAACAATTCGTTTCTCGTTCACACCAGATTTTAATTTCTTATTAATTTAAGCAAATTGCATGTGGTTTGGCACGTGTGCCAAAGAATAAGTACAATTGACTACAATTTGCACAATAACTACATGCACATGGCTTGCTGATCAAAACTGATTAGTTGATTCTCAGTGAAATTGTCATACTCTTCACAACTTCTAAACATCATTTCATCGTGTGAGCCATCACATGCAAAATGATCCATTCAATTATCAAAATCTGTCAGACATACACTGGGGGCCAAAAGTTTGTAATATTACTAATTCAAGGGTTTTTCTTTATTTGCACAATTTTTTACATTGTAGAATAAAAGTGAAGACATCAAAACTATGACATAACACATGTGGAATCATGTAGTAACCAAAAAAGTGTTAAACAAATCAAAATATATTTTATATTTGAGATTCTTCAAATAGCCACCCTTTGCCTTGATGGCATAAAACAAATTATAAATAAGAGTAGTGCACAAAAAACTAACTATATTACAGAAACCTCAGTGCAATATGCATAATGTAGCATTGTTCTACAGCCTTACTCGCCATGCCTTTCTTGCAGCAAAGTCATCTATGATATCATCATAGCTGTTGTGATTTATACTAATGATGGAAAGTCCACAGAGACGTTCTTGCACCGTAATAGATCTCAGGTAGGTTTTAATCAGTTTGAGCTTAGAGAAGCTCCTTTCAGCAGCAGCCACTGTAACAGGAAGAGTGGCAATGATTCTCAGAGCTACCCACATATTGGGGTACATTTCTGTTAGCTTCTTCTCGTGTAGGAAGGTCAAGAGTTCCATGTTTGTCATGTTTTTTGATGGCAAATGTGAAAAGTTTTGCATTTCCACATCAAGTTCCCTGCCATCAATATTTGGCTGCCTGTCATGGCTTAGAGCAGTGCTCAGGGTTTGACAGTGCTCTAGCAACTCTTCTTTTGACATGTTGAGGAGCACTCCAAATGTGTCATTAATCTCTCCCAGGTTCTGAAATCTCTCATCAAGTGAAGAGAGGGATGTATCCACTACAACATCAACAAATTTGGTTAACATTTTTCGAAGTGCATCACCAATAGGCTTATCTGGCAACTCATAGCCAAAGTCCCTTTTTGTGGTTCTCAACCGCTTTTGTTTGAGGACAGCCTCCATGTTCATCTCCTCGCACATTTCCTTTGCAGTTGTCTGTGCATCAGAAAATCCTGTGTTTCTGTAGCAGGTAAGGGAATCTCTGGTTTTCTTCAGCAAGTCGACAGCCACATCTAGCTGCATAGAGGGTGACTGCATCAGTTTACTCACATGCTGGATCTTGTTGAGGGTATCATACCATATGACTGCAAATAGAAAAGCGGTAAGATCCAATCTCCTCAACCAAAGACTGGGCTTAAATTTTCACCACAGGGTCTGCAGTAGTTTCCCTCACCTCCAGAAGAGCCTCTCTGACTTGCCCAGCCTGGTACCTTACTGCCTGAATGCTGTTTATCCTGCTTTCCCACCTGGTCTCTGACCATGATTTCAGGGTGGTTTTGACATGTTTCAGGAGGATATCCCATCTCTGGGTGGAGGCTGAGAAGAGTTTGAATAATTTCGCTAAATATCCAAAGCAGCCAATGGCATCTGGTGAGATCTTAGCAGCATCAGCTACCACCAGATTTAAAGTGTGGGCACCACATGGGACAAAAAAGGCTCTTGAGTTCTGTTGAAGCAGCCTAGCCTGAACACCTTTATTCTTTCCCTTCATGTTGGCGCAGTTGTCATAGGACTGTCCTCTGCAGTCCTCAAAGGGGATGTTCAGCTCCTCCAGCCTTTTGAGGATGAGAGATGACAAACTTTCCCCTGTTGACTCCTCTGCCACAAGAAAGCCCATGAAATGTTCTTTAATTTGTGGTATGTCTTCCATTAACACAATCCTGACAATGACAGAGAGCTGTTCCTTATGACTCAGATCAGGGGTGCAATCTAAAATAATGGAGAAATACTTTGATGTTTTGATCTCTTCCACTATTCTTTCCAGTATTTTTGCGCTGATGGAGTCTATCAATTCATTTAGGATTATTTTGCCCAGGTAATGTGTGTGACTGCCAGCTCCACTTTCCACCCTACCAACATGCTGCTTCATTACTGGATCAAATTTGGCCATAAGCTCCACCTCTTGAGAACATTTCCATTGTCTGGTTTGTTTAATGTGTCTGTGGATCCCCTTAAAGCCATGTTTCTTTCAGCTAAGGACTGAATTATTGCCACCAATCTGCTAAGAACTTCACGCCACCAGTTTCTCTCAGACTCAGCGAATGCCATCTCGTGCTTATCTATTGTTAGCCCCTTTGTAAGACGGACCTCCAATACCTTCCATGTTGCCATGTGTGTATTGTGCTCCTGGGTATCCTCATGGGCCTTGAGCAAGTGACTTGCATTTTTCCAATCCCTTAGTCCTTCTCTATTCAATTTGAAATCTCTCTGAGAAAACATTTAGCAGCAGAAGCAGTACAAACTATCATTCTTTTTCGAGTACATTAGCCAGCTTCTTTAGATTTTTTCTACATTGACTAAGACTCTATTGAAATAGTCATGCTGACACCTTCTCCTGTCTTTTTGTTTCGGAAACGTGAAACTGTTTTTTATTTGATACGGCCCTTTGAGAACAAACTCTGTTCTTACCTTATCAGTTAAAACAGATGGCCAGTCAATAATTGTAGATGCCTGATGCTGGGCTGAGGTAGAGGGGACAGGAGCACTTGATGCTGCATCGCTGGACTGTGTTGAGGTAGAGGGGACAGGAGCGCTTGATGCTGCATCGCTGGGCTGTGCTGAGGTAGAGGGTATAGCTGCTGATGGTGAAGCTATACAATAATAGCACCTAAGCCACATTACACAAACACAGATAGAAAATAGCAAGATTAATTACACCTAGCATTCAGGCACAAAACATGTATTCAATGAGCACTTCTCTATCATGCTGTTAGCTATAATACATATAAGACTAATCAATAATGAAAATGCAAAGGCTTACAACTATTAATTACAAAAGGGAATGGGAAAGGAATTTTAATTTTAATTGACTTTTACAAGCAGGGTTAACGTTGGCTAACTAGACTAGCTAAGATGTCAATAAAATGTAGGCCTATGCCTGGTTTCTTGAGGCAGACAGTGGATGATTCATGCAGCACATTTGAAAGAAAAAGTGTATTTCTCAAAATTATGTTATAGGTTAGGTTATTCCCCAAACACCTGAATAGTCTTTCCAACATTCCCTAATGAATTTAAGGTAAAAGTAACTGACATTAACTCTAGCTAGCTAGCTATTTAAATTAGTGAACGTATCATCTAAAGTAAACTAGCTAGTAGTAGGCTGGACACATTACATTTTTTACAATGCTTTTTACTGATAAAAGCTAGTTCATTGCATCCGCCAGGGAGCCCAGTTTTATAATTTGTCCATATTTCCCAGCTGCTTGCCATAGTTTTGAAGTAATCACGAAAAAACAGGCCTTATTTTAGGGCATTTTTCACCCTGCCAGCTCTTATTAGTTTTATTGAGCACTGTGGCACCAACTCGCCTTCCAAACATTCTATTGCCAGTTTATTGTTCTACGTCACAATGCCTGCTTCGCTATTGTTGGCAATGAGACCTGTTTCGCTATTGTTGGCAATGAGACCTGTCCACGTTGTCTGTAGTTAAAATGTAAACAACAACAAAAAATTACTCATGAAACTCTGAGGTCGTCCCATTGTTTCCTAGAGGGAAATATAGCTATGTCTGTTTATTTCGCCAAATATCTCACAATGTGTATATATATTTATTTTTTTCAAGTCGGTAACCATTTTAATCAGTAGAATCACTACATGATTCCATATGTGTTATGTCATAGTTTTGATGTCTTCACTTTTCTACAATGTAAAAAACCCTTGAATGATTAATATTCCAAACTTTCCAAGTGTACATGTACATTCAATAATTATCTATGACATGGAATGTTTGTGATGTCTGCTAAATTGGCAAATTAGCTGCCAGGTGACATAGTAATGAAATAGGAATCACAATCTTACCAATCAACCAATCAAGTTTAGAAGCATATACAGTTGAAGTCGGAAGTTTACATACACTTAGGTTGAAATCATTAAAACAAAATGTTCAACCACTCAACCACAGATTTTATGTTAAAAAACTATAGTTCTGGCAAGTCGGTTAGGACTTCTACTTTGTGCATGACACAAGTAATTCTTCCAATTGTTTACAGACAGTTGACTGTGTCTTTAAACAGCTTGGAAAATTCCAGAAAATTATGTCATGGCTTTAGAAGCTTCTGATAGGCTAATTGACATCATTTGAGTCAATTGGAGGTGTACCTGTGGATGTATTTCAAGGCTTACCTTCAAACTCAGTGCTTCTCTGCCAAGACCTCAGAAAAAACATTTTAGACCTGGTTCATCCTTGGTTGAAATTTCTCTGCCATCGACCTGTATAGTATAGTAAACCATGCACCATCCACCAATGTATAGTGTACATATTCAGCCATCCACATACTATTATAGCTTTTTTGCACTCCAGACTTCTTGTTTTTCTATACTTTTTCATACTGCCGCTCTATGTATCATGTGTCCTGCCTGCCTGCCTGCCTGCCTTAAAGCTTGGTCGCAAATGGGTCTTCCAAATGGACAATGACCCCAAGCATACTTCCAAAATTGTGGCAAAATGGCTTAAGGACAACAAAGTCAAGGTATTGGAGTGGCCATCACAAAGCCCTGACCTCAATCCTATAGAACATTTGTGAAAAAGCGTGTGCGAGCAAGGACGCCTACAAACCTGACTCAGCTACACCAGTTCTGTCAGGAGGAATGGGCCAAAATTCACCCAACTTATTGTGGGAAGCTTGTGGAAGGCTACCCGAAACGTTTGACCAAAGTTAAACTATTTAAAGGCAATGCTACAAAATACTAATTGTACAGCTCACACGATGACAAAAAAACTTTTCATTTTGGTGGCATTGGCCAATTTACTGACACAATAACTAGGTTTTGAGGCATGAATTAAATATTTTGGGTGAGTTACTACATTCACTGACATAATAACTAGGTTTTGAAGCATGAATTAAATGTTTTGGGTGAGCAAGAGGCTTCCCTATGGTCAGAGCCTGACAGCGATTGAGAAACTGTAATAGGCAGCATGCAGTAGGATGCGTGATCAGTTGATTGACAGGTGTAGAACTGTAGAACGATACACTTTCCTCTAGTGTAGATGCTCACCAACGTGTTATAGTTATGTAGCCTATAGTTTATAATTATAGTTATTGGCTGGGTGGATGGTCCGGGCCTTAACTCCAACACAACACAACTAACATTATTATCGCAACAGAACTAGCCTACTAGTAGTCTAGCTAACGTTAGCGATACATATAAAATTACACGTATACACTTACACTTGACTTTTATACTCTATAAATTGGCTCTTTCAAATAATTGACTCTGGCAAGTTTGCCATGCAGTAGGGAAGTAAAGCAGATGTTGAATCCATCACTTCCGTTGTTTGGCTGTGCCCATAGCAACATTTGAAAATTAAGTGGATAGAATTCGACGTTTAAGAACAACAACAAACAACACCGTTACGACCTGCTGCGGTAATTACCTTGTGAGGAGGCAGTGTCAATGCAAGATCATGTTGTTCAAAGTGGCTAGAAAGGACTGTAATAAGAGATAAATAATGATACGGAAAATATTAGCCTACAAGATTCAATCGAGCTACATTCGCTTAAATTGCATCCCATTAGATAGGTAGGTACTTTATTGATCCCCGAGAGGAAATTACTTTGTCAAGCAGAAACAAATAGTAGGGTCTCAGGCTAACAGCTCAATGTCCGGGCTACAAAACTGTTCCTTAACAGTAATATGGCTTGGATTACACCATCTCTTGTTAACTAATAAAGCCAGCCCCCCTCCCTTACTCTTACCGGAAGAAGCGCTATCCCTGTCCGATCTAATGGTCTGGAAACCAAAGATAGTGGCGTTCCCTATGGGGATGTTATCATTCAGCCATGTCTCGGTCAGACATACTAGACTAGCTTCCTTGTAATCCCTCTGTCCACGGACTAGACCCTCGAGTTCATCTATCTTGTTATGTAGCGATCTCACGATAGCCGGCTTGTACTTCCTAAGTTTTTCATTACACTTCAATTCCGCCCTGCATCCACGCCGTCGCCTTTTCAACTCGTCCAGAATAACAAACCTTTCCCTGGGGTGCAATAGCGCTGAGTGAGTTAAATCCAATAGCTGGTTCTTCGCGTGTACGTTCGGTGCAGCTATGCCTCAGTGATAAAAAGGACCAATAAAACTTTCGTAAAACAGTAGCACTCCATAATCCTGAACTATTATAGTATCAACTGTTGCAAAAAAAAATCAAGAAAAACATACTAAAACAACAATTAACGCACAAACAACGGGAGCTGCTTAACATGCGACAACACAGGGCGGCGCCAATACAGGTGTATTAATGAGAGGAAAGAAACGCAAAACTGGCACCCGTCTCATTCCTCGCACATATTCTGATCATCATGACTTGCTTACATTTGTACAATTTATCATGTTAATTTCAGTTAAATTATTTGTCCTTCCTCTCTGGAGTGCCAGAATGCGCTCTGAGTGAGGGTGGGTTGCACCAACATGGTTTAAATTAATCTAGGATTAGAGCTAATCTAGGTTTTGTAAATCTAGGTTTATAATTAATCAGAGATGTGTTGCACCACTTAATTTTAAATCTGGATTAGTAAATCTATGATTAACGGTTTTAAACTATGATTAGTGACGTTACACCAATATATGAGGTATTTCCTGAGTTGAAATGAAGTAGCTAGCCTACTTGACAAACGAGGCCACAAAGTTGCTGTTCCTTGATAAAATAATAACAATGTAACGTTAGAACTACTGCAACTCCATCATGAAAGGTTCTCATGGTTTAGCTGGTTTGAAATAAAATCTGTTATTTGCCCGTGCTAGACAGAAAACTCATTCGTTATCTACTGTAGCTAGCTAGTTTATAAACCAAGCTAGCTAGGATTATATATATATTGTAACTATTTAAAGTTATTCAGGCCTTTATGATTTGTCTGTTAGCCACCTGATTATGACACGTCAAAGAAGTTCAAATTTCTGTTCATGAAAAAAAACCTTGTCGGAGCTGATGGAGGAATTTTGTAACGTACTGGAGGATAAAAAGACAGACAACACGACTGTCAAAAAATAGGAAGACACCTGGGCTATTTTATGCAACAGATTGAATGGATCGACACGGATTAAAGAGAAGAGGGACCCAAATCAGATGAAGGAGTGCTGGAAGCATTATCTCCTTGAAAATGCATCGTTATCATAAAAATCAGGAACACTGTCGTTTTGGTCTCTCCCCAGTAGATATGTTGCAATTTTATCAATTAAACTACCTCAAGTAGCAGTTTAGAATTAATCTCCAATCTAAATGTATATATTTTTTTGAATTCATTGAGCAACAGGCTTAAAATGAATCTAGGTTTAAAGTGAAAACTAAATTTATATTAGAGGAAGGATTTAATTTAACTTGGATTAATTTAAAACTAGATAAAAAATTTGGTGCAACAAGATTTAACCCAGTTTAGGAGTTAATCCATGTTGGTACAACACACCCAGAGAGTTTTTTGTTGTTGTTGTTTTTATTTTATTAACAACAACAAATCAATACAGAAAGTACATGGGGGATGTGCTCAAGTATAGATGTGCTCAAATTTGTTGGTACCCTTCCACAAAAAACAAAGAATGCACAACTTTCCCTGAAATAACTTGAAGCTAACAAAAGTAATTGGCATCCACCATTGTTCCATATTTAATAGAAATCAGACTTTAGATTTTTTATTCAACATAATATTGTAAATAATAAAACAAATGAAAATGGCATGGACAAAAATGATGGGACCCTTAACCTAATATTCTGTTGCACAACCTTTAGAGGCAATCACTGCAATCAAATGTTTTCTGTAGCTCTCAATGAGACTTCTGCACCTGTTAACAGGTATTTTGGCCCACTCTTCCTGAGCAAACTGCTCCAGCTGTCTCAGGTTTGATGGGTCCCTTCTCCAGACTGCAAGTTTCAGCTCTTTCCATAGATGTTCGATAGGATTCAGATGAGGACTCATAGAAGGCCACTTCAGAATATTCCAATGTTCTGTTCTTATTCATTCTTGGGTGCTTTTAGCTGTGTGTTTTGGGTCATTATTCTGTTGGAGGACCCATGACCTGCGACTGAGACAGAGCATTCTGACACTGGGCAGTACGTTTTGCTCCAGAATGCCTTGATAGTCTTGAGATTTCATTGTGCCCTGCACAGATTCAAGGCATCCTGTGCCAGGCGCAGCAAAGCAGCCCCAAAACATAACCAAGCCTCCTCCATGTTTCACTGTAGGTATGGTGTTCTTTTCTTTGAAAGCTTCATTTTTTCGTCTGTGAACATGGAGCTGATGTGACTTGCCAAAAAGCTCCAGTTTTGATTCATCTGTCCAAATGACATACTCCCAGAAGGATTGTGGCTTGTCAATATGCATTTTAGCAAAATCCAGTCTGGATTTTATGTTTTTCTTTCAAAAGTGGATTCCTCCTGTAAGGGTACCAACAAATTTGAGCATGTCTGTATATATAAAGAATATACAAAGGACAATCAGGCTAGTGGGTACAATATCACATTACAGAAGGACCTTAAGGGACAAACACACTTATAATTCTAACATCTTTTTTTGTTAGTAGAGTATTTAATTGTCTTAAAATATTTAGTAAGGTAAGAAAATGTGGTGTTTTGTTTGTAAATTTACATTTGTGAATATGAAATTTGGCCAAAAGAATAGTGAAATTAATTACATTGTTTCAACTTATTATATCGTAGGTAAAGACTCCAAGCAGTACATATCTACACAATAGTGTAACATTTTCAAAAATGTGTTCAATTATAAATCTACTGATGTCTTGCCACCGCTTCCTTACATGAATACAATGACAAAAAAGATGCAACACCGTTAGACTGTCTTCTGGACGCTCTGGCCAAGGAGTAGGGTTGATCCAAGCGTTCTGACCTCACAACGCACTCAAGCTAACTGGCTAAAGTTGGCTAGCTACTTCCAGACACAAATTAGAGAACACCTCACTCTAACCGTTTTACTCGCCCTAGCAGAGCTGGTTAAGGTGTTTTCATGTTATCAAGAGCGTTGGTGACTGCAACTGGACTGCTGGCAACACTTTCATTACGTTTTTTTCAAACGTTTACTGACACCGGTCATATTCAATGGGTATTGCTCACTTGTAAAATCATCAGTTATTCTGCCCTCTGGCGCTCGTAAATTAATCAGTCTTTCTGCGCTCTGGCACACTTAGACGAGAGTGCTCTGAAATCGGAGTAGATAGCCAGAATGAATATACGAATATACCATAAGAGATGTAGTCCAGACAGATTACACATTTATGAATGGACATAGAGAGAATTAGCGAACTCACACACACACCCTTGCTCTTGTTTCCATCAATCAAAGCCACAAGCGCACCTCAGACACACACACGTCACATCTCGCTTTTTTCTAAAAACGTATTAAAAACCTAGACCCACTTTCAAATCTTGGCTTTAGTCCATCAGAAAGTAGGCATAGGCTACATTCTAAAATAATGTTTCCTATCAAATTAATTGATAAGGAAAGTTTGAAAGCGGGTGAGAGAGACAGCTATAGCATTACTAGAAATGTTGGTTATGTAATTATTGTACCAGCATGCGCCTTAAGAAGGTTTGCACTGGATTCGTTTTTTACAAACTGCCCAGTGTAATTCTTATTTTGTGATGCTGTAATATAGTTTACAGTACTATTTTCCTTACTGTAAAATATATTACAGCATGGCTGCTGTACATTTACAGCAGGGATGCTGTAATATGTTTTACAGTAAGGAAATAGTACAATAAGAAATATAATTGCAATTGAACTAACTGATGCTAAATGTAAGTGTTGGATCAATCAATGTTCAATGCTTACTGCCATATCAGCTCCAAGGTTGCAGAGGCCGACTCCTGGTATTCTGTGTTAAAAACATAGAAAGTGCTGAAGTGGACAGAGAGGGCAGCAGCAAAGTTTGACTCACTGTCCAAAACACAGACCATTCACCCCTAGACCGAAAACCATCCATTTTGATGAACCCAATAGAGTATTTCCTGCAAATACACGAAAGTAAGGATGTTAGTGCATATTTACTAGATATCTCTAGAGAGGTACCACAATACAATATATTTCTGTTCCACCTTCAATCAAATAGTTGTATTATCAAGCATGATCAGCCTTGGTGTGTCTGGCAAAAGAATTTGCACCTCGACATTAACCAGAGTTGAAGTGACTTAAAATCACAAAACATGCATAAAAACAGATTCAAATCATGTGTAATAGTACAGTATAAACACCATTAATTATACATAAACTTTATAAGCATAAAAACACTATTCCTTACATCTGCCAAGAGGAACAGAGATTCATCCTTCTCTTTGAAGTGGGTCATCAACAAAAGAATGGCAGCAGTGGCTGTTAGATCGTCATTTCCTCTTGTGTAACCGTCGATTTCATTCAGCAGGCACCGGATCTCTCTCCTCCACTTGGTCTTTTGAATTTTTTAAAAGTTGACAATTCTCTTACCCTTGTTCAGGAGAGCTTGAGTCAGGCGACTGTCAATCTCGATGCCAGTGAGGGTGTTGAAGTGGTCGCAGAGCCTTAACTTGGCAAAAGGGAAAGGTCACTGATGCTTGGAGGAGGACATGTGTATTTCATTTTTTTATTTGAACCTTTATTTAACTAGGCAATTCAGTTAAGAACAAATTCTTATTTACAATGACGGCATACACCGGCCAAACTCGGACGACGCTAGGCCAATAGCGCCCTGCTCTATGGGACTCCCAATCACTGCCGGTTGTGATACCGCCTGGATTCGAACCAGGATGTCTGTAGTGACGCTTCTAGCATTGAGATGCAGTGCCTTAGACCGCTGCACCACTTGGGAGCCATGTGGCGTTGATAAGTGTATGTCAGCTTCATCGGGTAATCAAATAAAATCAAATAGAATTTGTCACATGCGCCGAATACAACAGGTGTAGACCTTACAGTGAAATGCTTACTTACAAGCCCTTAACCAACAATGCAGTTTTAAGAAAAATAAGTATTAAGTAAAAATAGTAGAGAGAATGATTTATTTCAGCTTTTATTTCTTTCATCACATTCCCAGTGGGTCAGAAGTTTACATACACTCAATTAGTATTTGGTAGCATTGTCTTTAAATTATTTAATTTGGGTCAAACATTTCAGGTAGCCTTCCACAAGCTTCCCACAATAAGCTGGGTGAATTTTGGCACATTTCACCTAACAGAACTGGTGTAACTGCCTCCTTGCTAGAACACGCTTTTTCAGTTCTGCCCACAAATGTTCTATAGGATTGAGGTCAGGGCTTTGTGATGGCCACTCCAATACCTTGACTGTTGTCTTTAAGCCATAAGTTTGGAAGTTTGCTTGGGGTCATTGTCCGTTTGGAATACCCATTTACCCAAGCTTTAACTTCCTGACTGATGTCTTGAGATGTTGCTTCAATATATCCACATCATTTTCCTTCCTCATGATGCCATCTATTTTGTGAAGTGCACCAGTACCTCCTGCACCCCCACAACATGATGCTGCCACCCCCGTGCTTCACTGTTGGGATGGTGTTCTTCAGCATGCAATCCTCCCCCTTTTTCCTCCAAACATAATGATGGTCATTATGGCCAAACAGTTCTATTTTTGTTTCATCAGAGGACATTTCTCCAAAAAGTATGATCTTTGTCCCCATGTGCAGTTGCAAACCGTAGTCTGGCTTTTTTATGACAGTTTTGGAGCAGTGGCTTCTTCCTTGCTGAGCGGCCTTTCAGGTTATGTCGATATAGGACTTGTTTTACTGTGGATATAGATACATTTGTACCTGTTTTCTCCAGCATCTTCACAAGGTCCTTTGCTGTTGTTCTGGGATTGATTTGCACTTTTCGCACCAAAGTACGTTCATCTCTAGGAGACAGAGACGAGCGGTCTCCTTCCTGAGCGGTATGACGGCTGCGTGGTCCCATGGTGTTTATACTTGCGTACTGTGTTTGTACAGATGAATGTGGTACCTTCAGGCGTTTGGAAATTGCTCCCAAGGATGAACCAGACTTGTAGACGTCTTGGCTGATTTCTTTTGATTTTACCTTGATGTCGAGCAAAGAGGCACTGAGTTTGAAGGAACACCTTGAAATACATCCACAGGTACACCTCCAATTGACTCAAATTATGTCAATTACCCTATCAGAAGCTTCTAAAGCCATGACATCATTTTCTGGAATTTTCCAAGATGTTTAAAGGCACAGTCAACTTAGTGTATGGTAACTTCTGACCCACTGAAATTGTGATATAGTGAATTATAAGTGAAATAATCTGTCTGTAAACAATTGTTGGAAGGATTACTTGTGTCATGCACAAAGTAGATGTCCTAACCGACTTGCCAAAACTATAAACAGTGAAGAATAGAGCACAGGCTCTATACTCCAGCATTTTGGTTTTGAGATCAGATGATGAAGATGATGTGAAAGTACATGTTGCCTTTTATTTGAGGGTAAATATTAGGGTGGTATTTTTCCTACTTATTCACACATTGTTCAGGTAAGAAACAATCGGAACAGCTGAAAATGCAGATTATTTACTTATTCCTATTCAATTATCAATGAAATAGACTAAATAATAATGCATGGCAGGACTCTACAGTGTGACTATTTTATTTGCATACCCGCTTAAGTATTCTAGATTTAACACCTTATTTTTCATTGTGCTCCTAAATGTACTGTATTTGTGTGTGCCTACATTTTTCAACTTTCACACGTACTCCTTGTAAAAAAAGGTCAGCGTGGAGCACTTTATTGCTGGCTACTGTGCCTGCATTATTTCCAGACACAGAAAGGTATTTGATTGCCCCATATATTGTTTCCGAGAGCAGTAAAACTTTTCTTCTCCTGACACTTATGCCACAACATTGTACAATCAAAATGAACTAATAATCTTTCTTCATCTTTTCGCCGGCTATGCATGTTTGTTGAGGGACAGATCGTTAGAAAATACACCGACAAACTATTTACAGATCAAAAAAATTAATTATATCCATTCTTAATTTTTCTTTTAGAAAAATACAAAGATAAACTGTCTGTTAGGCTATGCACTGCACTCCATCCCAGCACAAGAGGACAAACAATTGACAGAAACATTTGTATATTTTTTAACTTTATTTTATGTATTCTTCGTCATTTCTGTCATTTTTATTGCATATGTCTAGCTCTCTCATAGCATAAACCATTTATATTGAGGGAAAACAAAACTATTTACAGAACCTTTTTAACCTTGTGTGTGTGTGTACACTCTTAGAAAAAATTGTTCCGAAAGGGTTCTTTGGCTCTCCCCATAGGAGAACTGTTTTTTGGTTCCAGCTAGAACCCTTTTGGGTTCCATGCAGAACCCTCCGTGGAAACCAAAAGGGTTATACATGTACCTGGAATTAAATAGGGTTCTTCAAATTGTTCTCCTATGGGGACAGCCAAATAACCTTTTTAGGTTCTAGATAGCAGCTTTTTTCATAACAATAACATAAACATCTTAAAATTACCAATCAAGATCTCACCTCTTTGCTTGAAGGACTGAATTAATTTCCAGCACTGTATTGGCGTCAAATGGTCTTCAATATTCTCCACTCCAACATTTCCCCTCAGATGCTCAGACAAAGATCTCACTGTCTCAGTCTCTAACTCGGGCAATTGGTGTTTAATTGCATCTTGAAGACCCTCCATGCCTACACTGGTTTAAGGAGAACACACCGAGTTATGAAGGGAAACAACAGAAAAAAATCTGGTATAAAATTAACCATGACATCAACCAGTGACACAGACTGATACACCCCAAAAATTAAATGGACCTGTGATTCTTTGACCAGAATCAGTGAGGTCTTTTCAAATGTGTATCCGTCATCATTTTCTCCCATTACAACAACAAGGCCTTTAGTGTATGTTGATCCTTTGTATACAACTTTAGACACCTGTAGTGATGCTTTGGTTTCAGTTTGGAGTCAGGGAACATAGTGCTTCTCAAATGCAAATATTCTTCAATCAGAACCCTCGAGTATGCAATCAGATTTTGACTGTTTCTCAATCTAGACACTCTAATGTACTTGTCCTCTTGCTCAGTTGTGCACCAGGGCCTCCCACTCCTCTTTCTATTCTGGTTAGAGCCAGTTTGCGCTGTTCTGTGAAGGGAGTAGTACACAGCGTTGTACGAGATCTTCAGTTTCTTGTCAATTTCTTGCATGGAATAGCCTTCATTTCTCAGAACAAGAATAGACTGACGAGTTTCAGAAGAAAGTTATTTGTTTCTGGCCATTTTGAGCCTGTAATCGAACCCACAAATGCTGATGCTCCAGATATTCAACATGTCTAAAGAAGGCCAGTCTAATTGCTTCTTTAATCAGCACAACAGTTTTCAGCTGTGCTAACATAATTGCAAAAGGGTTTTCTAATGATCAATTAGCCTTTTAAAATGATTAACTTGGATTAGCTAACACAACGTGGCATTGGAACACAGGACTGATGGTTGCTGATAATGGGCCTCTACGCCTATGTAGATATTCCATAAAAAATCTGCCGTTTCCAGCTACAATAGTCATTTACAACATTAACAATGTCTACACTGTATTTCTGATCAATTTGATGTTATTTTAATGGGCCAAACCTTTGAGCGGTAGTGTATATGAAATGTTTTTCTACAGTTACTAGATACTTAATGAAAAGGGCCAAGTCATACAACATTATTCCTTCAAATAAATCATGGCCTAGACCTTTACACACATGAAAGTGGTTCAAAGTGTTGATCACAGAATCAAACTTAATCCCTTGAATTACAGTGGGGAGAACAAGTATTTGATACACTGCCGATTTTGCAGGTTTTCCCATTTACAAAGCACGTAGAAGTCTGTAATTTTTATCATAGGCACTCTTCAACTGTGAGTGAAGGAATCTAAAACAAAAATCCAGAAAATCACATTGTATGATTTTTAAGTAATTAATTTGCATTTTATTGCATGACATAAGTATTTGATACATCAGAAAAGCAGAACTTAATATTTGGTACAGAAACCTTTGTTTGCAATTACAGAGATCATACGTTTCCTGTAGTTCTTGACCAGGTTTGCACACACTGCAGCAGGGATTTTGGCCCACTCCTCCATACAGACCTTCTCCAGATCCTTCAGGTTTCGGGGCTGTCGCTGGGCAAATCGGACTTTCAGCTCCCTCCAAAGATTTTCTATTGGGTTCAGGTCTGGAGACTGGCTAGGCCACTCCAGGACCTTGAGATGCTTCTTACAAAGCCACTCCTTAGTTGCCCTGGCTGTGTGTTTCGGGTCGTTGTCATGCTGGAAGACCCAGCCACGACCCATCTTCAATGCTCTTACTGAGGGAAGGAGGTTGTTGGCCAAGATCTCGCAATACATGGCCCCATCCATCCTCCCCTCAATACGGTGCAGTTGTCCTGTCCCCTTTGCAGAAAAGCATCCCCAAAGAATGATGTTTCCACCTCCATGCTTCACGGTTGGGATGGTGTTCTTGGGGTTGTACTCATCCTTCTTCTTCCTCCAAACACGGCAAGGGGAGTTTAGACCAAAAAGCTCTATTTTTGTCTCATCAGACCACATGACCTTCTCCCATTCCTCCTCTGGATCATCCAGATGGTCATTGGCAAACTTCAGACGGGCCTGGACATGCGCTGGCTTGAGCAGGGGGACCTTGCGTGTGCTGCAGGATTTTAATCCATGACGGCGTAGTGTGTTACTAATGGTTTTCTTTGAGACTGTGGTCCCAGCTCTCTTCAGGTCATTGACCAGGTCCTGCCGTGTAGTTCTGGGCTGATCCCTCACCTTCCTCATGATTGATGCCCCACAAGGTGAGATCTTTCATGGTGCCCCAGACCGAGGGAGATTGACCGTCATCTTGAACTTCTTCCATTTTCTAATAATTGCGCCAACAGTTGTTGCTTTCTCACCAAGCTGCTTGCCTATTGTCCTGTAGCCCATCCCAGCCTTGTGCAGGTCTACAATTTTATCACTGATGTCCTTACACAGCTCTCTGGTCTTGGCCATTGTGGAGAGGTTGGAGTCTGTTTGATTGAGTGTGTGGACAGGTGTCTTTTATACAGGTAACGACTTCAAACAGGTGCAGTTAATACAGGTAATGAGTGGAGAACAGGAGGGCTTCTTAAAGAAAAACTAACAGGTCTGTGAGAGCCGGAATTCTTACTGGTTGGTAGGTGATCAAATACTTATGTCATGCAATAAAATGCAAATTAATTATTTAAAAATCATACAATGTGATTTTCTGGATTTTTGTTTTAGATTCCGTCACCCACAGTTGAAATGTACCTATGATAAAAATGACAGACCTCTACATGCTTTGTAAGTAGGAAAACCTGCAAAATCGGCAGTGTATCAAATACTTGTTCTCCCCACTGTATGTCTTGGTCAGTGGTGGACTGCTTGTCAACACTGTCTTGATAGTTACTGATTGTTCTCTTTGGGCCAAGCTTGTGAGGTGCTCTTTGAAAGGTCTCTCTGTCACTAAGCAGTATCTGCAGAAATACTTACTACAGCTAAAGTTTTCTGTAAACCCACCAATACAATAGGACCCAAGATTGTCCCCATCTATCACATCCTCTAAAACATTAGCAACATTAGTCTTTCATAGTTGACTGTCCTAAGAGAGATTTCAGAGTCTCTTTGATATAATAAATAAAACTTAAAAGACAGTGGACGAAGTCGTGTAGACGGCGTGAAAATGGACTCTACATGCTGTATCGTGAATTGGAGGTGAGTGAACTTGATGTCACTAACCATGACAGAGTCAGAGGCAATATTACGACCACCTAACGTTCGCTTTTGCCGCCATGGCTTGTTTTGAGTTCTCATGATTATTACATTAAGTCAGCGTGGCTCCCAATTGGCTATCGTCATTCCCACGTGACAATCACTTGCCTGCATATTCGGCTGTCCTCGGAGTTCCCCCCACACTACAGGATATCGGATCATAAATATTGAACATGTTTAATATTTGTGATTTCGGATCGGTGAGGTCCCGATCTTTAAAAAACAATTTTTTTTTACTCATGCAAAAAAACAATTGTGTACCTGGGTCAGGATCCCTCGAAATCGGCAGGTCCCTCGAAATCAAGGAGGGGGAGCATGGGCTCCTCCTACGGTTGTTCACCAGGTGAGGTTGGTTCCAGCACCCCCCCGAACGCCGACTCCGTGGACACGGGGTTGGCAACTGCTTGCTTCAGGGCCGCGCAGGCGACGGTCCGTCCCCGCTCTCGTCGGTTGCCGGCTCATACTCTTTTTCCTAGCTCATGCCTCCACAGTGCTGCGAACAGCAGACAATCTCGTCCTACGAGGAGGGGTACCGGCAACTCAGGTACGGCACCTACCACCATCTGGCAGCTCCCTTGTGGCGTCACGATGGTGGCCTGCCCGGTCAAATACCACTTGGTGTTGCCGTGGACACAGGAGACTGACATCTCCTCACCACGGTCGGTCGGCTGGGCCAGCAGGCGCGCTTGTACGAGTGTTACCACACTCCCGGATTTCCAACAGACAGTGGGTGTCGTGACCGTCGACTTTCACCGGGACCATGGGTGCTGGTGGTTCTCTATGGACCCAACAGGATACTGACGTAGTTTACTGCGTGGCCCGACTCGTCTCTGGGGCCCGCTGATGGCAGCGACTCCTCTCGACACGGGCAATTCCATGCTAGGTGTCCCCAGGCGCCACACTCAAAACACCTCCTTTGGTCTTCTTCCACCTGGGGTCGTCGGCGGTGGGTCGACTCTCCCCCAGCTGTCTCTTAGTAGGTCTACAGTCCTTTAGCCCAGCTGACTGTTGGATTGAGGAGTAAGGCGGTGGGGTCATCCTTCCGTCCCCTCCCGGACTCGGCCTGCGTCCCCTTCAGCAGGGCCTCTGTATTCTGGTGCTTCCATATGGCTGGTGAGCAATCAGCCCCAATTAGTCCTGGCTGGAGGACCCATTGAGACCTGGCATGTCCAGCAGAGGGAGTCACTGCTGAGTAATGTAGACTCTGTCACCAGGCCTCCTGGTGGCTTGTCCAAGCAACAACAATATAAATATAAATAGCACTATATACATCATAACTGTAGCAGTGTAGAACAAATAAATGTCCATTGGAGATGGTTGACCACCCTTCATGAAAACATTGCAACATTCCTTATTATTATGCGAATACCAACTGGTATAATACTTTTTTATACGCACATAGTCCGAGTCAATATTCACGTAATAATATGGAATTCCCCATCGACCACGCCCACAAATTGGAGAAAACAACCATTCTTTCCCATTGACCCCCAGTGTAAAAGAGACAACTTTGTTGTTGATTGTTTTGTTATACAGAAATAACAAAACATGCTGAAAAGCTGCAGTGTTGTTCAATGTATTTGTATTTATTATGGATCCCCATTCCTGGGGTCCAGAAAAATTAAGGCAGTTTATACAATTTTAAAAACATTACAATACAATCTATGTACGTGTAACCAGGTCAAAAATCCTGACGTAGGGTTCGCAATGCTCCCACGTTGGGAAATAGAGCCTGCGAGAAGAGCCCTGTGGCTTCAGGCTATTCGGCGTGGGAGAGTGGCAAATGTGTGGCTACACACAAGTGTCCAAGTAGGCTACATGTAGCTATGTGTATGGAAAACATTTAATCACACTACATTTAACTTGTTTAGTATAGTCCGTTTGTAACTCCACTCACCACTTGTAGCTGTATAGTTTGTGTTGTTGGTCTTGGCTAGCTTAATGTTCCAGTTAGTAGCTAGCACTCACTCATGTGGCTGCTAGCACTGTCATGAAAAGAAGGCATGAGCAAAGCCCTACAATATTACGTTTTTCTAGTAGTGAGAACACTCCGGAGCAGGCAATGTTGAAAAGTAATCTTTAGACATGTTGTAGTTTGCTTAAATGTAGTTTTGTAATTGACTAAAACAAGCAGAGAAAAATACAACTGCTAAAAAAGGCTAAGTATTTGCTGTGAGCCAATGGGGTAACCTAGGTAACCACAGGTTGTTTTCCCGACAGGAGGAGGGGTCTGGGTCTACCAACTGGGTCTATAGATACATTGAATAATGGAATTGCCATGGAAACACCATGGGCCGTGGGGTAAATATAATTTCATCCCAGCAAAATTAGCCTACATTTAGGCTATTGTTTATATGTGTATTTCACACTATGTTGAGGTAAAAATGGGAGTATAATGAATGTCAACCCCAACGCCTGATGATGGCATCTTTACCAATCAACTGCATTACAGTTAAAAATGACTGACTACCACCACTGATTTCTGTATGCTAGCTATGCTAACCAGCTTATACGAACTGGGGTTAGCATTTAGCGGTCAGTTCTTCTAAACCTTAAAGGGACAACTTCTACATGTTAAGCAGCTAAATCAGCTAAATATATCCATATCGGACTTAAGTAACCACATTGTGGGCCTGTTACAATACATAAATCTTGACGGATTTGAAAAATATCCACTTTGTTATTTGTTGAATGTGCGCCAATCTGGTTGATAGAATGTCTGCGTTCCATTGCCTCCTTAACCGTATCTATCAAAGTTATGAAAACATTCTATCAGTCTAATTTGTATAAACATTGTGATTGGATGATAGCTTTGAGGGTTATCGAATCAGGATAAAATCCTCTGATCTCCTCAAGCTCATTAATGATAGAATGTTCATATTCTCTTTGGCAATGACAAGGAGTGGCAAGGAGTGGAATGTTAGCTAAAGAGACTGGTACCCAGGCTACTGGCAAACCAACCACCTGACCAAAATAGCTGACCTTTATGCCATCATAAGAAGGTTCATGTCCATTCTATTATTCTAATTCCTAATTCTATGGCCACAACTTCAAATGTGCTTAATAATAATAATAATAATAATAATAATAATTTTTTAAACTTTTCATTACAGAAAATAATCTCAACGCACATTTAAAAAAACAAAAAAACATTTCAATTGAAATAATGAAGATGGAGATATAATGTTTCTCTGGTAACTCGAGCCCCTCTCCTGGGGGCAATTATGAAACAAACAACAAAAGTAAACTAAAAAACCCTAAATTAAACCCTGTGCTTCTAATGATAAATAAGCCTTTGTCAGAAGGCCTACTGTAGCTCTCATCACACCAAATCTGAATCCTCCTGCTTGAAGTTGACAAAAGTGGCCCTTTGTCTAAATGTTTAGTGGCAGCTGACTGTAAGGACACCAGGCTCTCTGTGAGTGGGATCTGCTACCCGACACTCTGGAATGTGGCTGGCTGATGTAAGGAGGACCATCTGCTGAGAGTTACAAACAGACCCTTGAAGCCCACCCTCAACATACAGCACACACGCATGCACAAACACTAGCGTGCGCACAGTTGCACACACACACCGGGGGCACACACTGAAACAGAAAATAGACACAGACAGATATGGAGATGTGTAAAATCATATGTGCTCAAGTATGCATATGACAGAGAATGATAGAGAACACACCCACTTGTGCTCATGATGCACACAACAACACAAATACAAGGCCACATAAATAGTAATTCACTAAGAAAATAATTAACTATGCACATTTGCAAATCATTTGCTAATAAAAGTCTTACGTGGTATGTTCATGCTCACACTTGACATTTCACTAGTACGCGGGCAGCCTGGGAGTAGGAGAGCTAACCACTGCCCTCCATCTCTTCCCCAGTCCTGTTATAAGTCTACCATCTGCCCCAGCCCACAAATGGAGCGTCAGTCTGGACCTGGCCAGCCCAGCCCTCAGCCACCCCACTGCCCAGACAGGAACACAGAACGCTGGGCTCTATTTGTGTCCTGTGACTCTCCTGACACTCACATGGGGGTAGGTGAGCATCATAAGTCATCAGAGCTCTGTTAGAACATGTAGAATAGATCTGAAACATCTGAGGGAGCTGGATAACCACTTGACTGTCATAAAAAATCTACTCAATTTTGCTGATGACACAACAGTGGCAGGCCTGATTTACCAACAACGAGACAGACTACAGGGAGGAAGTGATGGCCCTTGCGGAGTGGTGCCAGGAAAACAACCTCTCCTTCAACGTCAACACTACGAAGGAGCTGATTGTGGACTTCAGGAGACAGCAGAGACAGCATGCCCCCATCCACAGAGGGTGAAAAGCTTCAAGTTCCTAGGCATGCACATCACTGACAACCTGAAATGGTTCATCCACACAGACAGTGTGTTGAAGAAGGCACAACAGCGCCTCTTCAACCTCAGGAGGCTGAAGAAATTTGGCCCTAAGACCCTCACAAACTTCTACAGATGCACCCTTGAGAGCATTGTCTGGCTGTATCACATCCTGGTAAGGCAATTGCACCGTCCGCAACCTCAGGGCATTCTAGAGGATGATGCGGTCAGCCCAAAGGATCTGTCATTACCCTCCTGACCCTCAACAACAGGTCGCAAATTCCTTGCAGAGACTTTATCTTCCTGAACATGCAGTACTAGCCAAAACTCCAACATCCAAAAATGGATAATGAAACAATATTTATATTGTAAAGAATGTGGGAAATGGTCAGTGGGGACTAAAAGAACAATCATGTCAAATTCATTTTTATTTTGTGAAATCATTAAAGACTGTAGAACCATATAACTGTATCTCTGAAAATGTACATTTTCCAGTTATGAGGTTCGCATCTAATTGTTGTATAAACCAAATTATTAAGTATAATAATACTTTTGTGAAGATAACAATGTGATTTTAGCATGAGATGATTGTTTTTCCATATTGACTCGTTCTCAGTCAGTGGCCACGCCCAGATGAGCACAAACATGATGAATCACCCCTTTTCTACTCAAGTATAAAACAACTTGTGACAAAATTCACACTAGACCAGAGAACGTGAGGACAGTGGTACCCACGTTGAAATGGTGAATTTCTACTAGACCAGTCTACATACGGTGTGAGCCGGATGTTGCAAAATGGTTTAAAACTACAACTCTATTACCAAAGGACAAGACCAGACAGCGTGGAGTGTTGGCTACACGTCTGGAAATGGTTCAATTCTGAAACTGTCGATCACTACAGTGATAAATCCTAGGCCGTCGCTTTATCAGTCTGAAAAATGTGCGTAGTCTAGGACGAGAATACCGACAATCGCTGAAGTATCTATTCTAACAGATCAACTCTACAAACTACAGGGTACGCTGATGTATCCATTCTAACCACTACTACGACCAGAAACTCTACCAAGGACATTGTGACCTCTGGTGGGCAAACCAGTCTTACATAACCAACTCAACTACCGAAGACAGCTACATGTAAATACGAATTGCATTTCTAATCTGAATAAGCGGTTATTAGAGTTCAAAAGGATTTGCATTTCCGTGAGCGTAGTTTACTAATGTCTGATAGAGGAACTCCTTTGTCTCCCCCCCCTCCTCTCTCTGAATTCGCCATTGTGTTATAACCAAACTGTCCTGTTTTGTTAGTCTTCTAGAAACTGTATTTATTGTATAATGTTAGTATGTTTTATGTATTCTGTAATTTTTTAATTAGTTAGTATATAAATAATTGAGCCAATTAGTGTATTGCTGATTCATCAATAAAGTTAGGGTTCGTGCAGACTACAAGAAATTACGACGTTCAAAATGAAACTGACAGAGGTAATAAGACATTAATAAGTGACTGTTATGTGTGATATGAAAATATCTTATGAGAGTTTAATACATTTTCCCGTGGTGCCCCAGCTTACTGATGAGTTAATTGTTACATGATTCATTTAATCACGTAATCGATTAAACATAGTAATTGATTTGATAAAATAACAGTCATCACATTAATGATAGTCACGTCACAACACATCACCAGGGGCACTCTGCCCACCCTACAGGACATCTACAGCAACTGGTGTCACAGGAAGGCCAAGAAGATCATCAAGCCACCCGAGCCACAGCCTGTTCACCCCGCTAACTTCTAGAAGGCAGAGACAGTACAGGTGCATCAAAGCTTGGGCCAAGAGACAAACAGCTTCTATCTCCAGGCCATCAGACGGTTGAATAGTCACCTGTACCCTGCCCTGAACTTAGTCACTGTTACTAGCAGGCTACTATCCGGTACTCTACCCTGCACCATAGAGACTGCTGCCCTATGTACAGTACCAGTCAAAAGTTTGAACACACCTACTCATTCAAGGGTTTTTCTTTATTTTTACTATTTTCTACATTGTAGAATAATAGTGAAGACATCAAAACTATGAAATAACACGGAATCATCTAGTAACCTAAAAAGTGTTAAACAAATCAAAACATATTTTAGATTCTTAAAAGTAGCCACCCTTTGCACACTCTTGGCATTCTCTCAACTAGCTTCCCCTGGATTGCTTTTCCAACAGTCTTGAAGGAGTTCCCACATATGCTGAGCACTTGTTGGCTGCTTTTCCTTCACTCTGCGGTCCAACTCATCCCAAACCATCTCAATTGGGTTGAGGTCGGGTGATTGTGGAGGCCGGGTCAACTGATGCAGCACTCCATCACTCTCCTTCACAAAGACACGGCGGCAAGAACCAAAAATCTCATATTTGTACTCATCAGACCAAAGGACAGATTTCTACCGGTCTAATGTCCATTGCTCGTGTTTCTTGGCCCAAGCAAGTCTCTTTTTTTTTTATTGGTGTCCTTTAGTAGTGGTTTCTTTGCATCAATTCGACCATGAAGGCCTGATTCACGCCTGAACAGTTGATGTTGAGATGTGTCTGTCACTTGAACTCTGTGAAGCATTTATTTGGTCTGCAATTTCTGAGGCTGGTAACTCTAATGAACTTATCCTCTGCAGCAGAGGTATTTCTGGGTCTTCCATTCCTGTGGCGGTCCTCATGAGAGCCAGTTTCATCATAGCGCTTGATGGTTTTTGCGACTACACATGAAAAAGGTTTTGGATTGACTGACCGTCACGTCTTAAAGTAATGATGGACTGTTGTTTTTCTTTGCTTATTTCAGCTGTTCTTGCCATAATATGGACTTGGTCTTTTACCAAATAGGGCTATCTTCTGTATACCACCCCTACCTCATGAAGCTGGTTGAGAGAATGCCAAGAGTGTGCAAAGCTGTCATCAAAGCAAAGTGTGGCTACTTTGAAGAATCTCAAATATAAAATATAGGATTCCATGTGTTAGTTCATAGTTTTGATGTCTTCAATATTATTCTACAATGTAGAAAATAGTCAAAATAAAGTAAAACCCTGGAATGAGTAGGTGTGTCCAAACTTTTGACTGGTACTGTATATACACTACTGTTCAAAAGTTTGGGGTCACTTAGAAATATCCTTGTTTTTTAAAGAAAAGCACATTTTCTGTACATTAAAATAACATCAAATTGATCAGAAATACAGTGTAGACGTTGTTAATGTTGTAAATGACTATTGTAGCTGGAAACGGCTAATTTCTAATGGAATATCTACATAGGCATACAGAGGCCCATTATCAACAACCATCACTCCTGTGTTCCAATGGCACGTTGTGTTAGTGTTAGCTAATCCAAGTTTATAATTTTTAAAGGCTAATTGATCATTAGAAAACCCTTTTGCAATTATGTTAGCACATCTGAAAACTGTTTTGCTGATTAAAGAAGCAATAAAACATCAGCATTTGCATCAGCATCAGCATTTGTGGATTCGATTACAGGCTCAAAATAGCCAGAAACAAATAACTTTCTTCTGAACTCGTCAGTCTATTCTTGTTCTGAGAAATTAAGGCTATTCCATGAGAGAAACTGCCAAGAAACTGAAGATCTCGTTCAACGCTGTGTACTACTCCCTTCACAGAACAGCGCAAACCGGCTCTAACCAGAATAGAAAGAGGAGTGGGAGGCCCCGGTGCACAACTGAGCAACAGGACATTAGAGGCGACTCAGGGATGTTTTTTTCTTTGCAACTCTGCCTAGAAGGCCAGCATCCCGGAGTCGCCTCTTCACGGTTGACGTTGAGACTGGTGTTTTGTGGTTACTATTTAATAATGCTGCTAGTTGAGGACTTGTGAGGCATCTGTTTCTCAAACTAGACACTAATGTATTTGTCCTCTTGCTCAGTTGGAAAGCAGACTGAACCAGGTTTTCCTCTAGGATTTTGCATGTGCCTAGCTCCATTCCGTTTCTGAAAAACTCCCCAGTCCTTAAAGATTACAAGCATACCCATAACATAATGCAGCCACCACTATGCTTGTCATATTCTTTGCAGTATTACTTTAGTGCCTTGTTGCAAACAGGATGCATGCTTTGGAATATTTTTTATTCTGTACAGGCTTCGTTCTTTTCACTATGTCCATTAGGTTAGCAATGTGTAGTTGTTGTTGATCCTTCCTCAGTTTTCTCCTATCACAGCCATTAAACTCTGTAACTGTTTTTTAAGTGACCATGGTGAAATCCCTGAGCGCTTTCCTTCCTCTCTAGCAACTGAATTAGGAAGGATGCCTGTATCTTTGTAGTGACTGGGTTTATTGATACACCATCCAAAGTGTAATTAATAACTTCACTATGCTCAAAGGGATAGTCAATATATATTTTACTTGTACCCATCTACCAATAGGTGCCCTTCTTTGCGAGGCATTGGAAAACCTCCCTGGTCTTTGTGGTTGAATCTGTGTTTGAAATTCACTGCTCGACTGAGGGACCTTTCAAATAATTGTATGTTTGGGGTACAGAGATGAGATAGTCATTCAAAAAGAATGTTAAAACACTTATTGCACATAGAGTGAGTCCATGCAACTTATTATGTGACTAGTTAAGCACATTTGTACTCCTGAACTTATTTAGGATTGCCATGACAACTCAAGGCATTTCAGCTTTTCATTTTTTATTAATTTGTACACAT
This sequence comes from Thymallus thymallus, assembly GCA_023634145.1. Classification (NCBI taxonomy): domain Eukaryota; kingdom Metazoa; phylum Chordata; class Actinopteri; order Salmoniformes; family Salmonidae; genus Thymallus; species Thymallus thymallus. The sequence continues at coordinate 10,909,658 of CM042378.1, forward strand.
TTTGAAAAAAATCTAAACGTAATACATTTTAAATTCAGATTGTAACAACAAAATGTTGGAAAGGTCAAGGAGTGTGAATACTTTCGGATGGCACTGTTGCCTAGATGAGACAGTCTCCTAAACAGGACTCAGTCTACTAATCATGGCTTTTCTTCACAGGGGAGAACATTTCTTTAAAATTCACTCCAACACAATTGATCAACGTTTGACATATCCAAAAGACAGTGCACATTTTCTATGTATCATTTCAACAACTAATTTGGGTTAAAACATTAACGAAATATGAATCTTCTTAAAGACAGAAGCGTTGTAGTTTCTTGACAAAAAGTCTGAGGGAAGTCCAGTGAATGAGGGATTAAATACAAAAAATTATGTTTAGGGACAGGGAGTTGTTCCTGAACGTGTGACCTGACAAGGATAGACTAACTAGAGCCAGGTCACGTGGTCAGGAAAAACTCCTGGCCCTACTCATGTAGAGAACGGGTAGATTTAATCCAGGACCAAAGTTTCCTCAGTTCAGACGATTCTATTGGTTTAGGGAGCTGCTTGTCCAATCAGGGCACAGGACTTCCCATGAGCCTCTCCTGGCGGAGGGACATGAGCCTGTTGAGCCACAGCTCATCTGCCTTCTCCTTGTCCAGGAACAACTAGAAGAGAACACAGAGGAGCAGAGTGCATCGGTTAGACACAGATGAGTAGATAACAGGACACACAAACAGCCAGACAGATATGGGGATGACTGACAGGGTCTGGAGAACTGTGTATTTGTGTGTGTGTGTGTGCGCATGTGAAAGAGTCTGAGGGGTGATAAGAAAGAAAGAGAGAAGGTGAGGGATGAGTGGGTAAAACACTCTGAGACAATCTATGCTATACTTCAGTAACCTTGAATATTACTATACTGAACAAAAATATAAACGCAACATGTAAAGTGTTGGTCCCATGTTTCATGAGCGGAAATAAAAGATCCATACTCACAAAAAGCTTATTTCTCTAAAACAATTTGCACAAATTTGTTTATATCCCTGTTAGTGAGCATTTCTCATTTGCCAAGATAATCCATCTACCTGACAGGTGTGGCATATCAAGAAGCTGATTAAACAGCATGATCACTACACAGGTGCACCTTGAGCTGGGGACAATAAAAGGCCATTCTAAAATGTTCAGTTTTGTCACACAACACAATGCCACAGATGTCTCATGTTTTGAAGGAGTGTGCAAATGGCATGCTGACTGCAGGGATGTCCACCAGAGATGTTGCCAGAGAATTTTATGTTAATTTCTCTACCATGAGACATCTCCAATGTCGCTTTAGAGAATTTGGCACGACGTCCAACTGGTCTCACAACCGCAGACCACGTGTAACCACCCCAGCCCAGGACCTTCACATCCGGCTTCTTCACCTGCGAGATGGTCTGACACCACCCGGACAGATGATGAAACTGAGGAGTATTTCTGTCTGTAAAAAAAAACCTTTTGCGTGGAAAAACTCATTCAGATTTTCTGGGCCTGCCTCCCCAGTGGGTGGGCATATGCCCTACCATTGCTGCGCACCTGCCCAGTCATGTGAAATCCATAGATTAGGGCCTAATGAATTTATTTCAATTGCCTGATTTCCTTATATGAACTGTAACTCAGTAAAATCGTTGTGCTTATATTTTTGTTCCGTATACATTAGAGGAAGACTTGGTCAGGAGAACAAGGTGTATGTGTGTGCGTGCTTGCATGTGTCCATGCATGCATGTGTTTGTGCAAGTCTGTGTACGTCTGTGTGTCTATGTCTGTAGGGCCTACTGAGTCAGATCTAGGAGTAGGAGGGAAGCATAAGTGTCTGCAATGATCCTGACTGAGCTCACTCTGGTGTGGTGCTCCGTCATACAGTGACACCTCTTCCGGGCGCTCAGTGTGCTTTTTCACACAGGATGTGTCAAAGCTACCCAGTATCTCAGAAACAGCTATGGATGGACTTTTCATGGATGACAGTGTCTAGGGTTTACCGAGAAAAACATTCCATCAGTGGCAGTTCTGTGGGTGAAAATAGCTTGTTGTTGTAGAATCCATGCCCAGAAGAATTCAGGCTGTTCTGGAGGCAAAGGGGGACCCGACCCGGTACTAGATGGGTGTGCCTAATAAACTGGCTGGTTAGTGTATATGTCTAGTATATGGATTTTTTTTATGGATTCCCTAGAATGGATCATTTATTTTCACCATTGACTATCAGTATAGCATACTAATTCCGCTTTTCCAGAATTTTGGTTAGAATTTTGCAACCATACTAAGAGGTCTACATTTTCTGCCTTGATAAGAACATTTGTCAAGGGAACCATATGATCACAGCCCGGCACACAAATCGCTTAAGTTAAGGCAAATTTTGGTTGGAGGTTGAAGACACCCTAAAGATCCACTGCAGTCTTTCACAGAGCACGGGCCGCCTGACAAAAGAAAACCCATTCGAAAGACAGATCATTTCCATCTCTTCATATCCAGTGTCTCTGTGCGTATATAATGACATACGATTTATCCAACAAGTGTCTGATAGCTTAGGAAAGCTAAATATGCAGTGTCTGGTGTGTAACTGCCTTGTGAATCACTCATCTCTCGCCTTAAACACGACGACACACACACATATGTATGGGGTGCACACCGTTCGCTGTGTATTATCTAGGGTTCGACACGATGACTAGATCAGTCCCCCTCCCCACCCCCATGGCCCAGGCTCTGGTGTGCACCAGTAACGAGTTTGAGATGACAGTATCTACAGTAGGGGTAATGGGGAATCATTATTCCTGATTGGCTCTCCCCCGCCTGGGGCATATTGCTGCCATAGATCAGGCTGTCGTGGGCTGATCTGCATGTGTCAGGGCTAACTCACTTTCCCCCGCGGGGAGATAAATGTCTCCAAAGGGGGTTCTTGGAGTAGAGAGAGATTGAAGTTAGGCTTAATTTCCTATCCTAAGGCCTGACTCGGTGTGGATGGAAATTATTGTCGTGGGGTAGGTGCGTGTGTGTGTGTGTGTGTGTGTGTGTGTGTGTGTGTGTGTGTGTGTGTGAGTGTGTGTGTGTGTGTGTGTGTGTGTGAAAGCATCTGAGGGGACATGTGTGGGTGATAAGTGGGCCAACACCCTGAGACAATCTATGCGATACTTCAGTAACCTTTCATATTCCTGTGTGTGTGTGTGTGTGTGTGTGTGTCCCAATCAGAAAAGAGTGCGTGTGTGAGTTAGGGGAGAACTTACACTGGGGTGTGCTAGTGTGTCGCTGTCGTTGTAGCGTATTGTGGTAGGTAGAGAGCTGATGTCTGTAAGGAGCAGAGGTGGGTCGTCTGGTTCCTGCTCGACTTTCACTGACTCTGTCTAAAAACACACACAGAATGCACGTTGGATATAACATTACACTAGGTCTGCAAAATTTCCAGGTTCTCCAGATATCCTGGTTAGGGGATTCTAGACTTCCTGCTTATTCCCTTCTAATTCCAAGAATCTTCCAATCTGCCTTTCTGGAAAACCTTGGAATTTTGAGAAAGTAACCAGAATTTTGGAACTCTACATATCAATCACATGGTATAGTAGTGTAATGTCCCATTTATTCATCATATCAACTTTTCTGACAAGAACAACAAATGTGCTGCTTGCATAAACGAGCTAGAACACCCAAGCAAAGGAATGACAAAGGCAGCACATATAGTTTGGTGTTTGGCCAGAAGATGGCAGTGGTTGCTCGTTTAAAGGTTGCAGCATACTGCAGCATGGCTTGCAAGACGCTGCGGTATGGAATAGCATAGTATTTTACTGTCGGCCATTTTTGCCGTTAATGCTCATTGAAACCACCAGAGGCCATCTTTGATGGCGTCTTTATGAAGCTTGTTGCTTGCTTTCTTTCCCAAATAATCCTACAGTACAGATGTCCATGAGGCCAGACGTTTTGATTGCTATACACTGTCTGAAAGAGCATAACAAGTTAATTCATTTTGTTGACATGAAGCAAATAAAGGTTAAATAAACCATAGCCTCGGCTATTATAGCACAGAGAAATACATTTTAAAACATGCTTTTCTGTTATTTTATTATTTTATGAATTTTTTTAAGACTTTCCTAAACAAAATATTTATGGATGTCTTTGTGATTGTGTGTATTAAATTTATTTATTATACTAGCGGCTATTGGTAGGCTACTCGTTGAGTCCCGGATATTCTACTGTTACGCATACCACACATCAGACCTTCATGGCACAGTCGATAGCGCACTGGGCTTCGGCCCGACGGTTGAGGGTTCAAAACCTGCTCCCTGCATGTTTCTTTACAATATTTATCTTAATGTTTTAAAACTGTTTGAAAATGTATATGTTTATTAAGCTTATGGTCACGGCATGTTTTCAAAATGCCTACAGCTGTCCATCACTACTGTAAATAAAAACAGTGGTACAATCATATAATTAAATTCGATTTAAAAAAAAATCACATAATGCTTTTCGTTAGGGCAAATCTGGTCTATGATATTTAATTAGAAATGTTGTTTGCTTTACAAAGTCACCAGCTATGTGTCCCATAGTGTCAAATTCGTCATTGGAACCACTCAATATGATTGGTCATATAAATGCATAATGAGTGCTCTAACTCACCCCCCTGTGGTGGTCTGGAGTAATGAAGCCGTGACGCTGGGTACCTCTAAATCCCGCGGCAAAAGCTCGCAACTTTTAAAGGAGGAACCACTGTAATTCTGAAGACATTGATGAGGGTGTATGTGCCTTTTTGTGGAGCCTGATGGAAAATTCTCCAGGTGTCCTCTCTACCCAAGTGGGGATGGAAGGGGGTTAGGAATTGGCAGCTAGGGTGTAACACCCCTCTCCTCACACCCTGTATACTCATGATTTCATTAGGGCCTCTATTTGAACTTGCTGAGTGTAAATCGATGGCTAATTGAGTGCTAACTGTAGAGGGCTGCAGGTGTTTGGCCCCTGGGGGCCTCAGGTTAGGGACTGCGCTTCTAAGCTGAGGACCCTTAACTATAAGAAGTACCTCAATTACATTTAGCTGACGCTCTTATTCAGAGAAACTAACAATCAGTGCATTCAACGAAGGTAGGTGAGACAACCATCACGTCCCTTTCCTTGTCCTCCTCTCATACCACTTACACAGGCCAGGTGCAGCCGTGATGAGACAAAGAGAAAAAGAGAGAGCAACAGCACACACAGAACGATAGATCCAGGTCCCGGTCCCAGTGCCTGGTGTAATCTATCAACCCGCTGCACTTGGACTGTCCCCTTTTTGTCCTAACCCTCCCAGGATCGGCAATGATTGCCAACAAATCTAATATCCTCCACGTTTTCCCTGGCAGGAGCATTTCAATAATGACTTCTGTGCTTCTGCCGCTGTGTCTGTGGAGACACAGAGAGAGAGAGAGAGAGAGAGAGAGGGCGAGGGACAGAGGCCCGCCGTGGTGGCTTTTGTGGCGGCCATCCCGCTTTCTCGTCCCAAACAAACGGACGGAGCAAACAGCATTGAATGGGAATGGTTTCATTTGTGTCCGGGAGCAGCCATCGGACAGATGGAATAAAAACTGGAGGGGGAGAAGGGAAATCAAATAAGAGACAGAAAGAAGCGAACAGAGAAGGAGAGAGAGAAAGCTCACCTTGACATCGTCTCGGGATGATTTGAAAGCCTGGGGAACAAAGGATTCGCTCTCAATGGCCTCAATGTCCTTTATCCTTCGCACTTGCTCCGCCAGTGACGTCCCCTCTAGAAACAGAAACACAGAGAAAGAGGGAGAGATAGAGAGGGAGAGACAGAGGGAGAAAATGAGAGAGAGGTAAGCAGCATTAGGGGGAGAAGTCACACACACTGGAATTTGTTAGCCGCCCTCAAGTCACGTTGACACAAGAGGGACATCAGGGGAAGTGAAACGATTACATTTAGGATGCTTGACTCTGTCCATGTTCTCTTGGCAGTAATGCTCTTTGGCACCTGCTAATAAATCTCTGATGTGATCAAATCTATGTATTTTTTAAAAGGAGAGATTAGCTAGGGGGTCCTGACAGGGGGTCAGGGCAGGGGCCTAAACCCCATGAAAGAGAGAGAGACGGGGCAAGACACTGAAGACAAACAAACAAACAGAGAAGGTTGAGCAGTCCCAAATGGCACCCTATTGTCTATAAAGTACACTACTTTTGACCAGAGTCCTATGGGTCAAAAGTAGTGCATTTGGGATGTACCTGAGGATCACAGTACATTTAGGAAAATATCAGGCTACATAGAATATATATTAGTAATGTTTTTTAAACATTGTCAATGCAAACAAACACTGTATAGCCTCAAAATATGCATAAAACAATAATTGTGATATATTGGATGGTCAGTCATTGCATCAATAGCTCTATCTATGAATTTAAGAGTGGTTACACTTCTCCAGGCCCATCCCTCAGCTTTTTATCAAAACAAAAGCTGGGTGTCCGCTTTGTTATTGTTTCAACTGTTGATTGCCCCTTTAAGCAAATCAATAAGCACAATATATTCTCTTACAATAAAACTATTTAACTGTAAAAAACAAACACATTATCAAATAAAAAATTTTTTATTTAGGAATGCGTGTCTGGAAAGGTAGGAACTGTAAGAGTCTGAACAATCCTTTTCTTCTTTCGCCTGTCAATCTCTCCACCGATCAGTCAATATTCATCCCTGTCCATTAATCATCTGGCTGTCAATCTGAGAGACACTCTGTCTCTGTTTGAGTTCCATGTAGAAGAGAGAGGCGCACAGTGAGAGAGACCTCCAGCGAGTCTGCATATGCTTCAATAACAGAAGCTGCGACTACAGTACCTTGTAGGGTAATTAAAGCGTTTCAATGAACAGGTGTGGGTTGTAATGACTCAATGAATGACACAGATGAGTAAAAACGCGCACAACACACGAGCGAACACACACACGGACACACTCAAATACACCAGTTTGAGCTAATGACAGGAATTAAATGAATCCATTAACTGCCACAGAGAAGCTGTCACAACAGATCTTTCTGGGCCGAGTGTATAATGAATAGATTCATATTTGGTTGGTGTGAGTGGCACAGCAACACACTTTCACACACACTTCTCATTATTTGCCTCACGCACGTGCACACACTGTGAGATAAAAGTAACAAAATAGGAGGACGATATAATGTTCTTCAAACAAACTTTGTTTCCATTCATATTTACTGGGAGAATTGTACAACTGACTGACAACTGGAATTAAGCCTTCCATCCATGACAGTCTGTCTTGTTGTGTGAGGAGGAGAGGAGCAAGAAAGATAGACGTGGCGTCTCCAAAAATAGTTATTACCTTGAATGTGCGGCTAGATGGAGAACGGGAGCGCCAGTCCAATATCCTCCTGAAGACTGTGGCCTGTCCTTCACAGGACAGCCACAGCATCATCAGGAGTCTTTTGTGTGTGTGTGTGTGTGTGTGTGTGTGTGTGTGTTCAAGTTTGAAGGAGAGCCAAATCTATCAACTGGTCAACAATGAATCCCGTGATCGATGAATCCACCCTCTGAGGTAAGAGTTAATAAAGGACACACACCTCAGCCCCCTCCCACCCTATCTGCCCAGATATATCAATGACAGTCCGTCGGGCGGGCGGCAGAGTGGACGGACGAGGCCCACGGAATCCATTAAAGCCTCATACTTTTTGACAAACACATTATTGGTAGATAAAATGACTTCCATATGCGGTTTGTCAGATGTCAGTGGAGAAAGATATGTATTTCATAGGAAAATCTAAAATAATGGACTTTGAGAGAGAGGGCCGGGCCGAGCTACATACAAGACAAAAATCAATACCCGTGCCGGCTGAGCAGCGGAGAGCGGAGAGCTCGGGAGGTCAAAGTTGATATTTAATATTGACACATTATCTGGCAAATGAATTTAGCGGCGCGACTCGATTGTCACAGCATTACTGGCCGCGCTCGTCTGTCGGCGATGAGAGAAAGACGGAGGAGAGAGAGAGGAGGGGGGGACATAAACAGACAGTAAAAATACTAGAAATACAATGCCTTCAATGTACAGCACGTTCGTTCATGACAGCTCAATATTTTTGTTCAACTGCTGGATGACTCTCCATACAGTTATCCATCTAGGTCATGGCCAAAAATGGCTGTAAACAGTGGAGTAGCCCTTTAAATGGTCTTACTACCATTATGGTGGGGCGTCAAACCAGAATGATCAATACACTGGACCATACTGAGAGCCCTAAAAATGTTTGTGTGTGCACACCGGCATGTGCATGTGGGTGTGTTCAGTGTGTGGGATAAGAAGAAAACACTTGCAAACTTATTACCAAAATTAGTCCAACGGTTTCCTGATGAGCCACCTGGAATCAATATCGTATTGTGCCCTCTAAATTGCTGTTTGTCTACTTCATTGATTAAGAAGGTGGAGAGAGGAGAGAAAATCAAAAACACAAATGAAAGAAAGCAGATTCCCTGAGCCATCCCGGACAGAAAGTGTTTGTGTGAGTGTGTGTGAGTGTCAGAGAGAAACTGAGAGGAAAAAGAGAGAGAGAGAGACAGATGGCGTTTCTGCTGCAGTGACAGAATCCAAACAGAGGAGAGCGCTGTTTGACCACAGATTTCTACAGTGCCAGACCGTAGTGTCTTTGTAAATGTGACTTTGCGCCGCAGTTTGTCAATCAGTAACAGCGAGAGTTGAATATATTGCTGCTAATGATTAATTTGGGTAACTGAGTGCATACCTCGCGAGCTAAATTACGACGGCGCTCATTGTGCCGAGCGAATAAATAAAGGAAACGAACTGTACGTTGTGTCGAGGTCGGTCACAAATTAAAGGTACATTCAAAGGTGCTTTAGAGTTATATTTGCGGAAAGACAAGCAAAGAGCACCCTAATGGTGACATTAAAATAAGAAATAAAAAATGAGAGCGGGGAGAAAAGGGCAAATTTTACTGCTGTTGACATGGCGGACGTAATTGGACAGAGTAGAGCTGGCTACAGTTGGGATGGCTGGCGCTACAGCAGGGCATGATCCTACATGGTCCAGTTGGTCCATAGCACGTCCCTGCCCCCCTTACCCTCCCCTCCCTCTTAGCACTGCAGTAAGATATGTAATTCAATTCAATTTAGGGTATCGTCTAGCGGTAAGATTTTTTTTCGCCCGATAATTTTTAGAAATTAAGCCATTAATCAAGCCACTAGCCATCATTCAAGACGGGGAAGATGAATACAAACTTTCATAATAACCACCTTCCTCATTTTAGGGCTCATTATCATCATTTTGTTATGCAATTATGCAATTATTTTACGCTGAGCTCATAAATTACCCGCTCTTTTGTTGCCGGCTGGCCGTGTAAAATCCAAAGTAATGCTTTGTAGTCTGATCTTTAAGGCAATTACTGGCTTCTTCACTCTTTCATCTCCAAGCATTTCCAATAACCCTCACCTCCAATGATTTATCCCTGTCACCACAGGCCAACAAACACACGCACGCACGCACGCACGCACGCACGCACGCACGCACGCACGCACGCACGCACGCACGCACGCACGCACGCACGCACGCACGCACGCACGCACACACACACACACACACACACACACACACACACACACACACACACACACACACACACACACACACACACACACACACACACACACACACACACACACACACACACACACACACACACACACACACACCAGTCATTCGCATGCATGCATATGTATGCACACACAGACACACACACTTTTACTCATCTCTGTTTACCATCTTCCTTACCAGTGTGCAAAGGTGTGCAAAGGTACGCCAAGGTAACAGAGCAACTGGAGCAGCTATGTTCCTATTGGTGGATCCCAGGTGGATCCTGGGTGGGTCTTGGCCTACCTGTGGGTTGCTATTGTTGTTTGCGTAACCCCACGCTAAGCTAAGTACACACTAAGTACACAGAACACCCGGTTCACTTGGCATCAAACGGTTAGATTCATTCAGTGCTAGGGGGCATTGGGATGGTTTTACATTGAAATACTGTAGCACTTCCTTACGCATCAAAGTGCTTCTTCTTGAGGCCTAAACATGTTGTTTAATACATGACTGGGTCTGGGAATACATTCAAACCACATTCGAACCAAATGGCTGATCACTGAAAAAAGCTAAACCAGGTCAACTGTAGAATTTTCCTACCTCTGCCCGAGCTCTGAGTTTATACATGAGGATATACAGTCTATTCGGAAAGTATTTAGACCCCTTCCACATTTAGTTACATTACAGCCTTATTCTAAAATTTAGTAAAAAACTAAAAAACTATCTACACACAATATCCAATAATGACGAGGGAAAAACTTTTTTTTAGAAAGTTTTGCAAATGTATTAAAGATAAAAAACAGAAATACCTTATTTACATAAGTATTCAGACTCTTTGCTATGAGACACGGAATTGAGTTCAGGTGCATCCTGTTTCCATTGATCATCCTTGAGATGTTTCTACAACTTGATTGGAGTCTACCTGGTAAATTAAATTGATTGGACATGATTTGGAAAGGCACACACCTGTCTATATAAGGTCCCAAGCCATGAGCAAAAACCAAGCCATGATGTCGAAGGAATTGTCCGTAGAGCTCCGAGACAGGATTGTGTTGAGGCACAGATCTGGGGAAGGGTACCAAAAAGTGTCTGCAGCAATGAAGGTCCCCAAGAACATAGTGGCCTCCATTATTCTTAAATGGAAGAAGTTGGAACCACCAAGACTCTTCCTAGAGCTGGCCGCCTGGCCAAACTGAGCAATCAGGGGAGAAGGGCCTTGGTCAGGGAGGTGACCAAGAACCCGATGGTCACTCTGACAGAGCACCAGAGTTCCTCTGTGGAGATAGGGGAACCTTTCAGAAGGGCAACCATCTCTGCAGCACTCCACCAATCAGGCCTTTATGGTAGAGTGGCCAGACGGGAGCCACTCCTCAGTAAAAGGCACATGACAGCCCACTTTGTGTTTGCCAAAAGGCACCTAAAGGACTCTCAGACCATGAGAAACAAGATTCTCTGGTCTGATGAAACCAAGATTTCACATCTGGAGGAAACCTGGCACCATTCCTATGGTGAAGCATGGTGGTGGCAGCATCATGCTGTGAGAATGTTTTTCAGCAGCAAGGACTGGGAGAGTAGTCAGGATCGAGGGAAAGATGAACGAAGTACAGAGAGATACTTGATGAAAACCTGTTCCAGAGCGCTCAGGACCTGACTGGGGCGAAGGTTCACCTTCCAACAGGACAACGACCCTAAGCATACAGCCAAGACAACGCAGGAGAGGCTTCAGGACAAGTCTCTGAATGTCCTTGAGTGGCCCAGCCAGAGCCCGGACTTGAACCCGATCTAACATCTCTGGAGAGACCTGAAAATAGCTGTGCAGCAACGCTCCCCATCCAACCTGACAGAGCTTTACAGGATCTGCAGAGAAGAATGGGAGAAACTCCACAAATACAGGTGTGGCAAGCTTGTAGCGTCATACCCAAGAAGACTCAAGGCTGTAATTACTGCCAAAGGTGCTTCAACAAAGTACTGATTAAAGGGTCTGAAATCTTATGTAAATGTGATATTTCAGTTTTTATAAATTAGCAAAATTGTCTAAAAACCTGTTTTTGCTTTGTCATTATGGGGTATTGTGTGTAGATTGATGGAAATAAACAATTTAATACATTTTAGAATAAGGCTGTAACGTAACAAAATGTGGAAAAAGTCAAGGGGTCTAAATACTTTCCAAATGCACTGTATATCAATTCATTAGAATCTTAAAATCCATTAACCAGCATTCACACTAAAAGACACATCTTTCATCTATCTATCTGGCCCTGTCTGCTTAGGAGTGTTCTCCAATGTTAACTCCCAGTGATTTAGCCTAGCTTTTCATCAGTGTAAACCAAAGCCAGTGTGTGTGTGTGTGTGTGTGTGTTAGTGATGTGTGTACGTACGCACACGTGAGTGCTACCAGCAGGTATTTATCTCGGTGTGCGCATGAGTGTGTCTCTCTACAAGCCACAGTAAATCTTAAAACACACATCCCCAAGCCAGCCACTCAGCCCATCCCAGCCATGAGAAATAGCAAAAACAGAAACAAAGGCTGGGTTATTAAAAAGGTGTCTGGCCCCGTGGTCAGGTAATAGTTTTGGACTGCATTGATTACGGCACGCTGACAGCTTCCGTTGCTAGCCCTGAAAATGCATCAAGTGCGTAATGAGGAGCTATTAGGCCCATCGATTTGCTGATTTCAATTGATAGCTACCAGGCCAAAGCGGCACGTCAATATTTGCATAACTAATAACCTGCTGCCTGTCTGCTGCTCCCGGCTTTGACAAATGAGATCTCAATGAGGGGAGGAGAGGGAGTTGGATGGAAAGAGAAAGAGGGAGGGGGGGGGGGGGGGGGGGAATGGGAGAGAAACAGAAAGAGCAACACAGAGAAGAAAACAAGATCAGATGGGTAAATAACAGCAGATAAAAACAAGATCAGATGGGTAAATAACAGCAGATAAAAAGCGGTGCAACCGCATAGACATGATTTGACTATCAGAAATAATCCATCAGATATTGTGTTGTGTTGAGCTGTGATTTGTGCTATGTTGAGTTGTATTGTGATGTGGTGTGTTTTGTTGTGTTGTGTTATTATGCTCTTATGTGATGTGTAATGTTTTGCTCTGCTGTGTTGTGTTGTCTGACAAGTTGTCTCACGTTGTGCTGAGCTGTACTGTATTACGTTGAACCGCTGTGTTGTGATGTGAAAGAGCATGCTGCCGTGCAGTGATGTTGTGTGATGTGTTACATTCTGCTGTTCTGTGATGTGTTATGTTGAAGTGATGTGATGTACAGTGCTGCTGTGCTATGCATGCTAGCACGTCATGCTGGGCCCCAATGGCTGGGGGTTTTTGGGGTCACACCAGGGGGACACAGTGGCAGCCTGGGCCAGATGTCTGAGGGAGGGAGGGGACCGCCCAGTAAAACAGCAGGTGGCCGAGCTGCTGTAATGACGCTGCCACAGCCGCATCGCAAGGTCCCCATGGGACCACACACACATCTCCTTATCAACCGAGCATCCCCTCCTCCTCAAAACACACGCGCCCCATAAATACGTAAGTGACGCGTGCCGAGCCCCCATGGTCCTGACATCCTTATCACTGTGTCCATTTCCCTCGGTGGACCCTCTCCTTGATCACTGTCATTTTCAGTGTGACCCCTGAAGTCGCTTGTCACAACACTAAAGTCCCACCTACACCCATCATGACCACCAACCTCTGTGTAAATCTGGGAGGCCCACTAGCGACTCAGAGGGGATCCCCTCTATACTCAACCAAATGCTCACTGTGATAACCAAAAGTATCACAATACCTAAAAGAAACAGGAAAAAAAAAAAAAAACTATGACAGCCCTCTCCTCAACCATAGAGCCCTAAGTTTTGACTGACAATTTTTTATGTGTAGCCTTCATTTTCAGTCGGGTTTAAGATGGACGGATGGTTGAAGGATAGACAGATGGGCGGATGGAGTTTTTCCTGAGAACATGACCCCATATTGACGGCCAGTGTCCTAGTCAGAGTAGCTGAGGACGGACACCTTGTGCGTCCTGGCCTCCCTGACGTCTCCTAGAGAGATAAGTATCATCTCCACTCTTCACTCAATAAAGGGACCAATAATGAATTAATTACCCCAACACAGAGCCTAATGACAGGCAGACACTGCCGCTGCACGCCCAGCCCCTCTTATCTCTTTCACCATCTCAAAAAAAAAAGAATGAATAGAAAGGTCGTCTCCATTCAAGTCAATGATGGCATGATGGGTGTACTGGCAGCCATATTGAGGGTACCCATGCCAGGAAGTAAAAGCAGGAAGTGTACCATTTAATCTGTGCTGCGATTTGTTGAGTCAACTCAATGACATTACAAAAAAAACATTCCATTGCATGAGCCACATCAGTTAGCATTATTTGAATGAACATTCTACATTACCATGGCAATCCAGCATCAGTTGATAGAACATTCCAAAATACCATGGAAATTATTGCATCACAACACCAGGCAGCCATTGCGAGTGTACCCATGAGTTTACCAGTCAACTACCAGGGTTAGAGCTTCCAAGCCTATTCTATTCATTCTTATTTCTATGCTTTTCTGATGGTATGAATAGAGTCGAGGGCATTTGATAATGCAAAACCTATTATTTGTTTAAATGTGAATTCCCCATTAGCTGTGACTTTAGCAATAGCTGCTCTTTCTGGGATCCACACAAAAAAACAACCGTCATTCATACACATAGTTAGAAACAGCACATGGAGACAGGCAGCAATACCTATATTTATCTGGTCAACACAAAAAGCAGTGCTAGAGTCACAAGAGACCGCATTACAGTGCACCCGGGCAGCATCCCAAATGACACCATGTCCTATAGTGCACTTCTTTTGACCAGAGCCCTATGGATAGTGCACTAAATAGGAATAGGCTGCTATTTAAGACGCAGCCCTAATACGTGAGCCATAAGCCTTCTATTTACCCTGAAAGGGAGTGTGGTTTTGGGGGCTTGGATCTGTCCACTTACCCTGCCCAGCGCACTGTCAAGCTGGGTGGGTGTTAGACGGGAGGATAAGGAAGGTGGGATAGAAGGGTGAGGGGAGCAGACTTCCCATACAGCACTGTGGGTTAACTAAAGACAGGTGTGTGTCCGTGTGTTTGTGTGTGTGACTCCGTGTCTGTGTGTGTCCGTGTGTGTGTGTGTAGGGTGAGTGGGTGTCAGCAGACAGCCAGTGTCTGTGCTGTATCACGGCGTGCCACTAAAATGTGAAGCTTTCACAGCCTGAACCGTGACGTCTTAAAGACCTGACCCTCTCTGTGTGTATAGGAGTGTGTTTTAGTGCATTATGTGGGTGTGCAATACTAAAATATTATGCTTAATGTTCAAATATGATTATCTTGCTTTCTGGGTGATTCAAATGCATGTTGAAACATTTACATTTTAGTCATTTAGCAGACGCTCTTATCCAGAGCGACTTACAGTTATTTTGTACTGGTCCCCCCCTGGGAATCGAACCCACAACCCTTGCATTGCAAGCCCCATGCTCTACCATCTGAGCTACACGGGACTAAACCAAAGTCCAGCTTTAATCGAAACATGGGGTAATATGTGTGCAGTACTCCCCACTTTCTCATCCTGGTCTGGTCAGCATGTCTTTTATGAACAGGTCTTTAATTAAATAAACACCCGAGCAACTAATTACTTAATTGGAGCACGGCCTTTAAAATGAAAATTATGTAATCAAGAATCCAGGAAAACGGAAGGGAGATTTAAAAACAACACACATATACACATATACACACACACACACACTGGTGACCTACAGCCTTGTTGACATCATACCCCCTCCTCTCATCGGCACATCATTGATTTCTCCTTTCTCTATTTGCACCCATTTTCCTGCCTTTCTCCCTCTCCAAACCTAAGGAGGCTCTTGCTGGTTCTACGTAGCCAGATTTAGGAACTCTTTTGGACCGTCTCAACTACCGAAAGGTCATGGCCACGGTGAGGGGTCTGGGTGGGGGGCTGGTAAAGATGCTTAATACATTACCTTACCGGCATCACCCTGAACTTTACCTCATTGAAGCAGAAGGACTTACGACAGAAACACAGAAAAACGCTGTGACCTCATAACGCATTCAAGCAACTGGGCTTTCGGAATGATGAGTGCTTATTTCAGTGGTAAAAAGGGTCAATTTTTGTTTGATAAATGGGACAATTCAATTGTCATTTGAAGCAGGTAGGTGTCCCACTAGACCAAACCGTCACCTAAACAACCATAAGCGTGTTGTGAACGTAAGCATATTGTGAATATAGAGGATACTCAACTAACTAGTCTGTCTATGTGTGTGTTTGTGTGCGTGCGCAGCGTTGGTAAATCAGTTTTCCTGAAATTTCCTGGACTTCATTTTCATTTTAGATAAAAAAAATTTAACTACAAAAATCTAAAATATTAAACAATATATTCCGTAGTTAAAGTGAAACAACCCCTGGATGGAATGACAACCATAAAGCTGTGGTTCCCTTCTCTCTGCTTTCGAATAGGAGGAGAAAAGTGACAGAAAAGTGACAGAACACATCACATCAGCCCATTCACTCATTCACACCCTCTCTCCCTCCTTCCCTCCATAGCCAGGTCTGGGGGTGTCCCAGGGAGGTGCTGGCTGTGAACCTTCCCCTCTACATGTCCCCCCAGTGTCACCCTATCCCAGCCATAGTGGTCTGCTCTAACACCCCCAGTCCCTCACAGCCCCTTCAGTCTGGTCTGGGACCACCGGTTACATCTTGATGAGGTGCGAATGAGCCCCCCGCCCACACACACACGCACAATAGTACACGCACACGCACTTTAACCCTGTCCCGGGAAACCCCTTTCCCACCTCGAAACCTGACCGGCGCAATGGCATCTACACACATTATACACACACATTTACAAACACTTTTATACAGGGTTGGAAAACACGGCCCCCCTCCAGGCTCATTTATGAACTTAAGAGGGCCACATGGCTGGCTGCCACCCAGGACGATTTCCCCCAGCAGAGCAGTGCGTGTGCGCGTGCATGCGTGTGTGTGGAAAAGAGCCTGGCCATCCTGCGCCTGCATACTGTCCAGACACAGACAGGGCCTACCACTCCGTTCTCCAGAGGTCCATACAACAGCACACACTTACAGTGCCTTCAGAAAGTATTCACACCCCTTGACTTTTCCCACATTTTGTTGTGTTAAAATGTATTAAATTGAGATTGTGTGTCACTGGCCTACACACAATACCCCATAATGTCAAAGTGGAATTATGTTTTTAGAAATGAAAAGATGAAATGTCTTGAGTCAATAAGTATTCAACCCCTTTGTTATGGCAAGCCTATATAAGTTCAGGAGTAAAAATGTGCTTAAAAAGTCACATAACTTGCATGGACTCACTCTCTGTGCAATAATAGTGTTTAACATTATTTTTGAATGACTACCTCATCTCTGTAACCCACACATGCAATTATCTTTAGGGTCCCTCAGGCAAGCAGTGAATTTCAAACACAGATTCAACCACAAAGACCAGGAAGGTTTTCCAATGCCTAACAAAGAAGGGTATCTATTGGTAGATGGGTCAAAATAAAAAAAAGCAGACATTGAATATCCCTTTGAGCATGGTGAAGTTATTAATTACACTTTGGATGGTGTATCAATACACCCAGTCACTACAAAGATACAGGCGTCGTTCCTTACTCAGCTGCTGGAGACGAAGGAAACCGCTCCAGGATTTCACACAGTGACTTTAAAAAGAGTTGAATGGCTGTGATAGGAGAAAACTGAGGATGGATCAACAACATTGTAGTTACTCCACAATAATAAGCTAAATTAAATAGTTTGCAATAAGGCACTAAAGTAAAACTGCAAAAAAAGTGGCAAAGATATGAACTTTATGTCCTGAATACAAAGCGTCATGTTTCGGGCAAATCCAACACATCACTGAGTACCACTAAGTGGCCTAGTTAACAGTTTTGACATAAATGGGCTTGTAAAACTATGGCAAGGCTTGAAAACGGCTGTCTAGCAATGATCAACAACCAACTTGATAGAGCTTGAAGAATTTTTAAAAGAATAATGTGCAAATATTGTACGATCCATGTGTGCAACTCTCTTAGATACTGACCCAGAAAGACTCACCACTGTAATCGCTGCCAAAGGTGATTCTAACATGCATTGACTCAGGGGTGTGAATACTTATGTAAATTAGCTATTTCTGTATTTAATTTTCAATCAATTTGCCAACTGTCATTATGGGGTATTGTGTGTAGATGGGTGAGAAAAAAATCTATTTAATCAATTTAAAATTCAGGCTGTAACACAATAAAATGTGGAATATGTCAAGGGGTATGAATACTTTCTGAAGGCAATGTACAGTCAGACGAAACCTCATTCAGATCACAATCAAGGGCATTCTTAGGTTAACATTGTTTGTAGACTTTTACTATTTTATTTTATGAATCAGATTTATTTCATTGAGATGATTTCACTCTAAATGTCTGAATAATATCAACAATGATGAGTACATTTCTAAAACAGTAACAAAGGAGGTGTCAACATGAATGTTTTCCTGTGGTTTTGGAGACATTTGAAGGTACAGTACATCACTCCACAGACAGCGGGGTAATTGATAAGGGTGACCCGTGAAACGATTAGTGATCAACATGGGTGAAAGGGTTCTGTCAATCATCTGTCCACTTGACCTGTGGTGTGCACAGCAGAGGCACAGCAGGCAACATCTGCATAATGTGGGCTACTAGGCTACTACAGGTATTGGTGGGCTGCTTCATTTTTTCATTCACAGGGCAAGTTAAACATGTCGGTAGGTACCCCTCCATGCACTGACGTTTGGTTTGGTCGTGTCCCCTGATGTCCCACAGTGAGAGAGCCGAGCAGTGGCATCACATAATCCGACAACAACTGGGGTCGACCCAGGGTTATTAGAATTTGCTACGCAGCTCCACTTCTCCCCTGAACGGCAGAGGGAGGGATGGAGGTGGGGGTTTCTCACTTAATCATCCATCATGGCTTTTGAAAGAGGGAAAAAAATAAAACTACTTTAAATTTGCTGTGATGAAAAATCAATAAAGCAGTAATTGCTTGGTTTATCACCGCGCGCAGTAACAAATTGGGAGAAGGCTGGCGTCCATGCACAATTGGCTGCAGCAGCGCGGGAGTTTTGGGGTTCACTGGGCCAGCTGAGGGAAAAGGTCTCGCGTGATAATTAAATCTCACACTGATTTTCTGCCAAATTTATTTCCCCAGGGTCCATAACTCTGATTCACTGCTTACAAGCCAGGCATAACTAATCATTTCAATGCGGGGTAGCCTAACAGCAAACCTGAATGGGGAGGGGGGAGAAAAGAAAGGACATCGACTCGACTTGTGGACACCAACTCAACTCCAAATCAAACATAATTTAGAGGAAAAAATATTGGTGGAATAAGTAGGCTAATAATCATACATGGACGACGATATTGTAAAGTAGTTTCTTTTTGTAATGCGGCAGGTAGCCTAGTGGTTAGGGCGTTGGGCCAGTAACTGAAAGGTTGGTGGATCGAATCCCCGGGAACAACAAGTTAAAAAGCTGTCGTTCTTCCCCTGAACAAGGCAGTTAACCCACTGTTCACCGGTAGCCGGTCATTGTAAATAAGAGTTTGTTCTTGACTGACTTGCCTAGTTAAATAAAGGTTTAAAAAATGCCAGCATTTACATCTACTGTAGCCTATAAATACGTACTTTATTGGCCTCTCTCTCCAAATAAGGCAGTATTTATTCACCTTTTTAATGCCAGACACAAATAAAAGTAATCAAACTGTCAGTGCAATATTCCTCAATATGTTCAAGATATTATTGTATTGATAGTGAACATCATAACACAACAAATAAGTTGATCCATTGCAAAGCACTGCCACTAAACGACAAGTGATGAGTCCACCCCAGGATCGATAGCAGGTCAATACAAACCAGATTTTCTTACATCAAAACCACTGTGAATGATCTTCTGTCAGAGCGCACAATAGAAATACAGGAGGCTTTCTCTGAGCATCCAGGAGATAACCTCGATATGATGGGAAGAAGAGCCTCATAGGAAAATAAAGCCACAATGGATAGCCTACAGTCGAAAAATGGCATTAGGCCTAATGACAAGTGCATGACAATTCGTTGACGTTATTCACCGTGTCTCATCATCAGCGCATCTCCCACATTAGACTTCATGCTGGGAGATAATCGACACAGGAACACCAATGTTTACCAGGTGCTGAATATCTCTGCTTGTCCTTCAAGTGCTGCGGCAGGATCCTCCTGCCTGCCCGGTAATTAAAACATTTAAAGCAGCACGAGCCCAGCGCTTCCCGGGTGTGATACAGGGGTCAGACGCCTGTAGATTCTAATTTGCGCGCCATTTGTATTCATGACAGGGCGCGTGCTAAATATTTAACAGCAGTCAGGTAGGAGTTTGTATTGTTAGGCTTTCGAGGTCAAATAATTTAATTTGCAGGCAGATTACATTAAAGCGTCCAATGTCCAATCCCTCCTCTCACTTTCCTCTCATTTCCAGTTTTTTGTATTACCAACAAAGATACAAATTGAGACACAAAGATTAGGAGAGCTTGCTATCCGCAGACTATTTATTATGTTTAATTATAATACGGAGGCCATCATTTATTATAAGGCATGATAGCGCATGTGGCTTGTATGCACGCCCACTTTTAAGTGCGGCGTAAAAAAAATAGTAGGCTAGCGAACAAATCGGGGTTTTACACATTATTAAATGGGGTATAATCACATCTGCTGACTTCAACAAAATATTAATTCAAACATTGCAAGTGAATGCAGATATATAGGCCTACTACCAGAGACACAGACAAGGCTAACCACTAACCAGCACTCTAATTACAGCTATGTGTAGAACACGAAATGTATGCCAGTTTCTCTGCGCAGGTACTATGTTCTCAGCCTCTCCTGGAAAAGGGGAAAAGAGAAGACATCTCTGTTGGTTTGGCCATTTTATCTACCACTCCCTCCCTTGCTATTTTTCCCTGTTCTACTCAGCAAGGCCAGAGATGAAGTCCAGACATTTGCCTCTTTAGGATGGGGCTGGTGATTGACAACAGAGCTAGTTAAATGGTGTTGAGGTGTTAATGGCTGCAGGGTCGGGGGAAAGGGGGAGCAACCGTCTGAATATTTAATCACCATCTAATTCCAGAACAGAGACACACACACAGACAGGTACACACCCCAACCTGTGACCCATCCTACACACAGCATAATTAAAGAAACTGTTATTTTGTCTTAATGCCAAAAGAGCAAACCCATAGTATATATTCCTCCTAATGACATGGGTCAAAAAGCTATTACATGTCTCACTAAAATATATGATCTTCCAATCTGCCAGCGGTTTAGGGTGATGAGGACAGAGAGAGGTGCATATGACTTAAATACCTAAATAGCTTAATTCCTTACCACCATATCATCAGCATATGCAATATAAACCGCAGGAAAACAACCCTTTACAACATGCTGTAGTCATACACAAGATTCAGATGCACCAACGATGATGATGACAGCCTTCTGGGTGTATTGGCTTTGAAGTGGCATGGCTGTGTGCGGGAATGGTTGAGGTTATTAAGCATTTTACACTCATTTCCATATTGACTGCATGATGGTATAGCCTCTGTCACCGGCTCCTCTGAACAACCGCACACGTGAAAAGGGGAATTAACAGTCTTAATGAGCCCGGGTTTGATCTCTCTCTGCCACACTCACGCACACACACTACACCTGATTAATCATTACCCAGCAGGGCTAGTGGTGGGGAACCACTGTGGAAAGATATCTCTCTCTCGCTCTCTCATTATAAAACACACAATCACTTTTTGGAGTGTGTGAGCACTGGGTTGAGGACCACAGCCATTACATCTGAGCAGAGGGCATAGAGAAACCTTCTACAGCTGGGGCCACAGCCATTGACAGAGTCAGTCTTCCCCTCACACCACATTGGCCTGAACCCTGGTGTTAGTGTGTCGCAACACACTCCTCAGCTAAAACCAATAGTCAGGGCAGCAATGCATACAGCCGTGGCCAAAGGTTTTGAGAATGACACAAGTATTGGTCTCCACAAAGTTTGCTGCCTCAGTGTTGATGATGGCAATTTATATATACTCCAGAATGTCATGAAGAGTGATCAGATGAATTGCAATTAATTGCAAAGTCCCTCTTTGCCATAAAAATGAACTTAATCCCCCAAAAACATTTCCACTGTATTTCAGCCCTGCAACAAAAGGACCAGCTGCCATCATGTCAGTGATTGTCTCGTTAACACAGAGTGTTGACGAGGACAAGGCTGGAGATCACTCTGTCATGCTGTTTGTCAGAATAACAGACTGGAAGCTTTAAAAGGAGGGTGGTGCTTTAAATCATTGTTCTTCCTCCGTCAACCATGGTTACCTGCAAGGAAACACGTGCCGTCATCATTGCTTTGCACAAAAAGGGCTTCACAGGCAAGGATATTGCTGCTAGTAAGATTGCACCTAAATCAACCATTTATCGGATCATCAAGAATTTCAAGGAGAGAGGTTCAATTGTTGTGAAGAAAGCGTCAGGGCGCCCAAGAAAGTCCAGCAAGCGCCAGGACCGTCTCCTAAAGTTGATTCAGCTGCGGGATCGGGGCACCACCAGCGCAGAGCTTGCTCAGGAATGGCAGCAGGCAGGTGTGAGTGCATCTGCACGCACAGTGAGGCGAAGACTTTTGGAGGATGGCCTGGTGTCAAGAAGGGCAGCAAAGAAGCCACTTCTCTCCAGGAAAAACATCAGGGACAGACTAATATTCTGCAAAAGGTACAGGGATTGGACTGCTGAGGACTGGGGTAGAGTCATTTTCTCTGATGAATCCCCTTTCCGATTGTTTGGGCCATCCGGAAAACACCTTGTCCGGAGAAGACAAGGTGAGCGTAACCATCAGTAAAGCATCCTCAGACCATTCATGTGTGGGGTTGCTTCTCAGCCAAGGGAGTGGGCTCACTCACAGTTTTGCCTAAGAACACAGCCATGAATAAAGAATGGTACCAACGCATCCTCCGAGAGCAACTTCTCCCAACCATCCAAGAACAGTTTGGTGACGACCAATGCCTTTTCCAGCATGATGGAGCACCTTGCCATAAGGCAAAAGTGATAACTAAGTGGCTCGGAGAACAAAACATCAACATTTTGGGTCCATGGCCAGGAAACTCCCCAGACCTTAATCCCATTGAGAACTTGTGGTCGATCCTCAAGAGGCGGGTGGACAAACAAAAACCCACAACTTCTAACAAACTCCAAGCATTGATTATGCAAGAATGGCCTGCCATCAGTCAGGATGTGGCCCAGAGGTTAATTGACAACATGCCAGGGCAGATTGCAGAGGTCTTGAAAAAGAAGGGTCAACACTGCAAATATTGACTCTTTGCATAAACTGAATGTCATTGTCAATGAAACCCTTTGACACTTATGGAATACTTGTAATTATACTTCAGTGTACCATAGTAACTACTGACATAAAGATCTAAGAACACTGAAGCAGCAAACTTTGTGGAGACCAATACTTGTGTCATTCTCAAAACTTTTGGCCACGACTGTACAGCAGACATACAGTACCAGTCAAAAGTTTGGACACACCTACTAATTCAAGGTTGTTGTTTTCATTTATTTTTACTATTTTCTACATTGTAGAATAATAGTGAAGACATCAAAACTATAAAATAGAACATATGGAATCATGTAGTAAGCAAAAAAGTGATAAACAAATCAAAATATATTTTAGATTTTAGATTCTTCAAATTAGCCACCCTTTGCCTTGATGACAGCTTTGCACACTCTTGGCATTATCTCAACCAGCTTCACCTGGAATGCTTTTCCAACATCTGATGCAGCACTTCATCATCCTTCTTGGTCAAATAGCCCTTACACAGCCTTCTCACACCCTCTCCTCCATGCTTCACGGTGGGAACTACACATGCGGAGATCATCTACTCTGCGTCTCACAAAGACACAGCGGTTGGAAACAAAAACCGGTCTAATGTCCATTGCTCGTGTTTCTTGGCCCAAGCAAGTCTCTTCTTCTTATTGGTGTCCTTTAGAAGTGGTTTCTTTGCAACAATTCAACCACAAAGGCCTGATTCATTCAACATTTATTTTGGCTGCAATTTCTGAGGCTGGTAACTCTAATTAAATTATCCTCTGCAGCAGAGGTAAGAGTCTTGATGGTTTTTGCGACTGCACTTACAGAAACTTTCAAAGTTCTTAACATTTTCTGGATTGACTGACCTTCATGTCTTAAAGTAATGATGGACTGTCGTTTCTCTTTGCTTATTTGAGCAGTTCTTGCCATAATACGGACTTGATCTTTTACCAAATAGGGCTATATTCTGTATATAACCCCTACCTTGTCACAACACAACTGATTGGCTCAAACGCATTAAGAAGGAAAGAAATTCCACAAATTAACTTTTAAGAAGGCACACCTGTTAATTGAAATTCATTCCAGGTGACTACCTCATGAAGCTGGTTGAGAGAATGCCAAGAGTGTGCAAAGCTGTCATCAAGGCAAAGGGTGGCTACTTTGAAGAATCTCAAATATAAAATATATTTTGATTTGTTTATCACTTTTTTGCTTACTACATGATTCCATATGTGCCATTTCATAGTTTTGATGTAGAAAATAGTAAAAATAAAGAAAAACCCTTGAATGAGTAGGTGTGTCCAAACTTTTGACTGGTACTGTACATAGCTGGTGGTTCTCTCTTCCCAAGTTTCATTTTCCAACTCTAGTATTGACCCTTCGACAGACGAGGGAGACGAAATAGTAACAGCCCTTTCAAGTTGAGAATACTTTGTTAAATTATGACCATGGGGCCAAGTATTGATCCGGATGCACTCTTGATAAAACCCATTTTGCTCAGGGGCAGCCAGTGTGTACTGCGGTATAATAATAGTGTGCATATCAGAGCATCCACATGAATCAAGAATGGTTTCGATTAGTAGCACTACCGTCGGATGTGTAAATGTATTTGTGAAGTGGAGTGTAGGTGGCTGTTCTCGTCTTCTCATCCTACCTCTCTCATTTGGTTTCATTTTGTTCTTCTTACCGGTTCAAGCTGTAACTTTCTTGTCGGGGCTGATCTGTAGGAGCCCCTTGAGGGAGTGCATGGGAGACCCCGGTGACCCAGAGTTTAATAAGCGCTGGGCCCACCTCCTTCGTTTAGTTGCCCATTAAGAAGCGGGGCTGGGCTCCGGGTGATAGTGGGCGGGGCCAACCGTGTAACGCCAGCTCTCTGTCTTGGAGGTCAGAGCTTAAGCAGCTGTTGGGTCGACAGGGGTGCTTTGATGAGCCATTTTGCACCCAACTTTTCGGGCCACTCTCCCAAAGAAGACCAGGAATAAAAAACCAAGCCTTGCAGCGCTATGCAGGCACAGTGCGTTACTTAATAAAACAGGAACAGTTTGAGCGAGGAATGAAGTGGCTTTGAGCTGGGGGGGGTCAATTGATTCCAAAAAAGGCGAGATTACAGCGTGAACTCTGCTTAAGAAACCTACTTGACTGGGAGCTCGGCACCGTAGCCTGGAGCCACACACTTACTCAACACTTTGCCAATGTCTCCACTGAGAGAAAGAGAGAGGAGGGCTAGAGAGAGCGAGAAAGAGAGGGAGGGAAGAGGAGAGAGGGAGAGGAAGGAGAGTGACAGAGCAGCATGAGAAATGAAAAATAGAATGAGAGAATGACAGACCAAAAAATGAGGGCGAAACAGAGAGCGAAGGAGAGCGATTGAATTCATGTCCTCGCTGCCAACGGAGGAAAGACCAGAGTAGGTTTGCAGGGCTAATTAATTTCTGATGGCCGGGCTTTCATTTGGCTAAAAGGTCACCAAACTTTAAAGGTCATGCACAGTTTCCACTGTGTGTGTGTGTGTGTGTGTGTTACTGTTACCAAACCCCTTGAATTACTCTCCAGAAGGGATGTGGTGAAACACATAGACAAGTAAAGACACTGGTAACGTCATGTACCACAACTTCACAATAATGACACTGAACATCTTCAGCAATCTGGAAGTTTTCAGTATGTGTGTGTTGTAATGCCTTGTTTCTGAAAGCCATGGTAAAGGTAGGTATGTGCGAAATTTCATGAATTCAATGCTAGCTACGTCCGCACACACGTACACACACTTACACGGACAGAAGCACAAACACGCACACACGCGAAGCCATCACCACCTGCACCCTGACGACCCTGACATTTTCTCATTCATTTCAGGCCAACACCAGTTCAGGACAGACTTAATATCATTATCCCATTTGTAGCCTTTTATTACCGCTTTTTGTTGCTCCATAAGCAAATGGCTCCTGACTTTATTTGAAAATGTCTGTCGAAATGCCGTCGTCTTGCCAAATGGCACCCTATTCACTATGCCAGTGGTTCTCAAACATTTTTGGGCCGAGGAGCTCTTGTGATAGCAAATTCATCAGGGACCCCCTCATAATCAGAACACAACTTGAGTGAGACAAAAATAGCATACAATGCATGGCCGGACGAATCATGTCTCGGGCACTGGGAAGGAACATTTTAAAGGACTGCCTCTTCGCATAGGAGAGAAAATGTGGCAGTTGTCAAGCTACATTTCTGTAATTCTATACATTCTGTTATGGGGCAGACAGATTTGTTGTTGTTTAAAGATAATATCCTGCAATTCTGTGAGAAAAAGGTGCAGTTTTAAAGCTTAAATTACAGTGCATTTACAGCATGTACAGTATAATAAAAAAATATAAAAAATGAAAAGCTTGAGTAAATAAGTATTCAAGCCGTTTGTTATGGCGAGCCTAAATAAGTTCAGGAAACCGTTCAAGGAAACTGATCAGGGTTTCACCATGAGGCCAATGGTGATTTAAAAAAAGTTACATTACAGTTACATTACTTTTCAAGCATAGTGGTGGCTGCACCATGTTATGGGTATGCTTGTTATCGTTAAGGACTGGGGAGTTTTTCAGGATAAAACATTTACGGAATGGAGCTAAGAAAACCTGGTTCAGTCTATTTTCCACCAGACACTGGGAGATGAATTCACTTTTCAGCAGGACAATAACCTAAAACACAAGGCCAAATCTACATTGTAGTTGCTTACCAAGAAGACAGTGAGTGTTACCGAGTGGCCGAATTACAGTTTTGACTTAAATTTGCTTTAAAATATAAGGCCTGAAAATTGATTAGCAATGATCAGAAAAAATGAAAATAATAAAATGTTGCACAATCCAGGTGTGTAAAGCTCTTAGAGATTGTAACATGTACTGACTCAGGGGGTTGAATACTTATCTAATCAAGTTATATTAGTGTTAAATGTTTTATATATTATAGAAAAAAAATATCCACTTTGACAATAGGGGAAAAAATGACAATTAAATCCATTATAATCCCACTTTGTAACAAATACTTTCTGAAGGCACTGTAAGTCACGACGGTCGGTCGGGTCTGTCTGTCTGACTGACTGACTGACTGAGTGTTGGAGTGTACCACTAGCTACGGATAGCTTAATAATTAATTTAATTTACAAACGAAGCATTTGTGTTTAGTAAATCCACCAGATCAGTTAGTAGGGATGACCAGGGATTTTCTCTTGATAAGTGTGTGATTTGGACCCTTTTCCTATCCTGCTAAGCATTAAAAATGTAACGAGTACTTTTGGGTGTCAGGGAAACTGTAAAAAGTACATTATTTTCATTAGGAATGTAGTGAAGTAAAAGTAAAAGTTGTCAAAAATATAAATAATAAAGTACAGATGTCAAAAGAAATATATACTTAAGTACTACTTGAATGTATTTTTACCTAAGTTCTTTACACCACTGGAAATCACTAGCCTACTATTCAGTGAAGTGGCTGTGTGGTCCCAAGTCTAGGACTAAGGGTCTCTTTTCCAGGTTTAAAATGATAAACATTCGCCATGCTGTCAATGAAGCATGATCTGTTAACTCTGAACTGCAAAATCTGACTTTAGTAAGTTCAAGACAACCGGGAAGTCTGGAAAAAAACGAGCTACGACTGGGAAAATACGTTTTGAACTGTTTCGCTGCCAGACAAGGCTCCACTGATAGCCAGGTGTAGCAGTGGTAAGGTATTGGGACTCTGCTGTTGGGGCAGCATTTATGTAGGCCCTAACAATTTGCGGGCAGTTACAATGCAATTAATGTATTGTTTAATGTTATAGTTTTGCTGGCATGCATCCTACATTTTCGTTTTTTTGCCCCACCAAGATTGACATGCTAAAATCGCCACTAGTGCCAGCCTGTCTGTCTTTATGCCTGTCTGCCAGCCCATCTCCCTGTTTGTCTACTTGGCCACCCACCTGTCTACCTGCCAGTCCGTCCGTCACCACCACTCAGCTACAGACCACCAGTATGTATTGATGTTACACAGAGCATTATGGGTACTGTAGTACACCATGCTACACAGTCCACCTATAGTACCACCTCCACTATTAAATTGATGACATGGACCAGGCTCACCTTCCAACTTCATCTTCTTGGCCTCCTCGTCCTTCCTCTCCTTGGCTTTCAGTACCTCATCTGTTTTGGCTGGAAAGGAAAGAGAGAGACCCTCATGAGCAGAGCAAATAGCACATTTCTTTATCTAACAACATAACCAGCACATGTCGCTGAGCAGTGTATCTGTACCAAGGAGGAGTGTTTCCTCCATTGTTCCCTAACCCGATAAACCCCTTAACACAATAACCTCTCTCACTTTTAATATAGGGACCTAGCTAGCTTAGTCTTACGTTAAATAACCCACCTAACTCTAAGTTCAATATCTCACTCTTGAATTTAACTGAACTTGGGTCTTAGATTTATTTGCTTATCGTTCCTCTTAAACCTATTAACCTATCTCCCCGATCTGGTTTCTTACTGTCTCGGGGGCCACCTAGGCCCTGCTTTTGGTTTCTTACTGTCTCGGGGGCCACCTAGGCCATGCTTTTGGTTTCTTACTGTCTCGGGGGCCACCCAGGCCCTGCCTTTGGTTTCTTACTGTCTCGGGGGCCACCCAGGCCCTGCTTTTGGCTTCTTACTGTCTCGGGGGCCACCCAGGCCCTGCTTTTGGTTTCTTACTGTCTCGGGGGCCACCCAGGCCCTGCTTTTGGTTTCTTACTGTCTCGGAGGCCACCCAGGCCCTTGTTTTGTTTTTTTACTGTCTCGGGGGCCACCCAGGCCCTTCTTTTGGTTTCTTACTGTCTCGGGGGCCACCCAGGCCCTGCTTTTGCCCTGCGCATTATCCCAATGAATAGTTCTCTCTGAGCAGTAATAGGAAATCAGCTCAGAAACAGCGACTGGCCGTAGCGTAAGAGATAAATCAGATCTGGGGGGGGCCTCTTGGTTTGCTAGTTTATTGAATCTAAATTGCAGCCCGTTCGCCCCTCCGGCCCCCTTGTGTGGCGCTCCATGCACACCATCCATCTTGTACGCTGATAATGGAGCCGGCCCAATTCCACCTGATGTTTGCATTATTACATTTTAGCACGCTAACGAGCTGCGGCTAATCCAGCCAGAGGAGAGGAGGAGGAGGACGGGATTGGATGCAGCAGGCGGGGCCTCCATGGCCTTTTTTCTGTATTATTTTCTCTCTCTGTCTCGCTCTCTCTCTCTCTGTTCTTCGATGATGATTTGAATGAAACATAGACCCGCCGTCGCTACATAGCTCTTTGGGCCCGAGGTCCCCCAAGCTGCAATTACACATAATCACAATTGGATTTCAACAGAGCCCGCGATTCTCATCCCCTCCTCCTCTCATGTCTTCTCCTCGGCCCTTCCAGCCAAGACGGAATGAAGTGTAAATGACGTGAAAGACTTCTGCCGTCCCCAACACTTAGTTTTATTATGACCTAATCTAATCGAAGTCCCCGTCACAGAATTGCCAGGAAGGCAACAATGAACTGGAGTCCCTAATAGACAAAGAAATATACCTCCAATAATAATCCCTATACGCTGACAGATATTCCCCATATATCTATTTATATGGCGTATATCCGTCTGTCTGTATGCTGTTGTTTACGAGTGTACATTACCAGTGTGTTGGGTATATAACAGTGGCGAGGTAAGGTTGTACTAAGGTTGTATTCATGTTTTTCCAGTAGCGCTCCTTATTGATGTAATTAAATAGGATCTGGCTCCGTTGTGAGGCCCGACTTTCATTGTTTGTGGGGGCAGGATCCCCTGGAGGCAGCACGGAGATGAGAGATGGATAAACAGTTTGATTTTGTGCTATCGCCCCGAGCAGTATACTGGAGAGATGGAGGAAGAGAGAGAGCGAGAGAGAAGAGAGGGAGGCGAGAGAGAGAAACAGAAACAGGGAGAGTGTGTGTAAAGCAGAAGGATAAGAGAACCAAGTTAAGGGCTGGAGGGGGAAGAGAGACAAACAAGCAGAAACCAAAAATAAATCACTCTTCACTGTCTCACTTCTTTCAGTCTTTTTTCACTTCTCTTATGTGTCTCACTTTCTCACTTACCCCCCTGTCTGTCTCACTCAGGGGCTAGCGGTGATGGAAGGGAGGCGGTAACTTGGAGGGATTAGGGATGTTGGCAGCCATTTGGAGCTAAGTCATTGTGCTAAAGAGGCAGAACGTCAGCCACATCAGACTGTGTCTGTTGAGTTAAGTAGGTGTCGTACGAGTGTGACGGCCATTTTGTCTACGGCAATTACTAAACAAAGACGGCAGACGAGGAGTCACAGGGAGAGGGCAGAACTGTACACACACTAACACGCGAGCGCGAACACACACACACACACACACACACACACACACACACACACACACACACACACACACACACACACACATATATATAAACAAACTAGTCCATCCATGTGCAGTCACACTAAGACCTATTTGCTCTACTTCCACATAATGTACGCACTCGCAAACAAACACGGTACACCCACATTAATTTCATATTAGTTCTCTAGTGCAGTGTTCTCCTCTCCTATTCTCTCTCTCCTCACTTCTGGAAAAGTTTAAACTCATTAAGTGTAATGTTATTGGAGACTCAATTTTACACCGCTCACTCATCAACTAGTAAGATAGCAATAAAGCCCAATGGCTCATCGGAGACGCTAATGCTTTGAAATAAATGATGCTCTGCAACAGAAACATTATTAATTTACAGGCCGTATTGATAGGCCTGCCATACTCTGCACTATATTTTTTAATCTCCGCTAACATCTTCATTATTGGGGGAAAATCGCCTGAGTGAAGAAGGAACCGAGTCAACATCGCTGATGAATTGCCTGAGAGAGATGGGGCGGCCCACTCAAATGTTGTGCCTCGCGCATCAATTTCTCTTAAGCATTTAATTATGGCAAACAATAAACAGCGTTGGATATGACATGTTTTTAATGGTGTAGTACGGAGAGGAAGTGGATTCTAGGTATATGAGAGGGGGATTCAAATCAGTCTGTTCTAATTCTGGTTTACCTGCGAGGAAGACACTGTTACCTTGAATACCTTCAAACACCTGTTTTGCATAAAAAAAGAGACAACGTGTGTGTGTGTGTGTGTGAGGGAGAAAAATGTGTATGCATGTATTAGAGAGAGAGACACACAGGAAAATACGTTGTGTGTGTGTGTGTGTGTGTGTGTGAGGTTGGAGGTTACCGTTATTAAGCGTAAATGAGACGGTTACTCACTGGCAGAGAAAATCTTCCTTAGAGCAAGGCTCAGAGGCATAGCCCACCCCCTACACACACACACTCCAACCCTCTACAAAAACACCCAACTCTAGCCCTCTTACTCCAGCATCGCCACCCCTTTACCTATCCTCCTCCATCATATCCCTCCATCCCTGAGCACCAGCGCTCCCGCTTTCCTTCTCTCTCTCCTTCAGCCCCAGGCCTCTCAATCAAACCAAACAACACTCATCCTGCTCCTCTGTGATTAATTACTCAGGCCTGAATATCAAAATCAAACACCCCCATGTGAGGAGAAGGGGCTCCACCAAGGCCAGACAGACAGGGGAACGGGAGGGTGGGCTACGCCTCCCTGCCTGCCTGTGTGCCTCACACACACCTCTACCTCCCTCCAGCCTCCAGAAGAAGTCCAGTCCAGGGGGAACAACCCTTTCCCCCCTCACATCCCGCTATCTCCTCTATATTTCCCTCTCAGCTTTAAGTTTACTGGTCCATCAGGCGCTCGCTCCCCTTTCAACCCAGAAGCAGGGTTTTACTACTACTAAGTCTGCATCCTAAATGGCACCCTATTCCCTATGTAGTGCACTACTTTTGACCAGAGCCCCAAAGTAGTGCACTAAATAGGGAATAGGGTGCCTTTTAGGACAAAGCCTACTACTACTACTACTGGTAGTGATAGTGGTGGTGGAGGTAGAGGTGTAAAGAGAGTTCTTAGACTGATCTACACTGACTAACTAATCAGATGGGAACACCATCCATCGCTTTTCCTCATCTCCTTATTTTCCAGATAAACCGATAAACCCTACTAGAATCTGAAGTCAAATGTCTACTGTTTGCTTATGATCTGGTACTTCTGTCCCCCAACCAAGGAGGGCCTACAGCAGCACCTAGATCTTCTGCACAGACCTGGGCCCTGACAGTAAATCTCAGTAAGACCAACATAATGGTGTTCCAAAAAAGGTCCAGTTGCCAGGACCACAAATACAAATAACATCTAGACACCGTTGCCCTAGAGCACAAAAAAAACTATACGTACCTCAGCCTAAACATCAGCGCCACAGGTAACTTCCACAAAGCTGTGAACGATCTGAGAGACAAGGCAAGAAGTGCCTTCTATGCAATCAAAAGGAACATAAATTCAACATACCAATTAGGATCTGGCAAAAAAATACTTGAATCAGTTCTAGAACCCATTGCCCTTTATGATTGTGAGGTCTGGGGTCGGCTCACCAACCAAGAATTCACAAAATGGGACAAACACCAAATTGAGACTCCGCATGCAGAATTCTGCAAAAATATCCTCTGTGTACAACGTAAAACACCAAATAATGCATGCAGAGCAGAAATAGGTCGATACCCGTTTATTATCAAAATCCAGAAAAGAGCCGTTGAATTCTACAACCACCTAAAAGGAATCATTCCCAAACCTCCCATAACAAAGCCATTACCTACAGAGAGATGAACTGGGAGAAGAGTCCCCTAAGCAAGCTGGTCCTGGGGCTTTGTTCACAAACACAAACAGACCCCACAGAGCCCCAGGACAGCAACACAATTAGACCCAACCAAATCATGAGAAAACAAAAAGAGAATTACTTGACGCATCGGAAAGAATTAACAAAAAAAACAGTGCAAACTAGAATGCTATTTGGCACTTAGAGTACACAGTGTCAGAATACCTGACCACTGTTACTGACCCAAACTTAAGGAAAGCTTTGATTATGTACAGACTCAGTGAGCATAGCCTTGCAATTGAGAAAGGCCGCCGTAGGCAGACCTGGCTCCCAAGAGAAGACATGCTATGTGCCCACTGCCTACAAAATGAGATGGAAACTGAGCTGCACTTCCTAACCTCCTGCCAAATGTATGACCATATTAGAGACACATATTTCTCTCAGATTACACAGATCCACAAAGAATTCGAAAACAAATCCAATTTTGATAAACTCCCATATCTACTGGGTGAAATACCACAGTGTGCCATCACAGCAGCAAGATTTGTGACCTGTTGCCAAAAGAAAAGGGCAACTAGTGAAGAACAAACACTATTGTAAATACAACCCATATTTATGTTTATTTATTTTCCCTTTTATACTTTAACCATTTGCACATCGTTACAACACTGTATATATATATACATAATATGACATTTGAAATGTCTTTATTCTTTTGGAACTTCTGTGAGTGTAATGTTTACTGTTCATTTTTATGGTTTATTTCATTTTTGTTTATTATCTACTTCACTTGCTTTGGTAATGTTAACATATGTTTCCCATGCCAATAAAGCCCCTTGAATTGAATTGAGAGGGAGAGACAGTGGAGAGATAACGAAAAAGGCTTCCCCCTGAGGAGCTGAGCTCTCTCTCCCTCTCTTTCTCTCTCTCGATCACCGTGGCGATCCCCCCCCACCCCCAACAGGGCCCTCTAAACCCCCTCTAACACCTCATTCACATCACCTTCATCACCCAAGCACCTATAGCTAGGCTACATGACATGGTCTGTGTCCCAAATGGCACCCCATTGCCTATGTAGTGCACTACTTTTGACCAGGGCCCATAGGGGATCCCATAGGGCTCTGGTAAAAAGTAGTGCACTACATAGGGAATAGGGTGCTATTTGGGATCCAGCCACAGATAAGATAACGAGAAGGGACTGGAGGAAATCAGCGCAAACAATGGAGTGGATGGAGGGAATAGATAGGAGTGGATGGAGCGAGGGAGTAGCCTGGAGGAAGAGCTCATTTACACACTACAGACTCCACTCGAATAACCCATTGGAAATGCAAACAGAACCACTGGTCTACTGACACAGCTCAATAAGTTTTGCGGAACAACAAAGAATAATAGTATCAAAACCAAAATGGAAAACAGTGGGATACAAAAGCCTAGAGAAGCACTGTTCTGACTGTAAAATAGAGACGCAAAACCGGTCAGCTTCTGTGTATTACCCACTCCTCAACATGTTATGGATGTGTGGGTAGGAGTGTGTGTGTGTGTGTGTTAGTGATGCGCGGGTCAGCTCTTTGTTCACCCGCAATTGCTAATAACCCATCCGCAGCCACCCTACTATATGTGATAAAGGGAAAATCTGAGCCTTATTTAGATAGGCCTATTATTCTGATTACAATTTTACGACATTTTAGTAGGCTATTTGTTAGTCAAATTGTCTATGATTAAATACATGCAGCTTATTTTCTGTCATTACTCGTTGCCGTAGAACACAAGTCAAACTCGTTCCACAGAGGGCCGAGGGTCTGCAGGTTTTAGCTCCTACCTTGTACTTGATTGATAAATTAAGGTCACTAATTAGTCAGGGACATCCCAGACCCAGAACT
The DNA here is from genome assembly GCA_023634145.1 of Thymallus thymallus. Classification (NCBI taxonomy): domain Eukaryota; kingdom Metazoa; phylum Chordata; class Actinopteri; order Salmoniformes; family Salmonidae; genus Thymallus; species Thymallus thymallus. The sequence goes on from CM042378.1 coordinate 10,944,234, forward strand.
TAAATGAAAGGAAAAAACAAAAACCAGCAGACACTAGACCCTCCATGGAATAAGTTTTACACCCCTGCCATAGAAGACTAAACAAAACCTTGCTCACCACAAAATATGTCATACATCGATAGAATGAAAGCTTCAATCTAGTTGACATTGGTAAAGTTTCATCTTGAATCTCTGTTTCTCTTTTGCAGCAAAGATGTTTAGGGACCGGGGTGAAAATGTAATAACGGCCCAATTTTTTTTTAGATTTTTTGTGCAAATTTGGTTTGACCGGTTTTAAACGAATTAAAAGCTGGGAAAACGACCCAACCTGTTTCTGATAAGATTTCAGTTTGGCTTGGATGCATAGCCTATTTTATGTGGTTGAAATACTATAAGCTTTTATGATGCTGATAAAGATAGCACCTTTACAGACGGTCCTTAACCGCACATTCATTCTCATAAGAGGCTGAAATAAATAAATCATATTTCACCATTCTTCATGAGTCAAAATGTACGTTGTTGTTTAATTTTACTGCAAGAACGTCTTAATTTTGTAGGAGTGAATATTATATAAGGCTTTGTCAGAAGTTATAGGCCTACAGTCAGTGTCCAGATTTCAGTGACTATTCCATTTAACTCATCTGAACAGGACAGTTCCATTGACGTGCCATATCTGAAGTCCCTGTCTTGTGACTGTCGAATTTGTATAGCGTCTCACAATCATCACACATAAAATCTTTCCCAAACATTAGGCTACTGTTTAGGTACTTCCTTCTCTTTATTTTCAACTCTCCATTTCACAGCTTTTCTCTTACTGAATTAAACTGACATTGTCCTTTTTGCCTCAGTGGATCGAAGTGAACTTTTCTGGTCAAAAACACTTGGCAATTGGCACGTATTTGGTGCGTGTACAGTTGGCCCTAAAGCTTAGGCTTATGCACTAACACCAGATACAAATTATGAAAGAAAATCCTCAATGTAGCCTATAGATATGAATTGCACAATAATTATACATTTATGGATTTTTAATGCATTGTTTTTGCTTTATTCAAGCCGTCCGCCACTCACTTACCACACAATATTTCATGACCCTAAACCTGCCCAACCCGCGGATATAACCGTGGGAACTGCGGGTTATGAGTCAATCCTTGCATCCCTAGTGTGTGTGTGTGTGTGTGTGTGAGTCTGAGCGAGTGTGTGTGCATACTGTACGTGAATTTGTGTATATGCGTTTACAGAATGTGTGTGTGTGTTTGTGGGTGTGTATGTGTGTGTGTGTATGGAGAGTAACAAGGGGGTTCCTGTTATCCACCCGCCAATCAAAGTGAATCTGAATGTCAGGAGGAGAGGAAGCATGATAAATCAACCTTACGCCCAACGACAAACATAATATTAGCAGCAGCACCGTGCTATTGGAAAAATGTCCCTTTGAATCAGGAATGCACTTTACAGTGAGCCACAGCCAGGCAACCTGCACAGAGCAGACACACATAGGTATACACACACGCACGTGTACACACACCCGTACACACACACGCTCACACACAAACATCCATCCATCCGTCCACAGGCCAGGAGACAAGAGAGGTGGATTTAAGTGAAAAGGATGAAGGAATACAATTATCAGCCATTAAATGAAACTTAACCCCTGTGACCTCTCTAGGCTTCTTTTAGCACTAGAATGCAGATAGTGTCACAGTTAGGAATAATGAGGGCAAGAGGTGAAGTGTTTGTCACCAGGGCACAGCCACTCTCTGCCACTAGGTGGCACAGGATACTGTGTGCCATAGTAAAAGACGAGAATGCCAGAGGCGTGTGTGCGTGTGCGTGTGCGTGTGTGTGTGTGTGTGTACATGTGGAGGGGCTTAAGTGCATGCAGTCCTATTAAAACCAGTCCATGTACACCTTGTAAGGCATTATTCTGAACAGGGGAATCAGGCCGGTGCATTAATTGAATTGAACAGTTGAACAATAGTTGGGTGGAAAAGCTTTCAGAGAAGCATGATAAAAACACAAGTTAAAATGGACAATAATACACAAGATCACTTTGACTGAAACAGTTACTTTATGTTTTCTACAGTAAATAGAAAGTATGAGTAAAAACATGGGGTGTATTCATTAGTACACAGTGTGGCAAAACGTTTTGCAACAGAAAACGGTTTTAACTCTAAACCTTTTTTTTTTTTATTGGACAAATTCAGGGAGGTCCCTCCATGTTACGTCCCATTTGATTCTGTTTGGTTCCTAGTGAATTCACGCACCCGTGGCCTCTGATCTACTATGAAGAGAATGTAACACCGGCACATGAAATATTAACAAACAAAACAATTAGAACGAGATATCTTACCAATTCAAATCAATTATTCATTGACAATCGTCTCAGAGGTTGCTTTATTCTGTGTTTCCTGCTATATTCTTAGAAAAGCTTCAATTACGAGGCTACACACTGGTTCTATCCCATCCTTATGATGGATCACCCTAGTGTCGAACCATAGTGCCATACATAGGGAATAGGGTGCCTTTGGGCCCCTGGTCATGTGGACTATATAGGGAATATGGTGCCATTTGGGATGCAGGCTGACTGTCGGACTACGGGAGGGGAAGGGGCACAATCAGAGAAATTACACTCGTCTCACTGAGGCTCGTAATAAAACCAGAGTTCTTCAGGCTGATAAGAAATCCAATTAATTAAAAACAATTTGCGATGATCAGGAGCCGTTTGTTCTCTTTCTTTCACTCTAGATTTTCAACAGATGCCAATCAAGCTGCGAGTGGGAGGGGAGTTGGAGAGGGGTAGGTTAGGTGATATGAGGGGTGCGTAGAAGCGCATGTTCACCCCTTTCGGAATCAGACAACCCTTTTGCAAACAGATTATTTTCTAGTTAATAATCAGAATGAATCATGAGGTTTAAGGTCGACAGCTTGGTAGAGTCTAGTTTTCATGTTCCACATGAGATATTTTAGGCGTTGCCTGCTTTGTCCATTTGTCTATGGGCTGTGGTGAGCCTGGATTGGAGGCTGTTGGAGCTGCTCTCTGTGCCCAGAGAGGAGGTGAGGATCCTGGGGTGGTGGAGGCTCCGTCCACAGCCACAGCAGGCCATCACCCACCCAGCTACACCATGGACCTCCACTGGCCTCCGAGCACCCAGTGGCCTAGGCACACGTGCCCCCATGCATGGGTTACTGAGGTGGGGTCCTAGTCTCCTATCCTTGGGCCAGAACATTGCACAGCAGGGCTAGGGGGTTCACTTCATGTGGACGGAGGGGTGTTCAAAGTGTGTGAGAGAAGATTGTGTGTGTGTGCGGTTCAGGTCAGAGAAGCACAGCAGGCTTCTTGCTCCCCAACCAAAGAGCGAAGATTTCCCATAATGCCACAGTTTCACCGCTGCCCTTTTGGATACTGGGCCCAACACCTTCAGTCAGAAAAAGGACTTATGGGAAAGGCATGGAGGACCACAGGCCTCTCACGGTCAGGTTGGGGTCAGAGTGAGATGACCTTGTGGACCGTACATAGCCCTGAGGTGGAAAACACGAACACTTACTACTGAACAGCCAACCAGAGTTCACTACCACTAGGCCAAACAGAGTTCATAGAAGTGCCTTGACAAACACAAGGTCCTGAAAGGGCTTTATGGAGAAAATACATAATGCAGATATCACAGAGTGAAATATTCACGAGGACTGGGGCACTGGACGACACCTCTCCACCTCCATCTCTCACCAGGTCTCTTTATCACTCTCCTCTGCGCTTGTCTTCCTCCCTTGGCGTATCTCTCTCTCTCTCTCCCACTCCTCCCTCACCCATCTCTACCCCCTTCCATTTCCCCTCATGCTGCTCGCTCTCTCACTCTCTCCTCCTGTGGCAGGAGTCTGCCTCTTTGAACTGGTCCACTGCTGGGATTTAGGAGGAGGGATGGAGAGGGGAGGGGGGCACACAATGCACGTCTAACATGCTGTGTTTATATTTAAGTATGGGGTGTTAATAAGTGTGCTTGTGTATTTCCACTAAGAATATGTGTCTGTGTGTGTGTGTGTGTGTGTGTGTGTGTGTGTTTGTGTGCCTGTGTGTTAGAATACAAGCGTGTGTGTATGGATATTGTCATTGTGCACATGGGTGGGGAAGGGTGTGTGTGCATGGTGTGTGGTAGTGGGGAGTATATGAGTGCGTAGTCGGGTGTGTGTTCCTGAGTCGGTGTGTGGTGAGAGTGCTGATGTGATGAATGGAGAACAATAGGCTGGGTTTCCACGCTGAAAGACAGCGCAGGATCCCATTGTGACTGTGTGGGCGAGAAGAGGGAGACTCGCAGCCTGAGCCGGACCCCCGCACATGAAACGCAAACTCTGGGCGCTAATCGGCCCGGCCGACACAAGGCGAATCAGGAAAGCGGCCACTTAGAAAGAGAAAAGAGGGAGACCCGGGCCCTGTGCAGTCTCAATAGGGCTCAGCAAGACTGTGGATATCAGATAACAAACATGGAGGACAAAGGAGGTAGAGACTTGGTGGTCCTCTGGGCCTGTGTGTGTGGTTGTGGTTGTGTGTGTCTCCAAGGATGGACGTGGCCCCTGGACTACAAAAACAGCAAGGACACCGCGCTCCACTGAACACTATCGTTTAACATAGAGAAGAGAGGCGAGAGACTATATCTGGATCTTTCTAATGAGAGAGATGTGTTTTGCCTAGCGCTATCAGGTAGAAAAAAGACAGGTATCAGGTATGACTATTATTTTTTTAAATATACAGACAGAGATAAAAAGAAACAATAAGACAGAAAGAATGAGAGAGCAGGGCAGAGAGGGAAAAAAAGAGAAGAGAGAGTGAATGAGAGAGAGAGAGAGAGAGAGAAAGAGAGACAGAGGGGGGGGGGGGTAGAAATGTGCCAAACGAGCCCCCCCTCTAAGGCACCCAAGCAGACCCCCTTCTCTCTCCCCTTTCTCATCTCTTAATGCTTATTTTCATCACTTTGCTTAAAATATTGATAATCAATTAGGCCTACTTCTGTTTTGCTACAGAATCTGTGTCACGGCCTATCACACTGTCAGAGCCAATTCGCTGCTCATTCAAAGTTCATTTTTTCCTTGGCCGGTCTCTGCCTTTGGAGGAGTCATTAACCGGGGAACATAGCCCGAGGTGCAATCACCTATTCTCTTTCATTACAGGGGAGATGGAGAAGGTGAGAGAGATTATTAGAACTTTGGAATGATCACAAAGCTTCAGAGTCGCCTGTCAGATCCCCCCTACGTGTAATTCATCTGGCCCCACTCCCCACTCGCCCCCCTCTCGCCTCACCCCCCCTCGGCCCCCTTATCCTCCCTCCTCCCTCCTTTCTCCCGCACCAGGGGTTTGGACGTAGACATTATTCATGAACATCTGCAGCGCGCTGAATATTCCTGCTGCCTCCACCATGATGAAAAGGGAGCTGCCCCTTTGACTTTAAAATTAACATGCCGGCGAAAATATTACGGCCAAGCTGAGCATTTTCATTATTTTTCCTCTGTGCAGTGAGCACAGAGATGGGATGGGAGGATGACATTGGTGTAAGAAGGAGTAAGGTACATTACGATACAGAGGGAGAAAAAGGAACACATCTTATACTGGAGTTTATCTATCATGGTTACAAAAAAAAAACAACACTGTACCAAACGGAAAATCTACAACGTCATGTTTAGGGCAGTAAGCATGTTCTGTAATCATGTTGGTTCTCTGTAGCCAACCCAACCCGACGCAGGGTTGTGTTCCAATAAGAGACGCTACTTTCCGTGTTCCGTTGCAAAACACTTTCAGTTGCGAGCCCTAATGAATACGACCCAAGGCCTGTCCGTGTAGCAGGCAAGACTGTGCTGTTCTCAGGTACAGCTCCCCTGGGGGTCTCCACACATGAAAGACCAGCCAGACATATAGACAGAGACGGACGGACGGACAGGGAGGAGAACATTCTTCCTCCTCTCACACCAGGGGAGGAACTGCTGGACGGAAACCAAGCTTCCCATAACACTGTGTTGTTCATGCTCACTATAACCCACTGAGAGACTCAACAGTTAAAACTCCTTGGAGAGCTCCCTTTGGTTTCAAAACACCTTACAGAGGTAATGACATAACGTCATAGATGGCCAACTCTGATGAGTACATCAGTCAGGTTTTTGAACATGCTATTCATTTCACAACACGCAAAAGGGTTTAAGTATTCATTTGTGCGTGCGGCCTGCAATTTGGCTGCATTTCGGCATGCAATGTCCACCCGTCACGTCTTGCTGCTCCTCAGCCGTGCAGTATTGGGTGTAACGTGATGTAGGCCAGACCCTGTTCTGTTTTCATGCCGTGTAACAGGCACAACGTGAGAACGCCGGTCTGAGTCTTCGCCATCATTACAGCAACAACCAGCCTTGTTTTGCAGCTCGTTAAAAAGCGCCCGCTGATTTTTGACACGTTCGCCAAACATGAGAACGATCTGATCAAATGTACACAACTTTCACACTAATCTAATTTGGGGGGGGGCTTGCTGCAAACCACGGACGGGTCTTTAAAACGGATCCATCTGGGTTGACTTATATCTCTCTCTCCCTTATGAGCAACAAATGGCTGGGAGTAAATAAAGAATAAACGCAGCGCAACAAAAAAATAAATCGGGGAAATGCTTTTTTCAACCACACTCAAAGGGAAAGTCAGTGGGGTTTGACACGGACTGAAACGGGTGCTTTTCGCCTCGGCTCTTGTTTATTGCAAATGGCAGACCAAGTTTACTCTGGCAGTTAAAGGCAAAATGAGGCTTGACAGCTTTGTCAGGGAATTTGAGTGGTTCAGTGGCAGGGCAGGAATCGGGATCATTCTACATCTTTCATCTCCAAATCGCGGCCGTACGTTTACCAAGCCTCTTCTACAGAAAAAAAACACAAAAAAAAAACACACATCCCGGCCTGATGTTTTTTGTGGATGACAGACTATTTTCTAACTCTTGTCAAAATACAAAAAAGTAATAAAAAAATTATACAAAAAATAAATACGCCGACCAGAAGTTTGGATGCTCCGGACGGTCGCAGAACAAACATGTCAAGAGACTAGAAAAAAACAACAATAACAACTCTGTCTCTCTCTCCTGCTCTCCCTCTCTCTCTGACTCTGACTTCCTCTCTTGGCTGGTGCTGTATAGGAGCTGATGCCTTCCCACTCAGGATCACAGTGTTTGAGGCTGTTTCTCTCAAGTCCCTGGAAGGTTCATTTAAAGACTATGTCTAAGACTGCAGCTCTATTAGCGTGACCCTCCTCTGCCACCTCTGAACACTGCCTCTCCCAACAGAGAGCTTCCCACCACAGGCTGAGGGCCAGCCTACAGGAGTCATTCCACAACCAGACACCCCACCGGCCCACTGCTCAGACCCCACCGCTGGGCACTGAGAGCCAGGCACCAGCTTCTCCATATTTTCCTGAATCCCAATAGCCTCTAGGAAAGGCCAGTGGAGAGAGCCAGAGCGTGAGGAAGAGAAAAAGAGAGAAGTCAACGTGATTGAAAGAAAAGGTGGGGATAAAAGATAGGATAGAAGGAGGGAGGCCTCGCCACAGAGGTTTTGTAGTTACACTCAGAGCCTTGACTCCTGCTGATCTGCCATATCCGCGATATCCGCTCAGTCGCTTTATCAATTTAGTGGATTTGTTCCTGTCTCTCACAAGCGAGGCGGATGAGGTATGAAATTAATCTTTATCCACTTTTTGTGGCGCTACCTCCAAATGCACAATGTGTGTCGGTAATTAGCCGCAATGCTTCGTTCCAGAGCTCCGGCAGGCTCCTCCGTGTGCCAACTTTTCGCCTTTTGTTCCCGCTGCACAATGACGCCCACTCCGGCCCTGCCGTCTCTGTGCTTTCCCGCTCCACACCCACACAGGGCGTTACACAATTCCCTCCAAATGTGCTTCGCTTTAGAAACCCATTACTTAGCCCCTGTTGTTTTGTTCGACACAATTAAAAGAACACCCCCTTCATTTTATTTGGTGGAGCAGCCTCGCGTTCCTTGGCCTTGGCCAGTGGCCGGCTCAGCCCATTTAATTCGCAGGGTTTTGTTTGCATATAGGCTTAGTTTGGCTTTCTATTTGAAACTACTCAACGTCTTATTGCCCCGACTTGATACAGATCAGCTAGTAACTTGAAATCAAGATCAATCAAGGCAGATGCCAGCGGAGAACTACTCTCATGATGTATCAGCAAATTATCCTAACAAGGTTAAAAGGCTACTACATATATAATAACATACATAAATAATACCGTTTTTGGGATTCACTGTCAGATTGATCATAAACAATTACAGCGCAAACGTTATGTTATACATAACAACAAGATTAATTTCACTAATATAGGATAGAAGGGAAGTGAAGACAAGACAAACAAGCTAGCGACTATCCCCACTTCATACCTGCCATAGAGAACACCACAGTGAATCTTCTACAACTCAACCTCATTAAATGGCTCAAACCCTGTGTCAGTCATATAGGGTGAGGCCATTTCAAAGGCTCACAGCTGATTGAGAGTGTCAGGAGAGGAAGGGTCAGCACCAACACCAGCATTTAGCCCCTGACCTCTGACCCTGAGCATAAGAGAGAGGGCTGGTTGGCCTGGCCCAGGTAGGGTGGACAGCTGGCCTGCAATTCACGCTGAGACAATGACTCTGTAAATTACAGGCACACTCAGATACTCCCTCTCCTCCCTCCTCCCCTTGTTCTAAGCCCTCTGTTTCTAATTGAGTGGTTTGGAATCTCTTCCCCACTTACATTAGCTCTGGAGCGCAGTATGGAAACTTTTTGTATGTGTGTGTGGGGAGGGGGAGGATGTGTGCGTGTAGTGTGTTTGTTGTTTGTAGTGTGTGATGTGTGATGTGTGTGTGTGTGAGCGCGCGCGTGCGCTGGGCTGAATGTGAGTGTGGGCCGTGTGAAAATTGTAGCATGTAATTGCTGTGTGCACTCAGAGGGTCACACTGTTTCAGGGGGATTCTGGGAGAAGGGAGTGGTTACTGAGGCTTGAGACCTAAATAGCACAATACACCCATAAGGCTCTGGTTAAAAGTAGGGCACTATGTTGGGAACGGGGTGCCATTTGGGATGTAGACAGAGCGAGAGGATGGAGACATTCCAACTTAACTAGCATCATTCTTTGTGACTTCTCTTGTTGAACATAGCCAACAAGGGCAGAGGTCATGTTTTTAAGACGCAAGGAAAAGAACACATACTTTACATTGTGTACATAGTGATTTTGAGGGCTCAGTTGATCGGAGCATGATGCTTGCCACTCTTGATTTCCAGGTGGGCTACATACATTGTATTTGTTAACTTTGGATTAAAGCACCTAGGCCAATAAAGTTATCATATATTTGATTTTTTTTTTTTTACTAAACCTAAGCATGCACATTTTCTTACTACTAACGCCTTCACACATTTCTAATAAACTTGAAACTTCCAGTAAACTTGTACTGATTTAACATTTAGGCCTACCCTTCTAATGCTGTACCTCAGTCCCCATTTCACCTGGTAAAGCGCATGTTGTTTATACAGATGCCACAGCAGCCAGCTCTGCCCTATAACGTACCCTCTAACACGTATCAGTAGCACTCCGTGCGCTCACTCTTTTCTCCACACTGTGTTTAATAGCAACAATTATCAAGGAACCCTGGGTTTAATTTTCAGCTGACTTGTTGAATTGTCTGTAATTGCATTATGAAATGGAGTCTTGACTCGCTGTAATTGTGAGGTAATAGCACTTTAGTGATAATGAGAATGTTAGATATGACCGACTGTTAATCATTCCAGAAAATTTCAATCCAGCTAAAGGGCTTCCGTTTAATCAACTTAATTTATAAAACAACTAACTCATAAGGCAATTACAGGTCTATATATTAATCTAATGAAAAATGCATTATGGACAGAATTGTTTATGCTGAAATTATTGTAGTTGCTTTTGTTAATCATCATTGGGAAACCGCACCAATGCTACATTTGATATATTCAGTGAAGTGGGTGGCAGAGTCGAGCAGCAGTTTTTGGGTGAGCCATCAGTTCCTTCGTTTAGGTCCTGAGGCTCAGGTCCACCACCTGCACCCCACTCCCTACGTCCAAAACACACACACACACACACCCCTGCTCTGAATACCCTCTGCAGAACGGCTAGCCCGTATCGATCCCTTTTTAAGGCCTGAATAATACATTCCAACCCCCCCCCCCCCCGAAAAAGCCCAACAGGGGCGCAAAACTGGCTTAAACCCCACTAATTACATCAGCGCTGAAAGGAAATCATTGATCAACAGCATTATGGGGAAATTAAACTGCCCCCCCACCAAACTGGAGCAAAGTGAATGAAGTGGCTTAACGGGATCTCAGGGGGACTCTGCCGGGAGGGAGGTGGGATTAACACCCTGGACAGGCGCTAACGCTAACACACTCACTAGACCTGTATGAATATACAGTACACACACACACCAGGGGCCCGGGTTGTGGCAGGTGTGTGTAGCAGGTTGTTATTTATTAGGATAATCACAAACTAGCCTCCCAGATAGGTGCCTTAAACATCTGACTGAGTGACAAAACCAAGAGGTTTTCACGCCAACTTTAGCATCCTGTCAACTTTTTTTGCAGACTTTTCTTTATATATGAAAGGTATTTCCGGCGACAAAGCCGATACTTTTATTTCCGCCAACATACCTTGCCGTGGTTGTGGTAAAGCTCTGCCAACGACTTGGTATGAAATGTAGCCGTAATGCTGAGGCGGCACTGGCACGAGCTACGCTCCTAAGCTTTGTTGTAAACTTTGTAAGGCATGTCACTTTGCATAGCACACCACATACACTGTTTTCTAACCACAACTGGATGGATCCCCAAAAAAATTACAGTGGGAATAAATATCACTGAATGATGAAAATCATGGAATAAAGTAGGCTAATGCAATTGAAGGCATCACATTGCTATAATACATTGGATTGAAGCAATAGCCTACCCTCCCTCTCATTTATTAGCACTGACCAGAACATTTTGCCAGCATGTTATGTACTGTAGCTTAACAAGTGGATTAAATTGCTCTTCACTCGCAGTCGCTTAATAGCCTTGGCCTACTACCTTTATGCTCATCATATTCTTAGCCTACTGTCAAATATATTTGTGTTGACTGTGATCAGGGTAGTCTGTTTAATGAACATAATAACTATTGATTTAATGCGCATGGCGTAGCCATATATTTAAACGCACAATATGCCATTCTATTCTTTGAAAATACATTTTGTTAGATCTTATAATGTTACTTAGGACCTGCCTAAAACTAATTAATGGATTTCTTTGTGATGGTTGTCGTGGAAATTATGTAATTTTTCTGTCACATGGTGCATATGCATGTAAAAGATGTAAAAGGCTTCTCCCGGCAAAAATGTGGTAAAAAATGGGACTGTATGAATTGGGCTCAAAAAAACATGGGGTTTTACAGTCTTAGTCTCTCCCGTTATAGACGGAGGCCTGTATCCACAAAGAATCTCAGAGTAGGAGTGATGATCTAGGATCAGTTATGCTTTTCAGATCAATAGGGATAAGATTTATATGGACAGATCCTAGATCAGCACTCTGAGATGCTTTGTGGATACGGTTCCGGAGCTAGTTTAGACAAAGCAACTCTAACTGTTCCCTCAGATCCACTCACCATTACTCTCCCTGAACATACAGTGCCCTCCACCAATATTGGTACCCTTGGAAAATATGAGCAAAACAGTCTGAAAAACATTTCTTTATTGTTTATCCACTTCTACTTATTCCACTTCATTCTAACCTTTAGTTAAAGTAAAATAATTTAAAGAAAAATGTATCATAAAATAAATATTTTTCTCAAATATATGTGTGCTACAATTATTGGCAACCCCTTCATTCAAGACTTTGTGCAACCTCCCTTTGCCAAGATAACAGCTCTGAGTCTTCTATAATGCGTAACGAGATTGGAGAAAACATGGCAAGGGATCTGAGACCATTCCCTCTCCAGACCCCCAATCTCTCCAGATCCCTCAGATTCCGAGATCCACGCTTCTGGACTCTCCTCTTCAGCTCATCCCACAGGTTTTCTATGGGGTTTAGGTCAGGGGACTGGGATGGTCATGGCAAAACCTTGATTCTGTGTTCAGTGAACCATTTCTGTGTTGATTTTAAGGTGTGCTTTGGATCATTGTCCTGCTGGAAGATCCAACCACGGCCCAGTTTAAGCTTCCTAGCAGAGGCAGTCAGGTTTTGATTTAATATCTGCTGGTACTTGATGGAGTCCATGATACCATGTATCCTAACAAGTTGTCCAGGGCCATTGGAAGAAAAACAGACCCACAATTTCAACGATCTACCACCATACTTCACAGTGGGATGAGGTACTTTTCTGCATGGCTATCTTTCTGTCTACGCCAAACCCACCTCTGGTGTTTGTTTCCAAAAAGCTATAATTTGGTCTCATCTGACCATAGAACCCGGTCCCATTGAAAGTTCCAGTAACGTTTGGCAAACTGTAGGCACTTGAGTTTGTTGTTTGATGACAGCAAATACTTTTTTTATGGCAACCCTCCCAAACAACTTGTCATGTAGGTGGCGTCTGATAGTAGTTTTGGAAACTTTCTGACCCCAAGACCCAACTAACGTCTGCAATTCTCCAGCTATGATCCTTGGAGATTATTCGGCCACTCGAACCATCCTCCTCGTTGGGGTCAATATAGACACATGTCCTCTTCCAGGCCCATTGTTTTAAACTTCTTAATTATTGCCCTAATAGTGGAAATGGGCATTTTCAACCATTGAGCTATTTTCTTATAGTAATTTCCTGATTTGTGCAGCACAACAACCTTTTGTCGCACATCATTACTTTATTCTCCGGTCTTTCCCATAGTGATGGATGACTATGGGAACTTGGCCTGTGTGTCACCTCAAATTAATACCCCAGCGAAACAGGAAGTCATGGCTTACCACTTAAGTGTTCCAAGTCACTTAAAAAAATATAAAATGTGAATTTCTAAGGTTGCCAATAATCGTGGCACACATGTTTCTGAGAAAAATATTTATTTCATTTTTTTCAATAATTTTACTTCAAATAAATGTTTGATTTTTGTGAATATTTTGAATGAAAGACCAAGAGGATAAACAGCAAAAAAATATATTTCACAGCCTGTTTTGCTAATATTTACCAAGGGTGCCAATATTAGTGGAGGGCACTGTATTCCCACTAAGATTACTCTTAGATACTGTATCTCTAATGTCCCTCCTAGGGCTTTCACCATACACCACCATGTCTATACACCTGGGACTGTATTCATGAAGCATCTCAGAGTAGGAGTGCTGATCTAGGATCAGTTTTATATTTTAGATTTTGATGAATAAGATTATATGAACAAGGGGGGACCTGATCCTACACCCCCTCCCCCTGGCCCTGTGGCACACTAGGCCCTCCTGTCTGTCACAGACCTGTTGTCCAGGGGCCCATTGTGGGGATGAATAAAGGAGAAGGGGCCCCTGCTGGCTGATTTGACCACCGATTGGTGCCCTGAGACCGCCTAAATCTGTCTCCCCCGTCCCCCCAGGAGCCTCTCCCCAGCTGGCTAGGGATTCCTTCATGCCTAATTAACAGTCCCCACGCTGCCTGCAATGCACACACACACATGCACAGAAGGACAGACACACACAAACACACACACACACACACACAACCAACCACCTGAGATCAGCCTGCCCGCAGCAGACAGGTGTGTGTGAGAGATGGAGAGACAGAGAAAATTGCGGTTATGGAGGCCAAAAGGTTGTGCCAAACAATTACAACCTATAACTAAAAGTGAGCAGTTAACGAAAATTATGGTTTCTAATTGGGCAGGTTCAGGTAAGACCCTCCCTGTTTTTGCCAGTTTGCTTCCTAGTAAATATACCCCTGTATTTTTCTTTACCAACGGTGTACTCCTACTTATGCCACGAACACTAGGCCCCAGAAACAAACACTCACTCTCTCACCCGTCACTATACTATTTGCTGTGCACACACAAAGTTACAGAAACTACATTTGTACTTACATTCTGCCCCAAATCTACTTACTGGCAAATCCTGGGCTTACATTCAAGTGACATAAGTGGCGGATATTGAGTGAATAGGTTTACACTGAGGTTTTCTGGGGGAATTTGCTGGCCTAATGTTTTGGGGGAATTTGCTGGCCTACTGTTTTGTCATCAGAGGGAAGAAATTGAGGACAAAAAATTAAGTAGTTTTGTTGGCCCCCGTGTTGGTGAGAGGGGTGAGGAGGGGGGTTAAGATGATTTGGAGGCCTTTCTGCTATCAGATAATCTAAAATGGTGAGCGATTACAACCAATAATTCAGGACGCAAGCCTACACCGAAGATGTCTGTGTTTGGGAGATAAAGAAAAGGTTTGAGACAAATACGTGAACGACAGAAGCCTTCTATGAATGAGAGGATAGGAGAAGGAGGAGAGAAGGAGAGATTACTCCTCACACAATAATATATATTTCTCTATTTCCCTCGGATTCCAAAATGTCCCTCTCTCTCTCTATCCAGCGATCCCATTTTTCCGCAGCCAAACTGAAATGGCTGAAAACTGCCTTATCAAAGGGACTTGTACTGTAGCAGGCAAGCGGGGCCAAGTGGAGATGTTTACAAGGCGAGGGCAGAGAGAAGAAGAGGAGGAAGAGAAAGGAGAGAGCCCAAATCCTGCCGTAATTCCCCCAGCTGTAATCCGCTAGGATTTAATGTGTGGGGATTATATATTTATCATAGATGCTCATCCCCTATTCCCTCTCTATCACACCCTGTGTGTGTGTGTGTGTGTGTGTGTGTGTGTGTGTGTGTGTGTGTGTGTGTGTGTGTGTGTGTGTGTGTGTGTGTGTGTGTGTGTGTGTGTGTGTGTGTGTGTGTGTGTGTGTGAGAGAGAATGGTAGAGCAGGGGGAGACTCAGGAAAATAAAAACCAGGCAGTATTATTACAGGGGCCCGGGATCTAAACGCCTACTGTTTCCCCATCTCCGTCTCTCTCTCTCTGTTATAACCATATGTCCCAGCCAATTCACTAAAACAATTAAATTCACTCTGGGATTCACCATCTTTCATATATTATATTTGAACTGGAGTCGTCGCCCCCCCCCCCAGTTTACCCGAGCCCCCTTCTCTTTCTTCTCTCCATTTCGCTCTCTCCAACTCACTGTCAAAGTTCATGTAGTCCTCTGCTTCTCTCTATTAGTGGCTTGATGGTGCTGAGAACAGTCACATTTCCGCCGTGAGCCTCTTGTGGTTGGCCTCCCTGCTCTAGTCTAGGTAGACAGCTGCAGGACCAGAGCCTGTATTCAAGTCCCAGAGTAAGAGTGCTGATCAAGGATCAGTTTAGCCTTTTAGATCACTACGAATGAGATTATGGGCAGAGGGATCTAGGCCCCTATCCACAAAGTGTCTCAGAGTAGGAGTGCTGATCTAGGATCTGTCCATACAATCTTATTCACATTTATGAATACAGGCCCTGGACTAGAGGTTCTAGATCCAAACAGCATGTCTGCTCTATTCTGGACAATCATATTACCAGGTAAATGAGGTTAGCGCTTAGCAGTTAGCATTGGAGCAGGAGTAACATTTACAGGACCACCGCTAACTGCTAACTTGCAACCAGTAAGGCTAAGCTAATAGACCCCTATTAGGAAACAAAGGAGTCTACACCACCTCACCACATACTGGGGCATGTGTGTATGTATGTGTGTGCGTACTAGGCGAGAGAGAGAGGGTAAAATAGTGCTCCGATACTTTAACGGCACTTTCAACATCAAGTTTTCACCCCCGGCAATCAAAGGATGATACGAGGAAAGATATATCTGTCACAGAGACGCAGGATTCATCTCTCAGCTTCAAATCTACCTGACGTTTCATACCCTAGTAAATCTACTGGAAATCTCACCACAAGTACACACAAACACGCACACACACACACACACGCACGCACGCGCACACACACACACGCGCACACACACGTCTCCACACTTCAAAATGAATACACATCATGCTACAAACATGAGCTAGGCCTACATAGATCACCCACACCAGATCACCCGTCAGTTCAACAGAACTCCCATGCGTTTCAGTAGATCACATCTATCTAGAGGGTTCAGGTGTGTTCCTGGAAAACTTGACCAGGAAAAGGTCAGGTCAAGTGGTCAAGAAAACTCAGGAAAATGGGTGTGCCACCATTCTCCATCCAGATTTTTGTCCACGTCTTTACCATGTTAGTATGAGGCAGTCAATGAGTGAGATTTCCCTTTATAATGAAGGATAGATGTTCAAGGTGCATAGACCTGTTTCATCATCAAACATTGACCCCAAACATCTCACACCCCAACAACATATATTGGAACCCACACTTTGACGTAGAAATGCTTACATATGCGGATGCAGGCATGCACAAACAAGCACACAGAAACACTCACACAAGCGTGCATACACATACAGTGACTTTGTAAAATATTCAGACCCCTTGACTTTTTCCACATTTTGTTAAGTTACAGCCTTATTCTAAAAGTATATATAAATAATACATATATATATATATATGTTATTTTTTTATACATTTGCAAAAAAATCTAAAAACCTGTTTTCGCTTTGTCATTATGGGGTATTGTGTGTAGATTGATGATTATATATATACAGTTGAAGTCAGAAGTTTACATAGTCATTAAAACTCATTTTTCAACCACTATACAGATTTCATGTTAACAAACTATAGTTTTGGCAAGTCGGTTAGGACATCTACTTTGAACATGACACAAGTAATTCTTCCAACAATTGTTTACAGACAGATTATTTCACTTATAATTCACTATATCACAATTTCAGTGGGTCAGAAGTTTACACACACTAAGTTGACTGTGCCTTTAAACAGCTTGGAAAATTCCAGAAAATGAGGTCATGGCTTTAGAAGCTTCTGATAGGCTAATTGACATAATTTGAGTCAATTGGAGGTGTACCTGTGGATGTATTTCAAGGCCTACATTATGGGAACATCAAAAGAAATCAGCAAAGACGTCAGAAAAAAAATGGTAGACCTCCACAAGTCTGGTTCATCCTTTGGAGCAATTTCCAAATGCCTGAAGGTACAATGTTCATCTGTACAAACAATAGTATGCAAGTATAAACACCATGGGACCACGCAGCCTTCATACCGCTCAGGAAAGAGACAAGTTCTGTCTCCTAGAGATTAACGTACGTTGGTGTGCGAAAAGTGCAAATCATTCCCAGAACAACAGCAAAGGACCTTGTGAAGATGCTAGAGGAAACAGGTACAAAATAATCTATATCCACAGTAAAACGAGTCCTATATCGACATAACCTGAAAAGCAGCTCAGTAAGGAAGAAGCCACTGCTCCAAAACCGCCATAAAAAAGCCAGACTACGGTTTGCAACTTTTTGGAGAAATGTCATCTGGTCTGATGAAACAAAAATAGAACTGTTTGGCGATAATGACCATCGTTTGGAGGAAAAAGGGGGAGGCTTGCAAGCCGAAGAAAACACCATCCCAACCGTGAAGCATCATGTTGTGGGGGTGCTTTGCTGCAGGAGGGACTGGTGCACTTCACAAAATAGATGGCATCATGAGGAAGGAAAATTATGTGTATATATTGAAGCAACATCTCAAGACATCAGTCAGGAAGTTAAAGCTTGGTCGCAAATGGGTCTTCCAAATGGACAATGACCCCAAGCATACTTCCAAAGTTGTGGCAAAATGGCTTAAGGACAACAACGTCAAGGTATTGGAGTGGCCATCACAAAGCCCTGACCTCAATCCTATAGAAACTTTGTGGGCAGAACTGAAAAAGTGTGTGTGAGCAAGGAGGCCTACAAACCTGACTCAGTTACACCAGTTCTGTCAGGAGGAATGGGCAAACATTCACCCAACTTATCATTTGTTTGCAATTACAGAGATCATACGTTTCCTGTAGTTCTTGACCAGGTTTTCACACACTGCAGCAGGGATTTTGGCACACTCCTCCATACAGATCCTTCAGGTTTCGGGGCTGTCGCTGGGCAATACGGACTTTCAGCTCCCTCCAAAGATTTTCTATTGGGTTCAGGTCTGGAGACTGGCTAGGCCACTCCAGGACCTTGAGATGCTTCTTACGGAGCCACTCCTTAGTTGCCCTGGCTGTGTGTTTCGGGTCGTTGTCATGCTGGAAGACCCAGCCACGACCCATCTTCAATGCTCTTACTGAGGGAAGGAGGTTGTTGGCCAAGATCTCGCGATACATGGCCCCATCCATCCTCCCCACAACACACTCAATCAAACAGACTCCAACCTCTCCACAATGGCCAAGGCCAGAGAGCTGTGTAAGGACATCAGGGATAAAATTGTAGACCTGCACAAGGCTGGGATGGGCTACAGGACAATAGGCAAGCAGCTTGGTGAGAAGGCAACAACTGTTGGCGCAATTATTAGAAAATGGAAGAAGTTCAAGTTGACGGTCAATCTCCCTCGGTCTGGGGCACCATGCAAGATCTCACCTCATGGGGCATCAATGATCATGAGGAAGGTGAGTGATCAGCCCAGAACTACACGGCAGGCCCTGGTCAATGACCTGATGAGAGCTGGGACCACAGTCTCAAAGAAAACCATTAGTAACACACTACGCTGTCATGGATTAAAATCCTGCAGCGCACGCAAGGTCCCCCTGCTCAAGCCAGCGCATGTCCAGGCCCGTCTGAAGTTTGCCAATGACCATCTGGATGATCCAGAGGAGGAATGGGAGAAGGTCATGTGGTCTGATGAGACAAAAATAGAGCTTTTTGGTCTAAACTCCACTCGCCGTGTTTGGAGGAAAAAGAAGGATGAGTACAACCCCAAGAACACCATCCCAACCGTGAAGCATGGAGGTGGAAACATCATTCTTTGGGGATGCTTTTCTGCAAAGGGGACAGGACGACTGCACCGTATTGAGGGGAGGATGGATGGGGCCATGTATTGCGAGATCTTGGCCAACAACCTCCTTCCCTCAGTAAGAGCATTGAAGATGGGTCGTGGCTGGGTCTTCCGGCATGACAACGACCTGAAACACACAGCCAGGGCAACTAAGGAGTGGCTCCGTAAGAAGCATCTCAAGGTCCTGGAGTGGCCTAGCCAGTCTCCAGACCTGAACCCAATAGAAAATCTTTGGAGGGAGCTGAAAGTCTGTATTGCCCAGCGACAGCCCCGAAACCTGAAGGATCTGAATGGAGGAGTGGGCCAAAATCCCTGCTGCAGTGTGTGCAAACCTGGTCAAGAACTACAGGAAACGTATGATCTCTGTAATTGCAAACAAAGGTTTCTCTACCAAATAGTTCTGCTTTTCTGATGTATCAAATACTTATGTCATGCAATAAAATGCAAATTAATTATTTAAAAATCATACAATGTGATTTTCTGGATTTTTGTTTTAGATTCCGTCTCTCACAGTTGAAGAGTAACTATGATAAAAATTACAGACTTCTACATGCTTTGTAAGTAGGAAAACCTGCAAAATCAGCAGTGTATCAAATACTTGTTCTCCCCACTGTATATATACACACATACATAGACACATACTCAGCAAAAAAAGAAACGTCCCTGACCCTGAAAATTCAAATAACTTCACAGATCTTCATTGTAAAGGGGTTAAACACTGTTTCCCATGCTTGTTCAATGAACCATAAACAACTAATGAACATGCACATCTGGAACGGTCATTAAGACACTAACAGCTTACAGACGGTAGGCAATTAAGGTCACAGTTATGAAAACTTAGGACACTAAAGAGGCCTTTCTACTGACTCTGAAAAACACCAAAAGAAAGATGCCCA
The DNA here is from genome assembly GCA_023634145.1 of Thymallus thymallus. NCBI lineage: Eukaryota > Metazoa > Chordata > Actinopteri > Salmoniformes > Salmonidae > Thymallus > Thymallus thymallus. The sequence goes on from CM042378.1 coordinate 10,964,036, forward strand.
GGGTCCCTGCTCATCTGCGTGAACGTGTCTTAGGCATGCTGCAAAGAGGCATGAAGACTGCAGATGTGGCCAGGGCAATAAATTGCAATGCCGTACTGTGAGACGCCTAAGACAGCGCTACAGGAAGACAGGACGGACAGCTGATCGCCCTCGCAGTGGCAGACCACGTGTAACAACACCTGCACTGGATCGGTACATCCGAACATCACACCTGCGGGACAGGTACCGGATGGCACCAACAACTGCCCGAGTTACACCCAGAACGCACAATCCCTCCGTCAGTGCTCACAGCAAGAACTGGCAAATCTGGTGCAGTCCATGAGGAGGAGATGCACTGTAGTACTTAATGCACACCAGATACTGACTGTTACTTTTGATTTTGACCCCCCCTTTGTTCAGGGACTCATTATTCCATTTCTGTTATTCACATGTCTGTGAAACTTGTTCAGTTTATGTCTCAGTTGTTGAGTCTTGTTATGTTCATACAAATAATTACACATGTTAAGTTTGCTGAAAAATAAACGCAGTTGACAGTGAGAGGACGTTTCTTTTATTAATGAGTATGTATATATTTATATATATAAAATCATCAATTTACACACAATACCCCATAATGACAAAGAGAAAACAGGTTTTCAGATTTTTTTGCAAATGTATAAAAAAAAATATATATATATATATTACGTATTTATATAAGTATTCAGACCCTTTGCTATTGAACTCAAAATTGAGCAAAGAAGCATCATGTTTCCATTGATCATCCTTGAGATGTTTCTACAACTTGATTGGAGTCAACCTGTGGTAAATTCAATTGATTGGACATGATTTGGAAAGGCACACACCTGTATATATAAGGTCCCACAGTTGACAGTGCATGTCAGAGCAAAAGGAATGAAGGAATTGCCCGTAGAGCTCCGAGACAGGATTGTGTCGAGGCACAGATCTAGGAAAGGGTACCAAAACATTTCTGCAGCATTGAAAGTCCCCAAGAACACAGTGGCCTCCATCATTCTTAAATGGAAGAAGTTTGGAACCACCAAGAATCTTCCTGAGAAATCGGGGGAGAAGGGTCTTGTTCAGGGAGGTGACCAAGAACGAGACAGAACTCCAGAGTTCCTCCGTGGAGATGGGAGAACCTTCCAAAAGTACAACCCTCTCTGCAGCACTCCACCAATCAGGCCTTTATGGTAGAGTGGCCAGATGGAAGCCACTCCTCAGTAAAAGGCACATGACAGCCCGCTTGGAGTTTGCCAAAAGGCACGTAAAGGACTTTAACCATGAGAAACATGATTCTCTTGTTTGATGAAACCAAGATTGAACTCTTTGGCCTGAATGCCAAGCGTCACATCTGGAGGAAACCAGGCACCGCTCATCACCTGGCCAATACCATCCCTATGGTGAAACATGGTGGTGGCAGCATCATGATGTGATGTTTTTCAGCGGCAGGGACTGAGAGACTAGTCAGGATTGAGGGAAAGATGAACAGAGCGGCCCAGCCAGAGCCTGGACTTGAACCTGAAAATAGCTGTGTAGCGACTCTCCCCATCCAATATGGGGTATTGTGTGTAGAGTGATGAGGGAAAAAAACAATTTAATCAATTTTAGAATAAGGCTGTAACGTAACAAAATGTGGAAAAAGTGAAGTGGTCTGAATACTTTCCGAAGTCACTGTATAGGAGTATGAAAAAAAGATAGAGGGAGATTAAACTAACATTAATTCCTCCACAACAATCTCTTCTTTTCTGTAGAGAGAGAGAGCATGAGATGAAAGAGCAACAATGTAATTTCTGGTATTTATTTATCCTTAAACAGTGGGGGGACTGGCGCCGCTGGAACTTCAAGGCCCCTTGATTGCCATGACGGCTAATTAGGCAGAAATATGCCATTTAGAGAAAATGGAGGGATTAATTAAATGTTTATTTCTCTTCACCGCTCCCTGGGATTGGTCTGGGGATTCCATGGTGTGTGTGAGTGTGTATGCAGGAATGCGTTTGTGTATGTCTGAATAGGTTCGTGGCACGTTTCGGTGATGCCATCAATCTCTGCATTGAGAACGTGAATGTCTCTGTCATTGGCAGCCCATGGCACAGAACAGGAAGGTAATTCTTAGGTCTAATTCTGGACAGCACAGCCACAAAGCCAAACTATCAGAAAGTTTAGGAGGAGGAGAGGAGAGAGGGAAGGAGGTGAAGAGAGAGAGAGGAAGGAAAGGGGGAAGAAGGGACAGAGGGAAGGAAGAGAATAGGGAGAGAGGGAAGGACAGCGAGGGAAGGGAGAGAGGGGAAGAAGCGAGGGAAAAAGGAAGGGAAGACAGGAGAGCGAAATGTACATTTAGGATATTGTAACTTGTTAAAAAACAACATTAATTAATTTTAACATTCTGTCAAAGAGCAAATGTTCAACTTCGTAAAAATCATCTTTTCCCATTTCAAGTGGTAAAAAAAATCTAATGACTATAGTAAGTGCCATTAAAGTAACAGGGTTGACCGTTAGAGGGTTGGGGTTTTCATCTTAAATCAGCCATAAATCCCCTTGTGACAGGGGGAATGGAAGATTGTTGTGTGCAACAGGGAGGGGCAATTGAATGCAAGTTTCACCCCCAAGAAATGTTGTAAAAAAAAAATATGCATATGCACAAAAAGCTTACTTCTCTAAAATAATGTCCACAAATTTGTTTACATACCTGTTAGTGAGCATTTGTCCTTTGCCAAGATAATCTATCCACCTGATAGATGTGGCATATCAAGAAGCTGATTAAACAGCATGGTCATTACACAGATGCACCTTGTGCTGGGGACAATAAAAGGCCACTCTAAAATTGTCACACAACACAATGCCACAGATGTCAAGTTTTGAGGGAGCGTGCAATACAGACTGCAGGAATGTCCACCAGAGCTGTTGCCAGAGAATCTAATGTTCATTTCTCTTACATAAGCCACTTCCAACATCCAACCGGCCTCACAACCGCAGACCAGGTGTAACCACACCAGCCCAGGACCTCCACATTTGAAAATCCATACATTATTAATATTTTTTAACTGATTTCCTTATATGAACTGTAACTTAATAAAATCGTTGAAATTGGTGCATTTATATTTTTGTTCAGTATACATGTATGTAGTCTATATTAAAGGGCACTTCATTTACAATAACATGCAATATTCGTGCACAACTTCTACTTTCAATATTACAGGGACGCAAAATGTAATCTATTCGTGGAACAACCCAGGTAGTGACAGAGAGAAGTATACGGACCTCTGTGTTGGGTAGAAGCGACCGCCTGGGAATACAGCCAAACAAGGGAGGGGAGGGGAGGGGAAAGAAACCGGAGAGAGAGGGAATGAGGGAAAAAGAGAGAGGGAGAAGACGGAACTCCGTATGAAATTAGGGAGTCCATTAAAGGGGGAAAACAGCATATCCACGCCATCTGTTCTTAAGTTCTGCAACTTGATATTAGAGAGGACAGGTGTCTAAATATTTATCAACCCTGCTAAGTTTATTCATGTGTTACTGTGTCTTAAAAAATTACCCTAGCTAATCTAACACAAACCAACAATCCCTTTGAAAGGCTGGCAGGGGGAAAACACCAAACCTTCAAAGCCGTTCAGCCAATGAATACAGAATGCACGCTCTTTGCCGGTCTCGCCCTAGTTCTCTCTACATGACAGGTGCATTTATAGAGACTCACTGAGAGGGAGATTTGGACCGAGTGACTGAATGTAACAATCGCTTATCTTTCTGTGCTTCAGATCAATCAAGAAGAATTAATGCAAAGTTATAAAGTGTTACCAACTGAAGTTCACCTTTAAAGATGTTCCTAACATAACAAATATAGGCTCATCCAAAATACAGTAGAGACTAAGCAGAGTATTGGACTTTCTCTCGTGCTGTATGTATTTTTCCACAGATTTGTTGGCAATTTGTTGTCAGTGAGTTTTTTTTTTTTTAATACAATAATGAGAGGAAAAATGTATTCAACGTCTGTATGAAATACTTTTCAAGTGCGAGAGAAAGATTCATGTGGATCAACATCGCATAATCATCCCTCAGTCTGCTCTGCCGGCAAGGGCATAAAACATTTCATCTGGGAGGAGCGCTCCCTCTCTTTCTCTCTACCTCCCACTCTCTCTCAACTTCTTCCTTTTCTCCCTCTTTCTTCCTCCATCTATCTGTTTCTTTCAACCCTCTATCCACCTCCCTCTATCTCAACCTCGTCCTTTTCATTCTCCCCTCACCCTCCATATCTCTCGCTCCGTCTCTCTCACTCTTTCTCTGCCACAATCATAAAATTATTAAAATGCCGTTTGGCTGCCATTAATCAGTGGGCGGCTGTGATATATCCCGCGCAGTCTCCTCTGACAGTGCATTAGTCACCGAGTTCCTGCGCCCTAAGAGACAGCGAGTAATGGGGCGCAAGTCGGATGGGGTCAATCATAAACTCATCAAATGCGTCATTTAATTTCTCCATTTAGACAAACACAATTTGTTTATGGGATGGATATCAGGTGTTCGCCGATGAGGGACGACGATGAGAACGCAGCTCCATTAATCAGACCCTGATTACGGCGGCGACGCGGCGGTTGTTTATTCTAATTTCGCTCATTGCGATCAACAAAGAAAACACACAGGCGGAATACTAGGCCATTAGCGACGGGTTGGGGATGGCACAATTATTTCCCCATATTAAATAAAGTGATGATGAATGGTCCGATGCTAACTAAAACAAAGAGGTTTTTATTACTTCAATTGCGCGCATGCGCGCGCGTGCACACACACACTCCTCGCATTGTACTGTACATAATATAGCTAGTGTGAAGGAGGTGCTTTTCAAACTACCAGAACACAAACAGTTTGACAACAGTAAAAAAGAAGAGTTAAAAAAAAAATCTGATTTATGTGCTAATGAAAAACAAGATCCATGACTTATTTTGGTAAACTTTCAACCATGTCCACCTAATTGAAATCAGCGGGTGAGCGAGTTACATGGTCGGCTAATCATGCAAAACTAGGTATCAAATAACCTTACAAGTTTCCCAGTGGCCTGTCCATGTAACCTTGTCCAAATAACCTTACAAGTTTCCCAGTGGCCTGTCCATGTAACCTTGTCCAAATAACCTTACAAGTTTCCCAGTGGCCTGTCCATGTAACCTTGTCCAAATAACCTTACAAGTTTCCCAGTGGCCTGTTCATGTAACCTTGTCCAAATAACCTTACAAGTTTCCCAGTGGCCTGTCCATGTAACCTTGTCCAAATAACCTTACAAGTTTCCCAGTGGCCTGTCAATGTAACCTTGTCCAAATAACCTTACAAGTTTCCCAGTGGCCTGTCCATGTAACCTTGTCCAAATAACCTTACAAGTTTCCCAGTGGCCTGTCCATGTAACCTTGTCCAAATAACCTTACAAGTTTCCCAGTGGCCTGTCCATGTAACCTTGTCCAAATAACCTTACAAGTTTCCCAGTGGCCTGTCCATGTAACCTTGTCCAAATAACCTTACAAGTTTCCCAGTGGCCTGTCCATGTAACCTTGTCCAAATAACCTTACAAGTTTCCCAGTGGCCTGTCCATGTAACCTTGTCCAAATAACCTTACAAGTTTCCCAGTGGCCTGTCCATGTAACCTTGTCCAAATAACCTTACAAGTTTCCCAGTGGCCTGTCCATGTAACCTTGTCAAAATAACCTTACAAGTTTCCCAGTGGCCTGTCAATGTAACCTTGTCAAAATAACCTTACAAGTTTCCCAGTGGCCTGTCAATGTAACCTTGTCCAAATAACCTTACAAGTTTCCCAGTGGCCTGTCCATGTAACCTTGTCCAAATAACCTTACAAGTTTCCCAGTGGCCTGTCCATGTAACCTTGTCCAAATAACCTTACAAGTTTCCCAGTGGCCTGTCCATGTAACCTTGTCCAAATAACCTTACAAGTTTCCCAGTGGCCTGTCCATGTAACCTTGTCCAAATAACCTTACAAGTTTCCCAGTGGCCTGTCCATGTAACCTTGTCAAAATAACCTTACAAGTTTCCCAGTGGCCTGTCAATGTAACCTTGTCCAAATAACCTTACAAGTTTCCCAGTGGCCTGTCCATGTAACCTTGTCCAAATAACCTTACAAGTTTCCCAGTGGCCTGTCAATGTAACCTTGTCAAAATAACCTTACAAGTTTCCCAGTGGCCTGTCAATGTAACCTTGTCCAAATAACCTTACAAGTTTCCCAGTGGCCTGTCCATGTAACCTTGTCCAAATAACCTTACAAGTTTCCCAGTGGCCTGTCCATGTAACCTTGTCCAAATAACCTTACAAGTTTCCCAGTGGCCTGTCCATGTAACCTTGTCCAAATAACCTTACAAGTTTCCCAGTGGCCTGTCCATGTAACCTTGTCCAAATAACCTTACAAGTTTCCCAGTGGCCTGTCCATGTAACCTTGTCAAAATAACCTTACAAGTTTCCCAGTGGCCTGTCAATGTAACCTTGTCCAAATAACCTTACAAGTTTCCCAGTGGCCTGTCCATGTAACCTTGTCCAAATAACCTTACAAGTTTCCCAGTGGCCTGTCAATGTAACCTTGTCAAAATAACCTTACAAGTTTCCCAGTGGCCTGTCAATGTAACCTTGTCCAAATAACCTTACAAGTTTCCCAGTGGCCTGTCCATGTAACCTTGTCCAAATAACCTTACAAGTTTCCCAGTGGCCTGTCCATGTAACCTTGTCCAAATAACCTTACAAGTTTCCCAGTGGCCTGTCCATGTAACCTTGTCCAAATAACCTTACAAGTTTCCCAGTGGCCTGTCCATGTAACCTTGTCCAAATAACCTTACAAGTTTCCCAGTGGCCTGTCCATGTAACCTTGTCAAAATAACCTTACAAGTTTCCCAGTGGCCTGTCAATGTAACCTTGTCCAAATAACCTTACAAGTTTCCCAGTGGCCTGTCCATGTAACCTTGTCCAAATAACCTTACAAGTTTCCCAGTGGCCTGTCCATGTAACCTTGTCCAAATAACCTTACAAGTTTCCCAGTGGCTTGCCCATGCAAGCCTACCCGCACGGTGCTTCTTGCTTCACTCTCTCTCTCTCTCCGTCCTCTTCTGCTTGTTTAATGAAACACACACAGGCCCTAAAGAGCTGGGGTTAGCACCCACATGGGTGTTACCCTGTCATAGGGATTGGGAGAGCCTACAAGAGCCTATCTGGCCCAAAAGTGCACACACACACTCAAGCAAGCATACACGCATAGACACACACTCACCAGTAATGAGAGTGCAGAGCAGGGCAGACAGAGAACTGTATATTTTTACATTTTACATTTTTAGTCATTTAGCAGACGCTCTTATCCAGAGCGACTTACAGTTACTTAGTGCATACTTTTTTCGTAATGGTCCCCCGTGGGAATCGAACCCACAACCCTGGCAAGTGCCATGCTGTACCATTTGAGCTACACGGGACTACGTATAACAAAGGACGGATTCCAACCATAACAAAGCGTAGCGGTACCATATACAGCTGAGGGAGAGGTAGCAGAGATGTCTGCCAACACTGTGGTGGTGTGATGGGATTGAGTCAAAGGGGATAACAGGCACAGAATAAGATGTGTGAGGTGTGAACAGACCCCATGCTTTCAGTCAAGTAGGAAAACTCCCCCTGCTCCCAACATGGGGATTCAATGAACCCCCCTCCCCCCCAACCCCCCGCAATCCACCCCTTTAAGAAGCCCTCCCGAAAACGACGCCTCCCTACAACCCCCTCAGAAACACCACCACCCTCTCTCTCCACCCATCCCCAAAAAGCCCCCGAGCCGCCGCCTCTAGCTGCCAGCGGTCCAAGGTAATTAAATTACTTAGCAAAGTTTACTTAACAGCAAATGGTAAGCAAAATTTAAGGTGATTTCAAATTTGCTTTCTTTCCACTTCAATGGCAGCCTTGTTTCAGGCTCTGTCTGCAAATAATTAGCACATACATTTGCATCAAAATCGTTTTGACCATATGTTGCAGAAATTATGTAAAGCAGCAAATTAAAAAATATTCTCGTTCTCTTACGGAAATGTGTAGATGTCGAGAGCGGGGAGGAGAGGAGGAAAGGAAGGAGGGAGAGAGAGAGAGGGCGGCATTAACATGTGGCTTTAAATGCCAACAACAAGCAGGAAGAGGAAGAGGGGGAGGAGGAGGAGGAGGAGAGAGGAGGGTGGGCAGAGAGAAATTATTCAGTTTGGATTTGAACATACTCATAACGTTCTGTTTCAAGAGCTCACCAGATGCTGTTTGAAATCTGCCAACAGAAGAAAGAGATGGCTTCCATCACCACCACCCCCCCCCCCACCACACACACACACACACACACACACACTTCTCCCTCTCTTCTAAAGTGCTTAACAACCTCTATCACACCACTCATCTATCTATACACCTCCTCCTCCTCTCATTTCTGAAACAAGGAGCCCTCCGCAAAAAAAAAAGTTAAACAACAAATTTTGTCACAACTTTACATCAGGGAGATTGAGTTTCCGGGAAAATAACGCTGCATTACTAAAAAAAACTACGGGAAAGTGATTACATCGGGGTACATTTATGTTTATTTGTGTGATGTGTGAATGCCTAAGAAATTTACATTTACATGAAATTTGATGAGATGACGGAAACTATGGCAATCATGAAAAGCAGGTGCTCAGAAGCAAGCCTGACAAACGGAAAATACAGAAATACGAAGTGTACTCTCAAGGAAGAAACACACAACTCTATCATAAACAAAGAAACAAATACATATATTGAATTTACTTCGACAGAACTAGCCCTCCACCTTCATGAAAAAGGCACAGGCTGCGTCTCAAATGGCCCCCTATTCCCTATAGCGCACTAATTTTGACCAGGAGCCATAGGGGTACTTATCATATCAACTTCTAACACAACTAACTCTATAACACAAGAATCAGAGAGTGGGCAGGAGGTTCTGTGTAGTGTGTATACTACACTCATAAAATAAACAGAGGAATCAGTTCTCTGGTACACAGTCTGTCAATCCACAACAGGAGAAGAAAACCAGCTACGTTCCCAGTCCTCCCTCCCTTATTACTCTATAACTGAATCCACTATCCCTCCACCCATCCCTCTATCCTCCTATTCCACTATCCCTCCACCCATCCCTCTATCCTCCTATTCCACTATCCCTCCACCCATCCCTCTATCCTCCTATTCCACTATCCCTCCACCCATCCCTCTATCCTCCTATTCCACTATCCCTCCACCCATCCCTCTATCCTCCTATTCCACTATCCCTCCACCCATCCCTCTATCCTCCTATTCCACTATCCCTCCACCCATCCCTCTATCCTCCTACTACACTATCCCTCCACCCATCCCTCTATCCTCCTATTCCACTATCCCTCCACCCATCCCTCTATCCTCCTATTCCACTATCCCTCCACCCATCCCTCTATCCTCCTATTCCACTATCCCTCCACCCATCCCTCTATCCTCCTATTCCACTATCCCTCCACCCATCCCTCTATCCTCCTATTCCACTATCCCTCCACCCATCCCTCTATCCTCCTATTCCACTATCCCTCCACCCATCCCTCTATCCTCCTACTACACTATCCCTCCACCCATCCCTCTATCCTCCTATTCCACTATCCCTCCACCCATCCCTCTATCCTCCTATTCCACTATCCCTCCACCCATCCCTCTATCCTCCTATTCCACTATCCCTCCACCCATCCCTCTATCCTCCTATTCCACTATCCCTCCACCCATCCCTCTATCCTCCTACTACACTATCCCTCCATCCATCCCTCTATCCTCCTATTCCACTATCCCTCCACCCATCCCTCTATCCTCCTATTCCACTATCCCTCCACCCATCCCTCTATCCTCCTACTACACTATCCCTCCACCCATCCCTCTATCCTCCTATTCCACTATCCCTCCACCCATCCCTCTATCCCTCCACCCATCCCTCTATCCTCCTACTACACTATCCCTCCACCCATCCCTCTATCCTCCTATTCCACTATCCCTCCACCCATCCCTCTATCCTCCTACTACACTATCCCTCCACCCATCCCTCTATCCTCCTATTCCACTATCCCTCCACCCATCCCTCTATCCTCCTACTACACTATCACTCCACCCATCCCTCTATCCTCCTACTACACTATCCCTCCATCTCTTCATCCACCCACCCATCTCTCCACCTGGGTTTCACTCTATCTGGGTATCAGTCAATGTGCAACAGTGCCAATCTCAATCAGTCTAATACGGTTAAGTGAGTCGCGGGTGGAGGGTGGTGCCCCCCCCCCAGCCTCTTTGATAAAAGCTTAATCAGGTATTTGGGGGGGGGGGGGCTGCGTGGCGGAACAGTGACTGGAACAGTGAGGTAAAGGCACATACATCCAGCCAGATCAATGGTTACAGGCCACAAATTACAGACTGTCACTCCTCTATTATCCTTTAAAATAAACACAGAACGAACCTTTAACTGATGGGAGAGGAGGAATTTTTTTGGGATAGTGTCGTTGTTTTGTTTGTGGTGTCAGAAAAACAACGTAACATAAAGAGAATGAAGCGAAATTACTGAGTTAAGGGAACTAAAAAAATTGCATTGATTCAAAGCTCTTGATACATATTTAACTGGGAACTATCCTGTGTGATCTAGCAAGTAAACATTGGAACTTCTTTATTCAATGGCTTTGGGCTAAAACATGACAATGTCCTCTCTCCGTGGAACATACTCAAACTGATTATGACTTGTGTGTCTTACATGCTCTATTGCTCTTCTCAAAACTCTGACAGGACACTTGACCCTATGGTCAAAAGTGAATTTACAAACCTGTTATAATAATCAGAATCTGCTTTTCAGATCTTGTGACTGTTCAGGTATATATTCAATAATTCATTCAACTTATTATGAAAATGTTGAATGTTTGGTCTTCTCAAAACTCATACAGCTTCAATTCAAAGTTATTTTTAAAGCTATTAGCTACAATAATCATGATTCGTTTTTTTACCTCTTGTGACAGCTCAGGTACAGTGTGGAGTTCAGGTATGGAGCATCACGCAAGGGGAAACCTAACTGTTCAAACCCCACACATCTCAGGTCAAGTGCTCTCCCAATAATAACACTACTAGTACAAACTGTTATGATGACATAGTTATAGTTATTACAACGGGCTTCCCCTGCGTTTGGGAGGTAGGAGGGGGACATACCTTCAAGGGAAATTCCCTGGTCGCGTCCCAAATGGCACCCTATTCCCTGTGTAATGCACTACTTTTGACCAGGTCCTGGTCAGAAGTAGTGTACTACATAGGGAAAAGGATGCCATTTGGGACACAGGCCCTGTGAGTGTGAGGTAACTACTGTCTGAAGTGTGTGGCAACCATATCCAGAGTAGTGTAGCACAGCTAATAATCACATAGCTTCAGATATAAAGAGAGCGACTAAGAGAAGGGGATGGAATTGTATGATTGTGATATTAGGGACATTGTGAAGATGTACATACGAGAAAAACAAGAGATGAAAGTGTGTCCCCGTGTGTATGTTCGGTGTGTGTGTAAATGTGCGAGGTGTATGTGGAGGAGGGGTGATGGATATAAAGGGAGGGATGCTCCGTCCTAGTGGTGTCTTAGCATCTTAGTTACCGCCCCCCCCCCCCTCTCTCGCCCTCACCCCTCTCCTCTACAAAAGTCGTCAGCTCCCTAAACGTGCAGAATTAGCCCATTAGCTCTAGAGGGGTCGAGGTGACACCCCTCCATGTATGTGGTCTGTTCAGCCCACATCTGTTCGGCCCTGCTAGTGGGCCACAGGACCCCTGATGGACCCCTGGAGGGGCCCGAGACCCCGAATGCTTCCATTTACTGTGTAAGAATTAGTCAAATCACATACCCCTAAGCCTCCCCTCGCTCCCTATATATCCCTGTTTGTGTGTGTATGTGTGTGTCTTGCTACTGCAAGTGGTTTCAATAGTAAATCACCAAAGGGGAGTAGAGGACCCATTTAAAGACCTGTCTGCTTAACGTAAGACACACACACACACACACACACACACACACACACACACACACACACATGCTGTGAAAGACAGCGTTGGTGTTCCAACTATAGTTAGTTATACCACTAGCAGTGAGGTACTGCCGCCTCTGCTGCCAAGTTCACCACTCTCCTCTGAAGGGATCTTAAGGAGTGCTTGTTTTCTCTGTCATCAATAAAAATGTTTTAAAGGTTTCGATGACCTTTAACCCCACTGGGTCCTTAGTGGGTGTTCAGCAAACAAGTCCTATTGATGAGGGGCTAAGGAGGGACTAGCGAGCAGAGGTTTATTTGAGTGGAAGCTGATAGCTTAGCTGCGTCCCGAATGGCACCCATAGGGCTCTGGTCAAAAGTAGTGCACTACGCGGGTAGGGTGCCATTTGGGACACAAGCATTAACTCAGTAGAGGAGCTGATACAATAGGGAGGACAAGTGTAGAAGTGTTATTTGAGAGAGTGAGAGAGATGTTATTTGCGCGTGCACGCCCGTGCCTGTACATCTGCATCTGTGTTTGATGTACCCGTATGTGTACGCCATGCGCAAATGTGTGTTTGTGTACACGTACACATATATGGTGTGACATAAAATATAACTTTTCTGTCCTTGCATTTAAGTTGTCGTTATTAGTTAATCAGTTAAATCAGACATTGAACTCGAACCCTGTAAGAATCCTGGATATAGCTGTCGGAAATTCAGTGTAACTGCGTAACATATCGTGTCTCATTATGTTACGGGGTGAAAACATTTTTCATGGGCACAAAAATACAAAATAATAAATGTGATTGCAAAATCGAATGCTTCTAACCGAAAGAGTTACCTTGATACTTAAAACCTAAATTGATACGGTCATTAACGTGGTTCTTCAATAATTATGCATAATACTTGTTGTATGCGCATTTGGTGTCCAGCTGTGATATTTTCACACATTATCATCTGATCCAGGAAGGAATTTTCCGAATGACATTCAAGTGACAAACAGCTGTTGGTGTCTCATTTGTTACGGCGGTGAAGTTGTGCTTGGATCCATGTTGAATCTAATATCCCTAGCGAATTGACGTTGATCATCTGATATTTTCGGCCACATGCATCCAATCTTTTAGTCAGGCAATGTCCATATTATTCTCACATATTGTAGAATGTAATAATTATGTGAATATTAATGCATTGTCAAGGCCTAAAAAAAAATGGCCTACTTTTTCTACTTTTTGCATGTTTTTTTTGTATAACATTTAGATCCTTGAAAATTACAATTAAGTGCTTGAAAAGGTCCCTAAAAGTCCTTAAATTTGACTTGCCAATGTCTGTATGAACCCTGCTTAAAGGATGAACAGCAGGTGAAATAAGTATTGAACACGTCACCATTTTTCTCAGTAAATATATTTCCAAAGGTGCTATTGAAATGAAATTTTCACCAGATGTTGGTAACAACCCAAGTAATCCATACATACAAAGAAACCAAAACAAATAAGTTCAGAAATTAAGTTGTGTAATAATGTGAAATGACACAGGGAAAAAGTATTGAACACACTTACTGATATTTATTTAATACTTTGTACAAAAGCCTTTGTTGGTAATGACAGCTTCAAGACGCCTCCTGTATGGAGAAACTAGTCGCATGCATTGCTCTGGTGTGATTTTGGCCCATTCTTCCACACAAACAGTCTTCAAATCTTGAAGGTTCCGTGGGCCTCTTCTATGAATCTTGATCTTCACTTCTTTCCATAGATTTTCAATGGGATTTAAGTCAGGTGATTGGCTGGGCCATTCTAGCAGCTTTATTTTCTTTCTTTGAAACCAATTGAGAGTTTCCTTGGCTGTGTGTTTGGGATCATTGTCTTGCTGAAATGTCTTTATTAACAGAAATACTCCTCAGCCCCCACAACGTTTATTGTCCCCAGCATAAGGTTCACCTGCGTAATAATCCTGCTGTTTAATCAACTTCTTGATATGTCACACCTGTCAGGTGTATGGATTATCTTGGCAAAGGAGAAATGCTCACTAACAGGGATGTAAACAAAAAATTATTTTGTGTGTATGCTAAATGTAGGAGATCTTTTATTTCAGCTCATGAAACGTGGGACCAACATGGGACCAACACATGTTGCGTTTATATTTTTGTTCAGTATAGAAAGACCCATGTGTGTGTTCACGTGCATGTGTGTATTGATGTGTCTTTCAGAAGGAGTGGGTGGAGAGTAGAGAGTAGAATAGAATAGAGGCGCATGTGTCTGAGGGGAGTGAGCAACAGAAGCCCATCTAAAGGTCTAATGTTGACACTGGGGATTAGTGGGCAAAGACACAGAGACACAGGGGAGAAATATCACGCCACACAGGGCATATGTGGGAACCTGGCTGTCACTCTCACACACACACACAGACACTAGTGCATGTGAACAGTACACACGCAAACATATGTGCACGTGGACAAAAACAGATACACGTGACTATCGCACGCATGCACGTACGCATGCATGTGCGCACACACACAGACAATGTTTTGGGGAAAAAAATAAATCCTCTTGAATTGATTAGATTAGCGTGTGTGTCTGTGTGCGTGATTGAGAGCACCCCCCCCCCCCCCCCCAGCTCAATGCTCAGGCAGGAAGTGACCCATAAACATATCTTTCCAGCTCTTTCATAGGGGGCCAGAGTTGCCCCACTACTACCCCCCTCCTGGCCCCCCCTTACCACCCCCCAGGCCCCAGTGAGCATTAAGCGGGCCAGCGGCCCAGCCGAGAGCGCTCATTACAGGCCCACAGAGCCCACAGAGCTCCCGCTCAACAAAGGCCTGAGAGGCTTTAGCCAGGGGATGATCTGCTTTCTACTGACTAGAGAGAGTCCTGGAGTCCATCGAGTGACAAAGAGAGGCACAGAGGGGAGGATGGGAGGAGGAGGGGGAGGGAGGGGTGAGGGCAAGCGGGTGGCTTTAAGGATCTCTGGGGAGGCAGGAGGGAGAGAGAGAGAGAGACTGGCGGGCGCTCAGAGGAGAGGAAAGGAGGAGAGAGCAGGGGCTTAAGCGACGGCAGGCAGGCGACGACGTCAGAACATTAACATTCACAAACCTCCAACATCTGCTCTACCACACACACTGGAACAAAGACAGAGAGGGAGAGATGGAGGGGGAGAAAAGGAGAGGAGGGGGGTGAGAGAGAGAGAGAGAGAGATGGGAGGAAATAGAGAGCGAGAGAAAGTTGAGTGAAAGACATAATGAGAGAGAGATGGCATACAGAAGAGTGCGAGGGAGAGAACGGGAGATGGTTCATTTTTGGACTCTGTCATCATCCTGCATGTGCTTCCCTATCAATTAGAGAATCCACTCAGTGGCTAAAAGGGTGATTGGAGTAGAGACAACAGATGCTCCTAATTTAGTGACAAATTCATAGATAAACACACACACACGCACACACAGACAAGGACAAACGCACGCAAGCAGAAACACATGTGAATAGCTCGCATGCACGCAGACAGACAGACAGACAGACAGACAGACAGACAGACAGACAGACAGACAGACAGACAGACAGACAGACAGACAGACAGACAGACAGACACACAGCGTAAACAGTGAGCTAATGGAATGGGTGAGGACAGGCCATGCTGTCCTCATTACAGTGACATTAGAATTACTAGCTTCTGGTGAGGGGCCTGAAGTGCAGAGGGACCCTAGAACAGTTAACGTTTAGTGTGTGTGTGTGTGTGTGTCTGTGTGTGTGTGCATGCATGTATACATTACCCTAAAATCCCCAGACCACACCTAAACAGCAAGAGGATCCAGCCTTACCTCAGGCCCCAAAATAGATCTGTGTCCAAAATGGCACCCTATTCCCTATGTATATAGCCCCCTATTCCCTATGTACAGTGGGGAGAACAAGTATTTGATACACTGCCGATTTTGCAGGTTTTCCTACTTACAAAGCATGTAGAAGTCTGTAATTTTTATCATAGGTACACTTCAACTGTGAGAGACGGAATCTAAAACAAAAATCCAGAAAATCACATTGTATGATTTTTAAGTAATTAATATGCATTTTATTGCATGACATAAGTATTTGATGCATCAGAAAAGCAGAACTTAATATTTGGTACAATTAATATTTGGTGCAATTACAGAGATCATACGTTTCCTGTAGTTCTATACCAGGTTTGCACACACTGCATCAGGGATTTTGGCCCACTCCTCCATCCAGATCCTTCAGGTATCGGGGCTGTCGCTGGGCAACACGGATTTTCAGCTCCCTCCAAAGATTTTCTATTGGGTTCAGGTCTGGAGACTGGCTAGGCCACTCTAGGACCTTGAGATGCTTCTTACGGAGCCACTCCTTAGTTGCCCTGGCTGTGTGTTTCGGGTCGTTGTCATGCTTGAAGACCCAGCCACGACCCATCTTCAATGCTCTTACTAAGGGAAGGAGGTTGTTGGCCAAGATCTCGCAATACATGGCCCCATCCATCCTCCCCTCAATACGGTGCAGTCGTCCTGTCCCCTTTGCAGCAAAGCATCCCCAAAGAATGATGTTTCCCCCTCCATGCTTCACGGTTGGGATGGTGTTCTTGGGGTTGTACTCATCCTTCTTCTTCCTCCAAACACGGCGAGTGGAGTTTAGACCAAAAAGCTCTATTTTTGTCTCATCAGACCACATGAACTTCTCCCATTCCTCCTCTGGATCATTCAGATGGTCATTGGCAAACTTCAGACGGGCCTGGACATGCGCTGGCTTGAGCAGGGGGACCTTGCGTGCGCTGCATGACGGCATAGTGTGTTACTAATGGTTTTCTTTGAGACTGTGGTCCCAGCTCTCTTCAGGTCATTGACCAAGTCCTGCCGTGTAGTTCTGGGCTGATCCCTCACCTTCCTCATGATCATTGATGCCCCACGAGGTGAGATCTTGCATGGTGCCCTAGACCGAGGGAGATTGACCGTCATCTTGAACTTCTTCCATTTTCTAATAATTGCGCCAACAGTTGATGCCTTCTCACCAAGCTGCTTGCCTATTGTCCTGTAGCCCATCCCAGCCTTGTGCAGGTCTACAATTTTATCCCTGATGTCCTTACACAGCTCTCTGGTCTTGGCCATTGTGGAGAGGTTGGAGTCTGTTTGATTGAGTGTGTGGACAGGTGTCTTTCATACAGGTAACGAGTTCAAATAGGTGCAGTTAATACAGGTAATGAGTGGAGAACAGGAGGGCTTCTTAAAGAAAAACTAACAGGTCTGTGAGAGCCGGAATTCTTACTGGTTGGTAGGTGATCAAATACTTATGTCATAGATTAGATTCCGTCTCTCACAGTTGAAGTGTATCTATGATAAAAATGACAGACCTCTACATGCTTTGTAAGTAGGAAAACCTGCAAAATCGGCAGCGTATCAAATACTTGTTCTCCCCACTGTATATAGCCCCCTATTCCCTATGTATACAGCCGGTCGGCGGGCGGGCGGACGGACGCACGCACACATTTACATATGAGTAATTTAGCAGAAGCTCTTATCCAGAGAGGCTTACAGGAGCAATTAGGGTTAAGTGCGTTGCTCAAGGGAACATCAACAGATTTTTTATCTAGTCAGGTCAGGGATTGGAACCAGCGACCTTTCGGTTACTGACCCAACACTCTTAATTGCTAGGCTAAATGCCGCACGCACGCCCTATTCCCTATATAGTGCACTACTTTTGACCAGGGCTCTTAAAGGAAATAGGGTGCCTTTTGGTCAAAACTAGTGAACTGTATAGGAGAATGGGGTGCCGTTTGAGGAGCAGCCACTGCCTTGGAAATGAGAGGGATTCACAGGCTAAAGTAAAGCAAAGCATGGCCCAAATTACAGGATCACTGCCAAATGAATGGAGAGATGGACAGAGAGAGAGAGAGAGAGAGAGAGAGAGAGAGAGAGAGAGGAAGAGAATGAAAGAGAAACCGATAGAAAGAGGATTAGGAGAGTAAATGAAAGAGAAGAATGAGAGAGATCCAAGATCTGCCGAGGCGTCGAAGGAATGATGTCCACATTAGAATGTCGACTAAAAGAGTGCAGAGGCCGGGCTCCTTTCTATTGGGTCATAAAAGGCTTATTACGGATCTGGTTCTGTGGAGAGAAGAGGAAAGCCAGAGACACGGTGGGTGCATTAAACACGCTGTGTGTGCGTGTTTGCGCATCTGGCCGTCTGTTATCCGCTCTGCAGCCCAGAGGTGAACTGCACTTAAACCCGGGTTATTTTATGACGGCCCGCTGGCATTATGAGAACATTAGTATCACGCCGGGGGGGGGGGGGGGGCGGGGGGGTGCAGGTCCAGAGTCTATAATAATATACACACAAGCACACACACACGGACACACACACACTGCATCATTATTAGCACACGGCCATGCATGCGATGCCAGGGAGACGATAGGAGTCTGGTATCCAGTGACACTCAGTCAGCCTATGAACTACACACACTCACCAGGCAACGTTATGGGGCTGGGATGATGATATCAATAAAGTAAATACTGTGGATTCTACAGGTATAATAAGTAGAAAGAAGAGAGGTTTCCCTTTCCTGACGACGCAATAGGAAAAACTACTGGCCCTCCGTAAAAGACCCGTGCAGACACTTTTCCAGGCAAAGATTCAGCCTAGTCCTAGACTCAACAAGATCATCTATTGAGTATGTTTTTTAGAGGAGGGCAAGTCTTAAACTGTGTCTGGGAGAAAAGCCCTAAGTAATATACAAACGAATTCAGTGGTAGTTGCCTTACTACGCTACCACCACCAGAGTAGTGTTCTAAAATTCTGGTCACTTTCCCAAAATTCCCAGAAATCCCAGTTAGAAGATTCTTGGAATCAGAATACAATAACCAGTAAATCCAAGAATCCTCCAAATAAGATTTATGAAAAACATGGTTAAAAGTAGTGCACTACAGGGTGCCATTTGGGAGACAGACAGGTTGTGTTGCCGTATCAGTGTCCATATTAACTCCATATTAACCACATGCCGCTGATCAGCAGCAGTGACAGTGCCAAATAAAGAACAATGAATCAACTCCAGACACTCTACACAGCCACAGCAGCACCATTCATACCCAACGGAAATGAGGAAAACATGGAGAGACTGGGATGGCTGGCCAGCATTCATCCTCTCTAACTCTTTCTCCCTCTCCATCCTTCGTTTCCTCCCTCTCCCTCGTTTCCTTGCTCTCGCTCTCTTCCCCTTGTTTCCTTCCACTCTCTGTCTCTCAATCTTTCTTTCTGCCTCCTCTATTCCTCCTCTCTTTAGCTAGCTCGTGCGTGTGCGCGTGTGTGAGTCTGTCTGTCTGTCTGTCTGTCTGGGACGTGAATGGTTAGGATGTCTTTCACAGGCCTGTGCATTAATGTGGGGTGGGTGGTTCCAAGATGATGCATGGCTGTCGGGGCCTTTCATATGTTTCCTGCACATGCACACCCACACACCTAATTGCACATACACACACACTCTTTCTCTAACACACACACACACACACACACACACACACACACACACACACACACACACACACACACACACACACACACACACACACACACACACACACACACACACTCTCTCTCGCTCTCACACACACTCCGTCTCAAATTAAAAAACACAGGGCCTAACAGCCAGTCCTGACTGTAAACACCTCTTACATCTGACTCACAATAAGACTCCTCAAAAGACAGTGTAATGTACAGTGCATATGGGAAGTATTCAGACCCCTTGACTTTTTCCACATTTTGTTACATTACAGCCTTATTCTATGTGGCTCAGTTGGTAGAGCATTGGGTTTTGGGTTCGATTCCCACAGGACACCAAAAAAGTATGAATATACAGTGGGGAGAACAAGTATTTGATACACTGCCGATTTTGCAGGTTTTCCTACTTACAAAGCATGTAGAGGTCTGTAATTTTTATCATAGGTACACTTCAACTGTGAGAGACTGAATCTAAAAATCCAGAAAATCACATTGTATGATTTTTAAATAATTAATTTGCATTTTATTGCATGACATAAGTATTTGATCACCTACCAACCAGTAAGAATTCCGGCTCTCACAGACCTGTTAGTTTTTCTTTAAGAAGCCCTCCTGTTCTCCACTCATTACCTGTATTAACTGCACCTGTTTGAACTCGTTACCTGTATAAAAGACACCTGTCCACACACTCAATCAAACAGACTCCAACCGCTCCACAATGGCCAAGGCCAGAGAGCTGTGTAAGGACATCAGGGATAAAATTGTAGACCTGCACAAGGCTGGGATGGGCTACAGGACAATAGGCAAGCAGCTTGGTGAGAAGGCAACAACTGTTGGCGCAATTATTAGAAAATGGAAGAAGTTCAAGATGACGGTCAATCTCCCTCGGTCTGGGGCACCATGTAAGATATCACCTCGTGGGGCATCAATGATCATGAGGAAGGTGAGGGATCAGCCCAGAACTGCACGGCAGGACCTGGTCAATGACCTGAAGAGAGCTGGGACCACAGTCTCAAAGAAAACTATTAGTAACACACTACGCCGTCATGGATTAAAATCCTGCAGCGCACACAAGGTCCCCCTGCTCAAGCCAGCGCATGTCCAGGCCCGTCTGAAGTTTGCCAATGACCATCTGGATGATCCAGAGGAGGAATGGGAGAAGGTCATGTGGTCTGATGAGACAAAAATAGAGCTTTTTGGTCTAAACTCCACTCGCCGTGTTTGGAGGAAGAAGAAGGATGAGTACAACCCCAAGAACACCATCCCAACCGTGAAGCATGGAGGTGGAAACATCATTCTTTGGGGATGCTTTTCTGCAAAGGGGACAGGACGACTGCACCGTATTGAGGGGAGGATGGATGGGGCCATGTATCGCGAGATCTTGGCCAACAACCTCCTTCCCTCAGTAAGAGCATTGAAGATGGGTCGTGGCTGGGTCTTCCAGCATGACAACGACCCGAAACACACAGCCAGGGAAACTAAGGAGTGCCTCCGTAAGAAGCATCTCTGGCCTAGCCAGTCTCCAGACCTGAACACAATAGAAAATCTTTGGAGGGAGCTGAAAGTCCGTATTGCCCAGCGACAGCCCCGAAACCTGAAGGATCTGGATGGAGGAGTGGGCCAAAATCCCTGCTGCAATGTGTGCAAACCTGGTCAAGAACTACAGGAAACGTATGATCTCTGTAATTGCAAACAAAGGTTTCTGTACCAAATATTAAGTTCTGCTTTTCTGATGTATCAAATACTTATGTCATGCAATAAAATGCAAATTAATTACTTAATAGTCATACAATGTGATTTTCTGGATTTTTGTTTTAGATTCCATCACTCACAGTTGAAGAGTACCTATGATCAAAATTACAGACTTCTACATGCTTTGTAAGTGGGAAAACCTGCAAAATCAGCAGTGTATCAAATACTTGTTCTCCCCACTGTATGTGCTCACTACTGTAAGTCACTCTGGATAGGAGCGTCTGCTAAATTACAAAAAAGTAATTATCTGCTCACGAGTCATTAATGTACTTTTATCAGCCATTAGCAGTGTGTTTCCTCTATACATGACAGGGTGTCTGTGTAAGGACTGTACTAGGATCAGCCACTAACCTGCAGCCTGGAGCACCAGCTTGAGTCGAGCCTTGGCCTGTTCTGCAGGTGTCTGCAAGAGAGAGGAGAAAGAAACTTTAGAAATAACATTTTATCATGCCTTTTTATTTATTCCTGTTCCTATACGTAACAATACAGGATATTCAATTAATACGGGGGGAAAAATATTTAGTGTCATATTTCTTCTCTATCTGAAACATTCTCTGGTGTGAACATTTAACACGTATAAATAGCTTTTTTCAGTCATGTGGTTATTACTTATTTGGAGTACAATGACTACACCCCTACGGCCCTTGGAACTCGACAGAGGAGCATTAACTGTGGGTTTCAGACGAGAGTCAACAGAAGTTGACTGTGTGTGTGTGTGTGTGTGTGTGTGTGTGTGTGTGTGTGTGTGTGTGTTTCAGACGAAAGTCAACAGAACAGCACACTGGGGGCAGAGCATCTGCAGCACCACCAAATAAAAAGCACTTTTCTCTCTCTGAAAAGCGACGCACTCAAGGGGTATGAAAGAAAAGATGAAAGAAAAGTGGCAGTAACAAGTCTTTCGAGAGACGGAAAACAGAGCACATTTAAGTGGGATGAGAGATAAAGAGTCATGATAGTTCTGCCCTGTAGTGTGTGAACGTGAATGTGTCAGCATACATGTGGGTGCATGTGTGCGCTTTCGTATGCATACGTGTGTGTGTGCGTGTGAGCCTACTGCTTTGACAGCTGTATCGGGAGGCGGCTGAGCAGCGTTTTGACATGCCTCAAAAGGCCCGGGTGTAATTCCAATATCTCCGCTATTAGATTTGAGGAGTCTTAATTGTCAACGAAGAATGATAGTCATCGGGGTGAAAGCGTTATAAAGCCGGGCCGCCGCCTCAGATTGAGATTGCTCTCTGGGTAGCAAGGCGCGGTCTCGTTACACTGAAACCATACACACACACACACACACACACACACTGTAGGTTTAGAGGAGGAATTAAATGCTAATGGAATTAAATTTGAATGTGGTGCCTGGGAGTATCATTTAGATGGTGAGGGAGGTGCGGGCCCCACTGCTGACAGCCTGCCTCATCCCGCATAAATTTGATTTATCAAACTGTAAACTTGTCACTTTGTAAAAACGTCACTTTTCGTGGCAGCCGGGAAAATATAATGACCCCCTTTAATGTAAAAGTGTCACTCGGCTGTGTCTTAGATGACAAACACGTCAACCTAGTCTTTTCTTCCGTCTAACCTCCTCCACCCCTTGATATAAAGACACTTGATATTCCCCACCTTTTAAAAAACATGGGTTCGTCTCCGAGTGGGTCTTTGAGAGTGGCAGGGTGCAGGGTTTTGTTCCCGTTGGTGGAGGTGACAGTGCGGATCAAACTCAGTAGGACTGGGACTGTCAGACAGCTGTAATTATCAATCAGACTGGGAGAGATGACTGAGTGGCAGGAGAACACCCAGGGCCCTCACACACACACACACACACACACACACACACACACACACACACACACACACACACACACACACACACACACACACACACACACACACACACACACACACACACACACACACACACACACACACACACAGAGATTCACATAGGTACACACACACACACCTCCTCCCACCACACACACTAGGGCTGTGACAAAACCAGTGTTGCGATATGTTTTACATGGCAAAAATGAAAACAGGAAGCAGACCAAACTCTTTGTTCCTTTAAAAACCTGCTATTGTGTGCTAAGGCTTGGAAAATAAATGTGTCTCTGGATGACACCATAATGCTTGTTTTCAACATTAGGGCTGTTTTCCCAAAGAAGTTACATTCGCTTTGTTTCCTTGTCACGATACTAACAAGTATCGCGATAGCGTTAGCCTAGTCTAGTACCCCTCGCCATCCAGTACAAAAGTGATTACAATAACACTCTGTACACCAGTCGGCAGACATCACAGAGCTTGAGTGGTCCCGGATAATAGTGGTGCATTGCAATCATCTTAGTTACAGTTTATTATGAAATTTCCCCCCCTAAACACATTTGCATTTGTTTACACTGCCCCCCCAGGCTTCTGCCATATAACACTACGTGAATTTACACACAGGGAAGAAAAGAAGAGAGAAATTATATGAAGAAAATCCGGCCCGTTTAACGAGTGTTATACAACTGTTAAATAAACATGTCAAATAATAAAAATGTCTTGGCTTGGCACCGCGTGGCAGTTATTCCAGTCGAGTTCCAATCAGAGTGGATCGATAGCCAGGAGAACAGCGATACTGACAGAAAGAGAGAGAGAGAGAAAGAGAGAGAGACAGAAAGAGCGAGAGAGAGAGCTATACTGACCAAGACACAAAGTAGGCCTAAACGACGCACACGCCCAGACATGCCTATAAACACTGTCACGACGGTGCCCTGTTGGGTGGGGGGGGGGGGGGGGGGGGGGGTCATAACCCCCTTTCTCTCTCCCCCACCGGAGAGTGAAGCCTTTGTTACCACAGAGAAAGATTCTACAGTCTGGTAACATCCAAAAGGATGAATATCGAAACAATATTTCTGTAATCTAACCAGTTGAAAGAGTCAGTTGGTAATTAAAGAATGTGATGTCAGATCAGTTACTGTCTGGGATGTTGTTACCGATGATAATTCAACATAAATTGTATCCATAAAAAGTCTACATTCTAGTTATCAGATAAAAATGCAATTGTTGTGAAATTTAAATGTTTGAATATGAAACTACTTGTGAAAAGATCAAGTGTAATTTTAGCCTCCTAAATATGAGAGAATTGGTTTCATAGTAGGCGCTGCACAGTCAGTGGCCACACCAAAGTTTGGCCTGATTTTTCACTCACAGTTGAAGAGTACCTATGATAAAAATTACAGACTTCTACATGCTTTGTAAGTGGGAAAACCTGCAAAATCGGCAGTGTATCAAATACTTCTTCTCCCCACTGTATATATACACACACACACAGCGGGTGAAATAAGTATTGAACACGTCACCATTTTTCTCAGTAAATATATTTCCAAAGGTGCTATTGACATTACATTTTCACCAGATGTTGGTAACAACCCAAGTAATCTATACATACAAAGAAACCAAAACAAATAAGTTCAGAAATTAAGTTATGTGTAATAATGTGAAATGACACAGGGAAAAAATATTGAACACATGAAGAAAGGGAGGTGCAAAAAGGCATGGAAAGCCAAGACAACAGCTGAAAACTATCAGTAACTAAAAAGCAATCCAGCCCCGTCAGTGCAAATTAATATCTACAAAAAGGTCTCATTGCCAAGGTGTCACACAAGACACATCTCATGATGGGTAAAAGCAAAGAGCTGTCTCAAGACCTTCGCAACCTAATTGTTGCAAAACATAATCATGGCATTGGTTATAGGCGCATTTCTAAGCTTCTGAATGTTCCAGTGAGCACTGTTGGGGCCATAATACGGAAGTAGAAAGACAATCATTTCACCATAAATTTGCCTCAAACAGGTGCTCCTCGCAAGATTTCTGACAGAGGAGTGAAAATAATAATCAGAAGAGTTGTCCAAGAGCCAAGGACCACTTGTGGAGAGCTTCAAAAAGACCTGCAATTAGCAGGTACTGTTGCCTCAAAGAAAACAGTAAGTAATGCACTCCACCGCCATGGCCTGTATGCACGCTCACCACGCAAGACTCGATTGCTGAAAAAAAAGCATGTTGAAGCTCGTTTAAAGTTTGCTGCACAACATTTGGAAAAGCCAGTGAAATACTGGGAGAATATAGTGTGGTCAGATGAGAGCAAAATTGAACTGTTTGGATGTCATAATACACACCATGTTTGGAGGAGAAATGGCACTGCACATCACCCTAAACACACCATACTAACAGTGAAGTTTGGAGCTGGGAACATCATGGTGTGGGGCTGCTTTTCAGCAAATGGTACTGGCAAACTTACAGAGACATTCTTGACAAAAATCTGCTGCCATCTACCAGGATGATGAAGATGAAACGAGGGTGGACATTTCAGCAAGACAATGATCCCAAACACACAGCCAAGGAAACTCTCAATTGGTTTCAAAGAAAGAAAATAAAGCTGCTAGAATGGCCCAGCCAATCACCTGACTTAAATCCCATTGAAAATCTATGGAAAGAACTGAAGATCAAGATTCATAGAAGAGGCCCACGGAACCTTTAAGATTTGAAGACTGTTTGTGTTGAAGAATGGGCCAAAATCACACCAGAGCAATGCATGCGACTAGTTTCTCCATACAGGAGGGGTCTTGAAGCTGTCATTACCAACAAATGCTTTTGTACAAAGTATTAAATAAATATCAGTAAGTGTGTTCAATACTTTTTCCCTGTGTCATTTCACATTATTACACATAACTTAATGTCATGTCAATAGCACCTTTGGAAATGTATTTACTGAGAAAAATGGTGACGTGTTCAATACTTATTTCACCTGCTGTATATATATAATTCTGAGTGATCCTTTAGCTAGTAAATAAATCATTAAGCCAATTTGTGTAATGCTGATTCAAAATGTTCGCTAGGGTTCATGCAGATTTAGATCTTACGATCATCAGAATGAGACTGATAAGAGGTATGGTTAATGATTGATTGCTATTAATATAAAAGATCATCAGATCTTTAAGAGTGGATTCAGAATATAGCCACTATATTAACCAATTCTTACCTGGTGCCCCAGGTTATTAATGGGTTAATGGTTGCACGATTTAAGTCAATCACGTAATCAATTAAACGTTAGAATAATCGATTTTATAAAATAGCATGTCACCAAATTAATCAAAGCCAACGTTACAACACAAACCAACTAAACATATCAAGCCAACATTCTAATACACAATAGTTTCATACAATACAATAACAAACCAAAAAAATTATGTGTAGGGACTGTCCAAAATGCATTTATTAGTTAAATGAACACTGAAGGATATATGCAGTCAGGTACAAGACCAGGGCTTCCCAGCTGGTTCTGTATTTGTGATACATCTGTCATCCCTATAAGACATCAATGAGCTCAATCACAAAAAGGCTTGTTTGCCCCACAACCTGTTCAATTGCTCTCTTATTCAACCAATCAACTACAATGCCTTCACCTTTGATCCTTGATCCAACTTTCATTTTGATGTGTGTCCACTCTGCTGTCTGGCTTGGGTAGAGCACAAACCACAGGCTCTTCAGTGTTTGTATTCCACACAGACAGACAGCCAATGAACGAGAGAGAGAAAGAGAACGAGCGACAACAAATGAGAGCGATTCATTCTGCGTAATTCATTAACAATAAAAAAGAAAGCTTTAATTGTCCCCCCTAGAGGCAGCGCTCGCTTTGCCTCACAAACTTCCAAACCTCCAGCTGGGTCCCTGCGATGCCCGCTGCATCTGAAGTGGCGTTGCCCTTCAATTAGACTCTCGCTAATCAAACGGCAATAAAAATGTTTAGAAGAAAAAAGTGACAGGAAAAATGGGGAGGAAAAAATAAGTAAAGTGGCCTGGTTTGTCCCTCTCTCTCTCCATCCTTCTCAGAGGGGCTTCGTGAAAAATAACACCATGAGAGCCGCAGGGGCGAGTGTGAATGTGTGTGCGTGCGTTGCCCCACCCAACTAGAGAAAAAGTTGCATTTCTTCTCCTCACAACTCCCCGCAGATGAAAAGCAGGAGGGGGGGAGAGAGAGGGAGAGGAAAAGAGAAAAGAGGGAGGCTTTCATGTCGTTTTAATGGTTGTCTGATTGTTGTTATTGTCGTTTCAAATGGGGCGACGCCATCTGACGGGCCGATCAGATCCTTGTTTGACTGACAGGTGCCCGGGAGAACAGTCCTGCTGTGACTCGCCTCTCTCAGGTACACACATCCTCTCTGTTAGAGCATACATCTAACCTGCCTCACACACACACACACACACGTTTGTTTTACTATACTTTTTGGAGACCAACAAATTCTCATTCTAAATCCTATTTTACCTTAAAACTAACCCTAACCTTAAACCCAAACCCTAACCCTAAACCTAACCCATAAGCCAGACCTGGGCAATTATTTTCCATGGAGGGCCACATTAGAATATATTTTTGCCATCGCGGGCCAGAATCATATTACACGATTATACATCATGTGTATGACTGTGTTGACAGATACAGTTGAAGTCGGAAGTTTACATACACTTAGGTTGAAGTCATTACAACTCATTTTTCAACCACTCCACAGATTTCATGTTAACAAACGACTTTGTGCATGACACAAGTAATTCTTCCAACAATTGTTTACAGACAGATCACTTATAATTCACTATATCACAATTCCAGTGGGTCAGAAGTTTACATACACTAAGATGACTGTACCTTTAAACAGCTTGGAAAATTCCTGAAAATTATGTCATGGCTTTAGAAGCTTCTGATAGGCTAATTGACATCATTTTAGTCAATTGGAGGTGTACCTGTGGATGTATTTCAAGGCCTACCTTCATAAAAATCAGCCAAGACCTCAGAAAATAAATTGTAGACCTCCACAAGTCTGGTTCATCCGTGGGAGCAATTTCCAAATGCCTTAATCTGTACAAACAATAGTATGCAAGTATAAACACCATGGGACCACGCAGCCGTCACACCACTCAGGAAGGAGACGCGTTCTGTCTCCTAGAGATGAACTTACTTTAGTGTGAAAAGTGATAATCAATTCCAGAACGACAGCCAAGGACCTTGTGAAGATGCTGGAGGAAACAGGTACAAAAGTATCTATATCCACAGTAAAACAACTCCTATATCGATATAACCTGAAAGGCCGCTCTGCAAGGAATATGCCATTGCTCCAAAACCGCCATAAAAAAGCCAGACCACAGTTTGCAACTGCACAAAGATCTTACTTTTTAGAGAAATGTTCTCGTCTGATGAAACAAAAATAAAACTGTTTGGCGATAATGGCCATCATTATCTTTGGAGGAAAAAGGGGGAGAACACCATCCCAACCTTGAAGCAAAGGGGTGGCAGCATCATGTTGTGGGGGTGCTGCAGGAGAGACAGGTGCACTGAACAAAATAGATGGTATCATGAGGAAGGAAAATTATGTGGCTATATTGAAGCAACATCTCAAGACATCAGTCAGGAAGTTAAAGCTTGGTCGCAAATGGGTCTTCCAAATGGACAATGACCCCAAGCATACTTCCAAAGTTGTGGCAAAATGGCTTAAGGACAACAAATTCAAGGTATTGGAGTGGCCATCACAAAGCCCTGACCTCAATCCTATAGAAAATGTGTGGGCAGAACTGAAAAAGTGTGTGCGAGCAAGGAGGCCTACAAACCTGACTCAGTTACACCAGTTCAGTCACCCAACGTTTGACCCAAGTTAAACAATTTAAAGACAATTCTACCAAATACTAATTGAGTGTATGTAAACTTCTGACCCACTGGGAATGTGATGAAAGAAATAAAAGCTGAAATAAATAATTCTCTCTACTGTTATTCTGACATTTCACATTCTTACAATAAAGTGGTGATCCTAACTGACCTAAGACTGGGAACTTTTACTAGGATTAAATGTCAGGAATTGTGAAAAACTGAGTTTTAATGTATTTGTCTAAGGTGTATGTAAACTTCCGACTTCAACTGTATATCTACTGTAAATCACGTGCAGATATGCTACATCCATGTTCTCCTTTTGGTAGGTATTTTCATTATTAAACATGCAATGAACTACATGGAGGGAAAAGTACACTGTGCATTCAGCACCAAGGACAGAACTATTGTTAACGGGCATGCACAAAAACACAAGAAAGAGAGAGCTAAACATTACATTTAAACTACTCAATCAGTGTGAGGAGTAAAGTCTCTGATGGGCATTGACTAGAGCAGTGAAGTCAGGTATAGTTTCTGACGTCGCTATGTGCAGGATTGCTGAGAGGTGAGAGTCAGTAAGAGATAATCTGTGCCTTGACTTGTTATATTTCTTCACTGAAAATGTCTGTTCACATACATAAGTTGACCCAAACATTACAAACATCTTCTAAGCATGACTCCTAATCTTAGGAAAGTATTGTTCATCGAGAGATGCATAGAACCTTGTCAGTGACATTGTTTTGAATAGTTCTCCAATCACTGCATCAGACTGAAGATTGATAAGCTCAAGTTGCAGGTAAGTGGGAGCGTTATCCACATTGAAGGTGAAAGAATAGGAAACCAACAGCATGTCATTTTCCAACACTTTGAAATCCTCAAAACTCAGAGAAAACTCACAGTTCAAAGCATGCAATAGCGATGTATACTTCTCCCGCTGGACATCTGATAGGGAACTAGTAGTGTCGGAAGGTGGGTGAGATTGTTGGCTTCTACTTGGAGGGTCAGGAGTAGGTTTTGACAAGGCTGTACATCTGATTTTCAAAAAGGCCCTTCCCTTGTAGCTTGGAATTCAGTTTATTTATGAATGCCATTATGTCTACGGTGAAGGCAAAATCAGCCAACCATTCTTTAACTTGCAGTTGAGGGGAATCCACATATTTTCATTTCATTTGCAAAAACTCAGCAATCTCCAACTTCAGGTCCCACAGCCTTTTAAGCACCTTCTCCAAACTCAATCTCACGTTTGTGTGGTAGGGGAGATCTGCATGACCCGACTAGGTCTCTTCCAACAGTGAGACAAACTGCCTGAGGTCACTTTAGTGACTCATTTTCAGAACACATTTACAGAGCACCTCCTGATGAATAATGCTTGTTTCAGCTACTTGTTTCCTTTTCAAGGAAAGGCCAACGGTTTTTCCTGTCAAGTTTGGGCACCCATCAGTGGTCACACTGGATAACTTTTCAAAACTCAGTCCCAGCTTTGCCACACACTTATTAACCTCCTCCAATAAATATTTCCCAGTGGTTGTGCTCTACATTGACTGCACTGAAGCAAGCTCCTCTATAATTTCAAAGTCTGGGGTTATGCCTCGTAAGAATATCAACAACTGCGCCGTGTCACGTGCATCACTGCTCTCATCCAGGGCCAAAGAAAAATAGGTTAAATCCTTTACCTTGTCTTTCAACTGTTGTTCCATATTCTCTGCGATGTCCTCAACACGCCGTGTCACTGTTCGCCTTGGTAGGGAAACATTTTCAAACAGCTCTTTCTTGTCGGGGCAAAGTATTGCTGCAGAGTCAATTAAACATTCTTTGATGAATTCGCCCTCAGCGAATGGCTTGTTACGTTCAGCAATTTTGTGGGACAGTACATACAGTTGGAAGTTTACATACACTTCAGCCAAATACATTTAAACTCAGTTTTTCACAATTCATTTAATCCTAGTAAAAATGTGGTAAATAAGTAAAACTTATTTTAAGAATGTGAAATGTCAGAATAATAGTAGAGAGAATAATTTATTTAATCTTTCATCACATTCAGTAAATTGTTTAACTTGGGTCAAACGTTTCAGGTAGCCTTCCACTAGCTTCCCACAATAAGTTGGGTGAATTTTGGCCCATTCCTCCTGACAGAACTGGTGTAACTGAGTCAGTTCTTGAGATGTTGCTTCAATATATCCACATAATTTCCTTCCTCATGATGCCTTCTATTTTGTGAAGTGCACCAGTCCCTCCTGCAGCAAAGCACCCCCACAACATGATGCTGCCACCCCTGTATTTCACAGTTGGGATGTTGTTTTCTTCAGCATGCAAGCCTCCCCCTTTTTCCTCCAAACATAATGATGGTCATTATGGCCAAACAGTTCTATTTTTGTTTCATCAGACCAGAGGACATTTCTCCAAAAAGTATGATCTTTGTCCCCATGTGCAGTTGCAAACCGTAGTCTCGCTTTTTTATGGCGGTTTTGGAGCAGTGGCTTCTTCCTTGCTGAGCGGCCATCTCTTGGAGACAGAACATGTCTCCTTCCTGAGCGGTATGACGGCTGCGTGGTCCCATGGTGTTTATACTTGTGTACTATTGTTTGTACAGATGAACGTGGTACCATCAGACATTTGGAAATTGCTCCCAATGATGAACCAGACCCGTGGATTTCTTTAGAATTTCCCATGATGTCGAGCAAAGAGGCACTGAGTTTGAAGGTAGGCCTTGAAATACATCCACAGGTACAACTCCAATTGACTCAAATTATGTCAATTAGCCTATCAGAAGCTTCCAAGCTGTTTAAAAGCACAGTCAACTTAGTGTATGTAAACTTCTGACCCACTGGAATTGTGATATAGTGAATTATAAGTAAAATAATCTGTCTGTAAACAATTGTTGGAAGAATTACTTGTGTCATGCACAAAGTAGATGTCCTAACCAACTTGCCAAAACTATAGTTTGTTAACATGAAATCTGTGGAGTGGTTGAAAAATGACCTAAGTGTATGTAAACTTCCGACTTCAACTGTAGCTAGCTCTCGCAATTCCGGCGTTTGCTGAATGCAGCTTTGTAAAAAGTCCTTGCTACTTTTGCAACTGAAAAAGCAACTCTTTCGATGCACTTGCCCTCTGCTCAGAAGACATATTCCTATATTTCCCTGCATGCTTCGTCTGGAAGTGTCGGGACAAGTTATAGTCTTTCAAGACAGCGATGCTCTCTTTGCACACAGTTTTCCCTGATACCTCAATAAATAAATATTTCGATGTCCACTCTTGCTGGAACACCCTACATTCATTGTCTACTTTCCTTTTCTTTGAAAAACTATTTTTTGCGCAATTTCTATTTGTAACTGTGTGTGTCAGCCTGTCAGTCACTGTCTGTCCTTGTGCAGTTGTTATTTATACGTCCCTTCAAAATAAATGTCCCACAAGCGGTGGGAATTAAATCATAGGACAAAGGCAAGTATTCATTGGGTTTTTAATTTGAATAACAAATACGTTTGTTAATACGTTGCCCAGGCCTGCCCTAAGTCTAAAATAGACGTTTTCCTTGTGAGTACCGGCAAAATGTCTCACTTTTCCTTGGTTTACTATTCTTGTGAGGAAATCTGGTACTCAGAAGTATAGTAAAACACAAACACAAACATGTAGGCGGGAACAAACACACACACACAAAACCCCCACAGATAGATAATCACCACAAACACATCAATAGAATCCTATATAAAAACACTTCCAATAGATTAAACCTTGTGAATACCTGGTTTAAATGTATAGGCATCGTTTAGATTTAGTTCAGGTTTTCGAGGTACAGCTAACAACCACTTTAGATAGCTACTCTATGTTAAATAAGAACAAACATGTATTTGTTCAACTAAAAAAAATGTGTCTTCCAACGTCAAATCAAGCTTATATAGATAGTGTATTGGTGTGAGGGCAGGAAGGAGGATGGTGTCTGTGTGTACTTGCGTTTGTGTACGTCCAGGTGTAGAGGCTGTTCCTCCAGCCTCCCTCCCTCTAGTCTATTATCTACACACACAGAGGACACTGATCCGCTCGGCAGCCTAAGCCAATTACACACACACACTCATCATCATGCTCACGTGCCATCAGGTTTGCACCTCTCGCACAAACCCTCTCTCTCTCCCACCCTCTCTCTCTCTCTCTCTCTCTCTCTCTCTCTCTAGGCCTGTCTGGCGTGAGGCCCCCTCTTGGTCACAGCGGTGGGGATTTCTCTCCATTGTCTCAGCGGATCCTTGCACTATCACTCTATCCCTCTATCTCACCCCTCTCTCTTCCACTCTATCCTTCCCCTCTCCATCCATTTCTACCAAAGACACTCCTTTGTCTACCACCCCTCTCTTCCCACCTCTCCCTCTATCCCACCTCTTCTTCTATCCCTCCCATATTTATCTCTCTGTTCTTCTCGCCCATAGACAACCAGTACCAGTGGGTTGAGTGCGCTACATGAACCATTATTCCACCTTCAGCCCCCTACTATAGCAAACGGCCAAAAACTACCAGCTAGAATCTTCACTGGCACCCTATTTCCTATGTAGTGCACTACTTTTGACCATAGGGTGCCATTTGGGGCATGACATTACATTTAGGTCATTTAGCAGACACTCTTATACAGTCGGCTTGTGGATTTGAACCAGCGACAATTCGGGTTACTGGCCCAACGCTCTTAACCACTAGGCTACCTGCCGCCCCATGTGTGCGAACCCCTCAAGTCTTCAAGGTCACTAGATTGTTAGGTCTTTAGTTCACACAGTTTACTAGAAAGACACAATCCAAATATGTATGTACAGGTAACTGACAAAATAAAGGAAACATCTGTATCCCAGATGAGGGATACAAAGAATAATTAAAGCAGGTGCTTCCACACAGGTGTGGTTCCTGAGTTAATTAAGCAATTAACATCCCATCATGTATAAAAATGCCGGGCAGGCAATTATATTAGCTAACATGGCTATGTCCCCATAGGATGGCAATGCACCCATCCACAGTGCATGAGTGGTCGCTGAATGGTTTGATGAGCATGAAAATGATTTAAACCATATGCCATGGACTCTACAAGGTGTCGAAAGCGTTCCACAGGGTTTTCTGGCCCACATTGACTCCAATGCCTCCCACAGTTGTGTCAAGTTGGCTGGATGTCCTTTGGGTGGTGGACCATTCTTGATACAGACGGGAAACTGTTGAGCGTGAAAAACCCAGAAGCGTTGGAGTTCTTGACACAATCAAGCCTGGCACCTACTACCATACCCCTTTCAAAGGCACTTAAATATTTTGTCTTCCCCATTCACCCTCTGAATGGCACACATTCACAATCCATGTCTCAATTGTCTCAAGGCTTAACAATCCTTCTTTAACCTGTCTCCTCCCCTTCATCTACACTTATTAAAGTGGATTTAACAAGTGACATCAATAAGGGGTCATAGCTTTCACCTGGACTCACCTGGTCAGTCTATGTCAATAAAAGAGCCGGTGTTCCTAATGTTTTGTACACTCAGTGTATGGATCAAGACCCTTTTTCTCGATCTTTGGCCAGTCTGTTTTTAGACTTTTGGGACTATTTCATTGCACCTGCCAAGGGGTCTCTCTCTCCCTCCCTCCCTCCCTCCCCTCTAACGGATGGACACCTCCACCGTCAGTCCAGTCCACCACACCACCTCCTCTGTCAGTGCTTTTTATTATATTCAATTCCAGCCATTCCACTTGGAAGGGGAAAGAGTGGAGGAGTGAGAGAGGGCAAAAGGGAGAGGAGGGGGTGGGTCTTGATTAGTTGAGTACTGGAGTCAGCAGAAGTCATAACCTATCACCCCCACCTTCCCTTCGACAGGCCCGAGAAGAGAGGAGAGGGAGAGGGAGGGGAAGAAACGAGAAGGAAGGTAGCGTTGACCACTTTATCTCAACCACACTAGCACTTCCAAATCCTTTTGTTGGACCTAGGTTTTAAGTATTTAAATATCGTGAGTATGTTTGACACATAACCACAAATTCACATAATCAACTGTTACGGTACTAACTGTAGGTTAACAAAGACACCCAGTCACATACAAAGAGATTAACATAAAATGTATCCTTCCAAAATATCAAACATATACAGTGGGGAGAACAAGTATTTGATACACTGCCGATTTTGCAGGTTTTCCTACTTACAAAACAAAAATTCAGAAAATCACATTGTATGATTTTTAAATAATTAATTTGCATTTTATTGCATGACATAAGTATTTGATCACCTACCAACCAGTAAGAATTCCGGCTCTCACAGACCTGTTAGTTTTTATTTAAGAAGCCCTCCTGTTCTCCACTCATTACCTGTATTAACTGCACCTGTTTGAACTCGTTACCTGTATAAAAGACACCTGTCCACACACTCAATCAAACAGACACCAACCTCTCCGCAATGGCCAAGACCAGAGAGCTGTGTAAGGACATCAGGGATAAAATTGTAGACCTGCACAAGGCTGGGATGGGCTACAGGACAATAGGCAAGCAGCTTGGTGAGAAGGCAACAACTGTTGGCGCAATTATTAGAAAATGGAAGAAGTTCAATCTCCCTCGGTCTGGGGCAACATGCAAGATCTCACCTCGTGGGGCATCAATGATCATGAGGAAGGTGAGGGATCAGCCCAGAACTACACGGCAGGACCTGGTCAATGACCTGAAGAGAGCTGGGACCACATTCTCAAAGAAAACCATTAGTAACACACTACGCCGTCATGGATAAAAATCCTGCAGAACACGCAAGGTCCCCCTGCTCAAGCCAGCGCATGTCCAGGCCCGTCTGAAGTTTGCCAATGACCATCTGGATGATCCAGAGGAGGAAGGGGAGAAGGTCATGTGGTCTGATGAGACAAAAATAGAGCTTTTTGGTCTAAACTCCACTCGCCATGTTTGGAGGAAGAAGAAGGATGAGTACAACCCCAAAAACACCATCCCAACCGTGAAGCATGGAGGGGGAAACATCATTCTTTGGGGATGCTTTTCTGCAAAGGGGACAGGACGACTGCACCGTATTGAGGGGAGGATGGATGGGGCCATGTATCGCGAGATCTTGGCCAACAACCTCCTTCCCTCAGTAAGAGCATTGAAGATGGGTCGTGGCTGGGTCTTCCAGCATGACAACGACCTGAAACACACAGCCAGGGCAA
Source organism: Thymallus thymallus (assembly GCA_023634145.1). NCBI lineage: Eukaryota > Metazoa > Chordata > Actinopteri > Salmoniformes > Salmonidae > Thymallus > Thymallus thymallus. The sequence continues at coordinate 11,000,057 of CM042378.1, forward strand.
CTAAGGAGTGGCTCTGTAAGAAGCATCTCAAGGTCCTGGAGTGGCCTAGCCAGTCTCCAGACCTGAACCCAATAGAAAATCTTTGGAGGGAGCTGAAAGTCCGTATTGCCCAGGGACAGCCCCGAAACCTGAAGGATCTAGAGAAGGTCTGTATGGAGGAGTGGGCCAAAATCCCTGCTGCAGTGTGTGCAAACCTGGTCAAGAACTACAGGAAACGTATGATCTCTGTATTTGCAATCAAAGGTTTCTGTACCAAATATTAAGTTCTGCTTTTCTGATGTATCAAATACTTATGTCATGCAATAAAATGCAAATTAATTACTTAAAAATCATACAATGTGATTTTCTGGATTTTTGTTTTAGATTCCGTCACTCACAGTTGAAGAGTACCTATGATAAAAATTACAGACTTCTACATGCTTTGTATGTGGGAAAACCTGCAAAATCGGCAGTGTATCAAATACTTGTTCTCCCCACTGTATTTAAATACTTAAAAATTAGGTCCAACAAAAAAAAAAAGAGACATTCATTCATGAATACAAGTAATAGCTTTGATTGAGTCACAAATAGGTTGCTACACAACAGACAACAAGAACAGAGACAATTGAGAGACAAAACAGGAGACAAATGCAGGACACCCCAGTGTTGCATCCCAAATAGCACCCTATTCCCTAGTGCACTACTTTTCACCAGGACCCCGTATATCTCTAGTCAAGAGTAGTGCACTATATAGGGAACAGGGTACCATTTGGGAAGCATTCCAGAGGGTATTTGTCAAATGACCCAGTCTATATAAGACAAAGGCCAAATGGTTGTATTTGTTAAGGCCTTCAGAACCGATGCCAAATCCCCACTAACCACAATGACCCCTTGAATGCTTTTTATTTATTTATTTTGTTTGTTTGTTTATTTATTCATCTCGTTCGATTTTGTAAGTCGTAATTTCTTTAAATTTTTTCATTTGTTGCTCCGAAACCCAGCCAGCCGCCCTGTGCCCGAAAGAAGAACAAGAAAAAAACTAAAAACGGCACCCCTTGAAAATGCAATATTCCTGTTTTTAATATTGAGGTCTATATGATCAGGGCAGAGATGGGGTTCCATGGCAATATGTTTATGTATTTTATAAATATGAAAACAAATCCCTGCCTATCAGCGGTCGAGCCTCCGCACCCCCGCCGAGTCTCTCATCTTATATAAAAAATAATGTTGTATATGGATATACTTTTATATATAATCGCAATATGGAACCAGAGTCTCTTTTACAATGTGCCATACTTCAGGCTGGCGCTAACAGCATTTTATGGGCCGGGAGCTGTTCATCTTCATGTCTCCAGCAGGCATGAGCACTGCATAATAATGTCGTTTCCTGCCCCCAAATGTTATTTCACAGGCCCCGGCTCATTTCTCAAACTTCACCACTTTTACAATTTCCCAAACTTTTATTCCTTTCATTATTAGGAACAAGATTTCATTACGTATTTAGAATGTAAACAAGCTTGAGTAATGACAGCCTCCGTCTCCCTGGAATCATTCCCACTGATGCCTGCTGCCCCCCCCCCCCGCGGCCCGCCCGCCGCGCTGGCCTCATCTTGTGTGCGTGCGCACACATGCAGGCTCGCACACACACAAAAAACACACACACACACACACACACACACAGCTTGGGCCAAGATGGAACACAACATTAATTTACCACCCTGAGAGCTTGTGTGTGTGTCCCCTCCGATAAAGGGGGGGGGGGGGGGGGGGGGGGGGGAGTTTTATACTCAACTCACATAAATCATGTAGAAGAAAAATGAGCAAATGTGCGGGCTAACTCATCTTCTCCACATCCGGAGAAAATGAAATTCACTGGAATACCTATCAAAACTGCAATCATCAAGAGATAATATCTTCTTTGGTCTATCAGCACTTTCCGATTTAATTTCCTCCATGCCCTTGACATCCACCGATACCATTAAGATGAAGCGCACACAGTAAGAAAGTAGTTCTCACGTTTTGATATATGATGCCTCCACGCTAAATGTAATATCATCATTTGGAAATTAATGCAATATTTCTTTTGTTAGCTTTTTTTCCACAGCGGTATACTCAAGCTAGCGGCACGCCGGAGCGAGAGGGAGAGTTCGACGAATGAGAGGAGAGAGAGCAAGTGGAGAAAGAAAGCGAGAGCAAGGGAGAGGAAGACAGACAAATAGAAAGGGGGGAGGGGAGGAAGGTGGGGTGGGAGAGGGGAGGAAGGTGGGGGGGAGAGGGGAGGAAGGTGGGGTGGGTGAATACTTTGGTTTCATGGCAGCCATTTCCGCCATGTCAGATTGACATGCAATTACGTGTGGGCCGGCCCCCGATCAGGGGTCAGTCAAATTACTCCATCATTTAGCAGCGCGATGGAGATGAGAGGACCCCCTCTCTCCCCAAACCCTCATCCCCCGCCACATCAAAGATGATGCAATCATTAGTGTAATAAGTATGGAAATCTGTTTGCAGATTATCGTGCAATTTCTCTCCCTCTGTTTTATCTGGCGAGTCTCTCTCTCTCTCTCTCTCTCTCTCTCTCTCTCCCTCTCTCCCCCTCTCTCCCTCTCCCGAGCTGTTTCCAGCCTCTTTATCCGTCACAATCAAATTACCCTCAGAAAAGAGAGGGAATGGGAAGGGGGGGAGACTGCCCATTAGATATATGACAGTGTGAATAGGGGGTTCTCGTTTGGGCAAAAGTCAGTTCTCTGTCCTTTCTACTCTGTGACCCGGAAACCGATAAGTGGTCGACAACCTGAAGACGGTCTCCCCTCCTTGATAGCCTCCTTTTGGCGAGGAAACACAAGTGTATCCTACCACGGAAGAGTTTTGATATCTGCCACACGCCCTTTGAATCAGCTGTTGTGTTGTCGGTGGAGAAAACCATGCACACGTTTAAAACCAATATGCTAGTTTTATCTATAAAATGTCTTGCACAACTAACTTCATTTGTTTTGAGCACTTTACACATTTATTTTAGGATCCACCCCTGTAAACGTCATTTGCTAGGCCACTATCCCATTCCCTACTCCTCTTTCCCTCGTCATCCTCTTCTCCCCAATATCATGAAATATTCAGGAACACTTGACATTAAGTTGCTCTTACATTTAAGTAGCAACACTGTAATTACTCTAGAAATAAAATTGTACTCATATTTATGTTATAACATACCAATAGTTGTTCAATTACATAGGAAAGTGGAATAAGAAACTGCGAGTAATTTTGCAACATAAAACGTGTCACAAAGCCAAAACAAAGGATCACTACACAGCAAACAGAGGACGTCTTAAGGACATTCCCATTGGGTTCCTTTAAGGGTTTAGGCGAGACGTTATCCCACTGACGTTCTGAGAACGTTCTAGGAACATTAAAACATGACGTTAACCTTGGGACCATAAGAGGACATTCAGTACAGGTCCCGGTTTGGTCACAGTATAACGTTATAATAAGGTGTAATGTTATCCATGGGACATTCAATGACCACAAGGGGACGTTACATGATGGTCAAGGGGACGTCGCATGATGGTCCCAAGGACCTTTATCTAGTTCCCTGTTAGTACCCAGGACGTCACTGAGGACCATGTGTGGACCTTTTTAGAACGATCTCAGGACTTTCATTTTACTGGTCCTTAGGTATTTGCGTGATGGTCCCAAGAGAACGTTCTCTAGGAGACCTTTGTCTAGTTCCATGTAAGTTACCAGGACAACAATGAGGACCATGTCAGGACATTTTTAACACGTTCTCAGGACATTCCTTTTACCAGTCATCAGGACGCCATGTGTTGGTCCCAGGTGTCCCAAACCATTTTAAGTGAAGTAATGAAATGTTATTGGGGTTTTAAGGTAAATGTAATGCTGTTCAGCTAAAATAGTGTACAAATCTTTCATCAATGACAATATGATTACATTTGACTTGATCACTGAGTACTGACTTTTCAATATGACCCCACCTGGGATTTGAACTCACAATCTCTGGATTTCAGGTACACAGATTTTTCTGCTGTGCCACAAAGTCTATCGTATTCTCAGAAGTTCCCTACACATTCATCTATAATATCACTTAGCAAAAGAGTGCCATCTGCACTGCTATTTTAGTTATTAGCTCATCTGACTATTCTCTCATTCATTTAATGTACTTATTTCAGCAATTTGAGATTGTTTTTGTAAAGTTGTCTAATGTTAGCGGGGCATATTATTCTGTTTTAATGTTACACCTTAATCACTATGATAAATATAATAATTTTTCCTGAGTGCATTTTCAACACAACTGAGATTTACTTCGAGGTAAAAAGTGTAGGAATGCTGGTAAAAATCAGTCATTGACACAGACATGGAGGTGAAGCAGGAAGATCGGAATGGCGTGAAGCAAGAGGTTGTGAGTACAAATCCTAGGTGAGGACATGTTGAATAATTACTGTTAATGAATAAAGAAATAAAACAAACATACTCGATGTAATCATATACATCAAAGTGTGTCAAATATGCATGTTGAAAACACTATGTTAAAAGCACTGTTTGTGTGTCCCAAACACTACCAACAGACAAAGAGCTGTAAATGAATCAGTGGTTCACAAATCAGCGCCTTAATGGGCTTGGCAACAGTAAAAAGGGGGATGTGTAGTGAAACTAGGGTGCGAGTGCCCTGGGCAGAACATTTCTCATGTGACAAAATCCTCTAGAGGACCATGACACCAACATCCCAAGGAGAGGGATTCCTAAAGCCTAAAGTGAAGTCCTAACCCCGGCCTCTAGAGCCTGAGCTTGCCCCCATGTAGCCCCCGTACAGCATACCTGCTGGAGCACAGCACAACACAGTTCTACTGTACACCAACTATGGACTCCACATATTATTCGATCCTACACCCCACTCAAACATGTAAACACACATACCCACATATACAAACAAGCTCTCGCACACACGCACAAACATTTACCCAAACCTACACCAAATAAACTGAGCTAACTGAGCTAACTGAACTTAGTGCTGATTGAGTAATCCTGATGAATCTGATATTTTATGTATTGATTGATCTCTTTTATTCACTCCTCCTCTTTAAGCAGCTGTGCATCTGGGCAGCAGTCAGCTCTCTCCCAGGACTAGTGCCTGTCGCCTGGGATTCAAGCCTCTGTGTGGGTGTGTGGGGTACTCTCCTCTCCTCATTCCTACTGATCACAGTCGCCCAGACACAATAACAACACAAACTCAGCCAAACAAATAAGACAAACCCCATACCACAGCGCTAATTGCGAACCTAATTATTGCACCGGCTGCGACTGTAATTTGAACAAATATATATTGTCTTAACTAAATAATATTAAAAACTGGAAATTAATTCTGCTTTGGGCCAAGAGGTGTGCATTGATAAACAATAACAGTGGGTGCTTTGATGGAAACAGACATAAACACAATGTTACTTTATCTGACCAAACAAGCAATGTGTAGTGTGGAGAATAAATATATTTTGTGAAATATATTTTCAATAACCCAAAATGTATGTTCAGCTGTTTGAACCAAAAGCAAAAGAAGCATAAACAAAACTTCACAACGGGAAGCATAGAAATAGCACATATAGAACAGATCTAATGGTCCTTAGACTTGCTTTCAATGAAAACGACAGATCTATGTCAATTTGGTCAGGTCACCCCAAAAAGCTTTAATAATGAACTTGGATAGATGCAATCCTAGTGGGGAGGTTATAGGCAAAAAAAAAGAACAGAAGAAATAAAATATGTCCCCTTCATTAACCTGAATATTGGGATTTCATTAGATCGGAGGGAAAAGTACGACCAAGGACCTGATCGTGGACTACAGGAAACAAGGACCTGATCGTGGACTACAGGAAACAAGGACCTGATCGTGGACTACAGGAAACAAGGACCTGATCGTGGACTACAGGAAACAAGGACCTGATCGTGGACTACAGGAAACAAGGACCTGATCGTGGACTACAGGAAACAAGGACCTGATCGTGGACTACAGGAAACAAGGACCTGATCGTGGACTACAGGAAACAAAGGGCGCCTCTGTTTGGCATAGGCCCTCAAATCCTCAAAAAGATCTACAGTCGTACCATTGAGAGCATTTTGACTGGCTGCATCACTGCTTAATATAGCAATAGCACTGTACTACAGAGGGTGGTGCATGGCGCTACAAAGGGTGGTGCGGACAGTACAGTACATCACTGGGGCAGTCTATGGGTATCTGCTAGCATTTGACCCATTTATTTATTTTATCGCTTGTTAAACAAAGTATCTTTCTCTCAGCAATTGTATTAGTATAAAATATATTTTTTTTAAATGTTGCATACAATATACAGTGGGGAGAACAAGTATTTGATACACTGCCGATTTTGCAGGTTTTCCCACTTACAAAGCATGAAGAAGTCTGTAATTTTTATCATAGGTACTCTTCAACTGTGAGTGACAGAATCTAAAACAAAAATCCAGAAAATCACATTGTATGATTTTTAAGTAATTAATTTGCATTTTATTGCATGACATAAGTATTTGATACATCAGAAAAGCAGAACTTAATATTTGGTACAGAAACCTTTGTTTGCAATTACAGAGATCATACGTTTCCTGTAGTTCTTCACCAGGTTTGCACACACTGCAGCAGGGATTTTGGCCCACTCCTCCATCCAGATCCTTCAGGTTTCGGGGCTGTCGCTGGGCAATACGGACTTTCAGCTCCCTCCAAAGATTTTCTATTGGGTTCAGGTCTGGAGACTGGCTAGGCCACTCCAGGACCTTGAGATGCTTCTTACGGAGCCACTCCTTAGTTGCCCTGTCTGTGTGTTTCGGGTCGTTGTCATGCTGGAAGACCCAGCCACGACCCATCTTCAATGCTCTTACTGAGAGAAGGAGGTTGTTGGCCAAGATCTCGAGATACATGGCCCCATCCATCCTCCCCTCAATATGGTGCAGTCGTCCTGTCCCCTTTGTAGAAAATCATCCCCAAAGAATGATTTTTCCACCTCCATGCTTCACGGTTGGGATGGTGTTCTTGGGGTTGTACTCATCCTTCTTCTTCCTCCAAACACGGCGAGTGGAGTTTAGACCAAAAAGCTCTATTTTTGTCTCATCAGACCACATGACCTTCTCCCATTCCTCCTCTGGATCGTCCAGATGGTCATTGGCAAACTTCAGACGGGCCTGGACATGCGCTGGCTTGAGCAGGGGGACCTTGCGTGCGCTGCAGGATTTTAATCCATGACGGCGTAGTGTGTTACTAATGGTTTTCTTTGAGACTGTGGTCCCAGCTCTCTTCAGGTCATTGACCAGGTCCTGCCGTGTAGTTCTGGGCTGATCCCTCACCTTCCTCATGATCATTGATGCCCCACGAGGTGAGATCTTGCATGGTGCCCCAGACCGAGGGAGATTGACCGTCATCTTGAACGTCTTCCATTTTCTAATAATTGCACCAAGTTTTTGCCTTCTCACCAAGCTGCTTGCCTATTGTCCTGTAGCCCATCCCAGCCTTGTGCAGGTCTACAATTTTATCCCTGATGTCCTTACACAGCTCTCTGGTCTTGGCCATTGTGGAGAGGTTGGAGTCTGTTTGATTGAGTGTGTGGACAGCTGTCTTTTATACAGGTAACGAGTTCAAACAGGTGCAGTTAATACAGGTAATGAGTGGAGAACAGGAGGCCTTCTTAAAGAAAAACTAACAGGTCTGTGAGAGCCGGAATTCTTACTGGTTGGTAGGTGATCAAATACTTATGTCATGCAATAAAATGCAAATTAATTATTTAAAAGTCATACAATTTTTGTTTTAGATTCCGTCTCTCACAGTTGAAGTGTACCTATGATAAAAATTACAGACCTCTACATGCTTTGTAAGTAGGAAAACCTGCAAAATCGGCAGTGTATCAAATACTTGTTCTCCCCACTGTAGCTCAGTCTTTGAATGATTTATTTTATACAGTAATTTCTGGTCATCTTTATATAATAATTCTGGACCTGACTATCTTCTCTCCTCTTAACAGTGATACATCTGGGAGGGGGGGTGATGTTTATGGGGGTACATTTACAGGGGGGTGCACATAACCAAACCCCTACCCCCTCACCAGTGGGACCGGATTTTATTTACTGTCCTCCGAATCGTAATCAGATACTTCCACACACCCCGGGTTTCCTGACGACTGGAGCGCAATCCACCAATGTGCATAAACACCCACCATAAATAAGCCACACACACATTCAATATTCACATATTCAAATATCCAGCAGGAAATGGGACTGAAATACAGCTGTGCACATACAAACTGAGCACACGTGTGTGTGATGTTTAGTGCCTTAAAAACCAGGCTCTGGTATTAAAAGGTAAACTGAACAACAAACTGTAGCATTGCTGTAATTTGTTCACACACATGAAACTGCGGAGAAAACCTTTGTACGGTCAACTCCAAACATATGTGTGCGCGCACGCACAGACACACACCCCGTCCCACACTCAAACACACACACACACACACACACACACACACACACACACACACACACACACACACACACACACACACACACACACACACACACACACACAGCAGGGCTGTCTCCATCCGTGTAATCTTGGGGGTTAGGTCCAGTGCACCATGGCCTCTGACCTCTGGGTCAGGGTCAAGAGGGCGTCTGACTGACCGACTGCTCAAAGATGCTCCACCCGCACCCCCCACCTCTAAAGCTTGATTGTCCTCCTGCGTCTGGGGCTGGACTCTACACGCCTGGTTACCAGAGGCCTGACGTCCCACTGTGCTCCTATTCTGGTCCTACTGTGGTCCCATTGTAGTCAATAAGCCGTTAGAGCTCTTCAAAGTAATGCCGTCGTATGGGCAGCCACTCTGGTGGTCAAAGTAATGCCGTCGTATGGGCAGCCACTCTGGTGGTCAAAGTAATGCCGTCGTATGGGCAGCCACTCTGGTGGTCAAAGTAATGCCGTCATATGGGCAGCCACTCTGGTGGTCTAGCCTAAGATAAAAGATCCAGTTAGTGTGTATCGTGTGTAATGTGTATCGTGTATGCGTGCATTTATGTGTGTGTGCAAGTGTGTGTGTGCGACATGTGTGTGACATTGCGTTGCCTCTTGAAAATAGAGAGACCAGTGAAGTCTATGCAGCCCCATCCATCAGCCATATAGCGGAGTTCTGTCCAGCCAAGCCAACTAGAGACAGCCTCGTCTTTACATCAGGGTTATATAGCTAGCTACCGCCTGTTTACCTAAATGCAAAAGTGCCAACACAGAGGCTGCATCCCCAATTGACCCAATTCCCATTATAGTGCCCTGCCTTGCGCTGCTTTTGACTAGGGCCCATAGGGAATCCCTGGTAAAAAGAAGTGCACTATAAAGGGAATAGGGTGCCATTTGGGACGTGGCCATATTGATTCCTGCTGTTTATGCATGTAATCTTCTTTTGAATAATTCACACAGTCCTTTTATAGAGTAGTAAATCAATGACCTCCTCCCTGCCTACTCCCCCACCACCAGTTCCTCCCCCATACCTGATCCTACCTCCTACTCACCTGCTCCTCCCCCCTACCAGCTCCTCCTTCCTACTTGCTCCTCCTCCCTACCTGCTCCTCCTCCCTACCTGCTCCTCCCCCCTACCTGCTCCTCCCCCCTACCTGCTCCAGTCAACACCCCTCTCCCTCGGCATCACCCATCACAGTGTCCTGGACGGGGCTCAGACACCTCCACAACCTTGCCCACCAGGCGAACGGGGGCACCCACACTTAAGCACCCCTCCCCTTTTATAGAGTAGTAAATCAATTACCTCCTCCATGCCTACTCCCCCACCCACCTGCTCCTCCTCCCTACCTGCCCCTCCCCCCACCCACCTGCTCCTCCTCCCTGTCTATCCTCCTCCCTACCTGCTTCCCCCACCCACCTGCTCCTCCTCCCTACCTGCCCCTCCCCCCACCCACCTGCTCCTCCTCCCTACCTGCCCCTCCCCCCGCCCACCCTCCTTCCTTCTCTCTCAAGTGAGCTTGCATCCTCATCTGGTTGGTAGGGTCATAAGGACGGAGGTAAGTGTTGAGTGTCTGACAACACTAGAACAAGTACACAGCCCATACACAAACTGTACACACGCAGCCATGCACCATAAACCAACCAATAGAATTAGGGATGTGGCCTGTGTGTCGACGTGGGTTCGAATCCGACCCACTTCCGTTCTTACTCCAAATTATTCTACCTTTCCTGTCTCCTTTTCACTGTCCTATCTCATAAACCTTTAAGAAAATAACATTCAAAAATAATAATAATTAGGGAATATGTCAAATTGCACAGCTGAATTTGGGGGCACCTGAATTTGATGTAATTCACAAAGTCGCTAAAGGTTGTTTGCTTCCGTAAAACGTCTGTAAAAGAGAAAATTAACTTCGGGGTCAGCTGCTTCGCGGTGCTGGGAGTCGTCGAGAAAAAACATTTGCGTTTAATATTGTGGGTAATTTGCGTAGGATGGTTCCATAAAGGGAGCGGGGCGGTAGTTTAGTATGCAGGGAGCATGGCCATGCTAGGCTAAGGGAGGTGACTCTGACTGGCTCTACATCCAGAGTGCCATCACCCCCTTTGAACTCCCTCTATTATTCATCCCTCCATCCTCAGAAAAAGTTGGAAAAAAAGGACAAAAAGGAGGAGAGGAAAACCTTTTTACTTTGTTGCAAGGCACCCTGACCCCAGTATTAGAGTGAGAAAATAATAATCTGGGAGATGTTGGACAAAACATTTTCAGAACCGTCCCAGAGGTCTTTTTCAGGGGGCCCGACTGACACACTGGAGCGGCCCTGAGTATAGACAGAGAGAGGGGGAGAGGGGGGGGAGCGAGAGGAAAGGGGGGAGGGAGAGAGAGAGAGAGAGAGAGAGAGAGAGAGAGAGAGAGAGAGAGAGAGAGACACCCCATATTGCCTCTCAGCTCAGAAAGATGCCAAGGAAGCACTGCCAATATCCGTAAAACGCAGACACATACAATGAGATAACTGATGAAATGTGTATAAAAGTACATTGGAGTAGGTGTGTGTGTGTGTGTGTGCTGGCATGCGCATGTGTGTGCTTGTGTGTATGAGAGGGGAGACTGAGCTAAAATGTGCCTCATCAAGTCATCGCCAACGTCAGAGGGCGAAAGAATCTGCAGCCTCTCTCTCCTCGCGCACACATTTCATCCCCACATCAAGAAGTATGTGTCACTCACTCGACTCGAGGTATTCAAAGCCCATTCTGACGCATGTTCATTTGGGATGAAGATATCAAAGATGGCTGTGAACAGTGAGGGGATAGAGAGGGAGTAGGAATTAGAACTTACCAGATGTTCTAATGCTGCTTTGATGCTGGCGCTGTCCCTGCAACAAAAGAACACATTTCCGCCTCTTTAAATAAAGTGTGGCCTACAACTCTTTAAATTAAAAATGGCCCGCACAAAAGCTACAACATGCATGCGCACGCGCGCGCACAGAGACACACACACACAGAGCGAGAGATACTCACACACACACACACATCCCACTCCTTTCCCCCACCCCTCTGTCCATCCCAGGTGTAACGTTCATAATTGCTGTTTATAAAGGAGTGTTGTTCATTTGGTGTTTTAAAGGGAGAAGCACTTCAAAGGAGGCCTGTCTTCCTCTTTCAGAGCCTGTGCTATTATTTCAATGCAGAGTGTTAGACAGGGAACACACACACACAGGAACAAACAATCGCTCTGGGCAACCAAAAGGTGTTGGCTCCTCTTTAGCCGGATGATGATACAATTAGGAAAACGAGAATACTCTGTGTATGTGTGTGTATTCTGAAGTAATTGCTGTACAAGACACGATACTCAGATAATGTTGGTTAAAGGTAACCTAAATTGGGCTACTTGATTTCGATGAAGTGAGGAATTTTTGTATGGAGGTAAATGAGAGTGTATCGAATTTGGTCAACAAAAAATGAAATTGCTAATTTGCAACGTGAGGCTTTTTTGAGCTAATAGAAGTTTCGTAACGGTTAGGTTGTTACGAATGCACTTATACGAGTGGCATTTCGGCAACATATCCAAAAACGACCTTATATCGGAGTTGTGCCTGTTGTCATAGAGATAGAGGACTCATCATGGATATAACCGTTCAGGATGGACATCGCCATTGAGGGCTTCCAACATTTTAAAGTAGTCAACTGGGTGGAGATTCCTATGAGATGGGAGCAATCAGCCAATTAAGAAGTACATTTACTACTTTAAAAAGGGACATCGGCTCAGTGGTGCTGCCCATGCTGTCACAGATGGCACAGATACAAAGATGAGTGCTCTATCTGCCCTCTCATTGGCTAGAATGGTCCCACCTGATCTCGCCGCCTTCTCCTGCCTGCCTTCCATCTATGAGGACATGTATTTCCATTGTTAGTGCGGTCACTCGAATATCTTGTCAATATAATTAAATATACTTGATCCAGTTCACCCTAAGCCGCTCCCAGTTCTCTATCCATCTTACTGGGAAGCACAGAGGAATGCAGCCGGCGTACCAAATGGCACCCTATTCCCTTTAAAGCGCACTACGTTTGACTAGAGCCCTATGGCTTTCCCTATTGGGCCCTGGATAAAAGTAGAGCACTATAAAGGGATAAGGGTGCCATTTGGGATGCAATCATAGGCTACATGACCAAAATTGCTCCTGATTACATAAAAAAAAGGGGCTTTGTTTAATCAAAAGAAAAGAAGAACATACACACAGAAAAGGAATTGGCTTAATTGTTAATAGACAGGCTGATGATATGGGTGTGTGTGTTGCCCTGAAGTTTCCTGAACTTTGCCGTGCTAATACCACTATAACTACAGAGGGGGAAACGGTGTGCTTATTACCGAGGAATAATTCATAAAAAATTGATGTGTTATTATGATCACTGTAGCAACATACACAGAATGGAGAGAGGAGGAAGAGGGTGGGGGGGGGGGGGGGGGGGCAGTCGGTTTAAAAGAGCAAATTGGCAGTAAATAATAGATGCATTTTTGGCACATTTCAAAATTGTTGCAGAGGAAATCAAAAGATCAAGAGAAAGCAAACAGTTCCCCCCTCGCACTCCTCCCCCCACACTGCCCCCCTCTCTCCTGACAACCCATACGCTGGCCATGGCAGGCCTTTCGGTTTGTGTGTGTGTGTGCACATGCAAGTGTGTGTGCACATGCAAGTGTGTGTGCACATGCAAGTGTGTGCGCACGTGTGTGTGTGTGTGTTTGAGAGAGAGAGAGAGAGAGAGAGAGAGAGAAAGAAGTGAGAGCGAGAAAGGCTTATCGACAGACTTCAGCTTCTAATGTAGCCAGCAGCATCACAGTGTAAATCTACACCATCTCTAAAATTACCACTAGCCGCCTTGGCAGAGAAACTCAATTAAATCTCTCCTCTCTCTTTGCCAGCCTGTTGCCCCTCCTCCCCCATATCTCTGTCCCTAACCCCCTGTCTCCTAATTGTCACGATGGTACCCTGATACCACCCCCCAACCCTCCTTAAATTCATCCCCAGCACAAAAATAAAAGAGAGTTCCCATTTCAGGGGGGACCCTTTTGACTGCTGCACTCCTGGATGTGAGGCCAAGACCCAACGCCCCCAAGTGGCTCAAAGCTAATCTGCGATTTCTCATCTCCTCCACAACAAAAAGACAAAGCGAGGAATTGAGTTGAGTTGTTCATTACCACATCAGTCACTGGGTGAGCCTTTATGTGACCACTTAAGAAAAACTTAATCTAGTTTTAATTACATTGGCTGTAACACACCGCCCGCATTTATTATACATGAGCTGCCTGCGAGTAAAGAAACAGGCAGACATTTGTCACCGCTGTGACAGTGTGCTGCAATCCCCTAACGAAGCGCAATTAGCGGGAAACAATTTTACATGGAGCTGGAGCAAGAGCTGGAGCTGCAGTCAAATCATGCTCCCACACTCTCACTCTTTCTATTTGTATTCTCTCCTTCCACCCCCCCCCCCCCCCCCCGGTGCCCTGTCCAGCCCTGTCTGTCTATCCCAGGACCGAAGGGACGGCTCATTCCATTAGAGGCCTCTAGGCCACAGGGACACACAAGACATGAGGATCATGTTATTGGCAAATGAATACAGAACAAGCAGCACACAGAGAGAGGAGGATTCACATTGGCCCCTTTAACACTGTCTCCTCTCTTTTTCTAAACATCATATTCTCTCCCTCTCTCTTATCAGGTCTGTAGGGACTTTTGGGCTTTTCCCCTTTCTTTCCCTCACCACTTCCTCCCTCCATCCTTCCCTCCCTCCCTCCCTCCCTCCATCCCTCTCTCTGTCTCTCTTGCCCTCTCTCTGCCTTTAACATCGATTTCTGAATTATTGCAATATTAAATAATTCATATACTTGCCATGATTGATGTTTTGCATTAGCCCAATATTAGGTTATCAATCAAAATCCACTTGGTTTAATGTAATAATATTGAAAAAGTGTCAAGTGCTGTTCATCCCATTTGTATTTGAGGCAGTACAGATAGTAATGGTGGTGTAACACAAGGCCGCCGAGATGGAAGTGGCTGGTTCTACATCCATAGGGGCAGATTAGAGGAGGGAAAAAAAGAGGGGGAGAGAGAGAGGGAGAGAGAGAGAGAGAGGGAGAGAGGGGGGGGGGGAAGAGAGACAGGTGAGGGGGGGAGAAAGAAATCGAGAGTGAGATTTGAAAAGAGGTGAAAAGGGGGAGTTGGCTATAGACTCTAACCCACACAAGCTCTGACTGTCTCTAATGTTTAATCGTGGTTTGTTTAATGTTATTTGTGACCTTGTGACATCACTTCCCCTTTAGGTACCTTTATAAAACCAATCAGGCACTGCCACACCACCGTAACACATACACAGTATGACATACTAGGGTTGCAAATTCCAGTAACTTTCAGAAAATTCCCAGGTTTTCCAGAAATACCGGTTATTCGATTATTTCTGGGAAAGTTCACAACACCATAAAATATTAATAACCTGTCAGATATGCTTATTTAAGAGCCAGTCTACATTAATTGTGAGCGAGATGTGCCACACACAAGTCCTATACTGAACACAAATATAAACACAACATGCAACAATTTAAAATATTTTAGTTACAGTTAATATAAGGAAAACAGTCAATTGAAATACATTCATTAGGCCCTAATCTATGGATTTCAAATGACTGGGACTACAGATATGCCTCTGTTGGTCACAGATACGGCTGTGCGAAGTTGCTGGATATTGGCGGGAACTGGAACACGCTGTCGTACACGTCGATTCAGAGCATCCAAAAAACATTCAATGGATGACATGTCTGGTGAGTATGCAGGCCATGGAAGAACTGCTCGCCCACACAACGCTATTTTCCTGGTACAGTTAAAACTGGGATTCATCCGTGAAGAGCGCACTTCTCCAGCGTGCCAGTTGCCATGGAAGGTGAGCATTTTCCCACTGAAGTTGGTTATGATGCCGAACTGCAGTCAGGTCAAGACACTGGTGAGAACGACAAGCATGCATATGAGCATTCCCTGAGACGGTTTCTGACAGTTTGTGCAGAAATTCTTCAGTTGTGCAAACCCACAATTTCATCCGCTGTCCGGGTGGATGGTCTCAGATGATCCCGCAGGTGAAGAAGCCGAATGTGGAGGTCCTGGGCTAGCGTGATTACACATGGTCTGCAGTTGTGAGGCCAGTTGGATGTACTGCCAAATTCTCTAAAACAACGTTTTATGGTAGAGAAATTACCTTACCTTCTCTGGAAACAGCTGTGGTGGACATTCCTGCAGTCAGCATGACAATTGCACGCTCCATCAAAACTTGAGAGATCTGTGGCATTGTGTTGTGTGACAAAACTGCACATTTTAGAGTGGCCTTTTATTATCCCCAGCACAAGGTTCTTGATATGCCACACCTGTCATGTGGATGGATTATCTTGGCAAAGGAGAAATGCTCACTAACAGGGATGTAAACAAATTTGTGCACAACATTTGAGAGAAATACACTTTTTGTGCATATGGAACATTTCTGAGATCTTTAATTTCAGCTCATGAAACAAGGGACCAACACATTACATGTTGTTTTATATTTTTGTTCGGTAAATAATTTAAAAATAGAGATACAAATATTTCTCCCCTTCAGTATCTGACCTAGGTGAGTAAAAGCAATAGGGAAACACTAGGGCTTTTGATTAAAAAGACAAAGAGAAAGAAAAGGAAAGTAGAGGGAATGGCCAGCAAGTAATGAAAGAGAGACAGATGAAGGGAGCAGAGGAACGAGGGAAGAGGAGAGCGAGAGAGAGGGAGCACATCCAATTGGACAACCCCGGCCACAGAGCATGCTGCTCTCGCAAAATCAGTAAACCAACAGCATCAGGATTTTTTGTTTTTTTAATAAAGAGCTTTGTCCTGTGTTTGTTCCAGTAAAAGATCATTATTTATCTCTACTTAATTAAGTAAAAGAGGACAAACAAGTCAACGTGTAAGAAAGAGCTCCATTTAAATGCTCTTCTCTTTTGCTGCCGGGCCAATATTAGCAAATTGGAGATGTCTGGCTTATCCATCAGCTGGAGGGAGAGAGGGATGACTAGGAGTCTGTCTGGGGGCTGCAGCTCTGTCTTAGTCTGATGTCTGGCACTGTCAGCATCATTAGCCCATATCTCTCTCTCTCTCTTTTTCATGGATCCTATATCATTTTACCCTAACTACATACCGTAGCACTCTATCTCACTTATGTAACTCCCTCTCTAATACTACTGTACATTTCCCTCGCTCCCTTGTCTGCCTGAGGCCCACAGCTCCTGGTAACACACAATTAATTAAAGCCGGCGCTCTAGATGAATTGTCATCTGTGGTCAAGTTTCAAATAATTGCATTATACCTCGCCTCCTTTTTTTCTCTCTCTCGCTCTTTCTCACGTACTCCCCCTACCTGACATGGCGGAGATGAATACCTTGACTCAGAGTGCATGGAGACGACAGAGGGACTTGAGGTAGGAAAGTCATCTGATTTTCCAAGGCTAACAGAGGGGTCTATTAGCCCAGTGCTCATCAGCCATGCATTATCCTAGCGCTCCGCTCCGCTCTCAGGCCGGCGGACGTAACCCTTTCACCAACTCAGCAGACTGGCCGTCTCAGACATATTCCTGAGAGACTTAAGACCTGAGCCTGGAGATAGAGAGCTGTCCACAGCTATACAGTACAAAGACGTCATGTATTAGGAGTACAAAGTGCATCATACAAGGACATAATCTATTAGGACAGAGCACACCCCTCGCAACTAACCAAACAATAGAATTCTAAGCCACACACACCTGTATAGCTGATTCAAAGCTGTGTAGACGTATTCATACCTCGTACACACTCTCCCCTCACCGTCAGTTAGACACTACACAACCCACCACACAGAGTAACCACAATGTACCAATATCACCGCACAAGGCATAGCTTAAAAGTAATAAACTTGTCACCACAAGACGGGGTACCCGCCACAAAGACAGACGCAGAGCGACAGCTCCTAGAAAATGAATGGGGGTGAGTAAGATGACTGCTGTCAAATATCGACGAGAGAGAGAGAGAGAGAGAGAGAGAGAGAGAGAGAGAAAGCATGAAAGAAGCGACAGTACGAAGGAGAAGAAGACATCAAATTATATCGCACCTCGTCAACCAAGCGTGTCATTGAGCATTCATATGTTGTTAGACACCTGATAAACACGACAGGAATATGTATTAGAAGGAGAGAGAGGTGTGATGGAGAGGAGGCTTATCCAACCGACGCAGGGTCCACTGATCAACTCTCTCCTCGCATTCAAGTCGTCTGACGCATGTTAATAAAAGAAATGTATGTTCGTTTGTGTGTGTTTGTGCGTGCGTGCGTGCGTGTGTGTGGCTTGAATGGAATAAATCTACAGAGGTTGCCACTGTACAATAAGATATGAACGACTCCGCTCGGCTCCCAATCCCTGATTGTCATCTCCATAGCTCCGTTTGAACAGGTCCCCACCAATTGAAATTGTACTCCTGTGCGTATACACATAGAGGTAGTAGCTATTTTAAACTGTTAAGAGGATAGGGGAGGGAGAGATGGAGCGGCCAGGCCGGGGGGCAGAGGGGTGGGGTTAAGATAATGAATGGTAAGGCCGGGGCAGGGGCTGTCACTTGTCCCCGTCTACAATGGAAGCACAGACAAAAGTCAGGGGTCGCATCCCAACTGGCACCGTATTCCCGTTATAGTGTGCTACTTTTGACCAGAGCCCTATGAGTCCTGGTCAAAACTAGTGCAGTATATATAGGGAATAGGGTTCCATTTGGGACTCAGAGGATGTTTTTAATCAGATCAGGACGCCCCCCCCACCCCGACACAGAGTCACACCTCCTCTCTCCTAGCTCACTGGGAACGATTTACTACTCTTAGCATAATCCCAAAAAGCATAATCCCAAAAAGAACTCCATTAAAAGTGGGGTAACCCATTCTCCACTTTATGTTGCTCCCAAAAGAGGGTTAAGTGCAGTCAATAAAGGGGGGGGGGGGGGGGGGGGGGGGCTGTAGGATTTGACTGATTTAATGGCCGTCTGCCTCCACTCCACCCCTACACCCTCTCCAACCCAACCATACCAGAGCTGACAGAAACCAGGGAGTATGGAGTAAGGGTTTAGGGAGTAGGGGTTTAGGGAGTAAGGGTTTTAGAGTTTAGGGAGTAAGGGTTTAGGGAGTAGGGGTTTAGGGAGTAGGGGTTTAGGGAGTAGGGGTTTAGGGAGTAAGGGTTTAGGGAGTAAGGGTTTAGGCCAAGTTACTTTGTGACAAATGGTGTTGTTGAAAAAAAAGCTACACCAATAGAATTTGTTTGTTTGATTTATTTATTGATTAATTGCCTTAGTGAATGAAAGAGTGAGGAGTTAGTACTAAGAGTTGAGGGAGTTTAAGAGTGAGCAAGTCAGTGAGGGGGTTAGAGCATTACCAGGGGAGACAAGACAGTCCACTCAGGTAATATCTGATAGTTCAAAGCACATTAATAGTTCAGCGACATGAGGGGAGCGCTGCTTAATAATTAAGGAGGACCATAGCCTTGACTTATGACTTAGATAGGCGACTGCTCCAGGGTCAATCTTCATCTTCATCATCACCAATGTCATTATCACTATCATCGTCATCACAATCATCCTCATCTATACTAGTATCTCATCTCTCGTCAGTTTCTGAATACACTCCCATCCTTCTAATCACTACTTCTACTCAGCGTGTAACTGAGGCACTGGTGGATCTCAGAACACAGCCACCAACATTCTTTGAGCAACGCAACAATGTGACAAAAGAACGCTCCACATGCCAAGAAGAGGAGAGTAGACACAGAGGTACATCCCAATGAGCTAGGAGGCCAGTGTTTCCCTCTCCTTTCCCTCTGTAGAGGAGACTGTTACATAGTCACAGTAGAGCCTCATTGAAAAGCCACTGTGTCACACAAATACTGCACACCTGAGTGTTTAATCAGCCACTGATTAAACACTCACCAAATCATAAACCCCGACCCAATCAGGACGCCTGGACCGACTCACAGATTATTCGCCCCCAGTCCACGGAGCTACAGAGAGAATAGACCCAGGTATCAAGACTCCTTAAGTACATCAGTCCATTGGCTCCATCTCACTGGTGGTGGAAGGAATTTAAATATAAAGCTATGTTTTAAAGAACATTGACTTCAAAGGATGGGGAGGAGGAAGAGGGGAGGACAAAGAGCAAAAGAAAAAGACAAAGAGAGAGAGAGAGAGAGGGAGAGGGAGAGGGAGAGAGAGAGAGAGAGAGAGAGAGAGAGAGAAATTAATTCCCACCCAGTTCCTTCAATAGCCAGAGTCCTTTTCATGGCGCCTCAATTAGAAACTCTCCCTATTATGGAACGAAAAACAATGCCACTCTCTCACTCACAAAGATTTTCTCCTCCCTCCAAAAAACTACTCCATAGATTGAAAATACTTCTCGTACACAAAGAATAATGCGCACGGTATAGAGGAGTGAAGGGGATGCTTCGTCGTAATGAAATCACATGTGGATATCTTTTGGCTTGCGTACGTCGCAGACCCCAGGAACTGATGGGGAACAATGGTGCACCGAGCACAGCATCTGTCATGGCAGAATGTAAAAAAATGATCTTGGCACAAAATGAAAAAGGGAAAAAATAAAAGGAGGGAAGGGAAGGGAAGGGAAGGGAAGGGAAGGGAAGGGAAGGGAAGGGAAGGGAAGGGAAGGGAAGGGAAGGGAAGGGAAGGGAAGGGAAGGGAAGGGAAGGAATGAGGGAACGAGGGAAGGAGGGAAGGAGGGGGGAAGGGAAGGGGAGGAAGGAGGGAAGGAGGGGAGGAACGAGGGAAGGAAAGGAGGGGAGGGAAGGAGGGGAGGCAGGGAGGGGAGGGTAGGGTGAGGGCTCTAATTAATTTGCAGATCAGGCCCCACCATTCAGCTTCTATTTCAGGCTGCCGGTGAGTGCCATGAGTTAACAAGTAATTCTTCCCTTCAATTGTACACTACACCCTCATTCATACGACTCTCTACAGGGGCAGAGGGGGGAATAGAAATCTGTCTGCTGAAGCAGCATACACAAACACACCTTAAAGCACTAACAAAACACCTTAAAACCCATAGGTCTAGTATGCTTTGTACAATACTCACTGACACACATACACACACACACACACACACACACACACGATGGAGATATGGAGATAAGGTGGCAGGAGATAAAAGGATGTGATGGTGTGGATGTAGGGAGGCATAGAAGAAAAACAAATCCCTGGACAGAGGTGTTCTTGGCCTGGTGTCTGCTTGGGGCCGCTGCCTGAGAGGCTGTGTTGATGACTCTCCTGCTGGGTCTATTCTCTCCTTTTCTCTCTCTGCCTCTCTCGTCTCTTTCTGTCTTTCTCTCTCTCTCCCTCCTGACCTGTGCGGGTCCGAGGCCCTCTGAGGCCCCTTGTCGAGTAGCATTCATTTTCCTCTCAGTAATCAGGCAGCACCACAACATCGTACTACTGTACAACATGCCACACAGCAACACTGACACCCCCCTCCTTTCTCTCTGCCACTCACTCTCTCCATGGTCAGCTAAACAATACACTAACCTCAGGTCTACCGCGTGCGTGCGGACGGAACTATACACACTCACACCTGATTTATCCCAGCAGGCCTGCCTGGCTGAGTGACTAAGCAGCGCTCGGGCCATATTGTTTTGTCTATCTGAATGACGGACAGAACAAGTGAAAGAAAGGAGAAAAGAGAGACTTACGGTCACTGCTTAGTGCACAGCGGAGAGAGAGAAAGGTATCGACTAGGTCCAGATGATATGAATAACAATAAAGCTGAGTCTCTCTCTCTCTCTCTCTCTCTCCTGATAACCTGCAGACCACCAGGCCCCCCTCCCGGCCCACTCTGAGTGAGTCAGGCTTTGTGGCCACTTATCCTGGCTGTACACTTGTAAGGGAGAGCCGGGATAATCACCTTAATCTAATTAGGGTTAAAGAGGGCCATGACTGACGCACCGAGCCGTCCAGCCGACACCTCCACTGGCCCAAATCCTGTTTGCATCAGAAAAATAAGGTTGTCATATTGATTATGCAAACGAGGGGCTAACGGGTATAGCCCCTGTCGCTACCGGGCTCTCCTGCCAGACGGCTGCAGCTGACAGCAGACTAGCTGGGCAGCAGAAGGAGAGAGATGGAGGGAGGGAGAGAGGGAAAGAGATGGAGGGAGAGAGTGAGCGAAAGGGATTAGTCTGTTTGGTTTAGTCTTCCATCCCTCCTGCCACTCTTTTTTTTTTGTATCTATTTTCCTTACGCATCTGTTTTCTTGTCTAAATAAAGTCTATGTAAAATATATGTTAACCTATTGCAGTAAGAAAGTATAGGCTATACAGTGGACTGGGGAGAGAAAAGTCTTTCCCCTCCAACGTGATGGAGATTAGCAGGCCTATAAGTGGCGGTTGGTCGGGAGATAAACTCAACACAAAGCTGACGTATCACTCTCTCTCGTACTACCCCCATAAGCTTCATTAACATCAACCCTTTCTTTCTTTTATTTCTCCAACAATAGAAATGATAGCCTCTCTTTCAGTAGTAGAATGGTATGTACAGTTGAGCCAAATACATGTAAACTCAGTTTTTCACAATTCCTGACATTTAATCCGAGTAAAAATCAGTTAGGATCACCACGTTATTTTAAGAATGTGAAATGTCAGAATAATAGTAGAGAATTATTTCTTTCAGCTTTTATTTCTTTCATCACATTCCCAGTGGGTCAGAAGATTACATACACTCAATTACTATTTGGTAGCATTGCCTTTAAATTGTTTAACTTGGGTCAAACGTTTCAGGTAGCCTTCCACAAGCTTCCCACAATAAGTTGGGTGAATTTTGGCCCATTCCTCCTGACAGAACTGGTGTAACTGAGTCAGGTTTGTAGGCCTCCTTGCTCGCACACACTTTTTCAGTTCTGCCCACACATTTTCTATAGGATTTAGGTCAGGGCTTTGTGATGGCCACTCCAATACTTTGACTTTGTTGTCCATCAGCCATTTTGCCACAACTTTGGAAGTATGCTTGGGGTCGTTGTCCATTTGGAAGACCCATTTGCGACCAAGCTTTAACTTCCTGACTGATGTCTTGAGATGTTGCTTCAATATATCCACATCATTTTCCTTCCTCATGGTGGTGCCATGTATTTTGTGAAGTGCACCAGTCCCTCCAGCAGGAAAGCACCCCCACAACATGATGCTGCCACCCCCGTGCTTCACGGTTGGGATGGTGTTTTTTAGGCTTGCAAGCCTCCCCCTTTTTCCTCCAAACATAACGAGGGTCATTATGGTCAAACAGTTCTATTTTTGTTTCATCAGACCAGAGGACATTTCTTAAAAAGGTATGATCTTTGTCCCCATGTGCAGTTGCAAACCGTAGTCTGTCTTTTTTATGGTGGTTTTGGAGCAGTGGCTTCTTCCTTGCTGAGTGGCCTTTCAGGTTATGTTGATATAGGACTCGTTTTACTGTGGATATAGATCATTTTGAACCTGTTTACTCCAGCATCTTCACAAGGTCCTTTGCTGTTGTTCTGGTATTGATTTGCACTTTTCGCACCAAAGTACGTTCATCTCTAGGAGACAGAGCACGTCTCCTTCCTGAGCGGTATGACGGCTGCATGGCCACATGGTGATTATATGTGCGTACTATTGTTTGTACACATGAACTTGGTACCTTAAGGCGTTTGGATGAACCAGACTTGTGGAGGTCTACAATTTATTTCCTGAGGTCGGCTGATTTCTTTAGATTGTCCCATGATGTCGAGAAAAGAGGCACTGAGTTTGAAGGTAGGCCTTGAAATACATCCACAGGTACACCTCCAATTGACTCAAATTATGTCAATTAGCCTATCAGAAGCTTCTAAAGCCATGACATCATTTCCTGGAATTTTCCAAGCTGTTTAAAGGCACAGTCAACTTAGTGTATGTAAATTTCTGACCCACTGGAATTGTGATATAGGGAATTATAATTTAAATAATCTGTCTGTAAACAATTGTTGGAAGAATTACTTGTGTCCTAACAGACTTGCCAAAGCTATAGTTTGTTAACATGAAATCTGTGGAGTGGTTGAAAAATGAGTTTTAATGCCTTCAACCTAAGTGTATGTAAACTTCCGACTTCAACTGTAAATACGATGAAAGTCCCTCTTCACTAATCCAGCCAACCTGTGACTCCAACCCATACAATCACACAATTATCATTTAACCTTAGTGTGTTCAAACACTGCGTCTAATTATCCCTGCTCATGTGACAGGGGACTTTGTGTCATCTTTGTCTTATTAGAATTGACACATTTGAAGTAGATTAGACAATCGAGAAGTATAATTGTTGGGGGGGAAAGGGGTGAGAGAGAGCTAGAGTGTAAAACATTGAAAGAGAGATAACAAGAGCGAGTCTGTGCGAGATATGGCAGTAGGCCTAAGGTTAGTGTCGTTTTTAGCTGACCAGGGAGAGAGTGAGTTGCAGAGAGAAAGGAGGGGGGTGTAGGTGTTGCTGTGTGGCAGGTTGTACAGTAGTACAATGTTGTGGTGCTTCCAAATTACGGAGTGGAGAACGAGAATTTTCAAACCCTACATCCCAACCCGAGCACTCTGTTCCGCCACATCTGGTCTCTTGGCCCTCCCACCCCTATGGGAGGGCAGCTCCCGCACAGCCCAGCCAAAGCTCTTCTCTGTCCTGGCACCACAATGGTGCCCATCTATCTAAACCATACCTCTTTGAAAAGTATCTTAAATAACTCATGGCGCCCCCCCCCCCAAAAGAAATTAAATTAAATACTTACTTTCCCACTAGCACTAACTTTGCTGATAAAAACTTTGTTGAGGAAAAATGTACTTGATATGATTGTGATGTCTCACATAGCTATTGTAAGATGAATGCACTAACTAAGTCGCTCTGGATAAGAATGTCTGCTAAATGGCTAAAATGTAAATGTAAAATTATGAGAATGAACGACCCTACATACGCAGCAATACATACACACAGTCATAGAGATCCTATAATTCATAAGGTGTTCTATATGCAATTCTATGCACAAAGTAGCGTAAGTAAAAACAGAAGGAGGGAGCTTGGCTCGGTCTCTCTCAGTCCTTCTGAAGCGGTGTGAGGCTGTGTGTGGTGTTGCAGTAACTCATGCATGTTGACACCTAACAGACAGAGCCTGTTAATAATTCTGCCTGCCATCCAGCTCACCGCTAATTGCATTCATATAATGTGCTAATCACCACAGACGGAGCCTTGTAAAAAGATGACTCAGATCATCTTGTGTGTGTGTGTGACGTGCAGACTCACACACATATAAACCAACACACACACACACACACACACACATCCACCCAACACCTGGGATATGGTGTGTACCTGATATTCATGATATTCAGGGCTCACCTAGACAGATGTCTGTCTACATTAGCAAACATATACATAAGGAGTAGTAGGTGAATTATGTCTCTCTCTTGATTACGAAACTGAATCGAAATGCATATTTACAAACGTCATACTTTCCCTCTAAAAGTTATAGCTGTGAATGGGAGAGGTAGCGAGGGAGAGGCAAGGACGTGAAGAAAGAGAGGTAGCGAGGGAGAGGCAAGGACGTGAAGAAAGAGTTGGGAAGGAGAGGATGAAGAACATCAAGAACACCGTAGCATCAGCATGTCATTCACATCTGACTATGAGATCAATCTCTCTCTCTTCTCCTTCCTATCAAACCCTGTTCCTAACACAGTCCCCTCATCTACCAGAGAAACCACAAACCAAGGGGGGCCAGTTGGGAAAACGTATTGCTTCATAAAGCACTGCTCCGTTAATATCAGACGTCTCTTATCCCGGGCCGTGTAATATTCTGTCACGCTTGGTGTGCATTAGTGCTGTTTTATCACGCAGGAATATGATTTCATATGTCCCGCTGTCAGAGCAGAGTAGAATTGATGAAGTCAGGGGTAAGTATGTGTGGTGGAATAACTCTATTAGTGGATCCATCAGGATGGGAGGAGCGGAGAGGAAGAGAGAGAGGGAAGAAGAGAGAGGGAGGGAAGAAGAGAGAGGGAGGGAAGAAGAGAGAGGGAGGGAAGAAGATAACGAGGGGGGGGGGGGCGATAGAGAGACAATGTACAGGCAGAGAGAGAGAGCAGCATTAACCCACGTGATGAATTAAACATTGGGGAAAGAATTCTAAACTTGAGAGGGACTGGGAAAAGGATACGGTTTGAGGGAGGCCGGCTTCATAAGTTGAACGGGCTGTGGGTTAACGTTCAATAACAGCCGTGTGTGTTTGTGTACGTGCATGCTCTGCCACTGAAATGACACAAAGGCCATTTGCTCAACAGCAATAAACTGGGACTCCCAAACACTCACACTTCGGTACTTACACGATGCACAAGTTAGTTTGGTAGGCAGCTGGATGCAGAGCCGTGCACTAGGCCTATCAGCAATCAAAAGCTGTTTCTCGCAATGGAATGAATGTATCTCGCAATTCATTGACTTGCATTGTCTCGCAACTTCAGTAAAGCAGGGCCTATCATCAATGAATAGGCTAGGATATTGAGATGAGCAAGATGCAACACTTCACAGTCACGGCGCAGAGGCTTTCGTTGAGCCTGTTGCGGAAATTGACCCACTATGATGTTTACTTTCTGTCTACCTTTAGTTTAAACAGCTTCCCTAGGCCTTTATAGCCTATCGTCTAGTTAGGCTATAAAATGGAAAATAATATGTTTTGTGATAACTGCTCTGTGACTTAAATTTTGTGTGGGAAAAAACTAAAAAACAGTTTTTTTTATAGCCTAACTAGACGATAGGCTATAAAGGCCTAGGGAAGCTGTTTAAACTAAAGGTAGACAGAAAGTAAACATCATAGTTTTTCAGTTAGGGATCTTTCTTAATGTTAAAGATTCCAATTATGTTTAATCGTTTAAACGTTCACACCCCTAGTGTGTGTGTCAGCGTGCTCTGCCACTGAAATTAATCAAAGGCCATTTGCTCAACAGCTGGGACTCCCATACATTCACTCACGCGTTTGTACTGACACGCTATAGCATTAACACTGTAATGATAGACGTGCAGATGATGTGCAAATACAGTGGGGAGAACAAGTATTTGATACACTGCCGATTTTGCAGGTTTTCCTACTTACAAAGCATGTAGAGGTCTGTAATTTTTATCATAGGTACATGTCAACTGTGAGAGACAGAATCTAAAATCCAAAAATCCAGAAAATCACATTGTATGATTTTTAAATAATTAATTTGCATTTTATTGCATGACATAAGTATTTGATCACCTACCAACCAGTAAGAATTCCGGCTGTCACAGACCTGTTAGTTTTTCTTTAAGAAGCCCTCCTGTTCTCCACTCATTACCTGTATTAACTGCACCTGTTTGAACTCGTTACCTGTATAAAAGACACCTGTCCACACACTCAATCAAACAGACTCCAACCTCTCCACAATGGCCAAGACCAGAGAGCTGTGTAAGGACATCAGGGATAAAATTATAGCCTGCACAAGGCTGGGATGGGCTACAGGACAATAGGCAAGCAGCTTGGTGAGAAGGCAACAACTGTTGGCGCAATTATTAGTCTGGGGCACCATGCAAGATCTCACCTCGTGGGGCATCAATGGTCATGAGGAAGCTGAGGGATCAGCCCAGAACTACACGGCAGGACCTGGTCAATGACCTGAAGAGAGCTGGGACCACAGTCTCAAAGAAAATCATTAGTAACACACTATGCCGTCATGGATTAAAATCCTGCAGCGCACGCAAGGTCCCCCTGCTCAAGCCAGCGCATGTCCAGGGCTGTCTGAAGTTTATCAATGACCATCTGGATGATCCAGAGGAGGAATGGGATAAGGTCATGTGGTCTGATGAGACAAAAATAGAGCTTTTTGGTCTAAACTCCACTCGCCGTGTTTGGAGGAAGAAGAAGGATGAGTACAACCCCAAGAACACCATCCCAACCGTGAAGCATGGAGGTGGAAAGATCATTCTTTGGGGATGCTTTTCTGCAAAGGGGACAGGACGACTGCACCGTATTGAGGGGAGGGAGGATGGATGGGGCCATGTATCGCGAGATCTTGGCCAACAACCTCCTTCCCTCTGTAAGCGCATTGAAGATGGGTCGTGGCTGGGTCTTCCAGCATGACAACGACCCGAAACACACAGCCAGGGCAACTAAGGAGTGGCTCCGTAAGAAACATCACAAGGTCCTGGAGCGGCCAAGCCAGTCTCCAGACCTGAACCCAATTGAAAATCTTTGGAGGGAGTTGAAAGTCCCTATTGCCCATGCACAGCCCTGAAACCTGAAGAATCTGGAGAAGGTCTGTATGGAGGAGTGGGCCAAAATCCCTGCTGCAGTGTGTGCAAACCTGGTCAAGAACTACAGGAAACATATGATCTCTGTAATTGCAAACAAAGGTTTCTGTACCAAATATTAAGTTCTGCTTTTCTGATGTATCAAATACTTATGTCATGCAATAAAATGCAAATGAATTACTTAAAAATCATACAATGTGATTTTCTGGATTTTTGTTTTAGATTCCGTCACTCACAGTTGAAGAGTACCTATGATAAAAATTACAGACTTCTACATGCTTTGTAAGTGGGAAAACCTGCAAAATTGGCAGTGTATCAAATACTTGTTCTCCCCACTGTAGAGATACTGGAGTGCAAATGAGCAAAACTAATAAATATGAGGATGAGGTAGTAGGGTAGGCTATTTACAGGTCTGTATACAGGTGCAGTGATCGATAAGTTGCTCTGACAGCTGATGCTTAAAGTTATTGAGGGAGATGGTAGTCTCCAGCTTCAACGATTTTTGCAATTCATTCAGGTCATTGGCAGCAGAGAACTGGAAGGAATGGCGGCCAAAGGAGGTGTTGGCTTTAGGGATGACCAGTGAAATATAACTGCTGGAGCGCATGCTACGGGTGGGTGTTGCTATGGTGACCAGCGAGCTGAGATAAGGCGGGGATTTACCTAGTAAAGACTTATAGATGACCTGGAGCCAGTGGGTTTGGCGACGAATATGTAGTGAGGGCCAGCCAACGAGATCGTACAGGTCACAGTGGTGGGTAGTATATGGGGCTTTGGTAACAAAACGGATGGCACATCCAATTTGTTGAGTAGAGTGTTGGAGGCTATTTTGTAAATGACATCGCAGAAGTCAGTGATCGGTAGAATAGTCAGTTTTACGAGGGCATGTTTGGCAGCATGAGTGAAGGAGGCTTTGTTGCGAAATAGGAAGCCGATTCTAGATTTAATTTTGGATTGGAGATGCTTAATGTGAGTCTGGAAGGAGAGTTTACAGTCTAACCAGACGCCTAGGTATTTGTAGGTGTCCACGTATTCTAAGTCAGACCGGTCGAGTGTAGTGATGATAGTCCGATGGGCGGGTGCGGGCAGCATTTGATTGAAAAGCATGCATTTAGTTTTACTAGCATTTAAGAGCAGTTGGAGGCCACGGAAGGAGTGTTGTATGGCATTGAAGCTTGTTTAAAGGTTTGTTAACACAGTGTCCAAAGAGGGGCCAGATGTATACAGAATGGTGTCGTCTGCGTAGAGATGGATCAGAGAGTCACCAGCAGCGAAAGCGATATATATATATAGAGATATATAATATATATATATATATATATTGATATATATAGAGAATAGAGTCGGCCCAAGAATTGAACTCTGTGGCACCCCCATAGAGACTGCCAGAGGACCGGACAACAGGCCCTCCGAATTGAAACACTGAACTCTATCTGAGAAGTAGTTGGAGAAGCAGGCAAGACAGTCATTTGAGAAAGCAAGGCTGTTGAATCTGCCAATAAGAATGTGGTGATTGACAGAGTCGAAAGCCTTGGCCAGGTCGATGAAGACGGCTGCACAGTACTGTCTTTTATCAATGGCGGTGTTGATACCATTTAGGACCTTGGGCGTGGCTGAGGTGCACCCATGACCAGCTCGGAAACCAGATTGCATAGCAGAAAAGGTACGGTGGGATTCTAAGTGTTTGTTAACTTGGCTTTCGAAGACTTTAGAAAGGCAGGGCAGGATGGAAATAGATCTGTAACAGTTTGGGTCTAGAGTATCTCCCCCTTTGAAGAGGGGGATGACCGCGGCAGCTTTCCAATCTCTAGGGATCTGAGACGATACGAAAGAGAGGTTGAACAGGCTAGTAATAGGGGTTGCAACAATTTCGGCTGATAATTTTAGAAAAAAAGGGTTCAGATTGTCTAGCCCAGCAGATTTGTAAGGGTCCAGATTTTGCAGCTCTTTCAGAACATCAGCTATCTGGATTTGGGTGAAGGAGATGCAGGGGGTGCAGAGCTGTTGGCCAGGGTAGGGGTAGCCAGGTGCAAAGCATGGCCAATTTTAGATTATCGTAAATTTATCGGTGATGACAGTGTTTCCTAGCCTCAGTGCAGTGGGCAACTGGGAGGAGGTGCTCTTATTCTCCTGTAGTACTACAGGATGCAAATTTATGTTTGAAAAAGCTAGCCTTTGCTTTTCTAACTGACTGTGTATATTTGTTCCTGACTTCCCTGAAAAGTTGCATATCGCGGGGACAATTCGATGCTAATGCAGTACGCCACAGGATGTTTTTGTGCTGGTCAAGGGCAGTCAAGTCTGGAGTGAACCAAGGGCTATATCTGTTCTTAGTTCTACATTTTTTGAATGGGGCATGCATATTTGAGATGGTGAGGAAAGCACCTTTAAAGAACCAGGCACCCTCTACTGACAGGATGAGGTCAATATCCTTCCAGGATACACGGGCCAGATCGATTAGAAAGGCCTGCTCACTGAAGTGTTTTAGGGAGTGTTTGACAGTGATAAGGGGTGGTCGTTTGACCGCGGACCCATTACGGACGCAGGCAATGAGATCCTGGTTGAAAACAGAGGAGGTGTATGATGGTGCCCATGTTTACGGATTTAGGGTTGTACCTGGTTGGTTCCTTGATCATTTGTGTGAGATTGAGGGCATCTAGCTTAGATTGAAGGACGGCCGGGGTGTTAATCATATCCCAGTTTAAGTTTAAAAGTACAAACTCTGAAGATAGATTGGGGGCCATCAATTTACATATGGTGTCCAGGGCACAGCTGGGGGCTGAGGGGGGTCTGTAACAAACGGCAACAGTGAGAGACTTATTTCTGGAAAGGTGGATTTTTAAAAGTAGAAACTCAAACTGTGTGGGCACAGACCTGGATAGTATGACAGAACTTTCCTGCCTCCTTTGGCAGTTCTATCTTGACGGGAAATATTGTAGTTGTGACAATTTTGAGGGACTTCCTCTGACACCGCCTGGTATAGAGGTCTTGGATAGCAGGAAGCAGGCGGTGATGCAACCAGTCAGGATGCTCTCGATGGTGCAGCTGTAGAACCTTTTGAGGATCTGAGGACCCATGCCAAATCCTTTCAGTCTCCTGAGGGGGAATAGTCTTTGTTGTGCCCTCTTCACAACTCTTAGTGTGTTTGGATCATGATAGTTTGTTGGTGATGTGTTGGTGATAGTTTGTTGGTGATGTGGACACCAAGGAACCTGAAGCTCTCAACCTGCTCCACTACAGCCCCATCGATGAGAATGGGGGCGCGCTCAGCCCTCTTTTTCCTGTAGTCCACAATCATCTCCTTTGTCTTGATCACGTTGAGGGAGAGGTTGTTGTCCTGGCACCACACGGCCAGGTCTCTGACCTCCTCCTTATAGACTGTCTCATCGTTGTCGGTGATCAGGCCTACCACTGTTGTGTCATCGGCAAACTTGATGATGGTGTTGGAGTCGTGCCTGGCCATGCAGTCATGAGTGAACAGGGAGTACAGGAGGGGACTGAACACCCACCAGTGTTGAGTGCAATAGAGATTGCATCATCTGTGAATCTGTTGGGGCGGTTTCCCCCCTCTTAGCTTTGTGCAGACTAGCATTGCATGGCTACTAAGCAAATATACACCTGTTGTATGTTTTTGTTTACCTGCAGGTGATTCTGTACAAACAGACTTTCCAACGATGTAACTCACGCACGCACATGTACAAACGTGCGCACACACAACAGACTAAAGACCATAACGCCTCAATCCTTGCATAACAATTGGGGGAAATTACCTATCAAGTTTGTGTCTTCATTTGGGATTGTGTATTTTGTTTTGTCAGAAGATGCCTTCCCCTCCCTGTCTTTATCCTAAGGGACAATTCCAATGCCATTATTGGGAGCTTACTGGTGTAATTAGCAGAACAGGGCTAGAGAGCAGTGTGGCCAGCTGGGAGATCATTACAGCGGGGCCAGACTCTTATCTACCTACCTGTCTCACTCACCCTCAACCCCCCGATCTACATCACAACCACCTACCTCACCATCGGCCCAGTCCGCTCAGCGTCCCTATCAATTAAACATCTCCACAAGCCTGAGTTCCAAAAGTGGTTAAAAACTCTGTGGCTGTCCGTCCGCTTACTCACTTTATCATTAGACATCACATGCAAGCACGCATGCACACCAGAGTATGTGAGCGGAGCGGAGCCCAATTTGACTGGAGCGTGGGGTGGGATTCACAAAGGCTGGAGCGTCGGCCTTCTCATCCGTTCCAATTTTCGCTCCAGTAGTGCTCGCTTCACGAGCTCAGGGCATGCCCGTCCCAGCATGCATTTGTAGTATAATTGTGTGCTGCTATAGCCCCTTGCTTTAGCTACTGTCATGGAGTTCTCTAAATGTTTTCATAAAGAAACTGATAGAACGCACAGGTGCTAAATCAAGGTGACTTACAAAGATTAGGACCAAGAGCAAGAGAGGGAGTGCGGTGATGTAGTGTCCACAACTAAAGAATCATTGTGGAATCTGAAAAGACACAAAAGCATGATTGTGTACCGCTCAACTCCTCTCACATGCTCTGATGCACACACACACTACACCTGTGAAAAGGACAGTCAGTATCTGGCTAATGGAGTAGTAATGAGGCTTGAGACCTTGAGGTATTATTAGGTCAATTTACTAGTAGCAAGAGACAGAGCCTTGTCAATCAACCGCTAGCCTACTACTTCTTTTGTGAATTTACTGCTACACACAGTATCTCACAGTGTGTGTGTATGTGTCTCACAGTATGTGAGTTACTGAGGACTAGTGAGGATGCAAAGTGCACGTGAGAATAATGAACTGAAGCACGCCGCAAACTTATTCGCCAATAGAGGTTTCAGTATTTTGATTTAGGTGTCTTTTCCTTTGCTTTGATGTCTGACAATATCATATTAAAGGAATAACAAAAAAATGTATAATGGTAAAGAGAGTACTGATAATAATAGCTTGATTGGTGTCATATGTAACATCAGGATGGTATGATACTAGCTAGTATAGTAGCTAATAGATGGATTGGCGTGATGATGATGGTGATGACTTGCTGTCAATCCTGCCGTCTCCTATAGCCCTGTCGTCTCCTGTGGTGAAATCCAGTGTCTCTGCTCTTCCTAAGAGCAGCAGCATTGCGGCAGTGACAAAACTGACAGGTGGATCAAAGTCCCCGCTTAGCAGCTCCAGGTGGCTGTTTAGAGGTGTCAGGCACTTCGCCGTCTCTAGTTAAGTCCCTCTTTAACCCACTCATTTGTGGATGATACACGTTGCTCCGTAACAAGCGATCAAGTGTTTCAAGGCATATGTAAAACAATGCTTTCACTCAGGGTTAGGTTGTTTCTTGTTTTGACAGCCCTAGCACCTTTTTCCCTCCTCTCTCCACTCTCGATTATTAGAGCCTGAGTAGGAAGTTGTTATGATAATCTTGACGCACTTCACACCTGCACCTCCTTCCGCCCCTAATTTGCATCCAGGTTGCTGTGCCGGGTGGTGGGAGAGGAGTGGTGTAATGCTAGGCGGTGTGTGTGTGTGTGTGTGTGTGTGTGTGTGTGTGTGTGTGTGTGTGTGTGTGTGTGTGTGTGTGTGTGCGCGCAGAGGGCTCGGCAGTGCATCCCTTTAAAGTGTCTGTCAAGATCAAAGATGGCCCCTTTCAGAACTGCTGGCTGCCTGGCTGACACGGAGCAGTGTGTGGTGTTGTTTTCATTAAACATTTATCACACTCCCTAGTATGACAGCAGGCAACTTGGTACTCGGGCAACGTGTTTTCATGCAAAATGTGTTGAAAAAGACGAGATCTTTCACACCGGTGGCAAAGGGTAAACGGGTGATTATTGAGGTGTGTGTGTATGAGTGTGTGTGTATGTGTGAGTATGTGTGTGTGTGTGTGTGTGTGTGTGTGTGTGTGTGTGTGTGTGTGTGTGTGCGTGCGTGCGTTGGATAGGGCTGGGAAATATGTCCTAAAAATCATATCTTGATTTTTTTCAAACTTATGGGCGATTCACGATATACAGTGGGGAGAACATGTATTTGATACACTGCCGATTTTGCAGGTTTTCCTACTTACAAAGCATGTAGAAGTCTGTAATTTTTATCATAGGTACTCTTCAACTGTGAGTGACGGAATCTAAAACAAAAATCCAGAAAATCACATTGCATGATTTTTAAGTAATTAATTTGCATCTTATTGCATGACATAAGTATTTGATACATAAGAAAAGCAGAACTTAATATTTGGTACAGAAACCTTTGTTTGCAATTACAGAGATCATACGTTTCCTGTAGTTCTTGATCAGCTTTGCACACACTGCAGCAGGGATTTTGGCCCACTCCTCCATACAGACCTTCTCCAGATACTTCAGGTTTCGGGGCTGTCTCTGGGCAATACGGACTTTCAGCTCCCTCCAAAGATTTTCTATTGGGTTCAGGTCGGAGACTGGCTAGGCCACTCCAGTACCTTGAGATGCTTCTTACGGAGCCACTCCTTAGTTGCCCATGGATCATCCAGATAGTCATTGGCAAACTTCAGACGGGCCTGGACATGCGCTGGCTTGAGCAGGGGGACCTTGCGTGCGCTGCAGGATTTTAATCCATGACGGCGTAGTGTGTTACTAATGGTTTTCTTTGAGACTGTGGTCCCAGCTCTCTTCAGGTCATTGACCAGGTCCTGCCGTGTAGTTCTGGGCTGATCCCTCACCTTCCTCATGATCATTGATGCCCCACGAGGTGAGATCTTGCATGGTGCACCAGACCGAGGGAGATTGACCGTCATCTTGAACTTCTTCCATTTTCTAATAATTGCGCCAACAATTGTTGCCTTCTCACCAAGCTGCTTGCCTACAGACCTCTACATGCTTTGTAAGTAGGAAAACCTGCAAAATTGGCAGTGTATCAAATACTTGTTCTCCCCACTGTATATCTAAACTGTTTTTATGTTTTCTCTAAATAAGTGTTATTGTACAATTAAAGTTAAAATACATTGCATTTCAAATAGTCAGCAATAATGTAATGAATTCAGGGCTTGTAAAGTTCTATGCAGGCTACATATAAGCCTTCCACAACAATAAGACCCACTAATCATTTAAATATCTTAATAGTTTAACCTGCTTTTTTTTGCAATAATCACTGGTCTGGCTTTGAAGTCAGTCTATGAAAATAGATTTTTTTTTTTTTTTACAAATGTAACTAGAACCATGCATAATGTACATTCACTAATAATGACTAACTTCTTGTAGCAGACATGGAAAATGAATAATCTCTAAAGCCCACGTGCTAGTGAGTAGCCAGCTAATCTTTATATTTCAAGTTTAGCCAACTTGGATCTATTTGCTAGCTAAGAAGGCAGAACAGTTTAATTGTTATGAACACACCCTTCTCCAACTGTTTAAAAGCATGTTAGCCTGTCCACTTTGTTCAGATGTTGAAGTCAAGTGGCCTACTTTATTTCTCAGAATGAGAACGAGTTGCCAATTCCTTTTATAATTGTGTTTTATGCTTATTGCACATTTATAAAAAGACTAGACAGCTAGTATAACAGTCTTTGGCTCAAATGCAGTGTGCGACAAACTGA
Organism: Thymallus thymallus; assembly: GCA_023634145.1. Lineage (NCBI taxonomy): Eukaryota > Metazoa > Chordata > Actinopteri > Salmoniformes > Salmonidae > Thymallus > Thymallus thymallus. The sequence continues at coordinate 11,035,454 of CM042378.1, forward strand.
GCATTAATTTTCCAGAATCGATGTTCATTGATGCTCTCGTTTTAGTAGTGTCTGCTCTGAGCACAATTTGAGAAGTTGATACATAAAAAGGGTATCGTTAGAAAAGTTAACTTCTCCTCTATTACAGTAAAATAATGTCTCAATGTGTTTTGGTGTCCAATCTGTTGGACCAAACCTCAAATAGCAAGTTGAAACCTCTTGTCAGAGAGGAAGACATGATCTCTGAACTTTGTTGGTGTGAGAGGCACAGGAGGGGCCTGTTTAAATTTTTTTATTTAACCTTTATTTAACTAGGCAAGTCAGTTAAGAACAAATTCTCATTTACAACGACGACCTACACCGGACAAGCCCTACCCTAACCCTGACGGCGCTGGGCCAATTGTGCGCCGCCCTATGTGACTCTCGATCTCGGCCCGGGATCGAACCAGGATCTGTAGTGACGCCTCTAGCACTGAGATGTAGACCATAGAGGGAGAGGCGAAAAGTGAGATTTCCCTCTCGCTAAAATGTGTCCAAAATAAGCCAAATGCATTTTTATGGGCATATTTTGGACCTAAGCTTGTCGCCTGCCTTCCCGCCTTTGGGACAACGACTCGCATTGTTAGGGCGGAGACGTGCATCTCTCCATTATATACAGATCTCTGGTGTAAATGTGGAAGTGCACACAGCACAGTAGGATCGAAAGAGACAAGACCAGAAACACAACACGACAAAAACAAACATAAAACACTCATAAAAACAAAAAATAATAAAACCTTGATTCTTGCGATACAGGCCTTTGGAATATCAAATTAATTGTATATATCGCCCAGCCCTAGCATTGGAAGGGGGGCCCCAGAATCCCTAGCTGAGTGTTTGTGTGGTGGAGGGTGATGCATGTTTACCAAGGTTACCCAATAGGATCACACTGACGCATGTACTTCACTGAAAGGGTCATCTTTGGATAAAACAAACAGTTATACAACTGACTAGTATCCACCTTTCCCTTTCCTTTCTCTCACGGATTTTGACCCAGACGAGTGCAGCTTGATGTGCTGTGCTGTGCTTTGACTAGAGCAAAAAACAGACTGCACCTTAACTTGTTTCATTCAATGATTTTGAAGTCAGACTTATATAAGTACATATGCTAAATAGTAGACACATGGCCTAGTCTTGCCCACAATGTTTTCAAATCACTGTACCAAATGTACTCTTCTTTGACTTACTACCAGTACAGAGGTTGATTGCATTTAAAGACTCTCTCAACTATCAAACCTCTCCCCTGTCCACAATAAACACTTCACTCCATACCTCCCAAACCCAGTCTGTCTGGAGAAAATTACATCTTTACGGTCCATCTCTTCTCCCACATCGCTCTACATAACAATCCCGACTCTATCTCCCTGCTCAGTGCTCACCATCAAACCCCACAGACAGAAAGAGAAATACAGGGAGAGCATAAAAAATTGTTTTGTTGACAAGCACATTTACATAACCCTCCTAAATCCGAGGTTGGCCTGTCATGTTTGCTACTCATAACCTGCTGCGTATAATCCTCGCCTCATTTTTCCTCCCTGATCCATAAAAACCAACCGGGCCCAGAAAGCCAAATGATCATCCTCTACTTCTCCCCATCTCTCCAGCCAGCCAGCCCCATGAAACAGCAATAAAGTGGAGCTAGGGGGTGGATATTGATTATGTGGAGAGAGGAGAGAAGAGGGGAAGGGAGGAAAGGAGAGAGGGAGAAGAGGAGCGAGGAAAGGGGAGAGAAAAAAGGAGCAGGGCTGCTGGAGCTCCCAAACCTAATTGGATTGTGGATAGATTTTATTTGGCCGGGTCTGGGCTCTGTCATCACACTCCAGGCATGGCTCCACTCAGTGCCTATGGCAGTGCGCGCGCACACACACACACACACACACAGACACACACAAGGATAGTTAATACACAATGCTAAACATGTTACAGCAGTGAAAAGCTGCCCAGGTCACAAGAGTAGCATACAGCGCCTTCAGAAAGTATTCACACCCCTTTACTTTTTGCTAATTTAAAATGGATTAAATTGAGATATTGTGTCACTGGCAAACACCCATAAGGTCAAAGAGGAATTATGTTTTTAGACATTTTTACAAATTCTTTAAAAATGACAAGCTGAAATGTCGAGTAAATAAGTACTCAAACACTTTGTTATGGCGAGCCTAAATAAGTTCAGGAGTAAAAATGTGCTTAACAAGTCACATAACTTGCATGGACTCTGTGTGCAATATTAGTGTTTAACGTGATTTTTCAATGACTACCTCATCTCTGTACTCCACACATATGGTCCCTCAGTTGAGCAGTGACTTTCAAACATAGATTTAACCACAAAGACCAGGGAGGTTTTCCAATGCCTAACAAAGTCGGGCACCTTCTGGTAGATGGGTAAGAAATCAATTAAAAAAGCAGACATGAAATATCCCTTTGAGCATGGTGAAATTATTAATTACACTTTGGATGCTGTATCAATACACCTAGTTACCACAAAGATAGAGGCGTCCTTCCTAACTCAGTTGCCGGAGAGGAAGGAAACCGCTCAGGGATTTCACGAGGCCAATGGTAAATTTTAAACAGTTACAGAGTTTAATGGCTATGATAGGATAAAACTGAGGAAGGATCAACAACATTGTAGTTACTCCACAATACTAACCTAAATGACAGAGTGAAATGAAGGAAGCCTGTAAAAAATACAATTATTCCAAAACATGCATCCTCTTTGCAAAAAGGCACTAAAGTAAAACTGCAAAAGATGTGGCAAAGAAATATAATTTATGTCCTGAATACAAAGCATTATGTTTGGGGCAAATCCAACACAACAAGCTGCATCATGTTAGGAGTATGCTTGTCATCAGCAAGGACTAGGGAGTTTTACAGGATACAAATAATGAAATAGTGCTAAGCACAAGCAAAATCCTAAAATAAAACCTAGTTCAGTCTGCTTTCCAACAGATACTGGGAGACAAATTCACCTTTCAGCAGGACAATAACCTAAAACACAAGGCCAAATATACACTGGAGTTGCTTACAAAGACGACACTGAAAGTTTGTGAGTGGCCTAGTTACAGTTATGACTTAAATCGGCTTGAAAATCTATGGCACTACTTGAAAATGTCTGTCTAGCAATGATCAAAAACCAACTTGACAGAGCTTTAAGAATTTTGAAAATAATAATGTGCAGATATTTGTACAATACAGGTGTGCAAAGCTCTTAGAGACGTACAGTTGTAATCACTGCAAAAGGCGATTTTAACACGTACTGACTGATTTTTCTGTATTTTGTCTAGATCGTTGACAAAAAATTACAATTAAATTCATTTTAATCCCACCTTGTAACACAACAAAATGTGGAAAAAGTCGAGGGGTGTGAATACATTCTGAAGGCACCATTTCCTGTTCCCCTTTAAAGCCTGAAATCCCCGCATGAGCGTGTGTGTGTGTGTGCCCTCCTTTAACTAGTCCTGATGGCTAAAGAGATTACAGAGCGTGCTAAATGGATTGTCACAGTTCTATATCACAAACTCAGGGTGTCTCTCCTGTGATTAGCGGTGACCAGGCCTCTCTAGAACACAAAGAGAGCTTGTGTTAGGCCTGCCTCAGCCACAGCCACTTCAGGCAGCCCCAGCAGCTAATACTGTGTATCTCCCGCAATTAGTCTACATCAGCGGAACCACATGACTGACTCAAGCCTTATTTTTCTCTTTCTACAGCCCTGTCCTTTTCGAGTCTTCTCTCTCGCCCCTCCTCTTTCCCTCCCTCTCTAGTTCTGTGAGTTTCACCTCCAGACTTGGGCTGCCCAGGTTAAGAGGAGAGCCTGGGTAAGAAAGGTTTCCCTCCAAGGGACAGAGGGAAGACAGGACAGATAAACATGTCAACGTCTTCAGGGGAAATTACATCAACGTTTGCAAAACAGTTAAAGCTGCAATATGTAAATATATATATATAATGATCAGAATCTCCGATAAGTTGCATCCAATGTGATGAAACAGCAACAATCTGAAAAGGGAAAGCGAGTAAAACCTGGATTTACGTTCAGAGTGGCGAGAACTAGCGTGGGGAGTTCAAGAGATTCAAAACCGGCCCAGTGCGCATTTTTTCCTGCTGAAAAGGTAAGACATAGCTAGCTAGGTACAGTTGAAATCTGAAATGTACATACACCTTAGCCAAATACATTTAAACTCAGTTTTTCACAATTCCTGACATTAAATACTAGTAAAAATTCCTTGTCTTAGGTCAGTTAGGATCACCACTTTATTTTAAGAATGTGAAAAGTCAGAATAATAGTAGAGAGAATGATTTATTTCAGCTTGTATTTCTTTCATCACATTCCCAGTGGGTCAGAAGTTCACATACTACCAAATACTAATTGAGTGTATTGCCTATAAATTGTTTAACTTGGGTCAAACGTTTCAGGTAGCCTTCCACAAGCTTCCCACAATAAGTTGGTTGAATTGTGTCCCATTCCTCCTGACAGAACTGGTGTAACAGTCAGGTTTGTAGGCCTCCTTGCTCGCACACACTTTTTCAGTTCTACCCACACATTTTTTAGGATTGCAGTCAGGGCTTTGTGATGGCCACTCCAATACCTTGAATTTGTTGCCCTTAAGCCATTTTGTCACAACTTTGGAAGTATGCTTGGGGTCATTTGGAAGACCCATTTGCGACCAAGCTTTAACTTTCTGACTGATCTCTAGAGACGTTGCTTCAATACATCCACATCATTTTCCTTCCTCATGATGCCATCTATTTTGTGCAGCAAAGCACCCCCACAACATGATTCTGCCACCCCCGTGCTTCACGGTTGGGACGGCGTTCTTCGGTTTGCAAGCGTCCCCCTTTTTCCTCCAAACATAGAGAAAGTCATTATGGCCAAACAGTTCTATTTTTGTTTCATCAGACCAGAGGATTTTTCTTTGTCTTTGTCCCCATGTGCAGTTGCAAACCGTAGTCTGGCTTTTTTATGGCGGTTTTGGAGCAGTGATTTCTTCCTTGCTGAGCGGCCTTTCAGGTTATGTTGATATAGGACTTGATTAACTGTGGATATAGATACTTTTGTACCTGTTTACTCCAGCATCTTCACAAGGTCCTTTGCTGTCGTTCTGGGATTGATTAGCACTTTTCTCACCAAAGTACATCTCTAGGAGACAGAACGCTTCTCCTTCCTGAGCAGTATGACGGCTGCGTGGTCCCATGGTGTTTATACTTGCATACTATTGTTTGTACAGATGAACGTGGTACCTTCAGGCATTTGGAAATTGCTCCCAAGGATGAACCAGACTTGTGGAGGTCTACAATCTTTTTTCTGAGGTCTTGGCTGATTTATTTTGATTTCCCATGATGTCGAACAAAGAGGCACTGAGTTTGAAGGTAGGCCTTGAAATACATCCACAGGTACACCTCCAATTGACTCAAATTATGTCAATTAGCCTATCCGAAGCTTCTAGAGCCATGACAAAATTTTCTGGAATTGACCCACTGGAATTGTGATATAGTGAATTAAGTGAAATAATCTGTCTGTAAACAATTGTTGGAAGAATTACTTGTGTCATGCACAAAGTAGATGTCCTAACAGACTTGCCAAAACTATAGTTTGTTAATATGAAATCTGTGGAGTGGTTGAAAAATGAGTTTGTTTCAGGTGCATGTATTTTATGACACTCGTTTGCTACAACGCCTGGCAAGTCTGTGTTTCCAGCCCCACCATTGTCAAGTATTGGAGAATAATCCGATTGATAAGCACATACTTCAGATATGTAGCTATGTATTTTTGCCCATGTTGTCAATGCTATCATTTAATTTCCCTTCGCTGGCCAAGAACAATTGTTTTACCTAATAATAAACAAGTCATCTTCTAATGCCATGCAGCTACACTGGGGGCCAAAAGTTTGGAATATTACTAATTCAAGGGTTTTTCCTTTATTTGCACTATTTTTTACATTGTAGAATAAAAATGAAGACATCAAAACTATGACATAACACATATGGAATCATGTAGTAACCAAAAAATTATATTTTATATTTGAGATTCTTCAAATAGTCACACTTTGCCTTGATGACAGCTTTGCACACTCTTGGCATTCTCTCAACCAGCTTCACCTGGAATTCTTTTCCATCAGTCTTGAAGGAGTTCCCACATATGCTGAGCACTTGTTGGCTGATTTTCCTTCATTGCGGTCCGACTCATCCCAAACCATCTAAATCTGGTTGAGGTTGGAACCAAAAATCTAAACTTGGGACTACAGACCAAAGGACAAATTTCCACCGGTCCAATGTCCATTGCTCGTGTTTCTTGGCCCAAGCAAGTCTCTTCTTCTTATTGGTGTCCTTTAGTAGTGGTTTCTTTGCAGGAATTTGACCATGAAGGCCTGATTCACACAGTCTCCTCTGAACAGTTGTTGTTGAGGTGTGTCTGTTACTTGAACTCTGTGAAGCATTTATTTGGGCAGCAATCGGAGGCTGGTAACTCTAACGAACTTTTCTGCAGCAGAGGCATTTCTGGGTCTTCCATTCCTGTGGTGGTCCTCATGAAGCTGGTTGAGAGAATGCCATGAGTGTGCAAAGCTGTCATCAAGGCAAAGGGTTTCTACTTTGAAGAATATGTAAATATTGTTTATTGTGGGCAACAATAAACTTGAGAAACAATATTTGTGCATTCTTTATATAGCATATATGCATCATTATTGTACTTTTACGTTTATATACTGAACTGTTCCCTTTCTTGGATATATATGCTCCTGACGGTTTTCACTTAAAATTAGCAGACCTAGAGGAGGGTTGATATCCAGGAAGACGGATGGACTACCCTGGTGTAAATACAGTACAAAACAAGTCAGTCCAATTACAGAGATTAGGTCAAATAAAGGTTTATTAGGTAGATAAACAAGAATACAAGGTAAACTCTAACTTTCTCAAAATAACAAAAGCACAGTGTTAGGAAAACATTCAGATAAATTACTGAACTGATATGAAAAAGAAAAAAAACACAAAAATACGTACAAAGAGATCACCAAATGTAATATTTTTCCTAATTGGTATACAAATGAAAAATAAAGTACAGTGTAGTCGTGGAAAGTGTTTAACTGTTAAGTAAACATATTTGGTAATAAATCAATAGAATAGTGCAGTGGTGAAATGCCAGCAGTTGTGTAATTCGTTGGATTTAAGCATTTAGCAGTCTGTGAACTTGGAGCGGTCTCTGGTGTTACTGCTGGTTGATTTACTGTGCCGTCTTCCGGAGTGAAGACATCAGAGCTCTACAGCCTAGGGATCACCACTCTGTTCTTGTCCCATGGCTCCATACTGCCAAACAACACAGTCTTTATGCTGCATGTCTATACTGCTTGTGATCGGTGCCTAGATTGTGTAGATCGGCCAATGTCAAAATGTCATTTCTGGTAGATCGGACAAGCCGCAAATCCACTCCTCCAGGCAAAGAAGTTCCATGTGTTCCATCCTGCTCACACATCTGTCCAGTCCCTGACCGCATCACTTCCTCTCAAGGTAAAAAAAAAAAAAAAGAATCTCCCAGCAATTCAGGGAGGTGCATTAGCGGGGGCTGTCCTCGGTCTGGGATGTCTGGAGATCCTGGGATAGCTTCCCCCGAATGAGGACTGCAATGGAATCCTACAGAAAAAAAACACATGTAAACAAAACTATTAGGAATGTTTTGTAATGTTCAGTACATGGTCTATTATGTATAACTGATAATGGTAGAGTATCACACTTCTACAATCAATACACAACATCTTGATAAGCAATGTAGCTAATGAAATAACCACTTGTAGATACCAAATTAAATGCAGTAACTAGCTAGCTAGATGTTCTTGATAAATTGTGAGCTTGGGACTATAAGGTTCTATCTGTAAAAATAGGATTTTGAGATAATTGTCTTTAAAGTTCCGAAACCCTCCTGGTTTGAATGGTGTCAGCAATGTTTATATTGTATTCTTTTGTACTTAACAACATGAATTGGGGTATTTAGACTACTATATAGGCAGAGAACATGGAACAGAACAAGGCTTTTTTTTTAATGCAGATAAATAGATAGAACCAAGCTCTCGAAAATATAAAATACAATTGAATGTGTTGTCTATGAATAGGCTACATCATACTCATAGCAATTTGTTTGAAATTGGTGCACATCACCACTTGTCTATTTCACAAAGGTCTGTTTGAAAAAATGTCTAGCTAATTAGCTTGCTAGCTAGTCTAGCTAAATAGCCAGCTAGCTAGCTAAGGACTACCATAGCTCTTGAGAATATACCAAGTATATAACGTTTTACCTGTTCTGAAGACATTGTAAATTGGAATCGATTTTTCTTCTTTTCAATCTTGTCCGTAGCTGTTATCGCAGCCTAGACTCTGTTCAGAGAGGATGTTGATGTACTGCGTCATTCCAAACAGACGACCTATGAGAGCGTGTTTTTGGGGAAATTGGGTTAAAATCTAGAAATAATACAGCATTATTGCGAGAAGGGTGTACAAAAACACCTGTACACACAGTTACACAGCGCAGCTTTAAATTAACTTACATCCTCAAAACTTAGAATACATGTCACAAAATGTGTATAATTTGTTATTGAATGAGGTCATCACACCATTCATTACATACTGGCTCAACAATAATAACCATAACCATAAATAAACACATTTTTCCCTATGAAAAAGAGTATATGATACGAGATTATTAAATATTTTATAAAAGTATGCTGTATTCTTGTTCGTCAAGAAAAAAAAAAGTATAAAATACTGGCAGGAAGAATTTCACTAAAATGTGTAGAAAACTATTTGATACTGTTTGGAATTGTTGTTGAGTAAACACATGCACACACTTAGCAACATTTCTCCTGTGGCATCACACATTACAGGCAATCATCTCTCTCTTGTGCTTTATCCTGTGTAAACCAGTCAGCCTGCTAGTTAGCTAACTGTTTGTGTTGCGTTGGATGGCTAACCTGTTCAGGCATGGGTCAGGGCATAGCTCTCCACACAGACAGACAGAACCGGGCTGTTTGTTTGGAACTACAATGCTCGTTTTCTTTTCCTCCTGTCTGTTTTGCAGTTTTGAGTTTTAATGTGAGCGGCGGTGGGTTTGTGAAGATCAGGGTCAGTTTTGAGCAGAGTCTCTACTCATTATTTGTGGGGGAGAAAGCAGCTAAATTACAGTTACAGCAGCACTGCCACAGGGCAGAACAGCGCTCGCTTGCTCCTCTGTGTACAAGTCTGGAGGGAGAACCACCACCCCCTCTTGATGTGAGTATGTACAGTATGTGTGTGTTCCTGAACAGTCAACCGCTATGCCACTCTGCAGGCAGGGTTCACTTCCTCCTCCCCCTCTGGCCGCCCCCCTCCCTCTCAGGAGCCTCATTGGAGAGCCACCACGCCCACCTGGAGGAACGGGATGTATCCCCCCGCCCCCACACCTCCCCTTTTCTCCCACCTCCCCACCTCTCCCGCTCCAATCCACTGCGTCCATATTGCTGCCGGCCCCACTGCTTTAGTGCCCCCCTCCCCGCCACACTTACAGTTAGGCATTGATTTAATTCAATCCAACCTTCTGCGCTGCGTTTGAGGTTTTCCTCTCTCCCTGGCCTACCCAAACACAGCCTAGAGTCCTGCAAAACAGCCCAACTAACACACACACACACAGAGCGCCAAAGGTTCCCCAGACTGATCCACTCACAGACACAATCACCACACCAACATCCATGGCTGGAGGGCAGGGCTCCGTACTGCAACGCACACCAAACACACACACATTGCTGGTTCTGTGTGTAATACCAGCACTAATGAGCTGATAGATGTTGAACTGATGAGAGGAGAGCAAATAATTTACTTTGACCGGGAGTGAAACACACAGAGAAAATGTTCACATCTCTCTTACTCATAAGCTAGGCCTAGTTCCTAGGTCCAGACTGTATCACAACCGGCCGTGATTGGGAGTCCCGTAGGGCATCGTCCGGTTTTGGCCGGTGTAGGCCGTCATTGTAAATAAAAACGTGTTCTTGACTTGCCTAGTAAAATAAAGGTTAAATAAAAAAATAAACAATAATAAAAAAACATTTTTAAATTAGGGCACTGCCATAGAGCATGTCTGCCACCCTCTCTGACCCGTCGACTCATGCTGCCCACAATCATATGCCCAGCCCATCTCCACTAACCACAGGGAATACCATGAGAGCAATTGGATAGAAATTCCTTCCTTCTTGCACAAGGTGGTCTACTCTAGAATCCTTCTTGGTTTTTGTCTCGAAGCAGTACTGAATAGATCCGTTATGAAAAAAGGGCCCTTTTTCTTGAAAGCAGACAAAAAGTTTTAACGGGGGGGGGGGGGGGGGGGGTAATCAATGACAGTGGCCTGCCAGACAATCTCTGGACTACTCTACTCTGTCTGCCTGCAGACAACAGGGTTGTGGCTGTTCTGTTAGATGGTGTATGTTGGGTGGGCTGGTTAGCTGGTGTGTGTGTCTAAACCAACACAGTCCATCAACAATCTCACAAACACACAAACTTTCACACACACCAAGTGGATAAAGGGAAAGCAGAGATCCTTATCAAGCGTTTTAAAGGATATTGAAGTGGATCAGAGGATAGCAGAGATCCTTATCAAGCATTTTAAAGGATATTGAAGTGGATCAGAGGATAGCAGAGATCCTTATCAAGCATTTTAAAGGATATTGAAGTGGATCAGAGGATAGCAGAGATCCTTATCAAGCGTTTTAAAGGATATTAAAGTGGATCAGAGGATAGCAGAGATCCTTATCAAGCGTTTTAAAGGATATTAAAGTGGATCAGAGGATAGCAGAGATCCTTATCAAGTGTTTTAAAGGATATTGAAGTGGATCAGAGAATAGCAGAGATCCTTATCAAGTGTTTTAAAGGATATTGAAGTGGATCAGAGGATAGCAGAGATCCTTATCAAGCGTTTTGAATGATATTGAAGTGGATCGGAGGAAAGCAGAGATCCTTATCAAGCGTTTTATATATATATAGCCCCTTTAAAAAGGCAACAATCAATATTTTTCATCCCTGTTTTCCATCTTCTTTTTAAATAGTACTTTTATTTCCCTGACTGATCAAAACTCATTTTCTCATGCTCTCTTGTCTCCCTGCAGAAGACAAAGTGAACGTTTGGAACATCAAATTGCAATTAAAATCACAGTATCAAATCGATTCGTGAGAATTGCAATACATATCGTATCGGCGCCAAAGTATCGTGAAAATATTGTATAATGAGGGCCCTGGCTAATTGATCATATTTCTGTAAATGTGTGGGCAGAATGTTTTGATATTTTGCAGTGACTTTTTAGAACAAAAATTGCACACCACCTCTATAGCGAGTTTCATACACTGTCCGCGCATTCTGCAAGATTGATTGTATATTGGAAACAATTTAAAAGTAAATGCTACAGCCTCACTTCTATGCAAAATACAATTGTTTTTATCAGTAGATTATTGTGTTTCTATCTCCTGCCTTGGTATAGGCTCTGAGGCTATGATATAGGATAGGATAGGATAGGATATTTATCCCCAAGGGGAAATTTCTTTGTCAAGAAGCTACGAAAAAAACACAGGTCAGGTGCAAAATGCCAGAACGAAAATACACAAAAGACAGATACACGATACCTGATACATAGTACGGCAGTACGACAAAGTATAAAAATACAAGGAGTCTGGAGTGCAAAAAGACATACAAATACATAAAAAGACATTGCATAGTATGGGTGGATAGCTGAATATGTACACTATACATTGTTACAGAGTGTTAGGTGAAGAAGAAAAAAATAAATAAAAAAAAATATATATTGCAAGTTGATAAGGAGTATTTGCATGGTTAACTATACTATACAGGTCGATGGCAGAGAAATACTTAAATAGCTAAATGTTCGTATGATATAAGTGAGGGTAATAATAGTTTACTTAATATACCGTCTGGTTAAATGAACAGGTAAGTGAATATTTGCATGGTTAAATTAACTGTACAGGTAAATGACAGCTTTACCTGTGCCTGTTAAATAGCTAAATGTGCGTATGATATAATTTAGGGTAATAATAATAATTCCCTTAAAATACAGTTCTTAGTGCAGGGTTTGATTACAGATAAATGCACATATTGCACATTCGATATACTAAAAGCAATGAAAAAAGATACAACTGACAGGATGCTAATATGCATTCCTGAGTTAATGACTATGTAAGTTCAGTCCAAGAAATAATTACAATTTTGCACGTGATATGATATAACAACTGTACATGAATATGTACATACAGTCCTCAATGAATAAATAAGTTCTGAGTGAATGAGTGATTACAGACCAGAGTTACTCACGGATGGATGCATAATTGTTAAACTAGGTCTTAACACCCCAACAGTTCCAGGTCTATGTTGCCGACGGCACGGCACGGCACCCCGGTGAGGCATTAAATAGTTTAATAGCCGCCGGCAGGAAGGACATCCTGTAGCGCTCTCTGGCACACCGTGGTGGGATCAGTCTGTGACTGAAGGTGCTCCTCTGCATCATAACCATGCAGCAATACTGTAGCCTATACCCATACTGGTCTATTTACTGTGTTGGCAGAATGTTTCAATCAATCATTTGCAGTAATTTATGCTGTATTTGGAAAAGGTTTGTGAACAGTTTTATTGTGTCTTAACCGATGGCGGGCACAACCCAAAAACCTCAGATGATGTAAAGTATGGTCTAAGCTACATACAACATAGTATAAATACATAAATATAAAAACAAATATGAATATGTGTTTAGATAATTGATGTTAAAGGTTAAAATATGTCATAATTTGCATTTAAAAAAAGATTCAAGCTATTATAAAATAGTTTGACAACACTATTTGTAAGCTTTTACGTGATATCAAACGCAACCGTTTATCTTTTCCAGTGATAAAGACATGGATGTCTCATAATATGGTGAGGTATTCAAAATGGGTAAACTTTGAGCACCTTTATCTTCTGAATGTTCTGGCATTCAGGTTCAAAAAGTCACTTTCGGATCACTTTATTATTTTTTTTAAATGGATGCTATCAAAAAGTGATTGAATTCAAATGGATTTACCAATAGTCTATTTCATGTTTTGCTGTATGTGATCCCGTAGGCAGCCGGTTCATAGTCTACAGTCGGTGAAAATGACAGTTGATCTTTTACTTTATAGTATGTATGCTAGTACTGTTTGTAGCCTACTTCAATAATTCTTTAAAAATTAGTAGCCTAGACAAGTCCAGAATTACTTTTAGTGTAAGAGCTGTTTGAAAAGACTGCCAGAAAGTTCAGCCTGTTTTGGTGGGATGGAGTTTTGGCCTGCATAAATTAGTTAATAGACCAATAAGAAAGAGTTCCAAACCTCTCTGCCAATAACAGCTAGTTTTCAGTTTTCCCCTCCCCACTCCCAGACAGCCCTAGCAAAATGTTGCTTGATAAATTGCTCTTTGCTAAGAAGTTATTTTTCATTATTTTTGACAATTCTAATTGAAAACAATCACAGTAAGTACTTATTACCCAGAAATTATTTTATATTGAGATGAAAACATCTCTGCATTGAACCTTTAAAACATTCTGCCCACACCTCTACAGAAATGTGATCATTCGTATAGAACCTGCCGTAGCCTAATCCCAATAGTTCCAAATTATACAGCAAATATTGTCACCATAAAGGTGAATGGCGGGCGTTTTCCTGATGGAGTTACAATGCTCGTTCACGTGCGCACAATTTTAAGACAGGTCTGATTTATAATGGGAAACGTATGTATTTTTGACATATGTATTCTTTTCAGAAATGGTGCATGCAAATATTTAGTTAGAAATGTACGCAACGGTTATAAATGAGGCCCCGAACGCAGGCCTTGATATGTGATCACGACCCTAGCCTAAATGGGGCGTATGGATATGTTATATCTGGACGGGTTTGCGCTGAGGCCTCTACAGTCCTCTCACTGCGCGTCCCTCCGAGCTCTAGCGCCTTACTGACGAGTCCGAGACACGCGCCACTCAATACGACAGACAACGACTCCCCACCAATCAGATTACCTCGCCCTCCAATCACATTAGGACACAGCGCTTGGGGGAAGGATATGGGTGAATCAAGGTGCTAAGGCCCGCTGAGTGAGTTAGGTCCATGGCTGACTGGCACATATTACACCTAGGTTGTCTGTGTGTGTGTGTGCGTCAACATATTGCACCTGGACCAAGGTAGATCAACAGTAGAGAGATAAAGAGATCAACTATGTTCAGGTGACGCAGGTACACTTAAGGACGTAACATTACAAGAGATAATGTAATGCATTCTGAAGGAGTGATGGATGGATGTGGCTGGGATGAGGCCCAGCCGGGGTGTCCCTGCTGGATACTCTCATAATATACACGTTAATGCACCGGGGGGGGCAGGGGGGGGTTGTTTGCGTGTAAGCCTGCATGTCAGTGTAAGTATGCCATGGACTCACAAAGAAACTTTACACTCACACTTTGTCGGACCTCTTGTCTTTGTCTTTCGCTCTGTCCTTGTCTCGGTCTCGGTCCCTGTCCTTGTCTCGGTCCCTGCACTTGTCCCTCTCCCTTTCCTTCTCTTTGTCGCGGCCCTTCCGCCGGCTAGGGTCTCGGCTGTGGCTGCGGCTCTTCTTGCGGCTGGACCGGCCGCTGCTCCTGCTGCGAGACCGCCGCCGCTCACGAGACCTGGAGAGACAACACCACACGATCAGAATCACACAAAAATATAGATAAAAAGTATGTCAAGTATGTAAATAAATATACTGTAATAGTAACAATGTCCGAAGAGGCAGTTAATAATAATATAATAATATAAGGGGTGCTTATATTTGTACTGTTAAACACAAATGTGGAATGGAACTGTGTTTCTTGCATATCCCAACTCCCTCAGACACCTGCAGGGAGTGGGGTCACGGCCAGGGTCACCATTGTCCAGCACCCCTGGCGCAATTAGGGTTAAGTGCCTTGCTCAAGGGCACAGCGACAGACGTTTCACCTTGTCGGCTTCGGTAATAGAGCCAGCAGCCTTTAGTTTACTGGCCCAATGTTCTAACTTCGAGGCTACCTGCTGCCCCAGTTAGCACAAGAGCTAACACTATCCAGCATGATTCTGACATGCAACCAAAACCACATCACGCAGGGTAATCTAGGTCCCATATGTGATGACTCCCAAGGCCTTGGGTCAATCAGTTAGAGAGGACTTTATGTACTGTAGGGCCTATGTAACTTCTAATGCCTTGTGTCATGTTATTCATTGTTTAAATGTTGAAAAGACACAATTAAAAAGTAATACAAATCAGACTGTTCGAGAGCGAGAGATAGAGGCCAGAGAGTGGGAAATAGTTACTAGTTGCCGGGGTGACGGCGGTTAATTTACAGATTATGGTTAGGGCAGCAGCCTATTGTAAAACCAGAGTCGCCGTTGATCAGAAACCGATGGTTGGATATGGGCGACTGGCTGGAGATGGGGGCAATTAGGTAGAGCTTCAGATGGCGGCCTTATCGATCCTGACAGTCAGTGGGATGGATCCCTGAATACACACAGATACACACACACACACACACACACACACACACAGGAACTAGTTGGAGAGATTTACTGGGCTACTTATAGAGACAGGCTGGCTGGGCCGGCCTTCAGAGCCCATTGACACACTGGCAGTCGCTGCTGCCTCTTTCACACACACCTCCGTGGAGTGGAGAGACTACAGTGTCTGCTTACGCATTCACACCTCTATTGATTCAGATAAGTCATTTTCAATACGCTGCCAGTCGGAGGCTGATGGGTGTGTGTGTGTGTGTGTAGGGGGCGATGGAGGAGAGTGTGTGTGTGTGACAGTGACAACGTGAAAAGAAGCCTGTAAAAAAGAAAAGGAGGAAGCTAAGGTGTTATATTCTATCATCTATCATTTTATTGATTTCTCTATGAAAACAGTCCGAGAATCTTTATTGCTTACTTTCCTCTTTATTAGTTTGCCATTTGAAATATCATGAACTAATAATATTTCTCCAAGGTGTGTCACAATAATCTGTGGACAACTGTTGAATACAGGTTCCCCCTGTTAATATAATCTTAATCATTATGATATCATTTGCCTGGCTACCCAAACTCCTTTCTCCTGCCAAACGCTATGCCATGCCCACGGACGTAAGTCTCTTCTTCACAATGAGTCTGGACCTGAGTACCTCCTCAACAATTACAAGAACGCAAACACATTTTAACCGTTGTGATTGGTCCCAGAAACCAAGGAGCCAGAACACCCGTGGGTAAAGCAGCATTTAGAAAATGTGTAATTGGCTTTGATACTTTGAAATGATCCAATCGCTGATGTCTTTTTTTTTGTACAACAACCCTCATTTTGACATCACCACAAATGACTTCAATGGTGGCAGTCTCAGACTGAGGTATGTAGCGATACCGCACACGTGCAAGAGGGAGAAAATCACCTGTGGTTTGCAAAGCCTTGTCAGAATTAGAGCTAGATGAATACAACACATCAGAGATGTCTGTGTAAGGTGGTTATATCACCAGAGAACTGGCAAACCACCCAGCCTTAACGTCCTGGGGGAATACGTATAGGTTTATTACTCGAATCAGCCTCCCGCCTGGAAGACCCACAGGCCAATCCACAGACTTTGTTGTGGGAAAATGCGTGTGTGGTACGACAACGTATGTGAGACGAGGAATTGGACACTGTCCATTTTCTGTTTTGCTCTGTGTGTGTGTGTGTGGGGGGGGGGGGGGGGTGATTGTGTGTGCGTGTCCAATTGCTACATATGGAGAAACACAAGCGTAGTCTTATTTTAGCAGCCAAGCAACTTGTGGCAAGCGGATGCAATAAACACAAAATCAGCGGCTGCTTTTCTGAACGAGAGGGGGGGTGGCAGCCACACACTTCTGGGGTCTGTACCAAATTACATTCACTGTAGTTAATAGAGTGAGGCTATGCTGTTAAATGTCAATTTCATTACCAAGCCCTTCCCCTTGGAGAATGATTAGCTCGTTTAAGGCCAGGGGTAAATGTATTAATGCAAGACACACAGATAAACAGCATCAACCCCTACCCCATGGCAAGGCCCTACCTATTTTACATTTTATTTGGGTTATTATCTTGGGAGAAAATGGTTCCCCTATGGCCTAAACATATTCTCATTTCTATTAAAAGGGCCTTGCTGTTTTCTCCCTCTCCCCCCCTTCTATTCGCCGAGCCAATCCATTAAATCGGGCTGCCGCTATTGGCTAGGGCAATTTTCTCCGTGAATTATCAATAAAGTAATTACCAGTGTGTTGGAGCGAGGTTGGGGAGCTTATCGCTGGGTGACCCCCCACGCTCACCCTGGATATGATCACTAACCACAACCCATTTGGGTAATTATATCGTCGGGGGTGTGAAGCCTGGATGGCGGTGTCGTCGCCCTGCGTTATCTGTCTGTATTATATTTCGGAGGCTAAACATGTTTTTCATTGAAAATTGGACATTAATGGCAGCCACATGATACCACTAGTGCTGGAAAACAGGCTAAAGTCTCGACTGGAATCCGACCCTGGTCAAATCATTATTCATGCCTCCCCCTCTCCCTCCTCCACCTCCCTCCACATCCAAGCAGTGACGACAGCCTGGAACTCTCTCTCTCTCATCCATCCATCCATCCACTCTATAGTCTTTCAGCTGGGGACTGTGGCCCTCTACTCCCAGGGGACAACGACCACTACTAACAATCCATACTCTCTAAGTACGGTAGACAAAGGTACAAACATAGCCATAAATGCTACATCCACAGTGCAAAGTGGGTATATTACATCAGCCGTTTAAGCAGGCACTTTTATCCAAAGTGACCTATAGCACAGGGAGCGCATATATTTTATGTATATGTGATCTCTGTGGGTGTCGAACCCCCGACCCTGGCGCTGCTAGCACCACGCTCTTAACACAGAACCAGTGATGGTTAGTCTATATCTTGACATTAGGGAAGATTTCCTATTGTCAGTGTGGTCAATCTTTGATTAATGGGCTATGCCTATGTGAAAGAGAAGTCTCGGATTCCACTGGTGATTGTCATGTCGTCACTCTGTTTCGATAAGTGGCTCTTTCTAAGCACCTGACTGATGGATTCTGATGGGGCTGCTGTACTAGGACTGGGCCTGTGAGAGACCAGGGTGACCACTGCGCAGGCAACTCAAATATTTGCACAAATGTTTGCCCTTTAATATCAATACACAATTGAAGATAAAGTCAAAAGTCACACGCAAGTTAGTCCTTTGGCCCCATGTCTCGACTAGGACTCTTTCTACAACATACAAGGTCTGGTATTTCAACCAAAACTCCAACAATACAAGACATAGAAACCACATCTGACAGAAAACTATATATATATAAAAAATAAAAAAGACATTTCAGGAACTTCATTAAAGCGTCTACCCCCGCCGAACTCCTCCAGAGAGAACACACACACACACACACACACACACACACACACACACGGACACACACACAGCAGCTGTTTCACATTCAAGTTAAAAGTGATTTTCATGATACTGTTCGAAAGCAAAGCACCTTGAATGAGCAATAGCTGCATTTCCTGCTGCCAAGTATCCAAAACAGCTGTTCCTCCCCAGCGCTGCCCGCAACACAATGCAAATATGTCAACCATCCAGCATTTATTACTTTTGAGTGCTCTTCAAACGCTGTGTCAGACACAAGTCTAATTTATGATATTCCCCTAATTACGATAGCTGTTGAAATCATTTCCCAAGCTGTTTCCCTCTTCCAAGCAGCCATATTATCTGTACTCTCAGTTCACAGTCACACACACGCAAAAAGAAAAAGCACATAAAATGACAAGCGATGTAAAGTAGCTGATTGCTAGCACAATTAACACAGCAACCATGAATGATTCCCCATAAAAAAAAAACATGAACGTCGACAGTAAATATCTATAACAGTTTACTTTAAATTAGCTTACAGCTGACAACTGTCCAACAGTCTGCTGGACTTGAGGAAAATAAATCGGCACCCGTTTAAGCCCACCCGCCCATAGGTCAAGTCATTGAGCCAAGTTCAAAGGCCTTCAAAGGCTGCTTAGATCTACATGAACCCACTTTGCTAATAGGTTAAAAAAAAGAACTAATAATAATTAGAAAAATAGTGACTTTCAACGAGAGAAACAAAATTGAATGAAATCTTCATCGGCGCAGTTGACCTCCGAGCTAGCCCTGCTGGCACCATGTGCCCACTGTCACTCACCGACGACACCACAATCCTAAACTGGACTGTCTGGTGACCCCGGGCATCGCGGCCCGCCACGACGCCCTTCAGCAGCTGGAGCGAAAGGCGTGATGGAGCGACTTTTCAGTCACTGAACCCAAATACAGGGTCAAGTGGAGGTCAAACCCCGAGGCGAGGTGCTAACTCACTAACTCAACCAATTTCGCCAGAGCTAGTCATTCAACAACTCATTTATTTTCTTATTTTTCTTACACTAGGGTTTACTCCAAAAATAGGAAAAACCTTTTAGATTTTCCATGCAGTTTCCTTTTATCTTGGTTGCAGCAGACAGAGAAATGGTAGGACACACAGACGTTTCAGTGTCAAACCTTAACTGTGTGTATTTAATGTGGGTTTGACAATTAGCCGTGTGGAGTTTGGTATGTGAGAGGAGAGTCATTTTGTTGTTTCATTGCAACACATAGTTGAGTGTGGCTCCATCTGCGCAGGGTGGAGAGAAAGAAGGGGAGAGGCGGACTACTCAGACAGCCGTGCTTCAGACAAAACGTGTTCTTAATTAGCAGGTGTGCTCTTAGGGGTAAGATGATGGGGGAGGCTTTCCCCCTCCTTCCTTTTTATAGATGTGTATTTATGAAGTGGTGGAAGATCTGAGGCCCTTACCATAACAGTGTTTTACTGTTTAAATGTGGACGGTGATGCCGTATGCGCTTAAGTGATTTAGGGAACCTCACAACTGTGGTATAAGAAAAATCATAAACGCTGAGACGAAACATATGGGCTCACTGTAAAAGGGAGGGAGAAAAAGGGGCGACACAAAGCAGACGCGCATTCCACCTCCGAGGGGGAAACTACACTTAATTAAACAAATAAGTGCATCTGAAATATCGCCTCGTAAAACCCCCCCAAACGATTCGTTTTACGCCGACAGAGTGAAACGAAAGTTGATGTGAGAGAGAGTGAGGATTTAAATTATATTTCTTCAGAAATACATTCCGAGCTGATGTTGAGAACAGGGCGCCTCCCAAAGACAGACAAAAAAAATATGCTTCGCTGCGCATCATGAAAGTGTCTGATGCCAAATAAAAAAACTGATTTGGAGAAACTGATCAATCTGGGGCTTCTTACGAGACGGCTCTCTAACTGATGGGGTTTCATCAGGCCGTACGACACACTGCAGCCGATTGCTGACAGCCCAATAACCATGGGGCTCGCTTCAAAGAGGACCTCATTGCTCTATATCAGGTCCCTTAAATCCACATACACACACACAGGAACGCACGCACACACACACACACACACACACACTATTCACTGACGAAGCTTTGACTGCCTCCTTCACTTCTCAGTGTTCAACTGGGTAACATATCCAAAAATGCACTATAAATCAATACGATAAATATCATATTACAAAATAAAAAATAAAATGCAAACGGTATGATTTGTTCTGAAAGTCCAGTTGTTCCAATGCAGAGATTCTCTGCTGATGATAACCTTGTCGTGAGCCTGACCACCATAACATGCCACTATCGCTGCAATAGCATACACAACATCCTGCGTGTTATCTGCAGGGGATGTTATACTGAGAACGACCTGATAGAGGACAGGCTAATGGTGGGCTAATAGTGCTACAGGATTGGTGGGCTCAATTCTGTATCAATTCAGTAAATTCAGGGATTTGGGGAAATGAATTAAATTCTAATTCAAGAATGGGAATGGAAAAAAACACAATTAAACAACATTTCCAGAGGGAGCGAGAGCCACCCACCAGAGAGAGATAGCCCAGAGTCTCCTGGGGAATCTACTGCTCCTGAGAAGAAGCACTGAGGTACTTAAACACACTCCTCCAACCAATCACAGAGAGCAGGGTGGCCACATGACACATTTCCCCACTTCCTCTTCGTGTCTCCGACTTGGCCAGGAGCTCCACCACAGGACGCCCCCAGCCGGACGGACAGAACGAAGGAAAAGAAAGAAAGAAATATACTCTCCAAAACTCACGCACATTGAGAAAGTGTTTCATTACTTTTCAAAGAGTGTCCGGACTTCAGTCAAGAAGCACATGATCCCGATAAAATGTTTTCATTTTGCCATCCTTTTTTTACAATTAAAATATTAAATGGATAAGTGAAACCACATTTCCCCCTGCCTGTACGTGGATAGAAGACAAGTGCTGCCTGCCTGGGAGATTCCATTAGTCCACAATTTGCTTGCCGGCTGTTCTGTTCTGGGGAGGGTGGAGGAGGGGGTGACAGTGGTTCATCTGACAGGCCAGTGCACATGGCTCTGCTTAGCAAGCACACACACATCACTAGTTGTCTAGGGAAAAAGAAAGGAAAGGGGGATACTAGTCAGTTGTACAACAATGAATTCAACTGAAATGTGTCTTACACATTTAACCCAACCCCTCTGAATCAGCCTTAATCGACATCGTCTTCGGCGCCCAGGGAACAGTAGGTTAACTGCCTTGACAGATTTTTACCTTGTCAGCTCAGGGATGCGATCCAGCAACCTTTCGGTTACTGACCCAACGCTCCTACTCTCCAGGCCACCTGCCGCCTAGCCTAGGGGAGACATGTCCTGCTAAGTATTCAAACAAAGCTGTCAGTGAGTCATAAGTAGGACGCTGGTATCTGGTAAAGAGCCCAATCTGTGGCTGTGGCTCTGGGCCTAGGTTACCATAGGGCACCTCAGGAAGGCAGGCAGTGTATGTTTTAAGTCACAGAAAATGGCTACTGAATGGAGCAGCGTGTGTAGTGTACCTTACGGCTGCAGAAATGTGTGGAGGTGGTGGGGGAGGCAGAGGAGGAGGGTAGACCACGTGGACATACGGTGGCCGTTCATCGCTGCTTAATTGAGAGGGAGCCATGGCCGTTCGTTAAGGAAAAAATAAAAACCTGAAAAGTGCTGAATAAAAGTAAAAAAACAGAGAACTTTGCCGGTCGGCTACTTGATGGGGTGACCTCCCGAGTCAGACAGGGGTGCATCGGTGAGCCTGAGCCCCCGTCGGGAGTGAGTGGCACGGCTGGGCCGTGGGGGTGCGACGCAAGGTGCCCCCTTTTCCCCCCTCACTTTCCCCACACAGCGTCATTAAACCTAGGGTTCCGCCGCCACTCGCTCCAAACAGCTCAATGACAACATACGGGCCTGCCAATTAGAAATAATTAGGCAGTCATTTTGGTGGCAAGTCTTTTTAAGTGCATATATAACGATGCAATGATGCTTATTAGCCGGCCCGAGTGAGCCGAGACTCAAACGGCCGCCGAAATAATTATGCCACTGATCACAAAGCGTCTGCACATCTCTGTACTTCACCTTAATGCGTTTCAAAAATCCACTTCATTACCTCCAGTAATTAATCCTCCATTAATTGCAGGAAAAGCCCAGTTTACCTCCCTTCGTTTCTAATTATCATCTTATAAATAGTTATGGTTCTAATTAATGTGTTCATTAGGCAGGATATTTTTCTCAAAGCCGCGCTCGGAGCCAAAGGTTCAGCGTCTCTCTCAGAAGCCTAACCAGCCAGAAGGTGAGGCCATTCTGGTTGCATTTGCTTTTATTTTACTACATTCAACCTCCTAATTGGCATTTAAAACCCAATTTGGAAGAACTTCAAGAAGCTTAAATGGAGGAGAAAACTAGGAAAGGGAGAGATTCATTTTGTATTCAGTTTTCCGATACCAGGGCAAAGAGTATTTCTATCTCTCTCTTTCTCACACACTTTCTCTCTCTCTCTCCTCTCTCTCTATCACACCCTGGCCAAATGGGCGAGCTTTTCGACGTGATGAAATTAACGTCCAGCTCATTGTGTATTAGGAGCCGCTGCCATCTTTCTCCAAACCGGTCCAAATGTGGACTGACAGGTGAATGACATATCCGTTCTTTGTGGGATCCTTAAAAGAGCTAGCTAGATGCTAGTACTACACAGTGAAGGCAGAATCCTGAGCTCTTGCTTTGAAGGCCAGAGGGCCAGCCATGAAGAACTGAGAAAGAACGTAAAGGCCCAGTCAAAGCGAAAGCCTCTGGACAATAAATACATTAGACGAGAGCGGTGCGAGCGAGGTCAAGGCAGAACAATGGCCCCTAATATTTACAGAGATCAAGCAATCTGACGGGTAATGACATTGTTGTCATGGTTTTCTTCACAATTCGCAATCAGGAGCCGTTGCTGTTTGATGGAACAATCGATCATCGTTTCTGACACGGGATGAATTCAGAACAATGTGTAGTCGAGCTCGAGTCTAAGGTGGTTCCTATGAGATGCTCAAACACAGTCTGAGTTTCCTGTGGCAACACACAATAGGGTCAGTGTAAACAAAACCAACGTTATATTTTCTGTTATATGAACTGAAATAAAACAAAAAAACAGATCCATTTTTTATTAGGAAACCCTAAAAACTAATGAACCATTAAATCTGTCTACTCCAAAGCATTGGCAAGTCAGATTATTCCATTTGGGCTATCACAAAGCCTTGTGTGAGATTGTGTGTGTGTGTGTGTGTGTGTGTGTGTACATGCGCTCGTGTGTGTGTTTGTTTAGCGGCAGGACAGACTCTGGCAGATCTGCCGAGCCGCTAGGTTTCCACCCAGGGGAGTGTGGCTGGGGGCTGGTGCCAAGTGTGTGCCTGGAGGAGGGGGGGTGGAAGGGGGGGGGTTGGCAGGAGAGGGGAACAGTGCCTCGCGGCGAGCCAGGGATGAAAGGGCCCGTCCGTGTCAGTCACTTACTCCTCTCTTTGGTAAATAAAGGTTTCTGACAACAAAGCAACGAGCAGTGCTTGACTGGCCTTTAAAAGGAGACTAATAAAAAAGACTGGAAGCAGAGGGAAAAACCTCTGAAAAAGCACCTCAGATCCTCCAAACTGGAAGCATGTTGATTTTTATGAAGTAAAGAGCATGCACCACAACCAAACCGGGTCATCTTTTAGTATAAAGCAACATTATGTATAAGTCGGGTATAATGCGAGGACTGAAGGATAACCAAATATCCCTCGCCACCTGTAGGAGGTGAATGGGGGGGGGGTTCTCTCGTCTGATTCTCATTCCCCCTGCTCCACCCTTCCTCCTCCTCCTCCTTACACTTAGTGACCTTGCACGAGCCCCTAGCACGGAGCAGTCAGGAAAAGCCATCAAGCAGACGTACTGCGGCCGCCCGCACCTCACTTCATTACACCAGCAAATTGACGTGCAAAATAAATATTGGGCCATCACTTACGCCTTGTGTGATCTTTCAACGGCGAGCCGAGAAAGCATCTAATACTCCGATGAGAGGGCTTCCCATTCTGAAACCTCTAAGCTGGACGGAGGGACGGACGGACGGACGCACGCGCACACACATACTACCCCAACCTGCACACTAGTGCAGTCTTAGGCACTCCTAGTCGCTCCAGAGCGCCTGATTGGAGCAATAGTGTTTCTTGGATGAGTTCACTATCCTTAGGAGAGGGGGGCATGGTAATTAGGGGCCCTCCTGACACAGACGACAATCACACTGATCTAACCGCTCAGTAGTTATACGGCCTAAACCCTTACACAAGCACTATGCCCCCTAAACAGAACATGCCTCTGAAATATTAATGAGAGAAATGTAAGCATCTTTGTGTGTGTAAGTGTGTGTAAGTGGGTGGGTGCATGCCTGGATGCGTTTGTGACGTCTGGTGTTTGAGGTCAAGTGGCGGATTAGTAACTCTACGATGGCCTCCATCTCTCTTCTGTGAACCTGCCATTGATTTAACACTGACTGACGGCCAAGGCTTTAACCTGTAACTCTCCTGCCCCCCATCCTTCACCCCGATAACTTCAAACTTCCCCTAAAATGTTCCTGCGATCCCTCCGTAATTCTTCACTGTGTTGTCTTTGTTGGAGCGGGTTTAGTTGAGTTCTGATAGACGTGTGCTCGGTGCCTAGCCATCCCCAGTGAACTGGAGCCGGCTCGGTGAACTGAGCCATGACACCTCTCCATATAACGTTGGCTGGGTGATCTGACTCCTCTGATCAAAGGGAATAAACATTAATGACTAATGGGTAATCTGCTACACTTGTCTGTTTTACATTTCGGGGGGGAGGGGGGTAGATTGGCCGCCTCTGGGGGGATGGGGGAATCTCCTCTCTTCAAATCATTTTCTGATTGCAAAAAGAAAGAGGGAGTCGCTTTGGAATAGTAAACACAAGGGCTTCATAGAACATTATTCTGATTTCCTATATAGATTTTGTATTTATACATAAAGGATTCTAAAGAAGGTAATATCTCCCCCAACCCCACCAACTGTCCTAATCTTCTCCCCCGCAATATTTCCATGCAGCTGCTACTATTCTCATTCCTCTGAATAATATCCCTCACTACTCCCATCCTTTTTCTCCCCCCTCTCTCTTCCCTCTCTCTCATATTCTATATCTCATGCCACGTGGGCGTCCCAGCCTGCTGCGAGCGAGCGCCTCATATCCTGTCAGCGTATCAATCACAGGGGCCCTGTCCACTCAATCCACCTCTGATTGATAAGGCAGCCTCGACCAAAACCCTTTTAACACGACAGTGACAGATAGCAGCCCAAACCATGGCAACCTGTTCCACTTAGCTCACACACACTGGGAGGCTGGGTGGTACTGGGACACGTGACCCCCCCCCCCCCCCCCCCTCCCATCCCCCACCCCAGGCAGCAGCACCCCCAGTATATATGCATATAGTCTAGCTTGCCACCCACTGACTGCGTTTAGAGGTTCGGTTCAACCTCCATGAGATGCATACAGACAGATAAGACAGATAAAGTAGATAGATGATGTAGACTAGTGATATTAATCAGGAAAGTTATAGGCCTATACTTCGCACAATCAGTGGTATGCGATCTGGAATCAAATCCATATAAACTGCAAACCCTGACATTATTTTAGAACTTTCATGAGTTTCCCCCTGCTTCAGTGAACCCAACAGGTATGAACTGTTGCAGTTTGCGCTAATAGCAACTAGTGTGAAACGGTCAGTAGCTTGCTGCGGTGCGTGGCTCGACGGACTGGCGTTGCCGCAGATTGGCCTTTGTCAAGTCAGACATTAGGAAACGTATTCCACCACTTAACATTCAGGTTGCAGCGCCCCCCCCCCTCCCCCCCTCACAGCTCTGCTTAAGCCGATTACAGGGGCTTCCCCCTTTAATTACTTTGCTTCATTTGTTAACACAGAGATATCATCGACTGTAATTCCAAATCTCCCTACTACTTTCATGTGACACTGGCATTAATGCCTGTTTGGTTTGGGGGGGGGGGGGTGTTGTTTTAATCAACGCTGTCGTTGGCGGAGCGTCGCAAAAGAACAGCTGTGCTTTGCCAATGTGTGCGCGTGTGTGTATACATGTGTATAAACAATGTAATTCTCCATGTAAGAAGGGTACCTCCACCCAATTAAGCTCCCCTGTTAGCTACGACAGTCCAGAGCCTCCGTCACCAATTTCCTTTATCACAGCCATCTCATCTAACCTCCTTTGTGACTAAAATGGTTTGCCAATTCTTCCCTGTAGCCATACAACAAGTAAACAAGGGGCCTTGTGTGCATACATTATTAAAAAGCCTTATCTTCTAGTTCTAACAGATTTTAACAGAGTTTACTGGTTAATTTGCACAGATTTGCAATGTTAATGACATGGACAACCACGCATAGAGCCTCCCCCATTTTGTGTCTACCAGAAAGCCATCCAATGACATTGCGTGTGTGTGTGCCTAAGTTTGTTTGTGTGTGTGTCATTAGCTGTCACAGTCTCTTTAATGACAGCCTGCCACATGATAATGGCCTTCGCCACCACAGCAAACAAACCACACTGAGCTGCTGTTGCCTGCTCGGCTGGCACAAACACACACACACACGCACGCGCACATCCACACATGCAAACGCACCTACTAAGTCCCTACAAATGTTGTTTTTGTTGATTGAGTATGTTTAGCTGTAAACAGCAAGCAAAATGGCAACATTCAGTGTGATAAAATGTCATTACATTGTGAAATTGAGCCAAAATGTGGCGTGTGCACGGTAGTCAGGTACCTATTGACAGCCAGCACCTGCTACTGGCCATTCTCATACCAACAAAACGATGGTAGTTCCACTATAAGCCCTTCTCTCATCCGACCCAACCCCCAGCAAGTCCCCCCATCCCCACTACCTCAGTCCCCATCATACCTGCGGGTGCGGCTGCGTGACCTATGGGAGCGGTTGATCCTGCCTCTGTCTTTATCGCCGCTCCGACTCCTTCTCCTTCTCCTGCGGGACGAGCCGTGGGACGAGCTGCTGCTGGACCGCCGCCTGCGTCTGACACACAGACACACACACACACAGGTTAATTCCAGTCATTGAATGGCGCGTTGTGCTGGTTTAAGTTGCAAATCTTCTTCTTCTTCTTCTTAACCAGATATCAACCCCCTGGCTCACCCACTCACAACCACTCCCGTGCTTCCGGCCCAAGGAGTAGATCCTCTCTCATTCTCTGTGTTCTTACCTGCCTTTCACAACATGTTAGACTGAATAACAGAGAAGACTCTCCCAGTCCCATCTCATACATAAAATAACTTATATATTCCTCACAATCCTAATTTGGCGTGCTGTTAATTTTGGTAATCAAATAATTCCCTCATTACTTTCCATACCTAGCCCCCTAGCAATGCGGGTGGCTGTTCATCGAATCATCAAGCCTTACTGTTTTAACCACGTATCTTGGTGGTTTTGGACCAAAGCGGTGCTGACAGACAGACTGACAAGCAGAGGCTGCAGCCGCGGAGCTCCTCAGATTGGGCTTCCGACAGTGGTGCTGTTCTTTAAATCTCCTAGGCCGGTGTGAAACTAACGCTATTCTGTTTCGTAAACATTGGCCTAGTTCAAATGGCGCTCTGATTGATAGTGTGAAGCAGGGATCATTGGTGGGAGAGAATGTACATTTGAGGGGGGCTTGTCTGACTCAGAAACCGTTTGAGTCATATTCATCACTAAGTATTCTCTTTCTATCTGTATCTCTCCCTCACCAAATACTCACATACGCTTACTACTAAAAAACAAAGGCCCTCTCCATTGGGAGCCCAAAAAAACTGAACAAATAGAGACACTGAACTATCAAAACAAATGTGTTACTACTTACAGAGAGAGAGAGACCTGTATTATTATTCGCCGTGTTGGTTGGATCACAGAAGCGGGTTAGTTCAGGAAGGTTTCTGTCGTGGCCCTGACTCAAGCACTTCACACACGCGTTCAGCAGAAGAAACGTGCAGGACGAGGCATGTTATTTGAACTTGCAGGATACACACACACACAGGCGTGTGAAGATAATGTAACAAAACACGGCTGGTTCGCACAAAGCGAAAGCCGCCGCTACGGCACATGAGAGGGAGGCTGCCTGTGTGCTCTGGCATGATGGAAGCCATCCAAGTGAATAGTGGGAGCAGTTTTGACATGTGCACTAACACTGACTGTGTGTTCAGTGTCAACTCAATGGGAAATGTGGGGGAGCTATTTAATGCCTGGTGAACAGCTAGTGAATACTTGCTGCTCTTCACTGGAGACTTCAGTTAGCGATTATCTTTACACACGTAGTGTGCGTCCCAAATAGCACCCTATTCCCTATATAGTGCCCTACTTTTGACAAGAGCCCATAGGGAGACGCAGATGTGAGACGCAGACGTAGCCTCATACATAAAGGCCTAACTTAATCCATAGACCCTGTATATATTTTCAACCGCTCCTTGGCCATGTCCAAATCCTTGATTTGACAGAAGCACTTCCTATGCAGCTAATGAATGACTGATTGAGTACGAAGACTGAAGGCTAATGGTTTAAACGGCTACAACCAGCCCCACCCCACTCCGCCCAGCCAGCCAGCCCCAGATCAGTAGGCCTTTCTCTCAAGATCACCAATGATTTCCCATCACACGTAATGGACCCTGACCAAAGCTCATAAATAATTACCATCAACCGGCCTTGTCTAAATGACTGCAGACAAGCTGGAGAAACAATGTTTTTACAAATTAAAAGCCTGTGGGCTTTTTTTGATGACAGTAACATCAACTACTATTTAACATCAACTACTATTTACCATCAACTACTGGTAATTATCTGTATCCATTGTAATAGCCTATAGCCAACAGGTTTGCCTTCAATGCTGAGGAAACCAAGCTAACCAACTCAAAAGGACAACTTAAAAGGGTATCATAAGGTCATATGTTTTGACTCATTTTTGTCTCATGTGTTTGCTATGTGCTTGGACAGAGATGGTCGCATTGCAGGATGGGGGCATGTTCAATAATGCACATTGACTCAGACGCTCCTTCATGCCACCAACACAGACAGAGGTGTGTTGGGGCAGTTAGTGCATAATGCAATATTTGCAGTAGAATTTAAATTCAAGCTTCTTCGATAACTAGAAAGCAACCTTGACAGTTACAGTAACTGTAAAGTGATCAAAACAAATGCAGCTAGTTGAGCAAGACATGTATAGATAAAAGGACAAGTAGCGTATGTTTTTTTTTTTTAATGTGTGCATGCTTTTATCCTTTGAGAAAACAACAAAAGGGGTGTGGCGGATTTTAAAACACTTCCGCGCTTGCCGTCGGGAGGATACTCTTGTGGATCCTCTGCTGAAGGAGTTGAGAATACTCCTCCGCTTGCCTACTAGAGAATTTATTCTCTCCTTGACCACTCAACCACTTACCAGTTTCTAAGTCACGGAGGAGAGTAGGCCGGAGTAGTCGCGGTGAGGACAGACTTTTTCCCAATTGACAATCTCCCACTAGCAGACCACTGTGGGTACTTCCTTTTCCTGTTGTACTCACCACCACCACATCCACTACTTGTTACATTCAATTACACCACTAGTAGGCTTCATGAAGAAGCGTAGACGGCTGGTAGACTAAACAAATAGTGTATTACATACAGTATCAGGCAGACCAAACCGAATGTTGTTGAGGGCCAAGTTCGGCCCTGCTGTACAGCAACAATCGCATAAAACCCTATCCCTCTACTCCACCATCCCCTCTCTGAATCCCCCTCCCCTTCCCTTTAGCTGTCGGTGTAGTTATGGAGGACAGTGGAAGTACCCTGATGGATGAAGTAGTATAGGGTGCCCACCCACTCTGCCCAGAATGGGTGAAAATGCGCATTGCTGATGAAGTTTCACATCCTTATGTCATAAAATATATTTTATCAAGACAGATATGATTATTCATGTTCTGAATCGTTCAGTAACATATCAATAACATTATATCCAAAAAGTTAATCCGATAATAAGCTCTGTTGACATAGCGGTGCCGGTTTCTCGTAACAACTTTTGAGAATTTTACATTTTGTGCTCGTCGTCATTAAAGTTAATTCCACGGGTCTAAATTAGCATTACACGACCGGA
The DNA here is from genome assembly GCA_023634145.1 of Thymallus thymallus. NCBI lineage: Eukaryota > Metazoa > Chordata > Actinopteri > Salmoniformes > Salmonidae > Thymallus > Thymallus thymallus. The sequence continues at coordinate 11,066,045 of CM042378.1, forward strand.
ATTAAATGTAAAAGGCATCGAAAATAAAAAGCTTGGTATACGCTCTGTTCCATTGACAGGGCATAAAATGTACTTTTTGGTCCCTCACCCACTGTGGCAGGTAGATTTTAAAAATCTACAAGCCTCTCAGACTTTTTACCAAACAAAATATTTTCGCAGTGCTAGCTGCGTCACTACAGATCCTGGTTCAATCCCAGGCTGTGTCGGGTTTGGCCGGTCGGGATGTCATTGTCCCATCGCGCTCTAGTGACTCCTGTGGCGGGCCAGGCACATGCACGCTGGCACGGTTGCCAGGTGTACGGAGTTTCCTCCGACACATTGGTGCAGCTGGCTTCCGGGTTAAGCGAGCATTGTGTCAAGAAGTAGTGTGGCTTGGCGGGGTCATGTTTCGGAGGATGCACAGCTCTCGACCTTTGCCTCTCCCGAGTCCATACGAGAGTTGCAGCGATGGGACAAGACTTTAACTACCACTTGGATATCACAACATTACTCAGCTCATTACATGCGCACAACACCCAGTCAGGCAGTGTTGCAGCGCAAGGTGGAATAGGCTATATAGGATTTGTAGTTTTTTTATTTTGTACGATTAATTTACAAGCAATGAAAGGAAACAGCAGAAATACTTTGAAAACAGCTACTGCTGCATTAATTTTACTATAGATGTGATCATACTTGCCTATTTTTATTCATAAATGCAAGTGAAATGCTTGCACTCTGGAGCCCTGACCACCCGCCAACGTGGCTGGTGAAAGACATCTTACCCACCAATACCAAAATCTACCCGCATTTGGCAGGTGGCGGGTGTTAATTTTAGGCCCTGTACGTTGACATTTCACAGAGATACGTTTCTATTAATTTTGAATGAATATATAAAGCGTATACTAAAATATGAAAATACTACATGTCAAAATCGACATCCATCTTCCCTCTATACTGTTTTATGTACTGAGGATTTACCCAATGGTCAAAAGATGCGTTTTTGTTTGGACACCCTAAGTAGTAGCTCTATAAAGTAGTATTATCCTCTTCAATTGACACTGTCTTTCAATAATTATTTGTATATATATTTTTTAAGGCACACATTTCATAAACATATTTAGGATAGCTAGCTAGATACGTAGATGGATGGAGAGAGGAGAGGGATACAGGAGATCAAGTGAGTGGTGGGACGGAGAATCCAATTGCCGCCTCCATAGGCATATGTGGTCCGGGGATGGTGGCACTACCACTAGACCACATTCAGTTTGTTGGACGGCGACAATATACCTGTTCCTCTAGTGTTGTACACAGTACACCAACCACGCAGGTATGTCCTTTCTGTCTGACGTTGTGCTGTAGGCCTGCCTCCTCCTACCTTTGCCAGTGTAGTATAGTAGTTAGCTCATCTACCGGTCTCTGTATATTGTAGTATTTCTATAGAGACCTACCTCCTGTCTCTGTCTTTGTCTCTGGAGCGGCTCCGCGAACGGCTGCGTCTGCTGGACCTCTTGCTGCGGCTGGTCACCCGGCTGCCGGAGGAGCTGGAGGAAGAGGAGCGTCTTCTGTGCTTCTCCTTTTTCTTCCTCCTGCTACGGCTGTCCTCCTCACTGTCAGAGGAGTGGCGTCCCATTATCCCTCACTTCAATGGGTCTGTAGGCCAGAAAAGAGAAATTATAACAGCAAGAAAAAGGACATGTCTTATTTAATCAAACACTAATTAATTGATTGCTCAGATGAAACAGTAGGCCTACATCTAGCTGATTAAACTCAACTCCATGATAGAGTTGAGTGGCGACTAGTGTGTGCGGACTGGATCTCCGATGTCACATAAAAGTTAGTTTTTATCAAAACGACTGATTTCACTACCTAAAGAATAGCGTGCAATTACACACGACATTGTTCTGTGTAATTGCAGGCTATTATTTGGGTGCTGAAATCAGTAGTTTGCAGAACTCCAGTCCGCCAACATTAGTCACTGCTCAACTCCAACGTAAATCGTGGAGTGTGTTTAGTCAGCTAGCCTACATCCTGCAATGAGTAACTATACTGTGGCTACATTGTTGAATGTCCCCCTTCCTTCCTCAAAGACTGACATGTAGCTGGCTAAATAACTTTTATATTCTTAATATACTTGTGCAGTCAGTACGTCAGAGAGCTAACTTCACCAACTCGGCTCCACCTGCCTTAAGAGCGCGTGGACAGAATGTAAACAATGAACTTATATTACCATAGAGCTAACTAGCGACAGTTAACGTTAGCTAGCATAACGGCCAGCTATCCATTCTCAAATAATTGTTCAAATATATATCGTTAAAATATACAGTGAAGTTTTAATTTGCAGGTTATATCATGCAGACAGAATGCTATAACTTTCAAGACATGCTAGCTAACGTTTGCTAGCTAACGTGTTAGCTTTAGTTTGCAGCTGACTATCATAGGCATGTTTGTGTTACGCGCGCCCTTATTCTCGTGCTCGGTATTTAGCTATAACGTTATTAACAACATTTATGTATTTCAAACATTACTTATACAGTGACTGTAAGTGGGGGGGGGAAACAACAACTCATACCAGGTATTTTGCGAAAAATATTCCTCCTTTGAAAACCACTCGAAATACACCACCATGCACTGCTCAAAAGGCTACACTAGTAGATCAAGAGCACATCGATTGTAGAACGTTCGGATGAAACATGCAGTCAAGAGAATCTACAACAGAGCTATCGTTCGTGTATATCTCAATCAATGATCTCTAGGCCACTGTAGAGATCCTACTCTTGTCATATTTTGCAAATTGAGTACGTATAGCCTACATTTCGTGAAGTTGCATAAATGTTGTTACATTATAGCGTATGTAGCCTAGACTATGGGAAAGGGTAGCCTAAAGTTGTTGGCCTATAATAAAACGGGCATTATTTTGAGTTATTATGAGTGTACAATCAACCGTGAATGCTGAATAATCTCAAAATTGGTTATTATTACAAATCTTACTGATCATGTGATTTAGAAAATGTTAGACTTGTAGACCTATTAGACTTGCAATCAGTATTACATTTTTACATTTAGCCTACATTTTAGTAATTTAGCAGACGTTCTTATCCAGAGCTACTTACATTTAGTGCATTCATCTTAAGATAACTAGGTGGGACAACCACATATCACAGTCCAATCACATATTTAGTCTCTCACATCAATTGAATATCAATTATCATTAGGCCTGCCTATTTCAAAGGAATATCGCCCACACTCTCACTCTGATTCGGCATTGAAATATTTCTAGCCTAATGAGATTTCGCGCAACTTGACGCATTAGTACTTGAAGTTCATTATAGTGCATATAGGCTACATAAGCAAAGTAGCACTTCTTTGTTTTGTGTCTTTCTTTATGCTTAAGATTGTTGCACTGTGGGGCGGCATTGTGAGGCGGCCTTGTATAGCGGCAGGTAGCCAATTGGTTAGAGCGTTTGGGCCGTACCCGAAAGATTGCTGGATCGAATCCCTGAGCTGACAAGTAAAAAATCTGTCGGTCTACTGTCGGTCTCTTAACTGAATTGCCTAGTTAAATTAAGGATAAATAAAATAGTACGAAGTGAAAGCCATGTCAATGATTTCAGACTATTCAAAGTTTCGTCTTATAACCCTACTTTAAATAAACGTCTCTTGCCAAATAGACTACCTCTTAAATAAATGAGTGAAATAAAGCATTTGTGGTTGCTTGAAGAACAGCAGTCGTTTGTGCACCCCATGCATTTGCTCACATTAGGCCAACTTTGAATTAAAAATAATTATTTGATAGGTTTAGGAATTATTTAGGCCTAACATGTATTGTGCTGTAATGAATTGAATAGGAATTTTTGCTTTTTGGTCCACAGGTTTTTGTCTTTACGCGCGCAACATACATGCACACGCACACGCACACACACACACACACACACACACACACACACACACACACATAAGCACAAGGTACACACATATACCCACACAAAAGGAGCCTATAATTTCTTGTGGTTGATTATCCATGGAGGCATATTGGAGTGAATACAGGTTATATAGCATATAAACTCCTAAAATACCACAGGCTATAGTTTTCTTGTCTCTCGATTTTCCTATGTTAAAACTTTAACTCTGAGATGTTTCAATGGTAGCTTATGCGAAATGCTAACTTTTTATTAACTTATTGGAAATTATGTTCTATTAGTAGCCTAACCTTTACGAGATCCCACGTTGACATGGATCTAACACGTTAATCTTTGCTATTGATATTACTTAAACTACCAAAATGTGTATGTCTTTGCACTTATTTTGTTATAAATAGCAGGTCGCAGATTAACTTAAATTCTCTGGCCTAATAGCAACCTATAATTTCTAGCTGCATTTAGAGGACCCAGAAAAATAATTAATGCCTAAGGTTCAAGAGCGGAGACGTCATGAATTTTTAATAAGGGGAATTGTTCGAGTCTGTGTGTGGAAACAGTATTTTATAAAGATTATCAATAAACCCGCTTCATTTTGCATCAAATTTACAAGTGATAGCCTATCATACAGCTGTATCCCATCCCATTCTGGCTTATATTTAGCCTTTTTCAGTTCACTTAATTGCTTTGTCCCCACGGCATTCAGTAACCTTCACCGTAAGTGAACCATTGTTTATTTATTTAGCAAATATGCAATAATTTCAATAGGCAGTCAACTTAAGAAACCATAATTAACACGCCCAATGGCAACGCATCACATGAAAAGCTTTAATTAAACGTTTAGTTGCTGTTTAACATTCTAACGGCGAGAGAAAGTCTATCGAGATTTGATATTAACCATTATAGTTTCCCTAATGACTTCAGATTAAAACATAGCCTATAATTGCTGATTTGAAATGTAAATACATTCTCTAATAAATGAAGACAAAAATGTGAGATCAGTTTTATCATTTCAGTTGTCATTTGAAGAGATTTGAAGAACAAAAACTATTGATCATCATTATTTAGAAATCATTAGCCACAATTAAAAACAGTCTAGTAAAAAACAAAATCAAAAGCGAATGTAAATATTGTATTATTCTATCTTCCAAAAGAGTGGAGAAACGTATGTTACAAATAACCTTTTTTATCATTATTATTATTATTATTATTGTTGTTATTATTATTTTGACTATTATTTATATAATAATTCCTTATCAATTAATTTTTCTTATCATGACAAATTACACACAAAACATGACTAACAAGTAACATACACAAACTATCAACATGCAGCACAGTTTCGACTATGTGTTTATTTGCTGATATTGGAGCACGTACAGAAAACATTGTTCAAACGCGTTATCGTTGCATGTGAGTCAAGGTGTGTGTCTGGCTACGGTGAGCCTCCACCATCACCATCCCAGTTGGTCCTCTCTTTACCTTTCTCTCTCCGTATCACTGTCGCTGTCTTTTCCCCCAGATCACAGAGATTTGGAGGAAGCTCCGTTATGTGCTCCCCGTACAAGCTTGTCATTTTCAGTTTTAGCCACACCCCTGCAGAGATCCTGCCCATCTCACTGGTGTTTAAAAAACTAATTCAGGACAATAGCAACGAATCCACGCTTAATTAAATTAATTAGTCCTTCTTGTCAATCTTGGATTAATGGCCAATAGCAACCTCGTAAGAATGATGTGAAATCTGAAGGGCTGCTAATGTGTTTTCGATGCTGTCAGTATATGGCGAAGGGAAGGGGGCTCATCCCGGCATCCTGAGGGGAGGTAATTTGCACGGATCAAGGGGCAGGCGTTGCAAAGTATAAATACTGTGACTTCAATAGCGGTTCACCAGCAGGTTGGAACTCCGCAGCAAGAAGAATTGGCCGAGATCTTATACATTTATCTGCAGCACGAGATCCAGAGTTGGCAACAACATCACCTTGCATTTAGGTCGACTAAAATACACACTATTGATGTCTTAAGCTGTTGTGGAACTGAGAGAGAGAGAGAGAACGAGAGAGAGAACGAGAGACCAAGACGGGGAGATTTTTTGGAGCAGTGATGGAAGAACTTACCGCATTTGTGTCTAAATCTTTTGATCAGAAAGTGAAGGAAAAGAAGGAGGTGATCACGTACAGGGAGGTGCTGGAGACCGGGTCCGCGCGAGCCAGGGAGGGTCTCGCCACTGAACCGAATCGCGAGGAAGTGAACGATATCGCTCGGGTAGACGCGCGATCGCCAGGCAGGGAACCGGACATGCTGGGGCCAGAAAGAACCAGGGATGTGGGAAGCCCGAAACTGATTGATGGTATGTGTTCATACGGTTTTCTTATGTGATGTACTAAAATGTAACAGCTTTGAGGTTAAACAAAGTGAAATGTTCTTGAATTATGCTCCAAACGTTCATACTTTGGGAATACCTCGTGTGCTAAAATAATAATAACTTTGACAAATATGTCGTGGGCCTAGTCAAAGAAAATAAGCGTGCATGATTTTGTGTATATCGCTGAAAAAAACGAATGAAAGTGTTGCTTCTAGAAGTTGGTATACGTCTATAGGCCTACGTGCTTGTTTCATCACTCTTTTGTATTTAGAATTTTTCCCAATTACCCGTTTGACTTCATGTGACTGTGAGTGACACTAAAATTAAGCTTATGTTTATAGCCTAGTTGTTGTCATAATGTGTAGTGACTGTGTAATGCAATGTTGCAATGAATTCGGTTGGTGTATCCATTAAGTGATTTTCTGTCTAAAGAGAAGTGGTATAGCATGCTTTTAAAAGATCCACGCATTTATTTTGGAATTGAATAATTATCATGGCTGGTCACTGTTTAACCCCCTCTGAAGCTGGATGCAAGTTCAGTAACAAGAAAAAAATGTGTTGTATTGAGATATTCATCAACCACATAAAGACAAAAAGGCTGGGAAAAAAAGATGGCTATTTAAATTATCCAATAACACAAAAATCAACAGGCCTAGCAGAAATTATTAATATCAATCTGTGTATATGTTTTTAATACATGCTCTCTAATCATTTAGTTTGATTATGTCATCAGTAATTTTACGTCCTAATCATAATAGCCTAACAATAATAACAATACTTTTTAAAATTATTTTCGCTATATTGATATTGATCACTAATTACATTGACCTAGATCAAATAAATTGCTTAATTGTTATATTAGCTGGGATGGTAATCTTTTACATCTTCAAATGTGAAACAGTCGTTTGCATACAACCGCGGATAATGGCATTGGGCAGACACAATTAGATCAATCCCACACTTGCACACTGGATAGGCCTATACCTTAGTAAAAATCATATCATAGCATTATAATACAATTGGAGGGACATCATGAAAAATATCATCCGAGCTGGAAAACCTGAGCTATGATGAGCGATCGGACATCCTCTATGCATATTTATACGGTGTTAATAATTGAAGACCTTTCTGTAGGACTACAAAACATCCGAAGCTGATATTAGTGTAATGCTTGGGAGGATGGATCCACATGTTCGCTTTAGCAAGGTCGCTGTGTGATGCCTCGTTCTCTAGCCTTGTATAGATGAGGCCTTTTTACTCGCCCTCATTAATGTACTGCTACCCCTCTCTGTAGGTACCACGCACATGAAAGAGAGAAAAGAGGACACAAAGCAAATGGAGGACGAGGCACAGACTAAAATCAAGCAGAGGAGAAGTCGGACTAACTTTACACTGGAGCAATTGAACGAGCTAGAGCGGCTATTCGATGAGACCCATTACCCGGATGCCTTCATGCGCGAGGAGCTGAGCCAGCGGCTAGGGCTGTCCGAGGCTCGAGTACAAGTAAGGGGCTGTCTATCTTATTTAGTTTTTGTGTCTGTGTGTAAATATATTGTTTATTGCTCATATTAGGAATATTTTACAAAAGAGAACCAGATGATGTTATGTATGCTGTCTTACGTCTAGAGAGGAACAGTTGTCGTTATGTTCTCGACTACTTTTACGCACTGAGGGAAACCATGTACCACTACCGGTCTCTAGAGAGTGGGGTTTATTGACATGCTTCTTGTGGCTTTTTGGGGGGCATAGGACTATTATAAAAGGTGACACTAAAAGCAATTGATCAACATTTTGTCATTGATGTATCAAAAAAACTAAAACTAAAATGCTAAAATTGATGAAATCTCATTTTCTGAATATGCTACGTGCGTGTGTGCGTGCGTACGTGCGTGTGTGTGAGCGAGAGAGAGAGAAAGAAAGAGAGAGAGAATATAGAAAGATAGACGTTATTCCATGTAAAACATAATAATAACGCTGTACAGTGTATCTCAATTAAGGCCTAGAATCTTGTCATTTAGATAGGCCTATTGTGCACTCCATATTGTGCCACGTTTTAGATAAAAATGTTGCTAAAAAATATTATTATACGATAAATGTAATTTAAAATCAGACGTTCAACATACTGCAGAAAACAAACACAATATTTGTCCTCACTTTATTAGTGGCCTTTATGTTCCTCGCACGAGATACATCTGTCTTGTATTTTTTCCATCCGGAAAGACCATCTGTACCACTGAAACCCAATAAGCCGTTTTGGAGAGGGGGAGACTTCAATATCTGTGTAACGGGAGAAGAGCGACTGAGCCGGGCAATGACAATGAACATAGACATCGGTTCTGATCTGATTTATCAAACCCCATAATATCTTATTTCAGCCTCTTTCATCCCTTATGCCTCGGTCCAGGGAGACGACGGAGTATGAATATGTCGGTTCTTTCTAAAATATCATAAAACGGGCCCAAACGCCCCCCCCCCCCCGGAAAACTTAAAGCAAGCGCTTTTTGCAAGGTCTCCCGGCGAGAGTTGGAATTTTACCAATGCGTATTGTGTCACAAGCAAGGAGAGTGCAAGGAGCACAGCTCGAGGATTTACATAGATTATGTATTATTTTCCTGCTGCTCTTTCTATTTTCAGTACATGATGTAAACGACCATACGATTTATGGGGCCCTTTTCTAGCCACAGTTGCATGTAGAGATGAAAGGACAATTTCCTACACAAAAATGTTAAAGTAATAACGTCTTTACTTACTTCATGGTGGGCTATTTGCTTCTGTTTTCATTCTACGCCCATAACATAAAGATTCATAATAAAATCAATAAGATATGAGATGTATGTTATATTGCAGTGTTGACACGGCTACGTGGTCAAAATATGAGTTTGGAGCTTACGATATATTGATAGACTTATCAATATTATTTATATTATATCCACAATGTGCTCTGTGCAGGAGAATTGTTCAACTGTGTTGTGGGCTAATTTATCCACAGCTTTGTAGGGGATTCAAAGTAGATTATCATAGTAATGAGACGCCTTATCTCCGTTCCAAGATAGCCTACTCCTCGGAAAATTAAGCTTTTAAGGAACAGAAATAAAATAAAAGAGCTATCCTCAAAAAGAGCTTTGTGTAGGGCGTGTTATGGCAGTAATTAAACTAAACTATAAAGCATTTAAATGCTTCAGTAACATAGATTTTCCTGCAGATTAAGGTAATTAATTTCACCAGCCATTAATGAGAGAGAGCTTTTCTCAGATCCCGTTGCTCAGATGTCGCCGTAATCACTTGCTGCTATCTGATATCAGAGAAGCAATTCGGTTCTTCTGGGACGCTAATCTATAGAAAGATGAAACCGGTGCTGAGAAGGAAACTTATTTTGGTCCAATATAGCCTGCAAATGTCGAACAAGAGTGTTTACACAGCTATAATATGATAATAACATTCCCCCTTTTGCTTGTGGTCTACTTTCTTACGTTGTATTTAGCCTGCCGCCTTGTTGTAAATGTAATAATTAAAATCTGGTGTTAAGCGAGCGCATTAATATTTCAGGGCTCCTTTGGGATATTGTTTTTCTGCGGTTGTTGTCATTTTGAGCGGAATTACACATGCCCTCACAAGCAGCTGCCAATCACAGTCACTAATTAATTTCTCTCCCCGCAGGTTTGGTTTCAGAACCGTAGGGCCAAATGCAGAAAGCAGGAGAATCAATTACACAAAGGTGCGTTTCTATTCTTTGTCCATCTGCAATATCCTCTTTTGAGCGAGATGATAAAAATGGTTTACATTTGGAAAGGGATAAAAGAACATCTTTGAAAACCATAAGCATCAAGGGTGCCTAGAAATTGAAATGCATCAAATGCACAACAAAGACTACAGGCCAGGGCTTTCCAACCCTGCTACCGTCCTGTAGGTTTTCACTCCAACCCTAATCTAGCGCACCTGATTCTAATAATTAACTGGTTGATAAACTGAATCAGGTTAGTTACAACTGGGGTTGGATTGAAAACATGCAGGACGGCAGCTCTCCAGGAACAGGATTGGATAGCCCTTCTACAGGCTATATATATATACATTTTTTTTTAAAAATCTTTATTTAACTAGGCCAGTCAGTTATGGGCCTAATGCTCTAACCACTCCGCTACATGAATGGCAGTAGGCTCCCTGAATCTTGATCCTGTTGTGCTATTTTTAACTATTATTTAAATAGTTAAATAATGGAATTGTTCGTTTTTTGAATAATGGAATTGTTCGTTTTTTCCCAAAGTATAAATATTTGCCTCAATTATAATCTGGAGACTATTTCCCTTACAGATGTCCTATCTTTTTTTCCAGGAGTTCTCATTGGAGCTGCAAGTCAGTTTGAAGGTTGTCGTGTAGCGCCATATGTCAACGTGGGGGCCTTACGGATGCCATTCCAACAGGCAAGTTACTTTGAAGCGTGCAGTCTTTGACTAAACCAATCACCAGACTGCTGTCTTGGCACAGGCCTTGTCCAAGTGATATGGGACGACGACAGTGTTCCAATGATAGGGGGTTACAAAAATCTTATTCAGATAATATTATAAGGCCTTTAGGCTTGTTATCAGACCCTCAAGTGAATACCCATTGTAGTCTATGCTGCATGGCATATTAATAGAACATCCCCCAGTTGTTAGGGATTTTTAAATTGTGTTCTGAAATTGTGGTATAGACTTTTGATTGTGTTTTATATAGGCTCGCATTCAACAATATGGACCAAGTTGTGAGAAAATTGTTCTCCCATAACAGACAGAAGTGTTGCATTCAATTCCAACTCAATTTAATCGGAAAAGGACTTGAAATGCCCTTTTCATATTCATATCATTGGATGTAATTGAAATGGAATTCGACCCAATTAATACTTTATGAAATTAATACAAGACAGCCTTCCACAAGTTAGCTAATGTGTTTCTCCCCTCTCTTCCCCATCCGTGCGTCCGTAGGATAGTCATTGCAACGTGCCGCCCTTCTCCTTTCAGGTCCAGGCGCAACTGCAGTTGGACAGCGCAGTGGCCCACGCGCACCATCACCTGCACTCTCACCTGGCAGCGCACGCTCCTTACATGATGTTTCCGGGCCCGCCATTTGGTTTGCCCTTGGCTACGCTCGCGGCTGAATCCGCCTCTGCTGCCTCGGTTGTGGCTGCAGCAGCAGCCGCCAAAAACACCAACAAAAACTCCAGTATTGCAGATCTGAGACTCAAGGCCAAAAAACACGCTGCAGCTCTGGGACTGTGACTAGGCGTGCAACAAGGCGTCTATGGCGTCTAAAAATGCCTACATTATTGACTGAGTCATCGACAAGGCAGAGCGGCATCAAAACAAAAAAGGCTTACAACGTGAAAGCAAGGACATATTTATGTTTTTTTTTTAATGAAGGACATAATGTATAACTATAGAAAATAGGCTATTTATGAGATAAAACAAAGATAACAGACTGTGAAAACTATAATAATTTGGATCTCAACGAAAAGGGCGGGAGTTGATGTAGGCTACATCTTTACGATGCAACTTGGTAACTGCGCCAAGGTGAAACTAGGGTGGAGGTGTCAACAAGGAACGATGAGGAACGATGCCGCTGGGACATTCGATTCTTTGTGCGTTGTTTTTAATTATTATGCTATATTATTATTTCCTTTTGAAACTATAGAGGCTGGCCTCGTTATATTTCAAAACATTTTCTCTGTAAAGGAAACAGCGGATGGTCGTGAACAAATAGAGAGACAAAAAAAGACCCTTATGTGACAGGTTTTTTCTGTTCTTCTTCTTGTCCAAATGAAAACTCCTCAGCAGTGTTGCATGAATTTCTTTCCTCACAGATGACGTAATTTGAGTCGGTTCCATTTCACTCTCGTGGTCTCCCTCCATGGACAGCAGACAGACACTCCGAGGAACTAACGAACGCTTCTAGACATGTAGGGATTTGTGGAGTTCAGACATTTGCCACAAATGTTACATTATTTAGTGAATGGTGAACTTCCGTTAGTCTATGAAGTTTTATACAATCCAATGAGTGCATTTGCGAGTGATTCGACCTATTGACCTTTTTAAGAACAACACAATAAGGCAGTAGGCTATATGTGAGACGGTACGGAGCACATGTAAAATATATTAATACACAAGAAACGTGCATTATTTTTTGTTATTTTGTGGCTTATGAATGCGTTGTGAGAGCATTTTTGTTTTCTATTTTACTGTCCTTCCGTGTGTAAAAATCATGTGCATTCTGTAGGCTATGTAATGTTGATGTTTTTATAACAGTGAAAGTGAACGTAGCCTACCTGAGGCACGGATTTCTAAAAATATCATAGAAATTCTTTTACTTATTTCATCACTTATGTGAAACGTGAACTCAACTAAACAAAATGTTTTCGGTTCATAGAATAAATCAACGGACGTTTCTTTTTATGATAGCCTCTGTTTACTTTCCTTTGTCATTCAATGTTGTCTCTACCGTGGGTTGTAGCCTAGTTTCGATGGATACACTTTTTACAAAATATATTAATTTCATATTATTATTGCTGTATTATTAGTCCCTATTATTTTTTGCACTAGGGGTATTATTACAATTATTATAATGGGCTAAGATGTATTATTATTATTATTATTATTATTTAGCCTACTACTTCTGCTACTACAATACAACTACAAGTTCTAGGCCTAGCCTGTACAGAGTTATGGAAGGCTACATCAGTTATTCATGTTTTGATATGTTTGGCCCGTTTAGCCACGTGTTATTTTTTAATCAAGATCATGGACATCTTTGTCATAGTCCCTAACCTCTCCTAACCAATACATTATTCAAAACGTTTTGTTATATTTCTGAGCTCTGTGGAGAATATGTCAAATATCTCATTGAAGACGATAGTAAAGGCTTATAGCATATTAAAAGACCATTGAATATACGGAAAAATCCCGAAAAGACACGAAGACTGTTTGATGTGTGAGGAACTTTTGTCTCTTATGTAGAATAGCTCTTTTTAACACACATCTTTACATTTCCAATAATTGCTTTATTCTAGATGTTTTCAAAACATACCATAGGCTACATTTGAAATAGGCTCCTTGTTTTCTGAATTAGGTTACCATTGAAATATCCATGTTAGAATTGTTTTATGGTGATCAAAATCATTATGTGTCTATTATATGTCTATTAGGCCACTGTTTGTCACGACACATATTAATTCGTTTAGTTTTTAATTCCAAACACTTGTACAGACAGATTGGGATTTTCTACACAGTTTCATATGGTTAATTGAGACTGCGCCTCATGTATAGAGACCCCTTGACTTCCAGAGCAAATTTGTTTCCGGACATCTTAACCGGCCATTACTGAGGATTTAATAAACATCTGACACGAGATCCGATTTTAGAGCAATGCGGATCACGTTACCAGCCGATATTTCCATACAAAACACAATGTCTTTTGCTATTAATTAATACCGCTCTCACAGATGCACTAGAGTCTAGAGCGCTTGTGTATGTTGCCGTTTGTGTTGGATTCAGACGCCAAAACTATTGAATTATTGATTCCCCCCCTTACCAGTAATGGAGGAGAGAGACGGAACTGTGAATGATGAGTGCACTGCCCTGGAACGACACCGGGCCTGCTAATGGAGGCGCGCGCACTTGCACTCATGTAAATAAGTAGGGCCGTTCCCATTCCAGGTTCCTGCTACTTTAGGCCATTTTTTAATGAGTTAAACATTACCAACCAAATGACGTGCACGTGCTGGGATAGAAACGGGTTTTTTAAGAGTACAGTTGTTTTTAGTTTTTTATGTTTCTAGAGACTATTTCAATACACCGTATATGGTCCATTACTGCTATGTTGGGGGTCACCATTGCTTGCATGCAGCCTGTTGGTCTTTCTCTGCGGCCCTGCATTGCTCCCTCTCTCCAGGCATCCATATCAGTGGAGAGGTGGAGGGCCTGAGAGGGTCCGAGGAGACAACGAGACGGGGACACACAAGTGCTTTTCCAGATTAGCCATGGGGCGAACAACGACTCTCACCCTCCTTTCCACACACTCTCAAGACACATGTCCCACACCGCCACCGGGGAGCCAGACACCACTCCTCGCTGTCTTTCTTCATATTTTCTACCCTCCCTCCCTCCCTCCCTCCCTCCCTCCCTCCCTCCCTCCCTCCCTCCCTCCCTCCCTCCCTCCCTCCCTCCCTCCCTCCCTCCCTCACATACTTCTCAGGCTCTCTCTCTCTATCTCTCCATTGTTATCCATCTCCATACACTGAATCACAGGCTGGAGAGTTCAGCAGCAGCGGTGTAATCAAGACTCAAGAGTCCCTGGTGCATGAAAAGACACCAGAAAACACAGCACCAACACCAGACATCTAATAAGGCCCCCCCTGGCAAAGACACAACCCAAATGGCACCCTATTCCTTATATAGTGCACTGCTTTTGACCAGCTCTCCAGGGCTCTGGTTAAAAGTAGTGCACTGGGGAATAGGGTGCCATGGGGATCTGGTCAAAAGTAGTGCACTATATAGAGATAGAGTGCCATTTGTGATGTAGTTCATGCCACCCGGTTGGTTCCTCAGTGAAGAATCCTTCATATCAACTGTTCATGACCTGTTGCTAAATTTACCTCTCTATAATCATGTAGCAGACAATTACATTGCTGTATCATTTCCTGTATGAAGACACTTGGGGCCTTTATCAAATGGGCCCTTGTTGAACAGTTGTGGATAACATTTTCTTTGGTCACAGTGGTGTCAATTTGTTTAATCATAAGCTTGTTAATTTTGATATGAAAAAATATATAGTGTTATTGATATAGACACCAGATAGGTGCAGTGAAATGTGTTGTTTTACAGGGTCAGCTATAGTAGTACGGAACTCCTGAGCAAAGTAGGATAAAGTGCCTTGCTCAAGGACACATCTGCAGATTTTCCACCTTAGCTCAGGTATTCAAACCAGGTATACCTGCCACCCCTAATGGTATTGGGTAGTGGGTATGTAGTGAATGGTAGTGGGTGTATCAGATATCAACAAGCTCTCACAGTCTCATTGCAGAATTAGACGTTTATCCACGTTTCTACAAACATCACATTTTGAAGTTGCTCCAAATGTCAAATTTACAAGGTTAAGGGTTAAGGTTTTGGATAGGGTTAAAACATGAAAGGGATACTTCGGGATTTTGGTAATGAGGCCCTTTATGAATTTGTGGATAGCATGTTTATGTCTGTGTGTCCAGTATGAAGGAAGTTAGAGGGAGTTTTAGATGCCAATGCTAACTACAGTGTTAGCGTAATGACTGGAAGTCTATGGTTATCTACTAGCATGCCAGTTAAGCTAAGGGTTAAGGTTTGGGATAGGGTTAAAACATATATTTTTTAAACAAGTGTTCAACACTGGGATTGCAGCCAGGTCACCCATGATGCAAGTCAGTATTAGACGTCCACCCATGTCTGAGGACCACAGGAGATGACGTGGAAACCGGCCACTAGGGGCAACAGTGAACAATGTTGCCTTCAAGTAGGTTTCGGTTTTGATAAGGCATTGTGGACAGGAATGGGCGTAAGCATCTGCCTCTGGTGCCAAAGGTCGCATGTTTGAATCCAGGGATGTTTTAAGCATATCCCAAACCTAATCCCTTACCTTAACCATTCAGAGTTAATACCTAACCTTAAGATTTCGGAGTTAATGCGTGAACATAACCCTAAACTTAAAAATGTGGAGTTAATGCCTATACTTAACCTTAAACACTTAGAAATGTAACATTTGAGAAACATGGATGAATGTCTAATTCTGATGTGAGACTGTGAGAGCTTGTTGGGGATTGAACACGCAACCTTCTGATCCAGAGTTATGGTATTTCGTCCATCCTGTCTGTGTGTTTGTCTGTGTAAAACTGAAATGCTAAAATGGAGTTGCTGTGTGTGAAGTTGCTGTGTGTCTGTTGGTGTCTGTGTGTATGTGCACTTGTGTGTGTGTGCTTGTGTCAGAGGCGAAGACGCTCAAGTGAAACCAGTAGTCCTTCACCCAAAAAACAAAGCTGGAAGAAAATAAGAGATAAAATAGGTCTCTCTAAAGGTTTGCCTTTGTTATGTATTAAGTGTGTTCAAAGAGCAATGTGCACACACGGCCAGACAAAAGACAACAGACATCAGGAGCATCGCGAGATGAAAGAAGGACTTCAAAGGCATCAAATGGAGTGAAAGTGAAAAAGAAACCTGCCGAAAACTCCTTCCAACAGCACTCAGACCAGCAATTAGGCCTTCATATCACTCTGTTATCACATGTGGACCGTAGGCCCGGGTGGCTAAACCGCAGGGCCTGGTGTAGGTTGCACTCATAAGATAAACGCAGCATTTACCCAGTATATGATTTTATTTGGATGAATATGGGGTGTTGTTTCACACAGATTTGAACCCTCCATGGAAGAAAAAGGATTGTAGAAGAAAACAATAGTAGCTAAGTCGATACGAAACAAAACAGGGCATAACAAACCAAGAAGTCAGATTGTTACTCCACGTCCTGTTTAGGTACCCGGGGCCAATCTGCAATTTTTTATGTACTCATTGCATTTATTTGTTACTAATTCATTTCCAGTCGCAGCTGTTGTGTCGATGGGTACAGATAACATGTAGCTTGGCCTCTGAGAGAGACAAAAACAGTGGCCTCAGACATTAGCCTGGCATTATGGGAAATTCTCCATGGTAGAAGGGTCACACACACACTGTATTAAGGGGGTGAAGACTTAGAACAATGCTCTCTGTGCTTGACACATACCATTCCCCCCTACCCAACCAAGTGTTCAAAGCCAATTCATTGTGTAAATCACCACAACTACCTTTAATACTGTGTTGTTAAATCTCATGACAACACCAAAGTATTGTCCATGGGAGCTATTAGTGTCAATTGGCTCCCATGTGGCGCAGTGGTCTAAGACACTGCATCTCAGTGCTTGAGGCGTCACTACGGACAACCTGGTTTGAATCTAGACTGTAACACAACTGGCCCTAACACAACCGGCCATGAGTCCTGTAGGGTGAAGCACAATTGGCCCAGCGTCGTCCGAGTTTGGCCGGTGTAGGCCGTCATTGTAAATAAGAATTTGTTCTTAACTGACTTGCCTGGTTAAATAAAACAATTTCAAATAGTTGAGTGTGACAATTAATGTCAACTGCATCTATCAGCTCCATTTAAATAGACTACGGCACACACAAACTTCCTCTCTATTCGTTCATCCATATGGGTGACCAAAGAAACAATGTGGTGTTTGTATAGAAAAAGATGGAAGCCAATTCTCCTTCAGAAGACATTCTATTTTAGGTCCTTCCTTTTAGTCTTTTTCTGCCTATGCTGAGGAGAGAGAGGGGACAGTTGAATGGATGGCAGTAGTGAGGTGACACTTATTAACAAATAGGATTTAGACGCACCAGGGGCCTTTGTCATGCAGGTATTTTATTCCAATGTATTTATTGATCCTGCCACCTCCATCTCCTCATCCTCCCACTAGTATTGACAGGTGTGTCGCTATGGTAATTCACTCCGCCTCCACTGCCCGTTCTCATTGGATTATTGCATAAAAGACAGACAGACACACACGCTTGTTATGGGATAATATGATGAGCGTGGTAGGTAATGTATTACGGTAAGGGCCCGTGTCAAGTTCAACAGGGAGTGCTGGGTTGAGGGAGAGCCTGAGGGGGTGTCACTGGAGAAGAGAGAAAGATAATGCAACGTGTTTTAATGCAATGTAATGTAAATTGATGTCCCGAGCTTAGGAAGGACAGCTAAAAAGAGAAGAGCTGCTTGGAAATGCATTACAGGGGCCAAACAGCTTTTTGAGGAGACAGGACTTAACGGGGGCCTCCGTGGCTCTATTGGATTACAATGTTGGCTCAACAATCTGGCAACGTCTAATTAAATAGCCCAGCATTAGCTTCCACCACAGTGGGGAGTGTGAGAGAGGGACACTCTCTCATTCTGAAATGGATGTAAAAATACATCCTGGCGAGTAAGCCCGTACTCAAGCTCCCTCTCTCTCTCCCCCCCTGCCTCGTACATACGTTTGTTTTACTATCCTTCTGGGAATCAAACAATTGATTCCAATTCAACATGCTTCCCAGTCGAAACAGTTTGGAGTTATATTATGACATAATTTTGTGACGTTTTTGGTGGTGTAGGTTGCACTTGGGTGACATTGTCTTTGGCTGTTTGGGCAAACTACATTTTTTCTGGAGGCAAGCCGAAGTTGGTAGCCCTTCGTTGGTGATTGGTCAACACTAGGGAGTCTTCAGTAAAGTCTTTGTTGTCATTCAACGAGAGACGACTCGATTTCATGGACATTTTTTTCATTGAGAAGTACTGCACCAAACATCTTAGTCAGATGAAAAATTGTGCGACAGATTTCCTTGGCAAAAATGTCAAAATGAATGACAGATTTCTTGAGTTATCTTAGATTAATTATTTGAGGAAGTGTATGCTGGCTACTGCTTCTCAAAATGGACAAAGTAGTGTTGCCGCTTTTTTCTTGCTTTTCAAGTGAAGGTCTTTTAAGGAAGTATGCGAGCACACTCATTCCGTTCACCTAGCCGAGTTCAGCTATGTGCTAACCGAACTTAAGCATGCTGACGCATTAACCCTAACCCTTAACCTAACCCTAACCTAACCCTAACCTAACCCTAACCCTAACCCTAACCTTAACCCTAAAGACCTGAACCTGAACCTCTAACCCTAATTCTACCCGTAACCCTGATTCAAACCCTAAACCTAACCCCTAAACTTTCCTTGTGGGGACCGGTGAAATGTCCACACATTTCCTTGTTTTTCTACCCACAAGGATATCAAAACACACACACACACACACACACACATACACACATACACACACACACACACACACACACACATACACACACACACACACACACACACACACACACACACACACACACACACACACACACACACACACACACACACACACACACACACACACACACACACACACACACACACACACACACACACACACACACACACACACACACACACACACACACACACAGGCACAGACAGAAACACACACACAGACAGAAACACACACACAGACAGACAGGCATGCACGCAAGCATGTACTTACGTACGCACACACACACTGTCTCTGTCTCAGCAGCACAAACTGCACAAACTGTAGTATTTCTATCGGAACACTATAAAACCCACTGTACACATGTTGCTTACATGATAAGAAGAACATCATGAACACAGCCTATGTTTATTCAAAGATTTGAGATTTGCCCTTGTAATTGACAAAACAATCAACAAAAACTTTAGTCTGGTATAAAGGAATGTCAGTTTTTGTGAAAGTGTGTGAAAGTGAACGTTTTCTTTAGTTCACCACCAGAACACTGGGTGGCACTGTGTGCAGAGGACAAACTTTTTTCAACTTACATTTTTTAATCAAAAGAATTCAAGGAAGTGACACATGAATGGGGAACGAATATCAAGAGAATGCAAAAAATAACAGACACGTTGTCTTGACTGTAGACTGTGTTCCTAAAGAGATCATTGGTTAAGGAAACCAAATGAAACATGACATCAAATTCCCCAACTACGTGCAATTTTATCCAAAAGGTTGAAATGGACTGAACTCAGTGAGCTACATTGAACCCTCAAGTTCTTTAACCAAGAGGGCCAAGGCTGGCAGAATGTTGGGGGTTGAGACGAGCTAAAGCAGGACAAGGGTGATAAGCGGTGAAAAGATAGTGGAGAGAGTTAGAGAGGGAGGGAGAGGGGGAGAATTAGATTAGGTGGGTATAGGTGCCAAAGTCATGAGAGGGGCAAAGAAGAAGCACTTTGTCATTTTGAAGAACGTTTTTCAAGTGAGCTTGTTTTCTTAATGAGTACAGCGACCCCTTTAAAAGGTCACACATAGTACATCTCCATGCAATGCTGGTCGGACCACCTTAGAGAGGCTATATACTGCAATCTGGGAGTTAAACAATCTGGGTGTAAAACAATCTGGGAGTAAAACAATCTGAGAGTTAAACAATCTGGGAGTAAAACAATCTGGGAGTAAAACAATCTGAGAGTTAAACAATCTGGGAGTTAAACAATCTGGGAGTAAAACAATCTGGGAGTAAAACAATCTGGGAGTAAAACAATCTGGGAGTAAAACAATCTGGGAGTAAAACAATCTGAGAGTTAAACAATCTGGGAGTAAAACAATCTGGGAGTAAAACAATCTGGGAGTAAAACAATCTGGGAGTAAAACAATCTGGGAGTAAAACAAGTTTATAAGACAGTTAAACTAAGCTCATGAGACAATATAAGTTATATTCCTCAAGAATCAAAGGCTATATCAGGAATATTAAACCGATGAGTCCATGGAGGTACTGCAGGGGTCCGTGAAAATATATAAAATAAAATAAAAAGTGAATTTTATTAATATCGCAAGCAACAACAGATAATACATAATTTATTTAAAAAATATATGTATCAATCCAGAACGCACCTTTAAAGCACGACTTCATTCACAGACAATATGGTAACACTTTACTCTTAAATTATTCTTATTTTTTTTAATGTAACCTTTATTTAACTAGGCAAGTCAGTTAAGAACAAATTCTTATTTACAATGACAGCCTACCTACAGGGTCAGCCCATAGAGCGAATTAGGGTTAAGTGCCTTGCTCAAGGACACATCGACAGGTTTTTCACCTTGTCGGCTGGGGGTATTCAAACCAGCGACCTTTCGGTTACTGGCCAAACGCTGTAACCGCTAGACTACCTGCCACCCTAAAAAACTTAAAGCTGGCATAATGCTTTTTTACTTTCTAAAGTATTTTTATAAGCCTTATATGTTATGCCTTTCTATGTATTACATTTCCAACCCAAAATGCTTTAAAGGGAAATAAATAAAAAAATCTCAAAAATGACTCAAAAAAATATTCATCCACATATGTGAAAATGGTGTGTTTCTATGTTTTGTATAAAAAAAGATAATGATAAGTGATTAGTAGACAATTAGTATGCATTTAGTAGGCAATACCTACAAAATCACACGATGCACACCGATGATGTCAGTGGAAACACTTATCTTCCTCTATCTTTTTTACTACAAAACATAGAAACATACGTTGATGTTGGGGTGGTGCTGGAGAAGAGGAATATGAAGAGAAAAATGTTGAAGTTTCGCTTTACGTTCCTTCCCAGGTCAGGATCATTATGAGATGACAATAATATATGAAAGGTTTTTTTTACTAGGATCCCCATAAGCTGTTGCAAAAGCAGCAGCTACTCTTCCTGGGGTCCACACAAAACATGAAACATGACATAATACAGAACATTAATAGACAAGAACAGAACTACATAAAAACATGTTTTAAAGGTACATGTAGCCTACATATCAATACATACACACAAACTATCTATGTCAAATAGGGGAGAGGCATTTTGCCGTGAGGTGTTCCTTTATCTGTTTTTTGAAACCAGTTTTGCTGTTTATATGTCAGGCTCTGGCCATAGAGAAGCTTTGCTTCTCTATAGTTCTATGGTCAGAGTCTGGCAGATCTAGTATTTCTACTTCTGTGGTGTTGTGTGTGGGATCCCTAATTAGAGGCAGCTGCATTGCATTACCTCTAATTAGGGATCCTACTTATATGTCTGTGTTCCACTCGTAATGCGTGGTTCATTGTTATGTTGTCTCGTGTTCGTGCTACGTGTGTCCTCTTTATTATTATCATCATTTGTTATTTTGTATAGTTCGTCAGTTCATTGAATAAACATGTCGAACTATCGACACGCTGCGCCTTGGTCTCTCTACACACCCGAACGTGACAGAATGAACCACCACCCGACCAAGCAGCGTAAATCGGGAGCAACGGAGAAGAAAGGAGGACAAAGACGGCGTTATCGAGGTAATGGAGCCCGTAGTCAGCCCCAGGAAAATTTCGGGGAGGGGCTATGGGGATGGTCTGGCAACGAGGAGGACGCGCCAGTACCACTCTCCATGTGGGATTCGCTGTGCCCTAAATATAAATGGGGGGCGCAAAGTGTTGAAGAGGAGGAGTATTTGGAGAGACATTTTGGAGACGTGTTGGAGGAAATGTGGGAGATAGCGGAGGAAGTAGAACGGGAAATGTCGGAGTGGAATGATCCGTGTCCAGTCGCCTACTCCACTCCCATGAAAGAGCAGTCCGCTTTACCGGTACCCAGTCGGGGTCCGGCCGTCTGCTCTACTCCAATGCCAGAGCAGTCCGCTCCACCGGTGCCCAGTCTGGGTCCGGCCGTCTGCTACACTCCAGTGCGCCTCTCCAGTCCGGTACGTCATGTGCCTGCTCCTCGCACTCGCCCTGAGGTGCGTGTCACCAGTCCGGTGCCATCAGTGCCGACTCCACGCACCAAGCCTCCAGTGCGCCTCTCCAATCCGGTACGTCAGGTGCCTGCTCCTCGCACTCGCCCTGAGGTGCGTGTCACCAGTCAGGTGCCATCAGTGCCGACTCCACGCACCAAGCCTCCAGTGCGCCTCTCCAATCCGGTACGTCAGGTGCCTGCTCCCCGCACTCGCCCTGAAGCGCGTGTTATTAGTCATGTGCCACCAGTGCCGACTCCACGCACCAGGCTTCCAGTGCGCCTCCCCAGTCCGGTACGTCCCGTGCCGACTCCCCGCACTCAACCTCCAGTGCGTGTGTCTAGCCAGGTTCCTCCAGTTCCGGCTTCACGCACCAGGCCTCCAGTGCGCCTCCCCAGTCCGGTACGTCCCGTGCCGACTCCCCGCACTCTACCTCCAGTGCGTGTGCCTAGCCAGGTTCCTCCAGTTCCGGCTTCACGCACCAGGCCTCCAGTGCGCCTCCCCAGTCCGGTACGTCCCGTGCCGACTCCCCGCACTCGACCTCCAGTGCGTGTGCCCAGCCAGGTTCCTCCAGTGCCAGCTCCACGCACCAGGCCTCCAGTGCGCCTCTACAGTCCGGTACGTCCCGTGCCGACTCCCCGCACTCGACCTCCAGTGCGTGTGCCCAGTCAGGTGCCTCCAGTGCCAGCTCCACGCATCAGACCGTCGGTGCGCCTCGACATCCCGGAGCCTCTCGTGATGATCGACAGCCCGGAGCCTCCCGTGATGGTCGACAGCCCGGAGCCTCCCGTGATGGTCGACAGCCCGGAGCCTCCCGTGATGGTCGACAGCCCGGAGCCTCCCGTGATGGTCGACAGCCCGGAGCCTCCCGTGATGGTCGACAGCCCGGAGCCTCCCGTGACGCTCGACAGCCCGGAGCCTCCCGTGACGCTCGACAGCCCGGAGCCTCCCGTGAAGATCGACAGCCCGGAACCTTCCGTGACGATCGACAGCCCGGAGCCTCCCGTGACGCTCGACAGCCCGGAGCCTCCCGTGAAGATCGACAGGCCGGAACCTTCCGTGACGATCGACAGCCCGGAACCTTCCGTGACGATCGACAGCCCGGAACCTTCCGTGACGATCGACGGCCCGGAACCTTCCGTGACGATCGACGGCCCGGAACCTTCCGTGACGATCGACAGCCCGGAACCTTCCGTGACGATCGACAGCCCGGAACCTTCCGTGACGATCGACAGCCCGGAACCTTCCGTGACGATCGACAGCCCGGAACCTTCCGTGACGATCGACAGCCCGGAGCCTCCCGTGACGATTATATGGCCGGAGTCGCCTGCCACACCGGTGCCCAGTCCTGGCCCGGTTATTTGCCCCGCTCCATGGCCTGAGCCTTTTGCCCCACCATGGTCATTTCCTGGACTAGTGGGTTGCCCCTTTAAATGGCCTGAGTCGCCAGCCACACCGGGGTCCAGTCCGGGCCCAGTAGAAATGGGGAGGAAGCTATCCACTTCGCCGGGGCCGGAACCGCCACCTGCGATGGTGTGATGTTTTTCCCTCCCTTTACCCTTCCCTCATGTTTGTGTTTGTTTTTCTTGCGGCCGGGAGTCCGCGCCTTTGGGGGGGGGTACTGTCAGGCTCTGGCCATAGAGAAGCTTTGCTTCTCTATAGTTCTATGGTCAGAGTCTGGCAGATCTAGTATTTCTACTTCTGTGGTGTTGTGTGTGGGATCCCTAATTAGAGGCAGCTGCATTGCATTACCTCTAATTAGGGATCCTACTTATATGTCTGTGTTCCACTCGTAATGCGTGGTTCATTGTTATGTTGTTATGTTGTCTCGTGTTCGTGCTACGTGTGTCCTCTTTATTATTATCATCATTTGTTATTTTGTATAGTTTGTCAGTTCATTGAATAAACATGTCGAACTATCGATACGCTGCGCCTTGGTCTCTCTACACACCCGAACGTGACATTATATGAGAAATATGAGATGAAATAATGGCTCTATATAATACTGTACGCTTTCTTGAACTTGTTCTGGATTTGGGGACTGTGAAAAGACCCCTGGTGGCATGTCTGGTGGGGTAAGTGGGTGTGTCAGAACTGTGTTTAAGTTGACTATGTAAACAATTTGGGAATTTCAATACATTAATGTTTCATATATGGTTATGACAAGCATTATACCTGTTGGCCTCAAGTGTTACTGATATACATACAGTTTCATAGAATCCCAGTTACATGAACATAAAACAATTCCACACAGAGGAACCTGTGTACTCACACCAAATGAGATACACAACCCATAACACTCCCTACCATGCTATCTCTTTATACCCAAGGCTACATGGTGCAGTAAGTGTGTGTTCTCCTCTGTGCTGCAACAAACAATGACAGTTTCTAATATATTTGAAGAACAACCATTTTTATTCCCCAGATGAAAAAAATCTTATTGGTAAATATAGCACTGTAATTTACTTAACAGGCGCAGTACGCAGTGTCACTAATGCAATCATCATATCTGCTTTCTTTGGGTGACGCTGCTAACACTCTGCATACGCAGTGATTTTCCTAAATACTATTCATTAGAATATAATTGGAGAAAATATTTAATATCAACATGCTAGATTAACTACAGAGGAAATGATTGTCCTATATAACCACTCAATTGCCTTTATCACCAAAATGTGAAATAAATTCTGCTGCACAACCTATAAACCTGAGAGAGATGTACGGTGTGGTCAAAAAGAGGAGGGGACAGGTGTCACAACGAGATTCCCCCACTGTAAAAGTTGATCCCTCCGGTGCCATTATATAAGCGTACATATGGGAAGGTAAAAATGGAAGACGACACTTTAAATGACATTATTATAAAATGCAATACTCCTGGAATGATCCCCTTATTAAATTAGGCCCTATGATCCAAGATGAATTTCCTGCTTCCCTAATCCATCAAGGGGGGAATATTAAAAGATAGGGCTCAACTGGCATTAGAATCTCACTCAGTCTTGACTTTCATTATTCTGCATTAGGCCACTGCTAGGGGAGAGCCTCTTAATGAGAATTACAATGATTCACTGGCCTCGGCCCCACTTCTGACAAGTAAAATATTAACTCCTCAGTCACAGCTGTCTGAATTAAAATACTTTGTAACCGCGGACACACTAAATTAAATTGGCCTTTTATGTTCCTTACACGGTTGACCCCCGTGGGGCTTCAGCACAAGGATCGCCGTCGCCGCTAAGCTATACCAGGGAGAGATGAATCGGATACAGTCGCAGACACATACGCACCTACACACACACAGATTTATGTAGGCTACGTACGTCCACACACACACGCTTCTATGCACACACACAATCACCTATGCACCTACGCACGCACGCACAAACACACACCCACGAGCGTGCACACACACAGACACACAAAGACCCCTTAGCCTCCCTCCCCTGTGTCTCATTCTGTCATTCTCTCCATCCATCCATCCGTCACCGATTTCATTCTTGTTTTCTCACTGGAGGCAGTTTCTCAGCAGACATGCTTTATATGTTGTTTGTTTGATAGCCACTGCCTAGCATCGTCTGTCCGTGTTGCACTTTTTATTAACCACCGGGCCACATATAGACAGCATGCCCCTTACCTGTTTCTGGATGTACAAACTCAACATTCCACCACATTCACAAAACATAATGAGCCTTTTAAAGCCAGAGGAACTCAAGTAATTGGGACTTAGTATGCAAGAACCCAATCCAATTTACATCGACCTTTAAAAGTTTTATTTCAGTCAATTTTCACTCGCTTAAGCCAGGGCCAGGGCTTGCACTGCAGCTCGGCTCCGGCTGCCAAATTCCTCCGCCTGTGAATGGAACAGAGCCTACGCCGGAAACGGGGCCGTTCCGCCCGCTCTCTCTGACTCCAAGGTCATGCCGCTGATGCTCTGATGGGGAGAGTAGCAGGGAGTTTTTCACTTGCCGCCCGCAAGCCTGCGTCCCCAGCAGCGCTTTCGTTCTGCCCGTGTTGCCAGAGCACCCCTGAGTCCACCCTCTCTGTTTGAGTTCTTCACAATGGATCGATTTCAGGGGGGAGCGTAGAAAAAAAAAAAGTGGTGACCCTCGAGTCTGGAAATGTTACACATGAAATCATTGGATTTTTTTAAAAAACAATACGCCCCAGGACATGTCACCTCTTCCCCTTTAAAAGTAAACCGAATGAATAAATAAATGGAGGAAGCTAATACAGAAACAACCACAAAATGAAAACTAAATGGAGATTAATTCAGTGGGCATAGAGGTCTCGCTGTCAATTTGAGCTATTCTGATCCGGTGATTTGGAACTTGACGAGGGCCAGAGCTTCAACCATGGCCTTACCAAGTCACCTTTAAATCCCATTGACAGATACAATACTGAACTATAGGATAGAGTTCGTTCCTTTTGATGTTGACATTGTTCTGTCTAAAACCACCACGATGAGGCCTTTCCCATCTGGTCCAACTTGTAACCCTACTTACCCTCTGTAAAAGATCTTCCTCTTCAGTCATTACCATATCACTCTGCACTCTAACACTGAGTATGATGGACAGTATTCTAACAGCTCTACAGCTTGCTATTGAAGCTACTGTTACCAAAAAAATATTTCTCAATTTTTGGAAAAGGGTTTTTACATTACATACGGATGTACAATACATTTCCATGACAATTTAGAACTCTGGATATTACAGTAAACCTATAATAAGATATGAAATCAGTTCTCAAAATACAAAACTTACATATATGATTCACATATATGGTGTATGAAGGGTTATTGGTAATGTGAGGGCCATGGTCTGAACGGTATATGAACAAAAACAATCAATTCTTGACCTCAGGATTACCATTATGATTCTTAATTGGCACCATCAAGTAATTATAGGCTGTTTGCTCATAGCATATTTGTGTTCACAACCAGCACCGGTGGTCATGTATTTCCATTGATAAATCATCACGCATCATAATCAAACACCATATGTAGTGTTGACCCTAACGTTTTCTCAACGTTACATTTCAACCCTCCCCAAGGTTTCATTATCAAATAATAATTAGCTTAAAATGATAAATATGTTTACAGACTCAGCCAGCAGTCAATGTTGAAATCAATAAGGCCTAGTTCCCACCCATTGGCCTATAGCTGTATTGCCACCTACCCAACCCTATATGGTGTTTTTCCATAGGAGCACTGGTGCCTGGGCCAAGCGCTAGAACTAAACCTGATAGTGGAAATGTACCAATAGATGCCCATTTAGGGAGGAGCAAAGTGTGATTTAAAAGACATCTATATGCTCCAGCACCAGTCACTGTTTGAGCCTTAAATAAGCCTTGTGAACAACTATTATCCTTACTGCCTCATTAATCAGTTCACTTCACATGTCAATAAATCCACTGGCTCCAATCAAACCACCATTAGAGTGAAGAGCATCCCGATAAACTAGATCTTTGTATCTTATTGAATTAATTAGGGCGACACCCCTTTAACATCGGATTTTCAGGGTCTTCACTGTGGGGGACTAGTTCAGGACAGGCTCCATAGGTGCGTCCCAATAAGATCTCCTTTCTCCTGAAGTGTACACCGGTTCACTACATCCCACAAATATAAAAGCATTGCGTTGGTGGGAGTTTCCACCATCTTTTTTTTTTACCAGTCATTTCCTTTCAAATTAGTGAAGGGGAGTGAACAAGTCCACACTTTGGGAGGAAGGAGAGATAATTGGGACATAGCACCTGTTTAAAATGCCCTGTGCTGACAAACTGTGCTTGCTCTAATATTTTCTTTTCACTTTGTCACTTAGTCCTTCTCAGCACGGTTGCAGCAACTAGGGGAATGCGTAACCAGGCCAGCTCATTGCAGCTTGGTTCGGCTCAGCAATGTGACAATCCCTTATGATCTGAGCTGAGGTCTTGAGTAGAGAGGACTCACTGACTAACTGACTGATGGATGGACGGATGGACAGAATGATGTACGGGCCGACAAAGGGAAAGAAGGCAGGACTCTGAACGACTGACACGTCCTCTTCGGGAGGGGTTTGGATATAGCTCTAGGGGTCGGCGGCCTCTGACAGCGATTTTCAAAATGACAAAATCCATCCTTAATTATTGATCAGTTATTCTTCCAGCTTTCAGCGGCCACCTCCAGCTCTCCTCCCCTCCCGGCCGGCCGATCCCTATTGATCCCGGCCCGTGATTGGTTGAGCT
This sequence comes from Thymallus thymallus, assembly GCA_023634145.1. Taxonomy (NCBI): domain Eukaryota; kingdom Metazoa; phylum Chordata; class Actinopteri; order Salmoniformes; family Salmonidae; genus Thymallus; species Thymallus thymallus. Next base: position 11,094,852 of record CM042378.1, read on the forward strand.
GTAATTTGAGACGGACATTGACGGATTGGCTGCAAACTGTTTTTCTTTCCTCTCTTGCTCCTCTCCGGGGTGATGCGGTCATAATGCAAGTGACACTGCCAGACTGGGACCAACTGGAAAAGCAGTAACCTTTAAAGCCAATAGAGGATGTCTGTTTCCTTCTTAAGGTTCTCGTCCCTGTCTGTTACACATGGCCTCAGGCCTCATAAACACTCTCATACAGTTACAACAGAACAGAGAGACTGCAGTCACGGCAGCAGGCAACAGCTGCTGAGATACAAGGACATCAGAGCCATGCCCAGTGATGACTAGGGCCAGGAGTTTATCCTGGTTGGGTCAAGTGCTCGGGAAAAACTCCTGGCCCTACTGATGAATGACCTGCCAGCTGAAACACGGAAAAGAAAAACCCCAAAAGTGTCATTCAGAGAAAGGAGGTTTTAAAAGTCCTAGATTTGGGATCTTGTAGGTGGTGAAACTGTATCCAACATCTAGGTCTATTAATTTTGCATTCTGTCTCTCAATCTATGGTGATAGAACTCCACCTTCTCCCAATGTGACCCATTATGTAAGGTACATAGCTTACCCTTCATACCCCGTGTGATTGCTCAAAACAATCTCTTCCTGCTGAAAACGTCTTTACAGGCAAACTAATGTCTTATTTTGGAAAACATATGAGCATGGAAATACCGCTGCTACAACTGCCATCTGAAATTTAGATATTGGATAATTTAGACAAATTATCCAATATCTGTCCCTGGATACATAATCTCTCCAGACGGAAAAGTCCCTTTAAAAAGTCTTCTGTCTTCCCTCTCTCAGCCTGTGGATGCTGTTGACAGTTCCCTATAAGATCATCTCAGTCTCTGTAATTGCATGCATATTGGATTTTAATAATGGTGTAGAATATTACAGTTAACAGCCGGATAAAGCGTACTGAGCTTTGATTGGATGACATCTCAATCTTTCAAAAGCGTTAACTTTTTTCAATGCCATTACACATGGAGGAGGGGGAGAAATTATGATGTTTAAAAACATCACTCCATCCTCGTCTGTCTTTGTTCCACATAACAGTGGTTGGAGCACACTTGGATTGAGCAATCTGGACCATGTGAGGCAAGATCAGTCCCTCTGCACTGGTGGTTAGAGAGGTTTGGAATGAATTATACAGCAAAGCTCTCACACACACACACGCGCACACACACGCGCACACACACACACACACACACACGCACACACACACACACACACACACACACACACACACACACACACACACACACACACACACACACACACACACACACACACACACACACACACACACACACACACACACACACACACACACACACACACACACACACACACACACACACACACACACACACACAGTCTTGTATAACTAATCTTGTGGGGATACACAGTTCAGTCCCATTCAAAATCCTATTTTACCTAACCCCTAACCCTAATGCTAAAGCTAACCCTAAGCCTTACCCTTACCTTTACCCCAACCCTAACCCTAACCCTAACGCTAACCCTAACCCTAACCCTAACTCTAACCCTAACTCCTAACCCTAAAACTAACACTAACTCTAACCTTAACCTTAAACCCCCTAGAAATAGCATTTGACCTTGTGGGGACTAACAATATGTCCCAAGTTGGTTAAATTTCTGTTTGTTTACTATTCTTGTGGGGACATTCCTTCTCTCTGCACACACACGCACACACATGCACACACACACATACAGTTGAAGTCAGAAGTTTACATACACCTTAGCCAAATGCATTTATACTCAGTTTTTCACAATTCCTGACATTTAAAAATTACCTGTCTTAGGTCAGTAAGGATCACCACTTTATTTTAAGAATGTGAAATGTCAGTATAATAGTAGAGAGAATGATTTATTTCAAATTGTCATTCCTTTCATCACATTCCCAGTGGGTCAGAAGTTTACATACACTCAATTAGTATTTTGTAGCATTGCCTTTAAATTGTTTAACTTGGGTCAAACGTTTCGGGTAGCCTTCCACATGCTTCCCACAATAAGTTGGGTGAATTTTGGCCCATTCCTCCTGACAGACCTGGTGTAACTGAATCAGATTTGAAGGCCTCCTTGCTCGCACACACTTTTTCAGTTCTGCCCACAAGGTCAGGGCTTTGTGATGGTCACTCCAATACCTTGACTTCGTTGTCCTTAGCCACAACTTTGGAAGTATGCTTGGGGTCATTGTCCATTTGGAAGACCCATTTGCGACCAAGCTTTAACTTCCTGACTGATGTCTTGAGATGTTGCTTCAATATATCCACATAATATATCTCCTTCCTGAGCGGTATGACGGCTGCGTGGTCCCATGGTGTTTATACTTGCATACTATTGTTTGTACAGATGAACGTGGTACCTTCAGGCGTTTGGAAATTGCTCCAAGGATGAACCAGAGGTCTTGGCTGATTTCTTTTGATTTTCCCATGATTTTCCCAAGAAAAGAGGCACTGAGTTTGAATGTAGGCCTTGAAATACATCCACAGGTACACCTCCAATTGACTCAAATGATGTCAGAAGCTTCTAAAGCCATGACATAATTTTCTGGAATTTTCCAAGCTGTTTAAAGGCACAGTCAATTTAGTGTATGTAAACTTCTGACCCACTGGAATTATGATGTAGTGAAATAATCTGTCTGTAAACAATTGTTGTAAGAATTACTTGTGTCATGCACAAAGTAGATGTCTTAACCGACTTGCCAAACTATAGTTTGTTAACATGAAATCTGTGGAGTGGTTGAAAAATGTGTTTTAATGACTTCAACCTAAGTGTATGTAAACGTCCGACTTCAACTGTATGTCCTACCCGTGCAGGGGGGTTGCAGACTGGAATTGGTGGCATTAGGAGATGAATGGTGCTCGTGGGAGGCGGAAATGTAGCTAAGCTCAATGGAAGAGTACTTAAAGTATCTGCTCTTGAATTAAGTGCACATGGATGACTGCCAGGACATTAGTGAAACTCAAAAAGGTCTGGTAGTTTTATATATCTTCCCACTAGTCAGCAATGAAATTTTGTCAAAGTCTACCTGGACAATAACGTCATACCCCTGATATTCCCTCATAGGCCTCCTAAGTCCGACATGATTTTGAAATGTATTTCTTTTTGGTCTTTATCCCCTTTTTTCCCCTTTAGCCCATTGTCTTTGTATTTTATTGCACCTATGATCGATAAGAGTGATTACAGAAAGAATACTTCTCAGTTGTAATGAATTGCCTTCCTAATGGTTAAACATGGGCTATTTTGATTAACAAGTGGGGACTTGAGCTAAAATGAGATGGATAGCCTACTTTTTCGACAGCCGTGACTTTGGTTCCGAGGCGCACACTGGCTTCCAGGGAGGGCTCGCACGGGAGTAATTTCAGCGGCTTGCAAGCGGACAGTAGCTCCGCTGGGAGAGCTGGCAATCATGGGGGAAACAATGTTTACATCGATCAGCTGTCAGGAAGATTTATGGCTTAATTTTGCTGTAATGGAGAATTAGTGGGGAGATTATCAGGGACTCAACACTGCCGCTTGTTACCCGTGTCCAGGCCGGCAATTTGTCTCCCCGAAGCAGCCAAACACTTGTGACAGCACCAGCACTTGCCCTAATTCTATCATGAGAAAATGTTGGAATTAATTTGTTACAAGAAAATGTAAATATGTTCAGCAAACAGTATCCGGCGAGCAAAGAGCAGCGGAAAGACAGAGCGTCTGATTTATTGTGTTAGGCAAGATATCGATCCTAGTTCGATCCTGCCCGGCCTTGAGGGTTTAATGTGTAATAATTTCCAATTTAAAGCTCCTTCTCAAGATCACAGCTTTAAAGAGAGAGCAGGCCGGGGCTCTGCAGCTGATTAAGGAGCCTGTTGCTAAGGCTTTGTCAGAAGCCCTGTTTGAATGTAAATGCGGGGTTATCTGTGCCGGCATCTCCAATGCGCCTGACACAGACTTTATTGTGGGTCAGGCGTGAGCGTGGCTGCCTGCTAGGCCATGTAATAAGACACGTGTAGGAAATAAATCCAGGTAACCAATCCGAGCGCAGTAATTACATGGGATCACGGGGGCTAAATGCAAACCAGCATGGGGGTGGGGGGGGGGTGGGGGGGGGGGGGCAAGCCATCATTCACAAATGCACATACGCCCAAATGTAACCTACAAAATGTAAACAAGAAATAGCATAGGAGGCTTACCGAGGACTCCTCTTTTCTTTTTATCCAGGAGCAGCAATGAACTAATTATCTTAGAAATAAGGATGCACATCAACAACAATGCTATCTAAGAATTAGGACGCTATGATGATGACGACGATAATAGTGATGACGATAATAATGATGAAGATGATGTAGCCAATATTAGCTAAAGTAAAGTCATAGTCAACATAGCTAATAGAACTAACACCGTTAGTAAACCCGCTACAAGCAGTTTAGCACTTACAACGGCGGGCCCTGGTGGCAATACATTTGTAAAACCAAAAGCTTACCTTGACTTGGAAGAGTTACAGTGTTGTGTTGGATAGTCATAGCCAGCTAGCTAACATAGCATCCTCTATTTGAGCAGGGTGTTTGAGTAGGCTAAACTAGCTAGCTGGAAAGGTTTTTTTTTTCCTTTTTTTTCTATTGCTTCTCCTTCATTTTGGAAAAAATTTGTTCAAAACTGTTCAACTGTTGTCTTTCTCTCTTTGAGTCAACTACTCACCACATGTTATGCACTGCAGTGCTAGCTAGCTGTAGCTTAAGCTTTCAGTACTAGATTCATTCTCTGATCCTTTGATTGGGTGGAAAACATGTCAGCTCATACTGCAAGAGCTCTGATAGGTTGGAGGATGTCCTCCGGAAGTTGTCATAACTACTGTGTAAGTCTATGGAAAGGGGTAAGAACCATGAGCCTCCTAGGTTTTGAATTGAAGTCAATTTACCCAGAGGAGGACGGAAGCTAGCTGTCCTCTGGCTACACCATGGTGCTACCCTACAGAGTGCTGTTGAGGCTACTGTACACCTTCATTGCAAAATAGTGTGTTTTAATCAATGGTTTGGTGACGTGATTATATTTAGTATAGTTTTATCTAAAAAATTTTTTTTTGTGAAATTCACTGAGGAGTATGGTCCTCCCCTTCCTCCTCTGGGGAGCCTCCACTGACACACACTCACACACACACACACACTCTCTCTCTCTCCCTCTCTGTCTCCATCTCTAGTAGCCTTCAGGCCCTTCCAGACTGAGCCACTGGTAAATTAACAGTAGAGCTGCGCTCCGACGCTTTGACCTCCTCCATGGGACCAGATTCTCCCGGTCAAATTACTTTCTTTATTTACTTTCCAGTTTTTTCTTTTCTGTTTTCATGTTTTTCTCTTTTGCTTGTGAGAAAAACACAAGATACTGTTCCCCACATTTGACGTTTACTCTGAAACAGTTTTACAAATTACTTAACAGGCAGGCAATAAAAAAAATGCAATGCATACAGATGAGCATATGCTAATTGTTGCCTAATTAATTTCTGCTGCCACGCATAAATTTGGGCTTCCTACCCCCGCCACCGCAGACCGAGAAAAGAGCGATGATTTGCAGGCTTCACATAAATAAATGAATAAACATTGAGACAGGGCAGAAAGGCACAAGAAGATGCTCATATCACAGAGTAGCAGGTGTGGAGGTGGATGGGTGGGGACGTGGGAGGATAGGCTGGGGTTAAAAACCAACACACACACATACACACACACATCTGTACGCACATGCATGCCCGTGCACCCAGACACACACACATTTTAGGCATTGTAGGGGAACAAGTGGTGCAAATAACGGCAAAAAAATCACTGATTGACCTAGAAACAAAACCAACGTACACACACGAACACACAAACACACATACGCTTCCCTGGACAGACCAGAACTGGAAGTTGTCACACCCTTTTTCCTCTTCTTTTCTTTAAGGCTTCATGTGACTCCTGGGTCATGTGATGATGTGGTCATGTGACTCCTGGGTCATGTGATGATTGAGCAGGACATGTCCGTCAAGTGACCATTTATCCCCCACACCACACCACACCACACCACCCCACCTCCACCTTAACCAGGTCCCCCATCCCTGACCCTCCCTCCGCCCCTCTGTCCAGGAGGAGTGGGGAGAGAAGATGAGACTGTCGCCTCTCTCCCCTAATTTGTTTTAATTGGTACTCATTACGTGAACCAGGTCAGTGTCAGGGAGAGCAATCTGTCAGGGCGCGAGGTTAATGAGCGGGAGAAGACGCAGATAGATTGAAATCTCTTCCTGGCTCCATGTTGGCTCTTCTGCCGGTCCCTACCAAGCCAAAGAACCAGCCAGACAGCTAGAGGTCCAACTGCTTGCCTCTCTGCCCCTCTGCCGCAGACCCTGTCACTATAATGGCTGAATCACAGCGGCTCAACGACGGCTCAGTGGCTCAAAGACAGGACTGGTGGGACAGTAGCACTTGCAGAAACTGGCTGAGGAAATGCAGAAACTGAGCCCATTGACTGAGTCACCACACACCTCCATTATGGTTCTAAATACAGCAAACCAAATGGTACATTTGGGTCAGTGTGTGTGTGTGTGCCTGGATATACATGTGTGTGTGCGTGCGTTTGTGTGTGTGTGTGTGTGTGTGTGTGTGTGTTTGGATCCAATGGGCCCAGAAGTGACCACAGGATGCATTAAGTAAGACATATCAGAATGAAACTACATCGGTTAGAAACTGCACTCAGGCCACTGAGGGATATAGCCATCCGGCCACTGGTGCTCATTTACACGGTCAGCTTTTAATTCTGAAACACAGTCCCATCAGTCCTGGAGGGGTGAGGTCACATTAAGAGGAGAACAACAGATCATAATGGAAAAGAAGAGAACGAAGGAGTGTAACATTAGATTGACGAAATTGTATCGTTCAATGACGGAAACCGATCTTGTAAGACCTCTTACGGTTGAATAACTCTTACCCAGAATATATCCCGTTGTATTCCCATCATTTTGTCTAATGGATTACCTGTCTCTATCTTAAGAGTTGTATTTCATCAGATTTTTTTTTTATTTTGTCAAAGAACTGAACCTCAGACAAAAATGGTTGGTAATTATCATGTGGCAGATTCTCCAACGTATCTAGGTGAGGTTTGACAGGTGAGTTATTAAATTGTCCCCCCACGCTGATAAATATATTCATTTACGCGGCAGCAGATAATTTCATTGACGCCGTCCCATAAAACCCAAGGTTGAAGGTACCTCTCAAACATCTCCTTTGTAATTGTACGAAAAATTTCACAAAATCCATAATACATTGGAACATAGACATTTCCTATGCATTGAATTCTCAAAAATGCTAATTTCCTTAAAATAACATTGAACAGGTATGTTAATTAATAACATAGTATTATTAAAAATAACGACCTGCCAAAAGGTAATTGTGTGTCACTGTTAAAGGGTCAATCTGCGATTGTTACATACATTTTTGGACTTGAATAGATAGCCATTAATTCTTGAAGAATATAACTTATAAATGCTCATGGTCTTAGTTCAACTGTTTTACTCCATCAGAACCCAAAATATAAGCATGTTTTACTCCCCCTTTCAGAACATCACTGAAGGAGAGTGCAGAGACAGAGAGTGAGTGGATTACTAATAATGTAATAAGTAATCAATAGGACCTTCTGAAGTACTGTGTCATTGCAAGCCTTCGCAGTGCAAACTTGTGTGAGACAATATACTACACAAAAAGAGTTGTTGAATGTTTTAATTACACACATTTAGATTTGGGTTGGATTCAAATGTCCCATTTCCCTTCCATTTTGAATTGGAATATTCTATTTCTAACCCCCCCCCCCCCCCTCATTTATTGTAGGAGTGGGGCATCCATCTTGAATGAATGAATGTACCTGTTAGCATCATCAGTTCAGCAGACAGGGTTCTCTCTCTCTGAAGGAGGATGCCCCTAGGGAAATACCAATAGGCCCCATGGCAATACATCACATCTCAGCCGGAGTGTGTTGGGTCGTTGTCCTGTTGAAAAACAAATGATAGTCCCACTAAGCGCAAACCAGATGGGATGGCGTATCGCTGCAGAATGCTCTGGTAGCCATGCTGGTTTAGTGTGCCTTGAATTCTAAATAAATCACAGACAGAGTCACCAGAAAAGCACACCACACCATCACACCTCCTCCTCCATGCCTCACGGTGGGAACCACACATGCAGAGATCATCCGTTCACCTACTCTGCGTCTCACAAAGACACAGCGGTTGGAACCAGAAATCTCAAATATGGAATTTCTTCTTATTGGTGTCCTTTAGTAGTCGTTTTCTTTGCAGAAATTTGACCATGAAGGCCTGATTCATGCAGTCTCCTCTGAACAGTTGATGTAAATGATGGACTGTTGTTTCTCTTTGCTTTTTTGAGCTGCTCTTGCCAAATAGGGCTATCTTTTGTACGCCACCCATACCTTGTCACAACACAACTGATTGGCTCAAACGCATTAAGAAGGAAAGAAATTCCACAAATTAACTTTTAACAAGGCACACCTGTTAATTGAAATGCATTACAGGTGACTACCTCATGAAGCTGGTTGAGAGAATGCCAAGAGTGTACAAAGCGGTCATCAAGGCAAAGGGTGGCTACTTTGAAGAATCTCAAATATAAAATATATTGAAATTTGTTTAACACTTGTTTTGGTTACTGTGTGTTATTTCATAGTTTTGATGTATTCACTATAATGTAGAAAATAGTAAAAATAAATAATAACCCTTGAATGAGTAGGTTTGTCCAAACTTTTGACTGGTACTGTATATTATAATTATTACAACACCAAGATGGTCTTGCTGTCACATTCTGATGTCAAAATTAGACATTCATCCATGTTTCTCAAATGTCAAATTTCAAAGTTGTTCCAAATGTTAAATTCTGAAGTGTTTAGGTTAAGTTTCGGCATTAAACTCCCCATTTTTAAGGTTAGGGTTAAAATGTAGGCATTAACTCCGAAAGCTTAAGGTTAGGCATAAATGCCGAATGGTTAAGGTAAGGGTTAATGTTTGGGATAGGCTTAAAACAAAAATATCATAAACAACTTTCTGTTGCTGGATTTGAACCTTCAATCTTTGGAACCATTGGCATGCTTACTCCCATCCATCATCCCCGTCCACAATGACCTCACACACTTGTGGACACACATGCAGATACACACTCGCACACACGCACGCACGCACGCACACACGCACACACACACACACACCACAGGTGTGTCAGATGGATGCACTTTCTTCCTCAGGCAGAACGAGGGTCATCTGGCAAGATGAGACCAAGTCATAACAGTGAACCCCTTCTGTAAACACAAATCGTATTTATAGTACAGAAAAGCTGCAACAGGAGGGCTGATGATGAGGGATCTGTCCTGTATTTACAGTTTTAAGTGTTACAGACACTCAAATATTAGTGGTATGTGAATACAGTATCTGGATCATCCTGATCATGATTGTAACTTTGGCTTTGCTGTTTGCTTACGTTGTTGTAAGCATATACATTTACTTCCTAGAACAATATCCATATGTTCTAGTATTCCAATTGCTTTTTCAATATCTGGAACTGTATAGCACCACCAGATTAGAGTAGAATATACACAGCATGCATATCACTATGGATAGCACTGGAGCCATATATAGATATACCATACATACAGTATGTGGACTGCTCCATATCCAGTGAATATCTAGATAGTCTCAGCAAGAGTTTCTATCCAGAGAGCTGGCTGAATGACCTGGGACTGGCCTGGGGCAGAACGATGTCCGGACGTCTGACACATGGCCCCACAGTGATTGACAGGCCACTCTGGTCTCTTCTGTGGTGATTCTTAGACTCAGTTAGCCGCTCCCAGAGGACAGCTCCCCATCACCATCAGACAGGCCAGAACAGATGCACACACACTTTCAGACGTTTCCAGATAATGGTGTCCTGTGTTAGGTAGGTTGCGCTATAAAGGATAAAACCCTCTCATATTTTACGATGGATCAACACCCCTGTAGCAGGGGCATTTTATAGAGGGAGACAGAGCAGCAGTAATGATAACACACATATTCATATATACAGTACCAATCAAAAGCTTGGACACACCTACTCATTCAAGGGTTTTTCTTTATTTTTACTATTTTCTACATTGTAGAATAATAGTGAAGACGTCAAAACTATGGAGTAAGTGTTAAACAAATCAAAGTATATTTTATATTTGAGATTCCTTGATGACAGCACACTCTTGTCATTCTCAACCAGCTTCATGAGGAATGCTTTTCCAACAGTCTTGAAGGAGTTCCTACATGTACTGAGCACTTGTTGGCTGCTTTTCCTTCAATCTCCTTCAATCTCCAATTTCAATTGGGTTGAGGTCGGGTGATTGTGGAGGCCAGGTCATCTGATGCAGCACTCCATCACTCTCCTTCTTGGTCAAATAGCTCTTACACACATGCAGAGATCATTCATTCATCTACTCTGCGTCTCACAAAGACACTGCAGTTGGAACCAAAAATCTCATCAGACCAAAGGACAGATTTCCACTGGTCTAATGTCCATTGCTTGTGTTTCTTGGCCCAAGCAAGTCTCTTCTTCTTATTGGTGTCCTTTAGTAGTGGTTTCTTTGCAGCAATTCGACCATGAAGGCCTGATTTACGCAGTCTCCTCTGAACAGTTGATGTTGAGATGTGTCTGTTACTTGAACTCTGTGAAGCATTTATTTGAGGCTGGTAACTCTAATGAACTTATCCTCTGCAGCAGAGGTAACTCTGGGTCTTCCTTTCCTGTGGTGGTCCTCATGAGAGCCAGTTTCATCATTGCGCTTGTTGGTTTTTGCGACTGCCCTTGAAGAAACTATCATCAAGTTGTAGAAATGTTCCGTATTGACTGAAAGTAAGGATGGACTGTCGTTTCTCTTTGCTTATTTGAGCTGTTCTTGCCATAATATGAACTTGGTCTTTTGCCAAATAGAGCTATCTTCTATATACCAACCCTACCTTGTCACAACACAACTGATTGGCTCAAACGCATTAAGAAGGAAGGAGATTCCACAAATTAACTTTTAACAAGGCACACCTGTTAATTGAAATGCATTCCATTGTGACTACCTCATGAAGCTGGTTGAGAGAATGCCCAGAGTGTACAAAGCTGTCATCAAGGCAAAGGGTGGCTACTTTGAAGAATCTCAAATATAAAATATATTTTGATTTGTTTTACACTTTTTTGGTTATTTCATATTGTTGATGTCTTCAGTATTATTCTACAATGTAGAAAATAGTCAAAACTTGAATGAGTAAGTGTGTCCAAACTTTTGACTGATACTGTATATACTGTACCACTATAACATAATCACTCATAGACTAATGAGATCCAACAGAGAAGGCAAATGATAAGTAATTCTATAATTCTTCCTCTGAGAGCATGCGAGCGGTAAAATGTAGGTAATACAAGATTCACTTTGAAATGAAAGCGAAGCATAAGCTTTGTGATGGTGATCATTATGTATCAATTAATCACTCAGTTATTGAAACAAAATAATGAAATAATATTATTTTTTTATAGCGCACTGTTGTAAAAACGCTCTGATCTAAAGAGAGCAACATCAGTTGAAGCCATTAATGAAGGGAGCAGAATTCACCATGAAAAATGAAATAATTAACAAATATGTCTTGGGGGAATACATCAAACAAGCCTCAAAGTGCTTTGGTTAAGAGACGTTTCCCTTCAACACAACGTAACGTAAACATAATGCTTACCTTCCCATAGCCTGTGAAATCTGTCCATGTCTTTTAATTTGACACGCACAAAAAATAGCGATTCATCACTTTAAAAAGTGTTGAACGTACGTTTTTCTATTTCGTATCAGGTGCAGGGACCTTTAATTGTTGTCTGGATTAAAGTGACATTAGGGGAAAGCATGCCTCGCTTTGCTTTGCTTTGTGGGAAAGTGAGTTTGTTGGTTTTGAAGTTCTACTGAGACTGATGAGGCAGTCAGAGGCAGGGGCTGGGTAGACTGAAGGATCACTATTTTCTGGGTCCAAAATGGCACCCTATATCCTTCATTCCCCTTTAAAGTGCACTACTTTTGACCAGGGCCAATAGGGCTATGGTCGGGCTCTGGTCAAAAGTAGTGCACTATGTAGGGAATAGGGTGCCATTTTGGACGTGGCCTAGGGCTCCATTGCTGGGGAGCGTAACGTAATTAAAACATCACAAACAAAGTGAATCTAATTAGGGCTCCCGCCGCACATATTTTTTAGCGCCCAGCGCTTGGTAAATTATTTTCCTCCACGGATATAAATGAGGCCACTTGTCTTTGCAGATTTGGGCACACACTGAGAGCCGTTATCACAGTTTAACTAGCGGAACAGGGCACATACACATGCTTCAAACATACACACACACCCTGTATACACACATACAGACACATGCATATGCAGACAGACATACCAAAGCACAAACATGCATGTAAACACATACCAACACATGGACACACACAAACACACACGCATACACACACACATTCACACACACACACACACACACAAACAGGATACACATCATACATGATAACGATAGCTAACAAACTTTTGTACATCGCACTGTACTGTACAATTGACCTTATTTTAGCGCCCAAAAAACATAATACTTCCAGGTCAACTGTAATATGAATACTATTGTAAAGCACAATCTCTGCCCTTTCCATCAAAATCAATGACGAGACCTTCATGCTGCCCAACTCTGCATGATTGAAGAAGGCAATGAGCTCCGTCGGGTCTGTTTAAAAATGGCGGGTGGGAAGCGAAAGCTACTGAGTGATAGTGAAAGGGGGAGATATGCTGTGTGGAGAAACTGATTTTTTTCACCTGATCTGTCCAACTTATCACCTCTAAAATGTAAACAAAACACTATAAAGAGTTTATATAATGTCTCATTACATACCTATTTGAAGGTTTGTGTTGAATTTGAATCAGGTTTTTAGGGCGGCGCTAAAGTTACCTTCAGAAGTAAACAGCGGCTGTCAGGGCTTTTGAGAGTCATGATGGCTTGCAGTGTTGACGCCAAAAATTAATGCATTCAATTGTACAATTGACTAGCTATCCCCCTTTCCCTTTCTTGTTTTTAATCTGCGTGAGAAGCTCTACACCTGATGGAAAGAGGCTGTACGACACAGAATGAGTTGCATAATGTGTGCCGTATGTTACGTAGTTCCACGTCACAATTTAACGTACAGAGGAGTCCGTTTTTTCAACTTTTCTCCAACACTATTGGTCCATTACCATGTCAATCAAAACTTGAATAGACACATAATTCACATGTTTCCCGGATTTTGATGCCAACACAGTCACTACAGTCCCATTCGTTTTCATTGCAGCCTGGCTTGAATGCCGCAGTTGCGTAAATTTGTACGGAATGGAGTTAGTCACCCGTTACACCTTACACATACACATACAGCTAACTGAGAAAATAAATGAAACACCTAGATTAATTGTCTTAATCTATCAGCTCTCACTGTCAAATTTCGAAGTGTTTAAGGTTAAGTTTAGGCATTAACTCCAAATGCTTAAGGTTAGGTTTAAGTTCAGGCATTAACTCCAAATACTTAAGGTTAGGTTTAAGTTCAGGCATTAACTCCAAATACTTAAGGTTAGGCATTATCTCTGAATGGTTAAGGTAAGGGTAAAGGTTTGGGATAGCTTTAAAACAAAATAACTTTTTATTGATAGGGTTGAACTTGCTACCATTGGAATCAGAGGCAGATGCTAAGGCTCATCTACCATCCCCATCCACAATGACCTAGCAAAATCAAAACCTACTTAAAGGTAACTGCGCTGACTGTTGCCCCTAGTGGCCGGTTTCCAAGTCATCTTCCGACGTCCTCAGATATGGACGGACATTGAATACTGACTTGTATCACGGATTACCTGGCTGTCTTAATAGGGTGCTGGGTCACCACGAGCCATCAAAACAGCGTCAATGTGCCTTGGCGTAGATTCTACAAGTGTCTGGAACTATTTTGGAGGGATGCGATACCATTCTTCCACGAGAAATTCCATCATTTGGTGTTTTGTTGATGGTGGTGGAAAACGCTGTCTCAGGCGCCGATCCAGAATCTCCCATAAGTGTTCAATTGGGTTGAGATATGGTGACTGAGACACATGCATACACACACACGCACGCAAGAACACACACGCACGCAAGAACACACACACACACACACACACACACACACACACACACACACACACACACACACACACACACACACACACACACACACACACACACACACACACACACACACACACACACATTTAAACTTCCTTTGAGACCCCTCTTCAAAGTCACTGAGATTTCCTCTTCTAGCCATGATAGTCAAAATAATGGGCATTTTTATACATGACCCTAAGCATGATGGGATGTTAATTGATTAATTAACTCAGGAACCACACCTGTGCGGAAGCACCTGCTTTCAATACACTTTGTATCCCTCATTTATTTTGAAAGTTACACATGCATGCATGTAAACACACATACAGTTGAAGTCATTAAAACTCACTCCACAGACTATAGTTTTCGCTTTGTGCATGACATAAGTAATTCTTCCAACAATTGTTTACAGACAGATTATTTAACTTATAATTCACTATATCACAATTCCAGTGGGTCAGAAGTTTACATACACTAAGTTGACTGTGCCTTTAAACAGCTTGGAAAATTCCAGAAAATGATATCATGGCTTTAAAAGCTTTTGATGGGCTAATTGACATAATTTGAGTCAATTGGAGGTGTACCTGTGGATGTATTTCAAGGCCTACCTTCAAACTCAGTGCATCTTTGCTCGACAACAAAATCAAAAGAAATCAGCCAAGACCTCCGAAAAAAATGTGTAGACCTCCACAAACCTGGTTCATCCTTGGGAGAAATTTCCAAACGCCTGAAGGTACCACGTTCATCTGTAAAAACAATAGTACGCAAGTATAAACACCATGGGACCATGCAGCCGTCATACCGCTCAGAAAGGAGACGCGTTCTGTCTCCTAGAGATGAACGTACTTTGGTGCGAAAAGTGCAAATCAATCCCATAACAACAGCAAAGGACCTTGTGAAGATGCTGGAGTAAACAGGTACTAAAGTATCTATATCCACAGTAAAACTAGTCCCATATCGACATAACCTGAAAGGCCGCTCAGCAAGGAAGAAGCGACTGCTTCAAAACCAGACTACAGTTAGCAACTGCAAATGGGGACAAAGATCGTACTTTTTGTAGAAATGTCCTCTGGTCTGATGAAACAAAAATAGAACTGTTTGGCCATAATGACCATCGTTATGTTTGGAAGATAAAGGGGGAGGCTTGCAAGCCGAAGAACACCATCCCAACCGTGAAGCACGGGGGTGGCAGCATCATGTTGTGGGGGTGCTTTCCTGCAGGAGGGACTGGTGCACTTCACAAAATAGATGGCATCATGAGGAAGGAAAATGATGTGGATATATTGAAGCAACATCTCAAGACATCCGTCAGGAAGTTAAACTTGGTCGCAAATGGACAATGACCCCAAGCATACTTCCAAAGTTGTGGCAAAATGGCTTAAGGACAACAAAGTCAAGGTATTGGAGTGGCCATCACAAAGCCCTGACCTCAATCCTATAGAAACTTTGTGGGCAGAACTGAAAAAGCGTGGAATTGGCCAAAATGCTACCCGAAACGTTTGACCCAAGTTAAACAATTTAAAGGCAATGCTACAAAATACTAATTGAGTGTATTAAAACTTCTGACCCACTGGGAATGTGATTAAATAAATAATTATCTCTACTATCATTCTGATTTCACATTCTTAAAATAAAGTGGTGATCCTAACTGACTTAAGACAGGGGAATTTTTACTTGGATTAAATGTCAGGAATTGTGAAAAACTGAGTTTAAATGTATTTGGCTTCGGTCTACGTAAACTTCTGACTTCAACTGTACATACAAACACATGACAAACAAAACAACAAACAAACACATTTTACAGACATACTGACACACGTATATAAATATTCTGACACTCTGACATGCATATTTCTAGCAACATGCAGTACATGAATGAATGAGGATGAGTAGGTTGATGTGACAATATACTGTCTGCTTTAGTTTTCACCTTTCTCATCCACCACCTGCTCATCAAAAACAGCTCAACACATTCCTTTTCTCGCACGCACACTCGCACACACAGACGCGCGACACACACACATGCTGTTTAGGAGTTTTAAGTGTCCAGACCTCACACATCCCCAGTTAAAAATGGGGGTAAGTGAATCCAGTGGCTGATAGTTTTCTGCGAGCCTGGGGAGCCATTGAGAGCCCATTAAGAGGTTAAGTGTAGGAAGCCCTCCATTGTTCGACTGTTTGATTTCCGCACAGCTACCTAAACTCTCTTCAAACCATGGGAAAGCCACTCGCTGATGATGGTGCAGGGATTAAAGGAAACCACTCCAATTCTGAGTGGAAAATGTCTAACGTGAAAGTCGGACGGCTCTCCACGGACCAAGGGGTGGCTGGGAACGATTCCGACCACAAGAGGCAGGGGCACAGAGGACAGCGGGAGGGTAAAAAACACCCGGCTGTCTGGTCTGTTCCCTCAGCATGCTATGTTCTCACAATGCTAGCTAATGGCTAACGCAAAGTAATTATTTTCTTGAGCCTCACAGAGACATTAGGAGTGTCATCAGTGTCCAGACCAGATCAGACAACTCACTCTCTCTGTGTTTGGACTACAGCATTACTATAGCAACACACAAAGCTGCTGATGAATGGTGACATCATCACCATCATCATCATCATCATCATCATCATCATCATCATCATCAATAGCATTCCGCCATTTTGCCCTTTCTGCCTCTCTCCCTCCTCCCTCTTCTTCTACTCAATACACTTTATTTAATCTTTGCCCTCTGACCCCTGGAGTAGAGCAGCTCAGAGGGGGAGCGTTAGGGGGGGCCACCCGTGTCGGGGGCCGGGGAGAAATGAATGGGCTTGTTTAGGTGATTGTAATCTGACAACCATTAGAGAAGAGAGAGAGAGTCAGGGGCTGAGGGGGGACTTGGAGGTTGTATGTGTGTGTGTGTGTGTGTGTGTGTGTGTGTGACACCTGTCATACTCATTAGACCCCCCTCCCCCTCCATGGGTAGCTTGGGGGGCATAACATGAGACGATGTAAGAGAGGGGAGGAGGGGTGAGGGCTGATGGTATGACGGAGGGGGGGGAATCATTTTAGTCTATTCTTCTCCATCCCTCTCTGTCTCATCCTCCACATCCCCCTCGCTTTCCCCTCTCCCTCTTTCTCCCTCTCTTTATCTCTCTCTTTCCATCTCCTCCTCTCTCCTCTAGTAATGTCACTGTACATTTTGGTGTCTCGCCGCGTTACCAGGCTGCCCTTAATTTGACAGTGTCACAGGGATCCATCTTCATTCTCTCACTCTTTTCATAATCTAATCCTCCTCTCTAACATGCAATTAGTGGCCCCACAACCTCGCTCCCCCTCGGCGGAGGGCCCCTGAACAGCAGAGTGCCCCCGCCGGATCAGGCCCGGATGATTGCTACAGCTTTCCCTGTGCAATCCATTTAGCGGCCGGGCCCTGTAATGAATATGTACATTTTAAGGACCTCGGTGGGGGGAGGGTCACGAGCAATCAACCTTGGATTCAATTATGCCAGTCAAGGTTAATGACTCTGCACAGTGGTCAGAGAGGCGCACGCCGCCGCCTGCCGCCGCGCTGGCCGATTAAATCGGCTTGTCAGAATTGACAATGTATGGGTGGAGGGATCAAGGGAGGGGAGGAGGGAGAATTGTGTTGTGCAAGCGGTAGGAGAAGGGAATAGAGGAGAGAGAGAATGAGCGAATGAAAGAGAGAAGAGAGACTGCGGGAGAGGGGGAGAGAGACAGAAGAGCGGGGGAGCGACACACGCCTGCACGTGTAGGAGATAGATGGATAGATAGATAAAATGGTGTCGGTGGTCGGTGGTAGATTACATTGAATTCTCCTGGGCAAATCAGATTGTAAAGCGCACAGCCCCCCTACCCCCTCCCTTCCCTCTCCCTCCCCGGTGAGGCTCACCTCGCCTGCTGTAATATGATTAGTCTACATAAAGACGTGTCTGGAGTGTAATTCAGTGCTCACTAATGAGGCGCTGTCTGAACCTAGCCCATTCATATCCCCAAGGTGTCACCCACTCACCTGCTGCCTCTCTCTCTCTCTCTCTCTCTCTCTCTCTCTCTCTCCCTCCCTACCTCCCACACTCTCTGCTCCATCACAGGGAAAAGAGAGGGGGAAAGAGAGGGGGAGGAAGAGAGAGAGGAATAGAGGGAATACGAAAGGGGCAGCAATGATAAATTGCCATGTGAAATTCAATATTGAAGGCTAAGAAGTTCTCTCTGATCCAGAATGCTCCAAATATCTGTTACTATAGTGATTGCCTGGTTTTTCTAAATGCCAGGTTAATGACAACACAGCTTCTTCAATTATTATCACTTCCATATAGCAGACAGAGATTCAATCTTTCTCTCTCTCTCTCTCTCTCTCTCTCTCTCTCTCTCTATCTCTCTCTCTCTCTCTCTCTCTCTCTCTCTCTCTCTCTCGCTCTCTCTCTCTCTCTTTCTCTCTCTCTCTTTCTCTCGCTCTCGCTCTTGCTTTCTCATGTACACACGCACACGCACACGCACACGCACACGCACACACACACACACACACACACACACACACACACACACACACACACACACACACACACACACACACACACACACACACACACACACACACACACCACATCATACATTACAGGCAGCCATAGCCACCATAGACACAGAGAGAGAGGGCTAAGGCCTGGCTGTTTGTGGGGAACAGGTTGGGAGGCCATCTGGCCACTGGATGCTTTAAGAGAGAAAAATGACATTCTACAGGACAGTGGCCTTTGATGGCAGAAATACTGGCTGCATTGTTCCCAGGCTGCATAATGGTGGCTCTAATTACCAGCATCTAAAATGATCCCACTCCCCCATCTCTCTCTAGGCCCCATATAGATCATTCTGTCAGTGGGGCTCTCATTGTAACATACACACATACTCGCACAGCACAGTGTTTAGACATGCGTTTGCATACTGTTGCATGCATACTGTTGCTGTGCGCATGTGCATGGACGTACGCACACTCACACACACACAAAAGGAGAAAAACACATGCAGGCATGTACGCATGCATGCGCACAAACACACACACACAAACACACACACACATGCCTGTGCTCAGACATCCATCCATCTGGTCAGGCCTATCTTGTGTTATAGACATTCAATGCCATGGAGGGCTGATGGGGCTGGTCCTCCATCACTGCGTGAGTAAATGTCAGAGCAGAGAGATAGACTGAAACACGAGGAGTCTCCACACTGCTCTTGACCTTTCACTGTCCTCTACAGAGGAAACACACACACACACAAAGGCACACTCACACACACACAAAACCTGGAATTACATGTTACTAATGAACCATGGTATGAAAATGATACTGTGGAAATTGGAAAATCCGTAATTGCATGCACAACGCATACTTGTCACGAAAGCCTTTAAGTTAAGCAAGCTTTTGTAGTTGGAGCAGCAACAGGAAGTCACAACCTGAAATTACTAAATTATTCATTAGTAGTTAATCATGGCATGGAAATGGTGCTGATACAAATACTGTAGATCAATACAATTGCATGCATAAGGAAATTCCCTTATTAGGTATTATGGTTTAGACTGGCACTCTCTTGGGCACTCCCTTGTCTTCATTTGGGGGCCTTACTTAGTAAACATGCAGGGGTGTCCATGTCCTGTCTAACACCAGACATACAAGGCAGTATTTTGCATTTCTTTCATTGTTCCGACCATTTTGACCACTTACTGGTCCTTTCTTTAATTGCCATCTATGTCCTCCTGACCTTTCTAGACGACCAATCGTAAGGCACCTCACATGTACCCATTACATACTGTAATTGCACTAAAGTTCCCCTGCTCCTTACACATGCACAAAGCTAAGCATACCAGAGCTGGGACTTAATGCAAGGTGCATTATAGTGAAACACACTAGACAATGCACCTTTTAAATACATTTTCCCAGACCTTCACAGTGATTGCATTCACGGTAAATTCATGTCGGATCAAGCTTAAATTACCTTTAAAAGTCTGTTTTAGAGTGCTGCGTTATTGGCGCCTTGCTGTGAATCCCGGTCCATATTTGTATATTGGCCCTCAAAAATCCAGTATATAATCCAGTAAATCAGGAAGTAAATCACCTTCTGACGCGTTCTCTCTCCTGATGAGCTAGCTGACCATTGGAGAACAGATAAGGAATGGATCTTTACTTTATCTGAGCTGTGAATTGTTTCCAGGTCAATAGAGGAGCATCACTCTAGCCAATACACTATGTCTGGAGCTGAATCTCGACTGCGTCCCAAATGGCACCCTAATCCCTGTAGTGCACTACTTTTGACCAGGGCCCATAGGGGGAGGGAATAGGGTGCCATTTGCGACACAGGCCTTCCCTCTCCTCCAGTGTAGGTGTAGTCAGTAAATCAGACTGTAGGCTAGACTCTGTTGAAGAGATAATGGAAGGTTAAGCACTTAACGATAGAACAATTAACACCATGCCACCTCATATTGATAGAATCATTATTTCTCCATTTCGGAAAATTAAGACATGATGCATCACAGAGAGAACATTCTATTGTAATAGCACAGCAATAACACTTAATGATCAGAGCGTTCTGCTATATTGACACAGTAATAATACTCCAATGATCAGACCATTGTACTGTAATGACACAGTAATAATACTCCAATGATCAGACCATTGTACTGTAATGACACAGTAATAACACTTAATGATCAGACCATTGTACTGTAATGACACAGTAATAACACTTAATGATCAGACCATTGTACTGTAATGACACAGTAATAACACTTAATGATCAGACCATTCTACTATAACAGTGGTCACCAGCCTTTTCTGAGTCAAGATCACTTTCTGAGTCAAAATGCAAACTGAGATCTACCACTGACTTAAACATGACTTAAAAAACGTAAGCATTTGCAAAAAAAAAGACTGTAACAATTAGGTTTGATCAGTAAACTATAGACCCAATACATTATCAACTCATATTGGCTTTGCTTGAACTGCCCTGCCAATGCATTGTTGTTTGGGACATTTTTTTAAATGATATTGAGGTAGGCTTTACCGGTAACAAATCCGTTGTTGTATTATTTGCAAGGTACATCTGAGAGACTATACATTTAAATTGTTTGCTATTTATTTTTATTTTCCTTGGCTGATGGTGCCTGCATCTGATGGTCAGTCTCAGGGGAGGGAAAAAGCAGCAGACTGAGGATCCGCCTCTCAACATCCCTCCGCTCTCCATTTCCTCCACTGTCACTGACCAAAAAGGGACACCGTCTACCAGCTGATGGCAAAACTAGAGTCATACTGCATTATTTCTGCCTCGTGTACAAATGAATGTTGTTACTCCTATGAACAGAGAAAGTGAAATGTTCCTATTAAAAAATACCCAAGCTGCTGAATTGAATTGAATGAATAACAACAACCCTATCCAACCCAACCCAACCCTGTCCTACTCATTAATTACTGCTGCAGTGCTTCTTGTAGCGCTAAATGGAAATAGGAAGAACACGCATTTGTTGAATACAAAGTGTTGACAGTGTTGAGTAAGAACTTAAACATGAACTCATTCATACAAACAGCAGCTCTTTGCTGTATTCGTTGACAGTCTCTCTCTAGTCAAGGTTTTAAACGTTTTGAAATCTCACAGTTATCAACTTTGCTGTAGCTTTCTTTTATGCTTGTAACGTTACTGCAGACATGGTAATCTGAGCCATCTGATCGGCCAGCGGTGGCCTATAGTGCACTTGATTTTCTCTACAGGCCTGCCGGGAAGGCAGCGTTTGAACCTTCAGACACATGAAATGGCTCAAAATGGCAGCAGTTTGCCTACCCGGCACGCAGGGCAGCTGAATCGGGTGCACCTACCACAAACAGCCCGAGACTAATAAAATAAATAGGAACACAAGGCTTTATCATTGGGTTTTTACAGAAATGTTTGGCGATCGACGAGGAATGCCTTGGAGATCGCGATCGACCGGTTGGTGACCACTGGACTATAATAGCACAGTAATAATACTCCAATGATCAGAACGTTCTACTATAATAATAATGACACAGTAATAACACTTAATGATTACAACATTCTACTATAATAACACAGTAATAATATTTAATGATCACAACATTCTACTATAATAACACAGTAATAACACTTAATGATCACAACATTCTACTATAATAACACAGTAATAACACTTAATGATCACAACATTCATTATATTGTAATAACGTGGTAATAATACTCAATAACACAGTAATAACACTTAATGATCACAACATTCTACTATAATGACACAGTAATAACACTTAATGATCACACCATTCTACTATAATAACACAGTAATAACACTTAATGATCACAACATTCTACTATAATAACACAGTAATAACACTTAATGATCACAACATTCTACTATAATAACACAGTAATAACACTTAATGATCACAACATTCATTATATTGTAATAACGTGGTAATAATACTCAATAACACAGTAATAACACTTAATGATCACAACATTCTACTATAATAACACAGTAATAACACTTAATGATCACAACATTCTACTATAATAACACAGTAATAACACTTAATGATCACAACATTCTACTATAATAACACAGTAATAACACTCCAATGATCAGAGCGTTCTACTATAATAACACAGTAATAACACTTAATGATCAGAGCGTTCTACTATAATAACACAGTAATAACACTTAATGATCACAACATTCTACTATAATAACACAGTAATAACACTTAATGATCACAACATTCTACTATAATAACACAGTAATAACACTTAATGATCAGACCATTCTACTATAATGACACAGTAATAACTCTTAATGATCACACCATTATATTGTAATAACGTGGTAATAATACTCAATGATCTTTCTGTGCTGGGATGTATGACAATTGTGAGTTTTATGTGTACAGGAATGTTTTCAGTGAGAAAATCTGTCAGAGATTGGAAATCGTTCCAGTTAAGTACTTATAATCTCAGGATATTGTACTGGTTTTGAGATGCTGATATTCAATGTGAGGACCAGTTTCTCTCCCTAGCGTGTCCCTCACAGAAGCTAGGGGTGTTATCCATCACCGGGGTGTTATCCATCACCGGGGTGTTATCCATCACCGGGGTGTTACGACTTGCTAATTTAAGGTTGGTGGAAAAAGTTTGCCACACCAGCATCCTCTTTAAATAGTTTATGTTGTTCACCAATGAGAAGAATATCACATTTGAAATGAAAATGTATGGAAATTATATCAATGCTATTACGGGTGCGACTTTTTAAAGCAATATATTCTTTCCAGCGACAGTCTATGTCGGATGATAAATATAAGCCATCCTCAAAGTGTTTCCAGGGCCTTTTTTCCCAGGGAGCAGGCCAACATATTTCTTATTGCATTTCATCTTAACAGAATAAGCGTGCATACTAAAATCCAGAGCTCCCCATGAAATCCCCACTTCTACTCCTCCGACCGGCCCCTTTCTCCTCTCCATGACGCTACCCTCTATTTTTATTTGCCATCAAGAATCTAATAACAATTTTTGGGGGTGAAGTGCCAAGTTATTGTAAATAAGATAGAGAATTCAGTGAGGGGGAATCGTGGTGGGATGGGGGTTGCAGACAGTCAGTAGACATGCTTTTATAATGCTTATCTATCAATGTGTCAGAGCAGGGCCTCTCTCTCCCATTAACGGGGGAATGGATCACCGGTCACCACACATCTTCTCCAGTATATTTGATGGCGTCAGTATCACTTTTGGCTGCCTCACCTCTGCAGCGATTGGTTCAGTCATATCAAAACAATATTAATTCCTATCATTTATGGCCTGGCCACATATCAGAGGCATTCATTCACATGAGCCGCTTGCCTGAGCGGTATTGGCTTTCCAATCAATGCGCTGATTGTTATGGAAGGGGCTATTATTCAAAATGGAATGCTTTGGCTGGCTTTACAACCTCCTTTTGATGGGGCAAAATATTGATTTTCTAGTCCTCACAAATAGCTATTAAGTCGCTTCATTCGCAAACAATCAACCGTGCAAATAAAGATGACAATAGCAACTCAAGTGAGGTCTCTCCTATTCACTTGTCTTCCCTCATGCCTCTGTGTGTGTGTGTGTGTGTGTGTGTGTGTGTGTGTGTGTGTGTGTGTGTGTGTGTGTTTGTGTGTTTGGATATAAATAAGGAACATGGATTGAAAATCCATCAATGGAATAACGGGGGGTTGTATATCCTGGAAGTGATAGAGAAGGAAAGAAAAAAGAAAGAGAGAGTGAAAGAGGAGAGGAAACGCAGGAGATGCAGGGGTGGAGGGAGTTGTGTCTGCACTGCTTCAGGTTGACTGAACAGATGGCACATCTGCCAGTCTCAGGCAGCAAGATCAGCCCTCCAGCCACCCAGTCCTCACACACACACGTGCACACACACGCACACCTGCTCACACACACACACACACACACACACACACACACACACGCACGCACGCACGCACGCGCACGCACGCACACACACACACACACACACACACACACACACACACACACACACACACACACACACACACACACACACACACACACACACACACACACACACACACAGGTAGACTCTCGTGGGACAGACAGACATGCAGAAAGTCTGCACATATGGGCTTTCACAGCACAGACAGGAAGATCTTAATAAGGCAGATAGATGGGCATTTGACAGGTGGACATTCTAAAGGACAGATGGACCGGTCTACCATCACAGGACTGCTAGACAGGTTGTACTCACAAATAGGTTTACACCGGCAGGTGACATCAACTGTTTGAGTTCTCAGATGGAAAAAGGGGTACGGAGACACAACAGCCATAACACCTGAGCCCATCCCAATGACCCATCATTCTTTCATTGGTTTATGCATGGGGGACCCTCACGGGAATGACAAGGCCCTAAGCATCTCACTGACTCCTGGGACTGTGTTTCAGAGGACCATGCTTAGCAAAAGAGAGGAGGGAGGGAGAAGGGAGGAGGGAAAGAGGGAGGGGGAGGGAAAGAGGGAGGGGGGAGGGAAAAGGAAGGGAGGAAGAAGGGAGGAAGAAGTGAGGAGGGAGCAGAGAGGGTTACGAGAGGACGTCGGAGGGGTGGAGGAGAGGAGAGGATGTCGGCTGCAGACACATCCACTTAGAGGACTCTGTCAGCCCCTGAGAGGCCAGATCAATATCCCCAGGCCTCCCTCTCAGCAGCCCAGACTCACCAGCCCCACTAGACCTAACCAACAGCCTAGGCCAGGACAGTCTGACAGCAGCCCAGCCACAGGGCCTGATTAGGGGCCTACGGACAGCTGTCCACCCTGCCCGGGGGATCAGGAAGTGGATTACTCTCAACAGCTACACTGATTGGTCCGGAACCCGCTACCCCCACATCCCCCCAGCCACCAGCCAGCACTCTCCCTCCACCTTCCATCCCCCAACCCCCTGTCTTGACCACTAACCTGACCCGTGACCCACTAATTGACCCTTTCAATAGAAAGGTGGTCAGTGTGCTGATGAGCCTGTGTGCTGCGGCACACCGGTTAAAGAGGGTGCCGATATAAAAACCCAATGGTCATCAGGACCGCATTCTACTGGAAGGGTAAGGGCGTGGGTGGTGCTTCTAAGAGGGTAGGAGTGGCATCTCCATAACACGCAAAGAGACTGAGTGAGTTAAAGAGAGAGAGGGGGAGACAGAGAGAGTATATGAAAGTGTGTAAAAGAGAGTGAGAGAGAATGAGAAAGTGTGGGGAAGAGAGAGAGAGAGAGAGCGAGAGAGAGAGAGCGAGAGAATTAGCGAGCGAGAGAGAGAGAGAAAAAGAGAAGAAAGCGTGAACCTCCTCCCTCTTCGAGATCCATTATGTTTTATTGTGTCGGTCCTAACTGCAGAGAGTAGTTTATAAAACACAGTGGGCTAATTCTTCTCCCGGCTGCTTGGTTTCCTTTCCTCCTCCAAGCTGAGAGTGCAGGGCCTGTGAGGAGAGCCCGGCTTCCGGATAGCCTGAACAGGACTGCTGCAGCCAACCTCCCCAGCCGGGACAATGAGGCCCTCTGAAGAATACAGGGAAGTGTGATAATTACTGCTATTCTGAGAAACAGCAGCCGAACCAGAGAGAAGGAGGGAATTATTGTTCTCTGTTTGGGGAGGGGAAATACACTGGTCCCTTCCTGGAGGTAAATATTTACCCTGCGTTGGTCAGCTGACTAATGCACACGCATGGCACGGAAAGGCCTCGACTAGACCAAAAAAGGCCCAAACACATCCACCATCCACCCCCCTCCCAAAAACATCCACCATCCACCCCCCTCCCAAAAACATCCACCATCCACCCCCCTCCCAAAAACATCCACCATCCACCCCCCTCCCAAACACATCCACCATCCACCCCCCTCCCAAAAACATCCACCATCCACCCCCCTCCCAAAAACATCAGCACCATTAACCCTCCTCTGGGGGCATAACGGGTGCACTCGCCCCCCTCGCCGTTTCCAGATCTGATTAGCAGACTGCGGCGCCCTGCTAGAGTGATGACAGCCCATTTCCCATCATGCCGTAGGTTTGCGGGTGTCGCCTGTGGGAGGAACTGAGATGACAGCAGGGTGTAGGCGAGAAACAATGGTGTGTGGGTGTGTGTCTGGTTGTGTCTCTATGTGTGTGTACGTGTATGTGTGAACATGTGTACGTCCATGTGTGTGTCAGTGTGTGTGTCGTACACGCTCTTCGACAGGAAGTGTCGATAACAGAAGGAGGCTGCATGGGGGCGTAAACAAAACAAGTCTTGGTCACCATGGCGACTTCTGAGCGTGTGTCACACTGACACCTGACGCCTATATGTTACAGTCATTGTTATTGATAAAGTTATGAGTGAACCTGAGAGAAAACCACTACATCAATATCTCTGTCTGTCAGATCTATAATAGAGTTGTTTATCTTGCATTATCTTAGAGCACCTCTTAAAGTTAGAGTAATCTTAGACTATTTCAGTCATCTTAGCTTGAAGTTATTGGACTTCCAAAGAGTAAATACACATTTTGACTTATTTTCCAACCTACATTTCTTCTTTTATCAAACAATCATGGGTAATAAGTCAGCATACTGGAAAACAACACGAAATCAAGCGTATTTTGTTAAACACACCAATAACATCCTTCATTATACTTATACTATTTTTCCCAGCCTTTAAGAATAGTTGAAAAAACAGGTGGCAAAACTCTTAGAGGTTCTTCACGGTTCCTTTATTGAGTGCTGGGTCTGTACTGTTGGGAGGGAATAAAAACATTGGAAGCTGTAGGTAAGTTGTGTTGCTAGTTGACTCTGGTGACCTGCAGCCTGTGTCCCTCCGTGGCAGTCTGCATCTCTCCTCATCTCTCTTCACTTCCTCCCGGTGTGGCCAATCTGTCTGGGTGACCTGGGTCAACCCTGCGTGACCCCGCAGTAGCTCCACCTGGAGTCGCCTCTCCTCTTCTCCTGCAGCCAGGCTTTCTGCATGTGCTCAGGTGACACCAGCGCTCAACTGTGACATCCCTGTCCTCCCCACCCCCACCCCCACCACTCCCACATCCCTGGCCGGTATGGTCAAGCAGACGGGGACAGAGATTTCAGGTGGGGGACGGAGGAGCGTGTTTGTGTGTGTGTGTGTGTGTGTGTGTGTGTGTGTGTGTGAATGGTGTGTTTGTGTGTATGGGTGTGTGTAGTGGAAGTTATGAGAGGCCCATATGCACACTTTACCTCTCACTCCTACCAGGCTCAGCACCTTCCCACTGAGGCCTCACAGCCATATCGTTTTTCCACATCCAACCAACATCCACACACAAACACACACACACACACGGTGAGAGAGAGTGAGAGTGTTTCTGTGTTGTTGAAGTGGAGGAGTCTGTGGCTGCTTCCCAAAAGGCACCCTATTCCATTTGTAGTGCACTACATTTGACCAGGGTCCATAGTGCTGTGGTCAAAAGAAAAGCACTACATAGGGAATAGGGTGCCATTCGGGACACAGACTGTATCTAGCAGAGTTGTGCTATGGAGCTGAGACCTGACCATCTGCTTGCCTGCTTCACCCCCAGCATCTGGAAACGTTTGCTGAATAAACCGCTACTCGCCCATTTATCAAAAACATTATTGTTATTATTACTACCCTCCCTCTCTCGCTCTCTGCTTCCTGCTGTGTGTGTGAGTGTGCGTGCAGGTGTGTCGTGCGTGTTCATGCATGTGCGTGCTTGTGTGTGTCCTGTATGTATCACTCCTGACAGCTTGGTTATGGCAGACTGATGGGAGCTAGCAAGATCTTCAACTAAATTCACTAAAACAGTAATAACTAACACAAAATAAACTCTAAATAATAAATGCTGTTCCTCACACTATATGCTTAACATCAAAAAGTAATGCCTTCGCTTTACTGAATATTTTGTTCTTGGATGAAACTAATGAATAACATAACTATAGCAATTATGCATGGAAGGTTACTGTTAATTACATTTATCTAAGCGCTGTTATGTAGTTAGGATGCATTAATTAATCACAATGTTATTATTCTAAAGCCTGCTTACAACAGAGTCAACGTGTATTTGTAGAATATCTACTGAAGGCCCATAGGAAAGACTTAAGCAACTATCATGGAGCACTACAATGGCTACTAAATGATTTTACATTATCTCAGCGACACATACCAAAAAATTACTGACCACCAAAATAAACACTATATTTGTCAGTGAACGCTAAAAGCCCCAAAAAAGAGACAAATCTTTTTCATTCAAAAATTGTCCGAAAGATTTGTCAAAGAGGGTAATTCGGGGAATTGGAAACTATTGTGCCAATATTTTGTGTATCCAACAAAAAAAGCAGCCTTTTTAAGTGTCTTTTGGAGTGGTATATTTGAAAGGCCTCTCTCCCTATGCTCGTGTTAGCTACAGCTCTCTTCAGCTCTCTCACCCACAGTGGAGGGAGTGTCCCAGGATGCGTCCAAAATGGCACGCTGGCACCTTATTCCCCAAAGGGGCTCTGGTTAAAAGTAGTGCACTATGTAGTGAATAGGGTGCTATTTGGGACACAGACCCAGTGTTTCCCATGCAGTGCCAGGCCTGTTCTTCACACACTCTGCTGCTGTCTCTAATCCCAATTAGACTAATTAACACAGGCTCTCAGTTCCCCTCTCCAAACACTGAGGAAGCCCACTTCCTGTTTCACTCACTGGAGAGAGAGAGCGAGAGAGCGAGAGAGAAAGAGGGAGGAGAAGAGAGAGAGGGGGAGAGAGAGAGAGAGAGGGGAAAGAGAGAAAAATAAAGAGAGGGAGGGAGCAGAGGAGGATGGGAGAAAGGGGAGGGAGGGAAGGAGGAAGAGCTAAATAAAAAGTGAGTAGGGGAGGATGGGAGCGGATGGGGAGAGATGGAGGGGAGGTAGGAAGAGAGAAAGGGGGAAATAGAAGTTTGAGAGAGGTGGGAGGGAGGACAATTAAGGCAAGTGGGGGGAGAATGGGGAGTGTGATTGCTTTCCCCAAGTCAAAGAGAGAGGGGGAGAGAGAGTGTGTGAGAGAGAGAAAACTACTTTTATTTGGTGACAAAAACAGCAGAACATTCTGCAATTTCCCCTTTTAACAAGGCACACACAGAGGGTGCGAAAATACACCAGGAGTGAAAGTTTTAATAAAAGTTAATGGCGCTTCATTTACACACTGTCCCTCTAGTGGCTGGTGATCTAAAGGCACAATACAAAAGATTTCCAACAGTTCAATGATTATTTAAACGAATGATATATACACAATGATTCTTGAACAATATAATATATTGAGCTTAGCACAACCATCGATCACAACCTCTATTAGAATGTTTATGTATTTTGTTGTCATTTAAGATGTCAGTCCTCACATACAGTGGTATTCAAACCCCTTGACTTTCTCCACATTTTGTTACATTACAGCCTTATTCTAAAATGTATTCAATTGTTTTTTTCCCTCGTCAATCTACACACAATGCCCCATAACGAAAAAGCAAAAACAGGTTTTTAGAAATGTTGCTAATTTATATATATAAAAAGCTGAAATATCACATTTACGTAAGTATTCAGACCCTTTACTCAATGCTTTGTTGAAGCACCTTTGCAAGCTTGGCATACCTGTATTTGGGGAGTTTCTCCCATTCCTCTCTGCAGATCCTCTCAAGCTGTCACGACACCTATTCCCTGAGTCTGTTTTTGTCTGTCTTGTTTGTTATTGTCCGTCTCTTTGTACCGGGGTCAGTTGCCTGGTTACCGATGAGTGGGCGGGGCTACTTACATCCTGAGCCCGTCATTCCTTCATGATCATTACGCACCTGTTCCAGATCTACGGTCATCACTATTTAAGAGACGACCTGACATCCAGTCCCCGCCGGATCGTTAAGTCACATAGTATGTAAATCTGCGTATCAGCCATCTGAGTCCGAAATTAGTACCAATTGTTAACTATTGCTTGTTGCGTTATATCCTGCTCAGTAACCCCCGTCTGTACTCTGTTTAGGAATCCTGCCTGGAGATATCCCCCATCACGCTGCACTCTACTCACCGTTTCCTCCACTCACCCGGGACATGGATTCTAACTAGCACGCCACACGGACCACTTATCTGCCACCTACCTGGATTCTCAGCCTACCTAACCAACTCCCTATTCAACCCTCTCCTCATCATCCCTCTTCAATAAATATCACTATATACTTACGTTGCCCGGTCTGCGTTTGGGTTCCTATCACAAATCCTGACACAAGCTCTGTCAGGACATTCAGAGACTCTGTCAGGACATTCAGTCCCAAAGCCACTCCTGTGTTGTCTGAGGTCCTGAGCGCTCTGGAGCAGGTCAAGGATCTCTCTGTACTTTGCTCCATTCATCTTTGCCTCAATCCTAAATAGCCTCCCAGTCCCTGACACTGAAAAACATCCCCACAGCATGATGCTGCCACCACCTTGCTTTAGCGTAGGGATGGTGCCAGGGTCTTGGGGGTTCCAAACTTCTTCCATTTAGGAATGATGGAGGCCACTGTGTTCTTGGGGACCTTCAATGTTGCAGACATTTTTTGCTACCCTACCCCAGATCTGTTCCTCGACACAATCTGTCTTGGAGCTCTACGGACAATTCCTTCGACCTCATGGCTTGGTTTTTCTCTGACATGCACTGCCAACTGTGGGACCTTATATAGACAGGTGTATGCCTTTCCAAGTTTTGTCCAATCAATTGAATTTACCACAGGTGGACTCCAATGAAGTTGTAGAAACAGGATGGACCTGAGTTAAATTTCAAGTCTCATAGAAAAGGCTCAGAATACTTATGTAAATAAGGTATTTCTGTCTTTTATGTTTTATAAATTTGATAACATTTCTAAAAACATGTTTTTGCTTTGTCATTATGGGGTATTGTGTGTAGATTGCTGAGATTATTTTATTTTTTAAATACATTTTAGAATAAGGCTGTAACGTAACAAAATGTGGAAAAAGTAAATGGGTCTGAATACTTTCCGAAGGCACTCTGTCTGTGAATTGAGTGTGGGTACATTTCCCAACAATGCTCTGTTCCAAACCAAGTGGTGGGGCTGATGTTAGGCAGCATCACATCTATGCTGTAACAAGCAGGATGAGGCAACAATAACAGCCATCAACTCACCCACGCTAACTGCTCGTTCACCTAATTTCTCTCCAAAAACATAATTAAAACAGGACGATTGTTGAGACAGTAGAAGAAGGGAAGCACAAACTAACATAATTCATTTTCGGAAAGACAAACAACCACTTGAGAAACAAAGATAACAACTTTCCTCCCAAGGAAATCAGCTGTCATGCACAATGGGACTTTTACATAATGGGTCAACATTTAGAAAAACTGGAAGTCCACTATATGGGAGTGAATGGGGCAGGCTGCAATTTCTGATTGGTTCTACCTACATGCTGCCCCTTTCCCCTTTTGGCCTCCGTTCTAAATGTTGTCACAAGTAATATTGTTTGTTCAATTGACCTTGCCCTGGCCCGCAGTGTGGCTGATTATGCAGTGGATTTCTACACGTTAGCAGCCGAGAGTGCCTGGAACCAGGAAGCACTATTCGTCATGTTCCTGCACGGCATCTCGGAGGAGGTCAAGGATGAGCTTGCCGCTCGGGAGTTACCCTCGAATCTTGACTCCCTCTTCGCTTTTACCATCCGCATAGATGGGCGATTACGGGAATGACGGAGGGAGAGGAAATCCGAATTTGCTCGCACGTCAAAGGATTCCACCTTTCCTCCCCGATGGCCCCGTGGACGAGAGAACCCGAGGCTTCCCGAGCTTCCCTGAGAGTCACCGAAGACGGCAGAGTCGCCGCTTTCCAAGCCTATGCAACTAGGCAGAGCTGAGTTGTTGCCAGCGGAACGGCAACACAGGATCAACATGAAGAGTTGCCTGTATTGCGGGACTCTTGGCCATTTTGTGTCTCTTGCCCACTAAAGAACCAGGATCATCAAGAAGGGGAGAGTACTCGAGTGGGCCTTACGAATAACTTTTCTTCTCCTCTTACTCACACCCCTTTTCATGCCATTCTACTGTGGGGCACCCAGTCTAAATCTCTCTGGGTCCTCATTGACTGGGGCCAATGAGAGCTTTTTGGACGCTACCCTGGATTCAGAGGTGAACATCCCCACTCAGCCCCTCTCCATTCCCATGGATATTAGAGCGCTGGACGGGCGCTCAATAGGCCGGGTCACACATAATACCATTCCCATCAACCTACGGGTTTCAGGAAATCGCAGCGAGACTATCCAATTTCTGCTCATCAAGTTTCCTCAGATTCCCGTGGTTCTGGGTTTCTCCTGGCTCCAGCGACACAATCCCTTCATCAACTGGTCTACTGGGGCCATCATGGGCTGGAGTCCATTCTGCCACGCCCATTGTCTGATGTCGGCGCAACCAGTCCCGGGACGTCTTCCTGGGGGCTCGGAAGTTGCTCCGGACCTCTCCGCCATTCCCGCGGAGTACCAGGAACTCCGGGAGGTGTTCAGCAAGGCCCGGGCCACTTCACTTCCACCGCACCACCCCTATGACTGCGGGATTGGGGACTCCCTAGCTGCGCCCATGCATTGACTACCGGGGACTCAATGACATTATGGTGAAGAACCGTTACCCGCTACCGCTCATTTCAACGGCCTTTGAACCGCTCCAGGGGGCCACTGTTTTCTCCAAGCTGAATTTACGGAACGCCTATCACCTGGTACGGATTCAAGAGGGAGCTGGTGAATCTCCTCGACATGTTGAACTGGTTTGTTTTCGTCTACATAGATGACATCATCATCTTCTCCCGCTCCCCCCAAGAACACGTGCTCCACGTCCGACAGGTTCTCCAGCGCCTTCTGGAGAATCAGCTGTTCGTGAAGGCGGAGAAGTGCGAGTTCCATCGCGCAACCATTCCCTTTCTGGGATACATCATCTCTGCTGGGAGTGTCCAGATGGATCCCGGGAAGGTGAGAGAGGTGGTGGATTGGCCCCAGCCTACGTCCAGAGTGCAGCTGCAACGCTTCCTGGTGTTTGCCAACTTTTATCACCGCTTTATGTGAGGTTACAGCACCCTAGCCTCCCCCTTGTCTGCACTCACCTCCATCAAGGTTCTGTTCACATGGCCCTCGGCCGCTGACCGGGTGTTCCGGGACCTCAAACACCGCTTCACCACTGCTCCTATCCTGGTTCATCCTGATCCTTCCCGTCAGTTCGTGGTGGATGCCGATGCTTCGGATGTTGGAGTGGAAGCTGGATCCCTGCCCCTTCTTCACCCACCGTCTCAACGCCACGGAGAGAAACTACGATGTGGGGAATCGGAAGCTCCTCGCCGTGAAGACACTGGCTAGAAGGGGCAGAACATCCGTTCATTGTGTGGACCGATCACAAAAACCTGGAGTATCTCTGCACCGCCAAGTGCCTCAACTCCAGGCAAGCGAGATGGGCCCTGATGTTTACCTGGTTCAATTTTTCTCTCTCCTACCGGCCGGTGTCCAAGTACGTCAAGCCGGATGCCCTGTCTCGCCGAAACCATCCTTCCCACCTCATGCCTGGTGACGGCACTCAGCTGGTGTGTCGGGAAACAGGTCCGGGAGGCGCATCAGTCCCAGCCGATCCCTGGGGGGGCCTGACGCTGTCCGCTCAGCGGTCCTGGAGTTGGCCCATTCCAACAGGCTTGCATGCCCCCCGGGCTCCCTTCGGACCCTGGCCTTCGTGTGACAACACTTTTGGTGGCCTACTATGGTTCCGGATGTTGCTGCATTTGTCGCCGCCTGCACTGTATGTGCACAGAACAAGACTTCTTGGCAAGCTCCGGCTGGTCTTCTGCAACCACTGCCTGTCCCTCACCATCCCTGGTCCCATATATCCCTGGATTTCGTCACAGGTCTTCCCACGTCTGAGGGCAACACTGCCATCCTGACTGTGGTTGACCGGTTTTCCAAAGCTGCCCACTTCATTCCTCTCCCCAAACTACCCTCAGCCAAGGACACGGCCCAGCTTATGATGCAGCACGTCTTCCGGATCCACGGACACCCGGTGGACATGGTCTCCGACCCGGGCCCGCAGTTCTCGTCCCAGTTCTAGAAGGCATTCTGCACGCTCGTTGGGTCGTCGGCCAGCCTGTCCTCCGGATTCCACCCCCAGTCTAACGGCCAGTCGGAGCGAGCCAACCAGGATTTGGAGACAACTCTTCGCTGCCTAGTTTCCACCAACCCCACCACTTGGAGTTAGCAACTGGTATGGGTCGGGTACACCCGCAACACCCTTCCTTGTCTCCTGTTTCCAGGCCTACCCGTCTTCCCCGGCTCATCGATGGCAAACCGGTGTACAAGGTGAGGCGTCTCCTGAAGGTTTGACCTCAGGGCAGCGGATAGATAGATAGATAGATAGATAGATAGATAGATAGATAGATAGATAGATAGATAGATAGATAGATAGATAGATAGATAGATAGATAGATAGATAGATAGATAGATAGATAGATAGATAGATAGATAGATAGATAGATAGATAGATAGATAGATAGATAGATAGATAGAACAAAACACAGGGCAGGTGCAAAATGCCACAACGAAAGTACACAAAAGACAGATACACGGTACATGATACATAGAGCGGCAGTATGAAAAAGTATAGAAATACAAGACATCTGGAGTGCAAAAAAAGCTATAAAAAGACATTGCATAGTACGAGTGATTGGCTGAATATGTACACTATACATTGGTGGATGTTGGATGGTTAACTATACTATACAGGTCAATGGCAGAGAAATACTTCAGTAGCTAAAAATGCGTATGATATGAGCGAGGGTAATAATAGTTTACTTAATAGACAGACTGGGTTAATGAACAGGTAGGTGAAAATTTTGCATGGTTAAATTAGCTGTACAGTTAAGTATACAGTTATATTATATTTACAGACAAGTGAATACTTGCATGTTTACACAAACTGTACAGGTAAATGACAGGAAGAGATACTTTAATAGCTAAATGTGTGTATGATATAATTTGGGGTAATAATAGTAATTCCCTTAAAATACAGTCCTTAGTGCACAGGGTTTAATTACAGACAACTGCACGTATTGCACATTCGATATACTAAAGCAATGAGAAAAGGTGCAACCGGCAGGATACTAATATGCATTCCTGAGTGAATGCCTACGTAAGTTAAGTCCAATAATTACTTACAATATTGCATGTGATATAATATAACAACTGTACATGAGTATGTATATACAGACCTGTATGAATAAATAGGTCCTGAGTGGATGAGTGCTGACGGACCAGAGTTACTCACGGATGGATGCATAGTTGTTAAACTAGGTCCTAGCACCCCAACAGTTCCAGATCTATGTTGCCGACGGCACGGCACCCCGGTGAGGCATTATATAGTCTAATAGCCACAGGCAGGAAGGACCTCCTGTAGCGCTCTCTGGCACACCGTGGTGGGATCAGTCTGTGACTGAAAGTGCTCCTCTGCGATATAACCATAGCGTGCAGAGGGTGGGTGACGTTGTCCATGATGGCCAGCAGTTTGGCCAGTATCCGTCTCTCCGCCACCTCCTCTAGAGTGTCAAGGCTCATCCCCAGGACAGAGCTAGCCTTCCTGATCAGCTTAATTACCCGAGAAGCATCACCGGCTTTGATGTTTGCTCCCCAGCACACCACTGCAAAAAAGATGGCACTGGCCACCACAGACTGGTAGAAGGTATGCAGTAGTTTACTGCACACGTTGAAGGACCTGAGCTTCCTCAGAAAGTAGAGTCGGCTCTGGCCCTTTTTGTACAGGGCCCCGGTGTTACCGGCCCATTCCAGCCTGTTGTCCATATGGACTCCCAGGAACTTGTATGACCCAACCATTTCCACATCCATCCCCTGTATAGGGACTGCAGTCAGTTGTGCCTTGGTTCTCCTGAAGTCCACCACCATCTCCTTTGTTTTGCTGATGTTGAGCTGAAGGTGGTTCTGCTCACACCACAACACAAAGTCACTGATTGTGCTCCTGTACTCCTCCTCCTGCCCACCCCTGATGCACCCTACAATAGCAGAGTCATCCGAGATCTTCTGTAGGTGGCATGTTTCAGAGTTATATCTGAAGTCTGAGGTGTAGAGGGTGAACAGGAAGGGGGACAGGACCGTTCCCTGGGGGGCTCCTGTGTTGCTAACTGCCCGTTCTGACACACAGCTCTGTAGTCGCACAAATTGTGGCCTACCGGTCAGGTAGTCCGTGACCCAGGAGACTAAGGGTGCTTCCACTTTCATCCTCCTCATCTTCTCACCCAGTAGCAGGGGCTGAATGGTATTGAAGGCACTGGAGAAGTCAAAAAACATAACCCTCACAGTGCAACCTGCGTTGTCCAGGTGAGAGTAGGCCCTCTGCAGAAGGTAGATGATTGCATCATCCACCCCGATGCAGGGGGTCCATTGATGAGCACACCAGGGGTCTGAGGTGAGCGAGGACTAACCTTTCCAGGGTCTTCATGATGTGGGATGTTAGCGCTACAGGTCTGAAGGGCAGGGGATTCCAGTACCTGGTTGACTGGGTTGTCTGAGTTCCATTGCCGGCACCCCAGTCAGCCAGGTATGCGCCCAGGTAGGACTCCAGGTGGCGCCTGTAAAGGGGGTGGTACTGTCACACCCTGATCAGTTTCACCTGTCTTTGTGATTGTCTCCACCCCCCTCCAGCTGTCACCCATCTTCCCCATTATCCCCAGTGTATTTATCCCTGTGTTCTGTGTTTGTCTGTTGCCAGTTCGTTTTGTTTCATCAAGCCTACCAGCTTTTTGCCCTCTACTCCTGTTTCTCTATAGTTCCTGTTTTCTAGTTTTCCGGTTTTGACCATCCTGCCTGCCCCGACCCTGAGCCTGCCTGGCATCCTGTACCTTTGCCCAGTCTATCTGGATTACTGACCTCTACCTGCTCCTGACCAGTCTTTTGCCTGGTTTAATAAACGGTTGTTACTCCGACGTTGTCTGCACCTGGGTCTTACCTGTAACGTTGATATTACCTTTGGATTTTTTGTCCTACCGTTACAATTGAGAACCAATTTGAATAAGATTCTACCAACCTTGAAACACTCTTAAGGCAACATATAGCCATTGTTTTAGGTTTTGAGATTTAATTTAAAGGCACCAAAATGTGTAGACGTGGCAAGGGGTGTGTAGACTTTCACTAGTCACTGTATACACCATTTTCTAAACGTTGGGGCAGTCCCACTCTTTACATATTTTGTGTTTATCGGATATGACAGAGGTAGAGAGGAAAGAGAGAGCAGTGGGCTGGATTTGAACCCATGCAGTAGCAGTATATATGATGCGAAGGCACTAGCTTAGACCACTAGACAACCTTAAGCCTCAGGACCCTCACTTGACAACACATTTACAAAAGAGCATCCAATCCAGGGACTAAACACAAGTGTGCTTTATAGGAAAAACTAAGGAAAGAATATAAACAAAAAAAATCTACCTCTACACACACTGTCCCAGAACCTTTCAATACCAAAGACAATGAGACTGCTATCCATCCATAAACAGGCAATCCCCTAACCCACTCCCCAGAACAACCAACAAGACTAAAACAATATATTGACATCCACAAATCCACCGATCAGCCGATCGACTCTCGATCCATGACGGCCCTCAATACCTCTCGATACCTCTCCATTCGCACATCCATCACTCCCAAGGGTCACCAGCTATTCCCAACCATCCCCACCCATCGCTAAGCCGCGTCCAAACCCCATCCATATATGCATGCATGTGCAGACGTGTGATGGCAGTGTGTGTCATCGCGCAATGCTCTGTCTTGTGATGGACGTGTAATCCTCCACAAAGAAAATCAATTAAGCGGCCATGTTCCCCAGGGAGAGTCTGAGTAGAGAAGGGGAGGGGAGGGAGGGAGAGAAAGACACACAACGAGAGAGAGAGAGAGAGAGAGAGAGAGTGAAAGAAAGAAAGAAAGAGAGATAGAGTGAGTGAGTGAGTGAGTGAGTGAGTGAGTGAGTGAGTGAAAGAAAGAGAGAGAGAGTGAGAGAAAGAAAGAGAGAGAGAGTGAGTGAGTGAAAGAAAGAGAGAAAGAGTGTGTAAAAGAAAGAGAGGGGGGGTGCTGTTCTGGGCTCAGCTGCCTGCCTGTCTTCCCCCCTCCACCCACCCAAAGCCCCCTAAACAGCTACAGCCATAATTTAACCTCAAGAGGAGCTGGTACGTATCATCACACCCAGGGGCCAAACCTAGGGGCCATATCCAATAACACCATTATGGATAACATGTAGATTCCACACTCTGCCTAACTGCCTCTTTTTTTGTTGATCTTTCTGTCTATTTCACTGGTTGCCTTTCCTTCTATCTTTTTCTTTCACCTCTTGTCGCTCCCATCACTCTCTCTCTCTCTCTCTTTCTCTCCTTCACTCTCAATTCAATTTCAATTCAAAGGGCTTTAATGGCATGGGAAACATATGTTTACATTGCCAAAGCAAATGGAATAGCCAACAAACAAAAGGGAAATAAACAAGGGAAATATTAGTAAACATTACCCTATCCCCCTCTCTCTCTCTCTATCTCTCTCTCTCTGTCTGTCTCATAGGGAAATAAGTGCAGCAGTAGTATATACTAAATCAGACTTTTCATGAAGCGTCTCAGAGTAGGAGTGCTGATCTAGTTTAATAATAATGAATGAATAAGATTATATGGACAGGTAGTACCTGATTCTAGATCAACACTCCTGCTCTGCTTTATGAACACAGGCCCTGATTACTGGTGTTTTTCTGCTAAGCCCAATGACTCTGCAGTATATTAACACTGGGAGTGTGAATGTGTGTCCCCATTCCCCACACAGTTGATACCTCCATTGGCCTTGGTGCAAATATTTTTCCAGGAAGTGGATTATCCACACTTTTATTTTCATTAGAATTAGAATCAGGTGATCTTTATTAAAGTATGCCAAGCTTTGGAAATGTGTTTGGCATAAGCTTCACAACATAATTTGAACGCAGAATATAAAGAAACAATTATGGGTTATTGTGTGTAGATTGATGAGGAACAAAAACGATCTAATCCATTTTAGAATAAGGCTGTAACCTAACAAAATCTGGAAAAAGTCAAGGGGTCTGAATGCTTTCCGAAGGCACTGTATCATTGTATTTATTGAACCATGACGTCGACTAGAGAACAAGATTCTCATTTACAGCAATGACCAGGGGAAGAGTTGTATTATATTATTGACCAGGGGAAGAGTTGTATTATATTATTGACCAGGGGAAGAGTTGTATTATAATAATGACCAGGGGAAGAGTTATATTATATTAATGACCAGGGGAAGAGTTGTATTATATAATTGACCAGGGGAAGAGTTGTATTATATTAATGACCAGGGGAAGAGTTGTATTATATTATTGACCAGGGGAAGAGTTGTATTATATTAATGACCAGGGGAAGAGTTGTATTATATTAATGACCAGGGGAAGAGTTGTATTATATTAATGACCAGGGGAAGAGTTGTATTATATTAATGTCCTGGGGAAGAGTTGTATTATATGAATGACCAGGGGAAGAGTTGTATTATATTAATGACCAGGGGAAGAGTTGTATTATATTATTGACCAGGGGAAGAGTTATATTATATTAATGACCAGGGGAAGAGTTGTATTATATTAATGACCAGGGGAGGAGTTGTATTATATTAATGACCAGGGGAAGAGTTGTATTATATTAATGACCAGGGGAAGAGTTGTATTATATTAATGACCAGGGGAAGAGTTGTATTATATTAATGACCAGGGGAAGAGTTATATTATATTAATGACCAGGGGAAGAGTTGTATTATATTAATGACCAGGGGAAGAGTTGTATTATATTAATGACCAGGGGAAGAGTTGTATTATATGAATGACCAGGGGAAGAGTTGTATTATATTAATGACCAGGGGAAGAGTTGTATTATATTAATGACCAGGGGAAGAGTTGTATTATATCAATGACCAGGGGAAGAGTTGTATTATATTATCATAAGTATCATTGCATATTGTTAGTAAGAAATTAATATTATGATGGGAATGAGGGACTTATAAAGTACTGACCGTACATGTTCAGTTCAATCCTGAGGAGCTGGAACGGAGCACCATATCAGTTTTAACACATTAATCAGTCCACTGCTTCTGTCGGGATGTAATTTGTGTTTGATTGAATCTTTATTGCCCTGAAGATGAAATGAAATGCTCGCGACCCTTCCCCCATCACCTCCCTTTAAGCGCTCTAAATGCCCTGAAGCGCCCCCCACCCCAAAGAACCTACACCACCCCCCACTCTGCCCCTCATCTGCCTCCCACCCTGAGTCTTCACCCCATACGTGTCTTATGGAGCAGAGAGAAAAAGAGCATGGTTTTAATCGACATCCTTTAAGTTATCTTTAAGATATTTATGGCCAACAGCTGTAGCTGGTGCAACATGTAACAATGGGACTCATTAATATTCTCAATGAACTGTGAACATGGAAGAGAGAAGTCAGCAAGAGAGCCTGACCACGGTGTAGCTAGCAGGCTATAGGCTAATTTCCCATGTTGGGTATAGGGAATAAAGACAAACAAACAGGAATTCACACACATACACATTTACACACATACGCACCCATGAATGTGCACACACACACACACACACATACTCAATGCACAAAAGTCAGCATGCATGAACACGCACGCACACACACACACACCAGCCATGCACGCACATGCACACACACCCACACAAACTAGAGCATAGAAGTTTGGCTGTTCCTGAGAGAAAATGCTGGAAAGACAAAAAAGGGACCTGGTATTGATGACTTTTTGAGTTCTGTTTTTTTTGTAACAGAGAGAAGGGTCATAACTCCTTTAAACCACCTACTCTCCATTTGCCTTACAGCTACAGCAGATCCTGCTGTGCCATAAAATATCTGCATCCCATTTCGGTAATAATTCAAGAATAAATTATGAATTAATTAACACCAAGCATCGTTTTGACTTAGGAGTACTGTGTGTGTGAGAGAGGGAGAGATAGAGAAAGAGAGAGAGAGGGAGAGAGCAAAAGAGAGAGAGAGAGAGAGGGTGAAAGAGAGAGGGTGAAAGAGAGAGAGAGAGAGAGATAGAGAGAGAGATAGAGCACACTGTTCAAGGCTCTGCTTGTCTTCAGGATATGAATTAGAAAATGTGTGTAGAGTTTGTTTCTCCCGGGCACAAGCCATTAAATATTTCATGAAGGGGGGATAAATGCTGAAAGAATGCCACCGCCTCCCAATCCCAGCCTCGCCACAATTAGGAGGCTATTATCTGCTCACAACCTCCAGACTGGGAACAAACTGTAATCATTTTTACATATTTCGGTAGCCCCATACTATAAGGTCATTTTCTCTCATCAAAAAACTCCCTGCTTCCCATTATTGGGCTCCAGTCCTTTGATTTGACATATTATGCCTGGGTACCTTGGCAATAAGGACACAACATTACAGCATATTGGCAGGCTCATTTGCTTTTCATAGGGAGCATTGTGTCCCAAAAAATTGCCTCCTGGGAGTAACACGTGTATGGGGACTGCGGGCGAGGCAGCCCCAGCAGCAGGTGGCCCATTGCTGCCTAATGAACACGGCAATCTGTTACTATCGCGGTGGAGCTTTTCACCAGACAATTAGGCGACTAAGCGTGTCATTATTCTGGGCCAACAAGAAGAGGCTCTCCTCTAATTTCATCTTTTCATTCCTGTTTACTCACCCACACTCCCCTCATTAATGAGAGATGTTCCAGTCTATGCTAATTGGTTTCAATAACATTCATTTTAGTTGAAAGGGAACGATTCTGTTAATTGAGGAGCGGAGGGGGGAGACGAGAAAAAAAGGCTTCTTTTCATTTTCAAGTGGTCCGCGAGACACCGCTTTTGAAAAAGAGCTCAACAGGTTCGCTGCTAATGAAATTAAGTGACGCCGGTCGTGGAAAAAAGGAAAGCCCCAAATTAAAAGCAATTTATTTTAATTGAGGCATGTGGCCCTGTTCGGGCACAATTCATGCTCGGGGTAGGAGGGAAGTCGGAAAGAAAGGGAAAGGTGATTGATTTGGTTGGTGTACCGGGGCAGAGTCACGCTCCACAATCACATCTCTCATTCATATGTCATAGCAGTGTTGTTGTCAGTCAGATGCGGTCAGTCGGCTGCTTAACCAGCCGTTCCTTTGTCGTTTAGTGACGGCAGAAGGAGTGCCGCAAATGGCCTGTCTCAACAGTGTCAGCTGTGGTCGATGATGCGTGTGAATCGAGTAGGCTCAGGGTGCTTAACTCATCTTTCCATCCATCGACTGGCTGTGAAGGCATCTGGGGACCCTTGTTAAGCACACCCAATCTGCATCCCAAATGACACCCTATTCATTATATAGTGCACTACTCTTGAACAGGGCCTATAGGGCTCTGGTCAAAAGAGGTGCACTATTTTGGGAATAGAGTGCCATTTGGGACAGACCGTCTGCCTGCAGTAGAAAATGGATGACTCAGGTGGACAATCATGATTTAACCTACATGTCAAATCAACATCCCACAATGTCACTTGAGAAGAGAGGGTTAACACAATAATGTTGCTCATCTATAGTCCTTACCTCATAGTAACCTTCCCATCAGCTAAGCTAGGCTATATTTACTTCCCTGGGTTTTTTTAACCGATGATAGGCCACTATGCTACCCTTATGTAAAGTCTGACTCAGACACACTCTCTGAAGACCAGTGATTGTGCAGCTAGTAAAAGATCAGTTGAGTTAATTTGCATAGCATTTGCATTATGTCAGGACATGAGCTACAAATAGGTACTTGTGTGTCGTAATTAAAACCAACCACGCTTTTCACAAACACACGCATGCATCATAATTGAGTCAGTGAGTGTTTGCATAAAGCAGTGGAGGAAAGATGCCTGTTTTTCGATGTGTTCAGAGATGTTTGGTAATTAAGTGTTAATCAATCTCTATAAGCCAATCACAGTCTCTAAAATTGCTAGCATCACTATGTGGCCAGCAGTATTTGACATGACCATGAAAAACTCTGGGCCCTGGAGTTTCTCAAGGTCAGGTCAGGTGGTCAGGAAAAACTCCTGGTCCTTCCTACACTGTCCCCCATGGTCAAGTGGTCATCCAAGTTGTGAGCTGGTGACTTTGGGGTCATTGTTGTGTGAGTTGTATGTGAGCTGTCCAAGAACCTTATCCATCTAAGAAAAATATCTATCCAAAGTAGTTCAGACAACGACATCAGCAACACCTAGATGATGATTAACAGGATGATAGTGGTGGTGATGATAATCATGCTGTACGGTGTCCATATTAGAACAGCCTCACAGCTGCGTAAAATAAGTCATGTTCACTGTCCTTGAGTGGACGCAAGAAACTGACTGGTGATCCCTCTGAAACAGCGCTATGTGAAGGTTGTCACAGCCAGGAGATGGCAACTGCCAAGGTTCAGACTGCCACCTTTCTGTCAACCGAGGCACCTCTCTCTCTCTCTCTCTCTCTCTCTCACTCTTTCTCTTTCTCTCTCTCGCTCCCTCTCTCCCCCCTCTCTCTCTCTCTCTCTCTCTCTCTCTCCTTCACCCCCTCTCTCTCGCTATTTCTCTCCCCCCCCCCCCCCCCCTCTCCATACTGTTATCGAGCCAAGAGAGCAAAAGCTATCCATCCATCTGTATTTTAGATTTTTATACAGCTAAAGGAAGAAGGGGGGCGGAATTAAAGAATGGCAGGCACATTTGAGAATGCAGTCATTAGTGCTTACAAGCCAATTAACTTCTGTCTCTCCTTGTGAAGTAGTGTGCCCGCTAATTGATGCGTGGGGAAATGTATTCTGGAGCGCACAGGATATAAGGGCACCTGAGGTTGCCAAGGTTACC
Organism: Thymallus thymallus; assembly: GCA_023634145.1. NCBI lineage: Eukaryota > Metazoa > Chordata > Actinopteri > Salmoniformes > Salmonidae > Thymallus > Thymallus thymallus. The sequence continues at coordinate 11,139,453 of CM042378.1, forward strand.
AAATTGAATCCTCCCTCAGACATCCCTGATCTGCATAATTCCATCATATCATTCAGTGCATTTCAAAGTGAGTTTGATGAATGGCACTTTCAGAAGATAATATTTCTGCTTGGATGTAATAAATCTTATGGAAAGTGTTCAGAATTTCATACACCAGCGTGGCATGAAAAACGCACCCCCGATATTCCCCTCCTCTCTCTATCCTCTGGCACTGTGACTCAATGAGGTTATGGCAACAGGAAGTGCCTGCTCTCCGCCTCCTCTTCTCCAGTACGAACATTTGAGTCATTTCCTGTCACAAAGATGGCTCCTCTATCAGCTTTCGCCAGTAGCATGGCTCACCATCGAAACTACACATTTTTCAATAAATGTATACAGTAACCGCTGCAATAGAGTGAGATCGATACTTGTGGACGGTAGTAGTCTTTTGTTAATACAGTTAAGAGATATGGGAGTCTGTTTGGTGACCCTCAGGGTTATCACACACACACACACACACACACACACACACACACACACACACACACACACACACACACACACACACACACACACACACACACACACACACACACACACACACACACACACCCACCCACACACACACACACACACACACACACATACACACACACATACACGCACACGCACACACACACGCACGCACGCACGCACGCACACACACACATCCCCCCCCAATACACGCACAGTATAAGTAAGCATGTGATCTGTGTTTGTCGAAGGCAAAGCCCTGGAGTACGTGTGTGTGTGTGTGTGTGTGTGTCTGCCTGGCCCAGACACCTACCTGTCTTATTGATTACTCTCTCATCCATCCACCCATCCAGCCCAACCTAGAGCTAGCTACCGAGCCTCAACATAGACAGCCTGGAGTGTTGTGTTATTTTGCAAATCCCTATTAATAAAACAGCTCTGGGGTCACGCCCCTGCAACCCCTGCAACCCCTGTGACTCAGCTGGCTCTGCAGAGCTCTGGTTGGTTGACCCCAGTGCCTCAGTGTGTCTCTGCCTCTTGTGTGGCTGTTCACTTATTCATAGTCCCGGTCATGTTTTGTTTGCTCTTAGCCGGCGCATGTGTTTCCCATGCATTAAGAGTCATTAAGTGGTAATTGAGACTGGGACGGTGGTGATCAGGGGCCTGTGAGGCTGCTGTTCAGAGACTGGGACGGTGGTGATCAGGGGCCTGTGAGGCTGCTGTTAAGAGACTGGGACGGTGGTGATCAGGGGCCTGTGAGGCTGCTGTTAAGAGACTGGGACGGTGGTGATCAGGGGCCTGTGAGGCTGCTGTTCAGAGACTGGGACGGTGGTGATCAGGGGCCTGTGAGGCTGCTGTTCAGAGACTGGGACGGTGGTGATCAGGGGCCTGTGAGGCTGCTGTTAAGAGACTGGGACGGTGGTGATCAGGGGCCTGTGAGGCTGCTGTTAAGAGACTGGGACGGTGGTGATCAGGGGCCTGTGAGGCTGCTGTTCAGAGACTGGGACGGTGGTGATCAGGGGCCTGTGAGGCTGCTGTTCAGAGACTGGGACGGTGGTGATCAGGGGCCTGTGAGGCTGCTGTTCAGAGACTGGGACGGTGGTGATCAGGGGCCTGTGAGGCTGCTGTTAAGAGACTGGGACGGTGGTGATCAGGGGAGAGGGAAATATAATGTTTTATGGGGTGGATGTTTTTTTCTTTCTTTCTATGGAGGTAAACAGCTCTCATGTAATGTCTCTCTAACCTGAGCTGTGGTTTTTAATCAGAGGATAAGTGTGTGAGTTGATTCTTCATTCGGCGTGTGTGCATGCATGAGCGCACCACTGACACTAATCTTTCAAAAAAAAGATCATGTCAAAAAGTGAGTATTTTTGCCAGGGAGAGGATTCACTAATTACATTTGTTTACTAATTATGTCCCCCCTCCCCATTATTAATGTTTTTAATAAGCTCAGAGTCAGGTGTAGTTGACAGTAATAAATGGCTGATTTTAGCAGATCGTTATTACGTCCCTGTGGCTCCCTAATAAAGGGGATAATTACTCTATGTTCTCTTGCAGACACATAAAGAACTGTGTATTGACTTTTTGACAGGCTGTGATAGCCACATGGCTAATGGCTTTCTCCATTCTACCGTTATATCAGGCTACAGAAGAGGCCCGTCATGTTTTCAATTAATGCAGAGAAAGTTCCCATAGTTAAAAGGTCCCTCTGAAAGGCAGTGTGATACGAGGCAGAGGATGTTCACACACACACACACAGAACACATGGACACACACACACACAGCACACATGCAGGTATGATCACACGCGCACGCATGCACACGCATTTACTCAAACACAGTAACCAGTTTCTGCGACACACTACCTCGACAGTGAAGCCAAAACAGTTCGCTCCACTTTCACTCCAGGTTTGACGTGTGCGGCTCAAGTTCAGGCCCTCATTTTGTAATCATTATGTATATATTCCAGCCTCCCTAATTTGGGCACGGCTCCCTTTCTTTGTGTTTGAGATAAAGGGAAGCTTCCGATCTTTTCTCGGTGAGAGATAGTGAGGCCCTCCAAGTGAGACAGGAAATTACAGAGTAAGTGCCTTTCTGGGTGAAATTAAGGGAGGACTGTATCGTGGCTCTAATTAAATGCCAGGTTGCAGCGCAGCGTTATCAGGAATCTCACTGGCTAACCTGCTGACAGGGGCCACACACACACACACACACACACACACACACACACACACACACACACACACACACACACACACGCGCGCGCTCACGCACACACGCACGCGCTCACGCACACACGCACGCACGCACACACACACATCTATCTATGTCCTCTGTTGTAAAGGATGTCTGAGTGTTAGAGTGTGCCCCTGCTATCCATACATTTAAAAAACAAGGAAATCATGCGGTCTGGTTTGCTTAATGTAATTATTTTTTGCATTTACTTTTAGTTTTGATACTTAAGGGCGGCAGGTAGCCTAGCGGTTAGAGTGTTGGGCCAGTAACCGAAAGCAGACAAGGTCAAAAAGCCTGTCAATGTGTCCTTGAGCAAGGCACTTAACCCTAATTTGCTCCAGGGGCGCTGTACTACTATGGCTGACCCTGTAGGTAGGCCGTCAATGTAAATAAGAATTTGTTCTTAACTGACTTGCCTAGTTAAATAAAGGTTAAATTAAAAAGTAGGCTATATTTTAGAAATTACATTTACTTTATATACTAAAGTATATTTAAAACCAAATACTTAAACCTTTACTCAAATAGTATTTTACTGGGTTACTTTCACTTTTACTTGAGTAATTTTCTATTAAGATATCTTTACTTTTACTCAAATATGACAATTGGGTACTTTTTCCACCACTGCCCCCCCACCCCCAACAGACACAGTCCCATGCAATCCTTTAACTCTTAAAGTCAGACATGATGCCAAGGTTAAATCAATGTCATGACCTTTGACCCCAGGCTTGTGCCATTAAGTAACTGGTGATGTCACTGTAGAAGAATAAACACAACATCGCCAAGCTCCATTTCCTCTTAATATGTGCCAAAAACAAACATGGAGATGATAGAGAAAAATATTTAGTCTTTATTTGCAAGACAAACGAACAATAGTCATATTGTCGCTAATTGCATATATTGTTACCTACGGGAAATAAAAGGAAAGAGGAAATGAAGGGATGAGAGAAAGGCGAAGTCAGACCCGTGTTTTTAATCACGCCATAGCTCGGCGCTTAATTTATTATTTGTTTTGTGACAGCCATTCTCTCTGCATACAAATGCCTCACTGTCTCTAATGACGGCACGTGTTGCAGCAATCTCCCAATCAGATCATCAGGCACATTATGAAGTTAATTTTAAATGATTGACAGTCTTTTATATTCATGTCGCTAATCTTCTGTAATTTTCCATTTTCTTATTTGACAGAAAACGGAGGAAAAGGAATTGAGTGGCAGGATCTGGTTAGCAACAGGGTGGGAAGACAAGAAGCTGAAATGAAGAAGGATGCACAACTGGATGCAAATAATACATACTATACTGTATATAACATGCATATTTATTTGGAGTAGAGTAGAATATAATAAGATTCAAGTATTATGGACAGTTTTACCTCTAGAAGTAACTCTCATTCAAATATCAAGTGTTCTTATACTGTATATTATAGTCAGGCTTGACTCTATAACTGAACCTTTACCCCAAAATGACACACACTCTCCTCTACTCCTCCAGTCTTCCATCAACTAGCAGTCTTCCATACAGAGATATCCCAGAGTAGAGTGAGTTGTCTGGCTGAATGAAGGATAGGGCCTGAGCTCCACTCGTCCCCCGTGGGACAGCGATGCAGAGGGGGATGGACAATCACAGAGAGTGTCCCCCAGCTGTCACCCTGCTGGTCTCTGTCAGAAGTGTGTGTGTGTGAGAGAGAAAGAACGTGTGTTCGTGCATATGTGTGTGTTTGTGCGTGCGTGTGGGTGTGTGAGCGCCTGTGTGCCCATTTGTGTATGTGTGTGGGTGTGTGGGTGTGTGGGTGTGTGGGAGCATTCGTGTGTGTTTACAGGCGGTGCTGATTACTTCATTATGGAACATGGGGTTCCCCTGATAGTGTCTTTGGTGCCCCCAGTGATGTGTAGGTTAGGCTGGTTGGAGAAGGAAGAGTAATGAAGAGAGACTTAGTTGCTCCAGAGAGTCTGTAGAAGAGCTGCAGATGGAGAGGCAAAACAATTCAACCTGGTAAAATAAGGGTCAATAAATAAAAAATGATGCTGCTTACATGTCTGGACCTCATGTTTTACTACTGAAATCCATTACATGTTTAAGTTTACATTATGGTCGTTTAGCAGATGCTCTTATCCAGAGCGACGTACAGTACAATCAGTGAATTTAACTAAGGTAAGACAACCACAGTCGTTGCAAGTAAAATCTTTCCTCAATGAAGCAGCTGTCAGCTAAATCAGTGCTAGTATGAAAAGACAAGTGTTACAGCATTCATGACACCTTTCTGCAGTCACATACAGTAGTGGAGCATAACTGTTAAATTGTTTATCGTTGATGTTGTGCAGTCTAGAGACTTGAGGTCACTAGAGCTATGTAGCATGATATCTGAGAAATACTGTAGAATCTACCATGTCATTCTGGTTAGGGAGATCAGGTCCTCTGTGTGTGTATGTGTGCGTGTGTGTGACTGTGTGTATGTGTGAGGGGGCAGTGCGGGGGGGGGGGGGGGGGGGGGGGTAATGGAGGAGAAAGGAGGGAGATTTATACATCTCTCTGTTTAATTTGCCTTTCTAAATCAACCGGTGATGTCATGAGAAAGTCATCTAAAAATAAATGGTGACGTGAGTGGATTCTGGGTAATGATGGCAGGGCTGTGATATTCCAGAGTTATTCTGGCCACTGTTTATTTTACGTGAGCATATAAAACATTTAATGGTAGCACTGAGTTAACTAGAATGAATCTAGTGAACAAGTCGCAAGGGGGGAAGGCCCATAACGACCTGCTCTATGGCCTCATTTTGGAGGAATATTTCAAACACAAGCCAAACACACATTTCTCTTCAACGTGTGACTCTTATGTTTGACACTCCTACACAGGTTGTATCACAGTGCACAGTCGGAGTGTGGAAAGTAGCCTATACGTGTTTTCTGATTTATAGTACCATCTTTCTAAAATAATATCTTGGATAAGAATATGTACAGGTTCAGTAAAGGATCTCAAATCCCCCTGCGCATGGTGTGAAACTCCTGGACTGGATAGAATGGTAATGAATGCTTAGTACGCCTACTCTATTTATCTAAATTGAGCTGAAGGAGATATAAAACAGATTGTTAAGGGCATAATATTGTGGGAGAGTTAGGATAACCAATACATACCAATCAACACCAAGCTGTGTATATTCTTCTTCTCAGTATGACATCCCCATCAATTAAATGTAATGCCTACACGTTTGGAAAATGTTTCAAAGGTGAAACGTATATATTTCACTTTACTGGCGTATTCAGATGTCACACATACCTCCATCTCCCTAACAGACAGAACGTTTTAGCAAGACAGAGAGAGAGAGAGAGAGAAAAAAAACTATTCAGGATAAATGCATTTTTCATTATTATAGATTCTCTCCACTTCTCTCCTGGCAGTGAAAGCAACCTCTGTTTTAACATCTCATATCAGGCCCATTGGCTATTCTACTGTGTTGGATGCTGGCCAAGGCAAGAAAGTAATTTAAACATTACAGGAAATTAAATCTCACTATTCAAATGTTGCCCTTAAGTTTTAGTACAATAAAAAAGTCAGCCCATGAATGATGGAGTCAAATCGAATTTCTTCTCCAAACTTTAAGCTGTGGAAATAAACAGTCTTGACAGGGCAGGCGCTCCGATTCTAGCTTATAGGCCAGTTTACAACATAGATGTATAAAGAAAAACAATGTAGACAAAATGGATTCCGATGAAAGGCGCATATTACCTGATTACATGACTTGACCTCATGCCCATTGATATTTACAATAAATACGTTTCTTCATTTAAATGGGTTCCAATGAATGGCACACATGACCACCATGTACCATTCCAGGTTATCATCATCTTGCTTAAAATCATCAGTTTTGGCAACAAACTTAAGTGAACCAGTAAGCCTAAACTGCTCATGCATCGTGATATAAAAGAGAGGCCTAGTAATTGTATATATTTCTGTCATAAAACATTCAACATACAATATACTGTAGTTCATTTAAGACAGTATACATTCCAAGATATTACATTTGACCTTCAGTACCCCCTCAAAAACACTAAGGTGCATGATGCCTCTGTACTAAGGCATGCCATGCACATCATTAGTGTTATCCTTGCACTTTACAATGAAGTGCAATGGAGCAGAATGTTCTGTTCTCTCGTTTCAAAACTGGTTGAATGTCTATTTTTACCGTATAGGCACCTGCAATTTACAGGTGAGATAAATTACACAGTAAACGAAAATCACTTGCCTCCAACCAAATTAATACAAATGTTGAATAATTTAGTCCAGGCCAGTATTTTTTACTTTAAAGTGAAAAATCTAAATTAATATTTAGACTTTTTTTCTTGGCCCTGTGAGGTTTTAAATCGAACAAATACTGTACACGCTTGAACACCAAACTTTTTTTTTTTTTTTTTTTTTTATTTGAGAAGAAATAGGGAATGTACAGGGGTGCCAAAACATTTGACCGCAACTGTATAGACTAGAGAATAAGCTTTAATGAGTGCCTAATACAGAGTGATCAAATCCTTAAACAGCCATCAGGTCCAGTGTTACCATAATACTGCCTGTTACGTTAATCCTTTGTGATTTCTCATATTTGTATCAGGGCATGAATATTATGATAATATATTCACTCGCTACATCTCGCAGCCCAATAATCTAAATTATATTTACTTCTAAATCACATTTTTGATAGCGGCGTTATTCAAAAATTGCATACAACGTGTGATTTATGTTAGGGGCGAAAGGGGGAAAAAGTGGCAGGTGAGATGAAATCCTCCAGATTGCTACAGATGTAGAATCTTAATTTGACCCAGTTTGCTACAGCAAGAAAATAATCCTGCAGCCAACGGAAAATGTGAATTATTATGTGGAAAAGTCTCAGCAACAAGCAAGTGATCACATTAAGATCCTACATCTGTAGTTGTGTCAGTCGCTCTCTTTCCCACTCCCCTCCTCCCGAGTGTGTGTGGTTGTGCTTGTGTACGTGCACGTGCACATGTGTGTGTACGTCTACGTGTTGTATATTAAAGGACTTCTCCACGCTAGAGGAATGGGCCAGCCGTAATTAAAGTGTGACTGGGGTAAATGTATCAGAAAACGCTTGACAGTGCGGTCCGTGTGTAGATTATTTTAATTTGCGTCCCCGCCCTCAGGTGAGTGATTCGGCTGGCCTTGACCCACTGCTGACTGCAGGGATTAATGCCGGGTAATGACTGCTGAGGCTATCATTGCGGCAGGCATCATTAATTATCCTTATTGATTGTTGCTCTCAGAGATAAAGCGTTCTGCTGACTGGAAAATGCCCTCCACCAGCAAGGTCAAGGCACACACACACACGGATGCACACACGCACACGCACTCACACAAACAATTTCCTGTTTACCTCTTGTGTCCCCTCTTTCCCTTTTCTCTACTTGGGGACTGGAGGGAGAGAGGGAGGTGAACGCCACAATGTGAAACCTTAGCAGGTCCCTGTAAGGTGTATTTGTCACATCACTGCAGGTCATCACAAGCACGCACCGCCAGATCATGTGTCACACCCTCCTCTCCACTGGACACACACACACACACACACACACACACACACACACACACACACACCTATTAAGTTTCCCTCTCCTCTTTGCCATAATGGATCTGTGGAGGATGGGTCAGGAAGTGAGGGTTTTAAATATACACAATTGTACATCACTCCTCTGTGTGGGTACTCTCTCTTTCTAAGTGTGTGTGTGTGTGTGTGTGTGTGTGTGTGTGTGTGTGTGTGTGTGTGTGTGTGTGTGTGTGTGTGTGTGTGTGTGTGTGTGTGTGAGAGAGAGAGAGGGATAGAGAGTGTGTGTGTGTGTGTGTGTGTGTGTGTGTGTGCCCTCTCTCCTCCCCATGAAGGAGAGGGGGCAGAGAGAGTAGAGGAGACCAGACACGCTATGTCTATGTGGTTAAGTGTTCTGTGTGTTAGAGGCGCTGTCTGTTTAGTGTGCATGTTTACCATGAGAGAGGCTAATTGGAGCGCTTGCTGCATGTCCTCCTTCATTACCGCTTGGTGCTATCTCTATGGGTGCCCTGTTGCTGGAAGGACTGGGTAACGTCCCAAATGGCACCCTATTACCTACATTGTGGTTAGTGCATAGACCGTATTTACAGAGGGTGGGCCCTGGGCCCTGGTCAAACTTGCTGCACTATATAGGCAGCATCACTATATATACTATATATAATATGGCAGTGTTGGGGAGTGTAGTGAACTATATGTAGTTCAACTAGTAAAGTAACTACCTTTTGCAGTAACTTGGTGGTATTTGAACTAAATTCAAATCTAGGTATTGTTTTCAGTAGTTAACTACTGGAACTAAGTTACACTACTTTTATTGCTAAAATAGGCAATCATTTCCTTTCTTTTTCGGCATCAGACCTCACTTACATTGTTGTGTTTAATAGGCTAAATTGTTACGAACTGTTCTTGCATATACATTATAATTGATGATAACGATAATTATTCACAAAGTACACTTTTTCCAGTGTGAAGTTATTGCTAGCTTGGTAAACTATATTTTCAGAGTTGCTTCACAAACACTGGAAAAGGGTGCCATTTGGGATACGGTCCTGTTTGGTCAGGGAGGAAGTTGTCTGGAGCCTCATCCCTCTCATCCCCATATGGCTCCCTATTCCCTATATAGTGCACTACTTTTGACCAGGGCCCATAGGGTTTTGGTCAAAATAGTGTACTATATAGGGAAAATGGTGCCATTTAGGATGAACACACAGTCACCACTACAACCAGGGCTATCACAGGGCCAACATGGCGACTCCACAGGGCCCCCAGAGGGCCATGAGAGAGGGCCACTATGGTCTTGCTGCTATCCACATAGTAATGTTATTTATAGTGTATGTGTGTGTGTGTGTGTGTGTGTGTGTGTGTGTGTGTGTGTGTGTGTGTGTGTGTGTGTGTGTGTGCGCGTGCGTTCTTGTGTTTCTGCATGTGTGCGTCTACGTCAACGTGTCTGTGTGGTTTTATCACCACAGTGTGTATTTTCAGTACCTCAATGGCTCTCCTCGCAGTGTGTACTGAGCCCGTCATTCAGAGCATTCCAAGACGCGAAATGAGTGTGACACAAATGTATTCGTCTTTCAAATGGCCGTTTGAGGAGATCCAGCAGCACTCCAGTCACTTGGCGCTCCGCTCCTCATATCCCAGGGCTAGTGATTGGCATGTCTTCATATGTGGATTGTGTTTCCTCTCCGACTTGCTCCTTACAACCGTCTCTTGTCAAACACTGGAAAAAATATAAATATACGGAGAGAGAGAGAGATAGAAAGAGAGAGGGGAGAGAGGGAGGGAGAGAGAGAAAGAGAGAGAGGGAGAGAGAGAGGGAGAAAGACAGTGAAAGAGGGTGAGAGGTAGGGAGGGAGGGAGGGAGGGAGGGAGGGAGGGAGGGAGGGAGGGAGGGAGGGAGGGAGGGAGGGAGGGAAAGAGATATAAGGTATTTTCAAGAGGAAGACACTTTGATAGCTAGGGAAAGAAGAACACACATTCACTTATCCATCCAGGCCTCTCAGTCTCACCAAAGCAAGACAGACAGACATGTTTCATGTGGAGGATGAGGGCCCATAGGGCTCTTGTCAAAAGTAGTGCACTACATAGAGTTCCATTTGGGATGCAGCCTTAGAGTCTGTTGACCTGGGCTGACCCTTCATCTGTGGTGTTTCATGGCGGAGAAGCAGAACAGTGAGAAAGTGAAAGACAGAAAGACGGGAGAGGAGGAGGGAGAGATGAAGGGATCGTTTTTTTCTATCTTACCATTGTGTTTGAAGTGTATCAGAAGGAGCCTCCCAAGGTCTGGAAATTCATTACTGAACAGGAGCTTTGAAACAGGCATCCTATGAGCAGGGTGTGTGTGTATGTTTGTTTGTGTGTGTGTGTGTGTGTGTGTGTGTGTGTGTGTGTGTGTGTGTGTGTGTGTGTGTGTGTGTGTGTGTGTGTGTGTGTGTGTGTGTGTGTGTGTGTGTGTGTGTGTGTGTGTGTGTGTGTGTGAAAGGTTGTGAGTGAAAGTCTGTATTGTATTCAGAGTGGAATTGTTAAGCAGTTGCCCCAGGCCATGAGAAAGACAGCTACAGCCAGGTATGGGCAGCCATTACCGCAGGGCTACAGACTCTCCAGAGGACATACTGTATAACACACACAGATATAGATGGTGTGTGTGTGTGTGTGTGTGTGATTATGTGTGTGTGTGTGTGTGTGTGTGTGTGTGTGTGTGTGTGTGTGTGTGTGTGTGTGTGTGTGTGTGTGTATGAGACAGAGAGAGAGAGTGAGAGAGAGAGAGAGAGAGTGAGAGAGAGAGAGAGAGAGAGAGAGAGAGAGAGAGAGAGAGAGAGAGAGAGAGAGAGAGAGAGAGAGAGAGAGAGAGAGAGAACATCTTTCTCTCTGTGGTTCATACATTCTTCAGATCTGCAGTATGTGTACCCAAATTCAAATCATATTAACAATCAAACTTTGGCGCTTATTTAAACCAGAGGGAGGCTGTGGGATAGGTTTCTCTGGGCCTGAAACTGGAGAAGAAGAGAGTCTGACCATTGTACTACAACTACAACACAATCAATACCTGACCACAAATCACATACACAAACCCAATCAGCTGCCAGAGGCAACAACAGGCTGAAAACAGAGGTGGAATGCCAAATGGCACCATATTCCCTACATAGTGTACTACTTTTGAACAGAGCCTGAACGCTGGTCAAAAGTAGTGCGCTATACAGTGCATTCGGAAAGTATTCAGACCCCTTGACTTTTTCCACATTTTGTTACTTTTCAGCCTTATTCTAAAATGCATTAAATTGTTTTTTTTTCACTTTATGAATCTACACACAATCCCCATAATTACATTTTTTTAAATGTATTAAAAATAAACAAAATAAAGTATTCAGACTTTTTCCTAAGTACTTTGTTGAAGCACCTTTGCCAGCAATTTCAGCCTTGAGTCTTCTTTGGTATGAAGCTACAAGCTTGGCACACCTGTATTTGGGGAGTTTCTGCCATTCCTCTCTGCATATCCTCTCAAGCTCTGTCAGGTTGGATGGGGAGTGTTGCTGCACAGCTATTTTCACGTCACTCCAGAGATGTTGGATCAGGTTCAAGTCTGGGCTCTGGCTGGGCCACTCAATGACATTCAGAGACTTGTCCCAAAGCCACTCCTGCGTTGGCAAGGCTGTGTGCTTATGGTCGTTGTTCTGTTGGAGGTGAACCTTCGCCCCAGTCTGAGGTCCTGAAGACTCTGGAGCATGTTTTCATCAAGGATCTCTCTATACTTCCTCTTTGCCTGGATCCTGACTAGTCTCCCAGTCCCTGCCGCTGAAAAACATCCCCACAGCATGATGCTGCCACCACCATGCTTCACCATAGGGCTGGTGCCAGGTTTCCTCCAGACGTGACACTTGGCATTCAGGCCAAAGAGTTCAATCTTGGTTCCACCAAACCAGAGAATCTTGATGGAGGCCACTATGTTCTTAGGGACCTCCAATGCTGCAGACATGTTTTGCTACCCTTCCCCAGATCTGTGCCTCGACACAATCCTGTCTTGGAGCTCTATGGGCAATTCCTTCGACTTCTTGGCTTGGTTTTTGCTCTGACATGCACTGTCAACTGTGGGACCTTATATAGACAGGTGTGTGCCTTTCCACATCATGTCCAATCAATCAAGTTGTAGAAATATCTTAAGGATGATCAATGGAAATAGGATGCACTTGAGCTCAATTTTGAATCTCATAGCAAAGGGTCTGAACACTTATGTAAATAAGGTATTTCCCTTTCGGCCGCAGTGTAGTGATTGGAGCAGACAAAGAATCAGCGAGAGGGAAATGAAATACAGCAATCGGGCTATAATTCAGCCAGGGATGTGCCTGTAGATCATTGGGGCCACGCAGATATACTGTACCTGCTCCCCAGATGCCCATCACAGAAATGACTCAACAGCTGGAGACCGAGGATGCTCCATCACGTGGGCCCGGCCTACCGGAGAACAGCAAATATAACCATTTCGAGAATATTACGTTGTGCTGTTGTTCTTATGTACATGTATGCTCACCTGCATTTAGCTATATAACGGTTGCATTATTACAGCAAGGTATTGTGTAACTGTCATGATCGTAGAAAGCGCAGCGCTGAAGTAATTTGACATCTTTTATTTATTGAACTTCGCAACGTGTGTGTGAACACAGAGCATCACACAAACAATAACCCACGAAGCACAATGGGAAAAGCTAGTACTTAAATAGGGTCCCCAATATGAGACAATGCATAGCAGCTGCCTCTAATTAGGGACCAAACACATATTAAACAGAGTTCTCCTAGAACTCTACTGTCAGGCCCTGACCGTGATGAACATAGAGAAGCCAGAGGCCTCCTTACATTCAGGGCCTGACAGTACCCGCACCCCAAAGGCGCATACTTCCGGCCGCGAAAAACCGGATCATACACAGGAAGGGTTAGGGAGGGAAACTGGCCCCATTGGCGGCCCCGGCCCAGGTGCAGGACGTAACCCCCGATCCGGAAGCGGCTCCGCCCCCTGTGCAGGACGTGGCAGTAGCACAGGGGAAGACTCCGGACCCGGAGCTAGACCGGACGCCAGACCCGGCCTGGGCCCCGGCGCAGAGGGAAGCTTCGATCCGTGAGCTGGGCCCGGACTTGGCACCGGCGTAGCAGGGGGCTACAGCCCGGAAGCTGGACTGGAGACCGGTCCTGGAATGGGCACCAGCGTAGCAGGGGCCTCCAGCCCGGCAGCAGGACTAGAGACCGGGCCCAGACAGGTCACCAGCGTAGCAGGGAGCGCTAGCCCTGAAGCAGGACTGGAGACCGGTCCAGGACTGGGCACCGGCACAGTGGAAGACTCCGGCCATGGATCTTGGCTGAACGCCGTACCTGGACTGGGGACCAGCGGAGTGGAAGGCTCCGGCCATGAAGCTGGGTCGAATGCCGGTCCCGGACTGGTCACCGACGCAGAGGGAAGCCTCGACCTGGGAACCATCACTGGAGGCTCCGGGCTGTGGACCGTCACTGGAGATCCCGGGCTGTGGACCGTCACTGGAGGCTCCGGGCTGCGGACCATCACTGGAGGCTCCGGGCTGCGGACCGTCACTGGAGGCTCCGGGCTGCGGACTGTCACTGGAGACTCCGGGCTGCGGACCGTCACTGGAGGCTCCGGGCGGTGGACCGTCACTGGAGGCTACGGGCGGTGGACCGTCACTGGAGGCACAGGAGGTCAGGTGCGTGGAGACGGCACAGGTTGCACCGTGCTGGTGACACGCACTGGAGAGTGAGTGCGGGGAGCAGGCACAGGTTGTACTGGGCTGGGGAGACGCACTGGAGCCCTGGTGTGTGGAGCCGGAACAGGTTGCACCGGGCTGGTGACAAGCACTGGAGGGCGAGTGCGGGGAGCAGGCACAGGTCGTACCGGGCTGGGGAGACGCACTGGAGGACTGATGTGTGGAGCCGGCACTGGTTGCATCGGGCTGGTGACACACACTGGAGGTCGGGTGCGGGGAGCCAGCACAGGACGTAACGGGCTGGGGAGACGCACTGGAAACCTGGTGCGGGAGGCTGGCACAGGACGTACCGAACTGGGAAATCTTCCTCTTCACCAGACCACCCCCATAGCCCCCCCCAAAAATGAACTTGGGGTTGCCTTTGGGCTCCTCGTCGGCGTGGACCCCAATGACGTCGCTGCACTCCGGCATTCAGCGGCGACTCCGGAGCTGGATTGTAACGGTCCTCCTCCTCGGAGTCAGTCTCAAACCCTCTGAGGAGTGCCCTCACAGTAAAGCGCTGCTTGGTCCTGGTATGGTGGGTTATTCTGTCACGATCGTAGAGAGAGGCAGACCAAGGTGTAGAGCTGAAGTAACTCGACATCTTTTATTTATCGAACTTGCAAAACAATAAAGAGAACCCAGCACAATCACAATGCGTGTGTGTGTGTGTGTGTGTGTGTGTGTGTGTGTGTGTGTGTGTGTGTGTGTGTGTGTGTGTGAACACAGAGCATCACACAAACAATAACCCATGAAGCACAATGGGAAAAGCAAGTACTTAAATAGGGTCCCCAATTAGAGACAATGCATAGCAGCTGCCTCTAATTGGGAACCAAACACAAATTAAACAGAGTTCTCCTAGAACTCTACATACAGTAACATTTCTTAAACTATCTTTATTACGGACAGAGATTATACAGTATATACAGTGCCTTCAGAAAATATTCACACCCCTTATTCCATATTTTGTTGTGTGACAAGGTGGTATTAAAATGTACAGTAATTTACAGTAATTGTCATTTTTTGTCAACGACCTACACAAAATACTCTGTAATGTCAAAGTGGAGGAAAAATTATAACATTTGTAAAACATTTATGAAAAATAAAACACTAATATATCTATATTAGATAAGTATTCAACCCCCTGAGTCAAAACATGTTAGAATCACCTTTGGCAGCCATTACAGCTGTGAGTCTCTAAGAGCTTTGCGCATCTGGATTGCACAATATTTGCACATTCATTTTGCTCTGTCAAAGCGGTTGTTGAGCATTGCTAAACAGCCATTTTCAAGTCTTACTATAGATTTTCAAGCTGGTTTAAGTTAAAACTGTAACTAGGCCATTCAGGAACATTCAGTGTCGTCTTGGTAAGCAGCACTCGGCCGTCCCGGGCTGTGAGCTTGTGTTGCCTACCACTTCGCGGCTGATCCGTTGTTACTCCTAGACGTTTCCACTTCACAATAACAGCACTTACAGTTGACCGTGGCAGCTCTAGCAGGGCAGAAATTTGACGAACTGACTTGTTGGAAAGGTGGCATCCTATGACGGTGCCACGTTGAAAGTCACTGAGCGCTTCAGTTAGGCCATTGTTTGTCTATGGAGATTCCATGGGTGTGTGCTCGATTTTATACACCTGTCAGCAACGGCTGTGGCCTTTATAGTCGAATTGAAGTGTTGTCTACATACTTTTGTATATATAGTGTATATAGTATATTATAAATGTATGAAGAAAAACAGACAGATATAGGGCCTACAGCATATCTCACAATGAAATCATACAGATATAGGCTCAATAACATGTTACACCTACAGCTGTATTTCTGCTTGATCATAATGGTTAGGCCTACGGCCTGTGTTTATAATAAATGTTGTCCTCGTAAAGATTTTAAATGTTATGTAAAATGTATGTGCATGTGATATTTTGGATTGGATAACCACATCCATACACACACACATGCAAAAGTATTTTGGGGGTGGTGCTCCAGCGTGTTGCCCATCTATCTTTTTTGACATCTCCTAACCCAATCCCACTGGGGGTAACTGAATTTAATCCTGAACATTAGATAAGCACATACCCCCTCCCCTCCACCTGTGTGTGTGCACGCTAGTGGGTGTGTGTGTGTGTGTGTACACATGTGTGTACGCGTGTGCTCGCGCATGTGTGTGTGTGTGTGTGTGTGTGGTGTGTGTGCTCGGCACCACAGAGCCAGGCTGAAATTGTGTCTGGAGTTATAGTGTTGGTATGCAGGTCACATCCTAGAAAAGAGAATGAAGGAGGGAATATGAAGAGAAAAAAATGGTATGAGACCAAGCCCGACAAAGAGGAAGGAAGAGGCTGCAGCACACTCCACTCCCACCTCCATCCCGCTCGGCCTACGCCCCCCACGTGCCGCCCCGGCCCCCCCATATCAGCTGCTTTCTGCTAATTGTTTGGCTTGCTCGAGTCCCTATCAGCTGTATCACTTTATGTTTCCATCAAACACTGCATTTATCTTATCATTTCCTTGACAACTGCCTATTAGTCCAAATGGCCTTTGCTGGGCCGGCGGGGTGTGCGCTCCCATGGCGATGACACCATGACATTCCTAGGCGGCTCTGGACAGCCTGCTGTGATAGCATCCCTCCTCCCTTCGTATTTCCTCCTCTCCCCTCCCCTGCTCTCCTTCTGCTTCACTGTGACTATCCAAGGGCCCCCAAGATAACGCACACGCATGCACACGCACACACAGAGACACACACACACTGCAGGACACAGCTCTAGACCTGTCATCCTCCACAGGTTACTTTGTGACATGTGAAAGCATCCTATTTGTGTGTGTGTAATTATGTGTGCGTGTGTGTGTGTTAGAGCTCTCTTTGGCACACTTACTCCTTGTCGACATCAGTGAGGGCTATCCCTCTTTTATCCCTCTATCACTCCCTCTCTCTCTCTCTCTCTCCCTCTGTCTCTGTCACTCTCTCTCTGTCTCTCTCGCTTTCTCTATGTCGCTCTCTCTCTCTCTCTCTCTCTCTCTCTCTCTCTCTCTCTCTGTCTCTCTCTCTCTCTCTCTCTGTCTCTCTGTCTCTGTCTCTCTCTCTCTCTCTCTCTCTCTCTCTCTTTCTCTCTATCTCTCTCTGTTGCTCTCTCTCTCTCGCTGTCTCTCTCTGTCGCTCTTTCTCTCTCTCTCTCTCTCTCCTCTCTCTCTCTCTCTCTCTCTCTCTCTCTCTCTCTCTCTCTCTCTCTCTCTCTCTCTCTCTCTCCCTCTATCTCTCTCTGTCGCTCTCTCTCTCTCTCTGTCTCTCTGTCTCTCTCTCGCTTTCTCTCTGTCTCTCTCTCTGTCTCTCTGTCTCTCTCTCGCTTTCTCTCTGTCTCTCTCTCTCTCACTCTCTCTCTCTCTCTCTCTCTCTCTCTCTCTCTCTCTCTCTCTCTCTCTCTCTCTCTCTCTCTCTCTCTCTCTATCTATCTATCTCCCTTTTGCTCTCTCTCTCTCCCTCTCTCCATGAAAGAGGAAAGAGGTGCCAGCTTCCAGTGAGGGAGAGTGGAGAGTGGAGCAGGGTGGAGAGGGGCTCCAGCAGTGCAGCTAAGCTAGCTAACTTTAGCAAGAGAAGGCTTGTGTTTACATTATATGCATTAGCATGCAACATATTTAAAATAATGTTAACATTAGCATAGATAACGACCCTACTTGTCTACTAGCAAAGGGTCATCTGCTAACATTAGTGCAGTAGCTATAGGTTATCCATCGTCATGATTCATGGTTATTTAGTAAGCTGTCCATGTTAGCTGGCTAGCTAAGCTATCACCCTGGGAAAACATACCAATATAACCTAGTACTAGCTAAGCTACAAATAAACATCCGGATGATATACGGATTTGACAGCTAGGAGGATATCCATCCGGTGGAGGGCAGCTAGACGGCAGGAGCGGGATGAAGCACTGATAGTTCCTGTCGTGGCGCTGTCTGTCAGTGTAAGTATCTCATAGGGGTCTTCACAATGACTACAGGTGTTCAGTTGTGGTTTTCTGATTTTGTTTTTTGAAGTAGAGCGGGAGTTGGGAGACGAGAGATGTCACCTCAGCACAACTACAGTTGAAGTCGGAAGTTTACATACACCTTAGCCAAACTCATTTAAACTCAGTTTTTCACAATTCCTGACATTTAATCCAAGTACAAATTCCCTGTCTTAGGTCAGTTAGGATCACCACTTTATTTAAGAATGTGAAATGTCAGAATAATAGAAGAGAGAATTATTTATTTCAGCTTTTATTTCTTTCATCACATTCCAGTGGGTCAGAAGTTTACATACACTGAATTAGTATTTGGTAGCATTGCCTTTAAATTGTTTAACTTGGGTCAAACGTTTCGTGTAGCCTTCCACAAGCTTCCCACAATATGTTGGGTGAATTTTGGCCCATTCCTCCTGACAGAACTGGTGTAACTGAGTCAGGTTTGTAGGCCTCCTTGCTCGCACACGCTTTTTCAGTTCTACCCACAAATGTTCCATAGGATTGAGGTCAGGGCTTTGTGAAGGCCACTCCAATACCTTGACTTTGTTGTCCTTAAGCCATTTTGCCACAACTTTGGAAGTAAGCCAAAGTCCTTTGCTGTTGTTCAAGGATTGATTTGACGATGATTATGATGTCGAGCATAGAGGCACTGCGTTTGAAGGTAGGCCTTGAAATACATCCACAGGTACACCTCCAATTGACTCAAATGATGTCAATTAGCCTATCAGAAGCTTCTAAAGCTTTCTTTACTGGAATTTTCAAGCTGTTTAATGGCACAGTCAACTTAGTGTATGTAAACTTCTGACCCACTGGAATTGTGATATTGTGAATTATAAGTGAAATAATCTGTCTGTCAACAATTGTTGGAGGCATTACTTGTGTCATGCACAAAGTAGATGTCCTAACCGACTTGTCAAAACTATAGTTTGTTAACATGAAATCTGTGGAGTGGTTGAAAAATTAGTTTTAATGATTTCAACCTAAATGTATGTAAACTTCTGACTTCAACTGTATGCCTTGTAACGTTACTGCCTATCACTCAATCTGCTGCCAGCCAGCCAGGCTAATGGCAATACAGATGACACAAGATAACCTCATAAACAAACTTGTAACTTCATAATTATCAGCTAGCTATATGTGAATCTTAATATTCTAGCTAGCCAGTTAGTTTAACAGGCAAAAAAACTATCTTAAACTGATGTAATGGCAGGTAGATTACTTTTATTTGTGGGTAGTTAGGTACCAATTCTTTGTGGCTAGCTAGCTAGCCAGTTAGTCCTATTGACTTACTAGTAGTCAGGTGTCATATTTCTGCGCATACTTTCTGTTGAAGCTCGCATTGATGCATGCTTCGAAATGTGTACAAGTGGAGTACACATCCGAAAAGTGCCCTCCATGCTCCGTTTTCATACTTTGATTTGGACTGATTTGCGTGCTTGGAGCACGGTAGTATGCATTGAGAAACACCCACAGACACACTCACACACACACGCAAATACACACTCACACACACACGCAAATACACACACACACACAAACACACACACACACGCACGCACGCACGCACGCACACACACACACACACACACACACACACACACACACACACACACACACACACACACACACAAACACACACACTATACAATCCAACACAACAACTAAAGAGTGTTTACTGTCCACACACTAGCCAATTCACTTCACTAGTGGAGGTGATACTGAGAGTCTGATCTTTAATAGAGTTTTAGGGGCTTCAGACAAAGACAGCGCTCTGTGCTCTGGCCCCTCACACTGGGCTCCCTGTGTTGGGTGACATAGAGCAGGATCAGGGGTGGAGGGGTGCAGGGCCACAGGGAGGGGGAACAGATCCTCATGATTTATGGTTTTAATGGGATGGAGAGCTGGCTCACCTGCTGCTTGCATGGGGCTGCTTCAGGGCTCCTGGTCTGAGGGGCTGGATATCTAGTGAGAGGGTATTCCTCAGTTACTCTGGGAAAAGAAACAGAAGTTGATAGCAAAGCAGTTGATTTAGATGAATTAATGTGTTAAGCTTGGAAGGGGGAAGATAAGAAGGATCTGTGTAGTGTAGTGTAGTGTAGTGTATTGTAGTGTATTTTAGTGTAGTGTATTGTAGTGTATTGTAGTGTATTGTAGTGTAGTGTAGTGTAGAGTAGTGTATTGTTGTATAGTGTAGTGTATTGTTGTGATGTGTATTGTAGTGTATTATAATGTAGTGTATTGTAGTGTAGAGCACTGTATTGTTGTATGGTGTAGTGTATTGTTGTGTAGTGTATTGTAGTGTGTTGTAGTGTAGTGTATTGTAGTGTAGTGTATTGTAGTGTACTGTATTGTTGTGTAGTGTATTGTTGTGTAATGTAGTGTAGTGTATTGTAGTGTAGTGTAGAGTGGTGTATTGTAGTGTAATGTAGTGTAGTGTATTGTGTTAGTGTAGTGTAGTGTAGTGTAATGTAATGTAGTGTACTGTATTGTATTGTAGTGTAGTGTAGTGTAGTGTAGTGTATTGTAGTGTAGTGCAGTGTAGTGTTGGGTAGTGTATTGCAGTGTAGTGTATTGTTGTGTAGTGCTGAGTTATGTTGTGTTGGGTTGCATAGTGTCGTTGAATGGCACAGCAATTATTCATCCCTGAGGAGAGAGAGACATGCAACAGGGCGACAGAGAGAGGTGTGCAGAGGCTGGATGAGAGGGGTTGTGAGTCAGGAGAGAGAAGCCTGATGGGTTAGCTCTTTGTCCTGCAGGCCTATCTCTGCGGCCTGCTTTGTAATTACAAGAACCTGTCTCCAGCACAATATGACAGACACACACACAAGGGGATGCACGCACATGCATGCACACACACACACACACCAAAACACACACACATACACACAGAGACAGGCAGGAGGCCTCTGTGGGGGCTGGGAGAGAGAAACTACACAACAATACACAATAATGTGTAATTATACACAACAATATACAATAATTTGTCATTATACACAACAATACGCAATAATGTGTTATTATACACAACAATACACAATAATGTGTGATTATACAACAACAATACACAATAATGTCTTATTATTACACAACATACACAAAAATATGTGTTATTATACACAACAATACACAAAAATATGTATTATAAAAAAAAAGCTAAACACAATGATAAAAACAGATATTCTTCAGAAAATACAACCGTATGAAATGCCCTAGAGGCACAAATTCCTCCAATTTGAAAGTGTATTGTAGATCATTCCACACGTAAGGTGCAAGGAAGTTAAACTCTCTAGACGCCAAGAGAGTCTCCAGAGTTAACCAACCCTGTGAATGGGTTTGATAACATGTCATTTAAAAAGAGTGTAGTGATGTGATCTATGTGACTTCAAAGACTTCAGACAACCTTTTGGTAAAGAATAGAATGTTGAGAAATACAATTGTCTCCTGTGATAAAACGAAGGCCGCTATGAAAAACAGCATCCATAATTGTAGAGGCAGCTGCACTTTGATAAATAGTATCACCATAATCAAGAAAAGGTAGAAAGGGTGCCTGCACAATCTGCTTCCTGCTGACTAGAGAGAGACAAGATCTGTTTCTGTAAAAAAAAGCCCAATTGAAATCTTAGTTTCTTAACAAGCTCAGTCATATGTCTTTAAGAGGAATTTGAATGCAGGGACTCGTTTGATTATAGAACTATCCGATGATTAAAGATGTAATCCATCTGAGACATCTTATGGGAACTTGAAAACTTCATCCCATCAATTACAATGGCCTGAGTTCTGTCACTAAGATAACCATGAAACCATGAACAGCCGTCAGAGCTCAGGTCTATCGAGGACAACTTATTCAATACAATAGCATGATCAACAGTATCAAGAGCTTGTGACAGGTTCACAAACAAAGCAACTTCATTTTAGGGTCTAAAGCATTGACAAGATCATTAACAACTGGTGGTTGCTGTAATAATGCTATGCCCAGGCCTAACCCTGATTGGTATTAAAATTACATTTCTCATATTACAAAAAGCAAAGTTATAAATTAACCAAGGATTCGATCATCTTATCTTGTAGAGAGAGAAAGAGAGAGCTAGAGGGGGGAGAGAGGGAGGAGGGGGGGGGGGGGGGGGGGGGGGGGGAGGGAGAGGGAATGGGGAGGCTTGTCCTTGGTCAGGAAACCCCCCCCCACCTGTGGCGTGCCAGCATGTGTGTGTGTGTGTGTGCATGTGCCAGCCGTGCCAGTGGCAATCAGAAGGCGCCTGGCGAGTGTGTGAATGTCGAGCAGAGAGACAAGGCTTCCTAATGAGAGGGGCACTGACAATGACAGTGTTAAAGGCTGTGTTATGTTTGTGTGTATGTGCGTGTGTTGTGTGTGTGTGCGTCCATGTGTGTGTGTGTGTGTGTGTGTGCGTGTGTGTGTGTGTGTATGTTCATGCGTGCGTGTGTGTGTATGTGCGTGCAGCCATAGGTTCCTACCACTGGGGTTGAGTGTGTCATTATACTAAACAGTGTGTACCCAGCCAGTCTCAGTGTGTGTACTCAGAACACAGCACACGCACACGCACACGCACACACACACATACACGTTCCAACCAGGTCGCTCAAGATCCACTTTAAAATCTGACGTTAGTCCAGGTACCCGGGAAGTCCAGAGATGCCTTTCAAAACTGGCCACTAGGGGCAATGGTGAGTGGTATTACCATTAAGTAGGCTTTGGTTTTGCTAGGATGCTGTGGACGATAAGCCGCGAGCTCAGGCTCTGAGGATCGCGTGTTCAATCCCAGTGATAGGCACTCTTTTAAAAAAAAACATATGTTTTAACCCTATCCCAAACCTTAACCCTTAACTAAGCCATTTGGAATTAATGCCAAAACTTAACAATGGAGTTGTTTTTGTTTTAACCCTATGCCAAACTTTAACGTAACCATTTGGAATTAATGCCTAATCAACCAGCTTTGAGGCGCCGGCATCAGTAGCTGCAGCAGGAGGAGCAACCCAGGGTGTGAAATTGAAATTTGACCTTTGGAGAAATGTCTAAATTTGATGTTTGGAGAAACGTGGACAAACATCGGAATCTGAAGTCAAATTGGTCAAACCATTAGATCTTGTTGCAAGTTGTTGCAAGTTCATCATACAACAGATAGCATAGGCTATTAGCCGAAATTCAACCAAACCCCCCCCCCCCCTCCACTTATCTGTCTGACCCCTTGCACTGCTAACCTGGGGGTCACTGAGTTAGTGCATTAGCTTTGATGTGCACTCTATCTAGAATAGAGTGCAGAGGCAGCTGCTCTAATAATAGTGTGTAAATCACTGTGATTATTGCTCTGACAGCAGACCATGTCATAGACTAGGCTGTGAGACTCTAGTGGTTTTAGTTTAAGTGATGTTTTTAAGAAGGCCTGGTTATTAGAACCATTGTAGTTATTAGAACCATTGTAGTTATTAGAACCATTGTAGTTTGGTAATAACACAAATCGACTGGAGAGGAGCAGTCGAAGCAGTCTTACACAGTGTTGGGTGTTTATGGTTTGGTTAAAGAAGACTGCAGGTAGTGATGTGGTCTACAGTTATGCTGATATCACTGTTCTTGAAAGGGCATGGTTTAGGAGGCCCTAGGAGTGTGTTAAGAGTAATTTTTCACACACTGAGAGTATACTTACTGTGTGATGAAAAACTACTGTATCAATAAAGAGTGGTTATAGGATCAATACTCAGACAGATAGACGACCTGCCTTTCTTTATTTATTGACTTTTTTGACACACACTCTCTCTCTGTCCCTCTCTCTCTCTCTCTGTCTCTCTGTCTATCTGTCCCTCTCTCTCACTCTCTGTCTCTCTCACCCAGCGGCAGTGTAGCTGACATTCTTGCTTCCTGTTATGCAGGAAATCATTGTTCGTCTCAATAACGGAGGGCCATAAAATCACATTTCAGCACCATCGATTTTTATTTCATATTAAATGGCAGTGGGGCCCCGCTGACTGCCGTGTAAATGTTTATCCGATAAGCACAGTTAAAGAAGTTCACCGGCTCAATAGTTCAGCAACCCGGCAGCAGAAAAATCAACGCTAATTCGATGAGAGGCAGCAAAACAAATTTCAGCGGCATTGTTCCTTGTAAAACCCAGGAGAGGAGGGGGGTTATGAGAATTTGCAAAGACAGTCTGCAAACAAGTCTCCTGCCGTACAGTGGGGGCTGAGAATCAAAGGTTCTAAGGCTCTAAACATGGTCCCCTGTTGAAGACTAATGTTTTAATATGTATGTCAAATTGACATTTTATCTTATGTGACAGAGATGAAACAAGAATCCACACATTGTTGTCTCAGTCCTGAATACTCAGAAAAAGTTTGAGGTTATTGAGAAGAACATATTTACTCTATGCTTTGGAAAGAGGACCAATGATAAATATTCTCCGGTTACTGGGCTTCTCTGATTGGCTAAAGTTATAGTAGCAGCGTAAGTCGGTTTTGTATGAGATGTTCTCTTAACATTTCATAATAACTTTCATGAATAAGGCTTTATAAATGCTGATAAATGTGTATAAAATTACAAATAATTAAATACTTATTAATTAATTGTTAATAAATCATGTATAAATGCTTATTCATGATAGTTATTATAAAGTGTTACAGAAGTTTCCAGGAAGGGATGTGACTGGGTGAAAAAGAAAACAAAAGTTCTCTCCTCTGACATCATCAGTGCTTCCACTTACATTACTCTACTTTCCCTTTCTGTTCTTCTCTTACACACTCACATTGTCTCTTCCTCTCTGTCTTCATATTAGTAGACACACATCTAGAACACACACTGATGCATTGTTTTGTGTTTCACATCAGAGCCCATATGTATCAAGCGGCTCAGAGTAACAGTTCTAATCTAGGATCAGGTCATTCCTGTCTTATTCATTATAATCTAAATGGCAAAACTGATCCTAGTTCAACACACCTACTCATGAGTACAGATCCCATCTGCATGTGTGTCTGATTTTCTAAAACAGGAAATAACCACAGTGCACAGACCTGCTTGGGGATAACTACCTTGCCAAAAAATAAATCCTGCTATTGCCCCAGTCCGGTAATCTATTATTAATTGTCAGAGTACAGCTGCCTCCTAGCAGGGCTCCTTTGAGTGGAACGGAGGTGGAGGAGGTGGCGGAGGGCCTGGTGGTGCTAGAGGAGGGTAGAGGAATCAGTCTGTGGGGCTGTCTGGCACACCCTCGGCCTGGAAGAGACTGCCCCAGCCTGGGTACGGCATGTGGGGGAGAACGGGGGTGATTGGGGTTGCTGTGGGAGACTGGGGAAAGGCTTTGGCAGGCCAGGTGGAAGGGATGGGCCTCTGGCAGATCCCCCTAGCTCTACAGATGTTGTGCTTCACACACCAGGATGCTCTGGGCACTAGAGATGGAGGTAAGAGGGGGAAGTGGTTGGGCTGAAGGTGAAAGAAGAGTGCATTGAGCGTGGAAGTAAGAGGGGAGGTTATGGTATGGATAGATTTAGGTCCCTACACTTCCTCATTCTCCCTCCCGTTCCCCTACCAACACATCATGTGGATTATATGGGTCCTGGCTCTTTCTGACACGTTCTCCGTGATGTAATGGAAATGCTGGGAAGAGGAGAAGGAGGAGAAGGAGGAGAAGTGGATGAAGGAGTTTAGAAACAGTAAAGGACCTTAATGAATCTCCTCTCCTCAGATGGCTTAGTGCCCTCTGTCCTCTCTCTCCTTTCTCTCCCCTACCCCTCTCTCCTCCCTTTCTCTCTCCTCTCTCCCTTCCACCCTTCCACCCTTCCTTCTTACCCCCCCCCCCCCCCCCCTCCCCCTCCCTCTCTCTCGGACAGACATCAATGGGAAAAGGAAATATGCAAGATCGACAGAAATGTCACTTTCAGGGTAAGAGGTTTACTTTGTGCATTCTAATTGAAGTGCCTCCCGACCTTAGCGGGTGACGGCTCCTTTGGACATTTGATGTTTTTCCGAGAGCGAATCAGCTTTCTTGTCATATAAGCATTACGACAGGTGGAATATGTGAGGGTCAGGCTGAATGTAGGGCTACGTGACGGAATTATGGCTGCCGACTGTCATCAGACCACTTGTCATTCATTTTATAATTAGCCTATTCCCAATGGGCCGGTCCACTGATACACCATGTTAGAAGGTATTGTTGTTAAGCTACTTTACTAATCTGTCTGGAACTCACTGGTAACCAAACCACAGCACACTGTATTACAGGAACTCAATAGTGCACAGGTGAGCAATTTCACCTCACGATTGCCAGTGTGGGTGTATGGTTTCGCTCAAGCCAAGCAGAAGGCCTGACACGCCTGATTCTACAACTCAAAGCTTTCATCGACAACTTTGATCAGTCGACCAGCAAAATCAGATGGGCTACTGCTTGGCTGGAGCAAAAGCCTGCGCCCACAATGGCTTCAGCAGGTTAAGGGTTGCCCCCCTCTACCATAGCTCTTGCTCTATAGCCAATTTACATTGCTCTCAATGTAGCGACCCCTTATTCCTCTACCACTCTCCTCTTCCCTCACGTCTCTTCCCTCTCTCTTCTTCCCTCACATCTCTTCCCTCTCTCCTCTTCCCTCACATCTCTTCCCTCTCTCCTCTTCCCTCACGTCTCTTCCCTCTCTCCTCTTCTCTTCATCCTCACAACAGCTTTCAATGACTGACACTTTGGCTGGTATGTCCTCAAGACTGGGTCCTTTCCACAACCAGATGGAATGTCAATATGGTATGAATCAACATTTTTTCCAACACTATTCCAAATTTGCTCCTTCTCTCTCCTCCCTCCTCCTCTCTCTGGCACTTTCCCTCACTACATCTCTCGCTCTCGCTCTCTCTCTCTCTCTCGCTCTCTCTCTCTCTCTCTCTCTCCTCTCTCTCTCTCTCGCTCTTGCTCTCTCTCTCTCTCTCTCTCTCTCTCTCTCTCTCTCTCTCGCCTCTCTCACTCTCGCTTGCTCTCTCTCTCTAACATTATAAAGAACAGATTTTCCATAAAGGAAATGAAAAGGTCTGTTAGTAGAGGGGGAGAAACATCAGACACTCTGGTAAAGCTGACAACAGCACTCTAGCACCAGCCAGAAAGTGGTTTTCAGAGGAGAAATCCAAAAGGCAGGTCAGATTACTTGTTGTGTTTAATAAATGTTTACAGTGATGTAAAAATGTTTCATAACATCGGTCAGATTTTTCTGCTGAGCAATGCCATGACTTGTGACCGAGCTGTAAAGAGAGAGAGTGAGAGAGATAGAGAAAGAGAGAGAGAGAGAGAGAGAGAGAGAGAGAAGAGAGAGAGAAAGAGAGAGAGAGAGAGAGAGAGAGAGAGAGAGAGAGAGAGAGAGAGAGAGAGAGAGAGAGAGAGAGAGAAAGATAGAGAGAGAGATAGAGAGAGAGAGAAAGAGAGAGAGAAAGAGACGAGAGAGACAATGAGCTGAACAACTGCTCTTGGATTAAGATGAAATGAGATGCCTTACAAGGCAATGCCATGTAAACATTCCAACACTGATGATGTTACAGTAACAGGCTTTCTTTACACCATGTTAACCACACACACACACACACACACCACACACACACACACACACACACACACACACACACACACACACACACACACACACACACACACACACACAACACACACACACACACACACACACACACACACACACACACACACACGACACACACACACACACACACACACACACACATACACACACACACACACACACTATACACTGTCCCTGTTCCTTAGCCAACCACACTCTCTCTCCCTGCCTCAATATCTGCAGTTTAAAAGGTTGAACCTCAAACACATTTTTTTCAGCCCAGTGTTTTCTTTAGGTGGGCACGTCAGAGTTCTCGTTAGGCTAGATATATTCGTTTTTCATCAAATGCTGGAAAAGTGGCGTAAGGTCTACATGCTTATTTGAACTGTAATGTTGAATACACAAATCAGGCTAAACTAAACTATGTTTGAGCTTGGAGCCCTGGGAGCATCAGCAGAGAGAGAGAGAGAGAGAGAGAGAGAGAGGAGAGAGAGAGAGAGAGAGAGAGAGGAGAGGAGAGAGAGAGAGGGAGAGAGAGAGAGAGAGAGAGAGAGAGAGCGAGAGAGAGAGAGATGAGAGGAAGAGAGAGAGAGAGAGAAGAGAGAGAGGAAAGAGAGAGAGAAGAGAGAAGAGAGAAAGAGAAAGAGAAAGAGAAGAGGAGAGAGAGAGAAGAGAGAGGAAAGAGAGAAGAGAGAGTGAGAGTGAGAGAGAGAGACAGAGAGACAGAGA